>JARFJB010002341.1:5490000-6212500 GCA_036346205.1 Vesta saturnalis | reverse complement strand
ATAAAAATATTTTATATTTAATTTATTTTAATTTGATTCGTTAAAATTTACTTCAAATAGCTAATTGTTTTTTTCTGTTTCCTCTAACCTTAGCTACTCAATTTTTAAAGGCTATAAATTCGGATTCGTTAAAAAATGATGAAATCATAGGAAATGCTTTTTTAAATGTGCACTAAATATGTAATAAACAAGTGCATGAAGGTTAATTGAGTTGGTCCATCAAAATATCGGAAGCAATAGCTACACCATGAAGTACAAGATTTTTTAAATACGCGGGAAGTCCGGAAACTGTTTCAATCTTGCTAGTTTTTAATTGCTTAAACGAATAAAGGGGGCTTTGAAATCCATTTCGTACTAAAGATCAGCTAAACTAGTTCAAACTTTATTGCCTAAAACTGCGTTCACGCATCATTCAACGAAATTGGTGAATAAATAATTATTTTGTGGTGGGTTCACAAAGACTGGCGAAGGAAGCAAAGATACAATTTTCTGGAAAAAAGTTGATGGCAACTGTTTGCTAGGATTCTGAGGGTGTTTTGTTAGTGGAATACATGGAAAAAGGGCGTACAATAAACGCTGAAGCTTATGGAAACAAAATTAAGAACTTAAAAACGGCTCTCTTGAGAAAACGGCCGAACTCGCATCGTGAAAAACATTGCTGCTTCATGACAACTGCCGCGTTCACAAGGCGCTCTTCGTGCAGGGCATTTTGAACGAGTGTGGCTTTGTAGAGCTTGCCCACCCTCCGTATAGCCCAGATTTAGCACCATGCGACTTTTTTTTATTCAGACATTTAAAAAAAACATTTACGGGTTAAACGATTTGAGTCGGATGAAGCTCTTCAACAAGAAGTACAGGATTACATTGAGGACCAAACAAATGAATTTATTTCTGAAAGTATAGGTCAACTGGAGACACGTTGGACTAAATGTGTTAATGTAGGAGGAAGTTGTGTAGAATACATTTTTTGTTTTCATATATCTGTTTTCCTTCATAGGTAGGTAGATAACTTAAAAATCTCCCCTTGTACTTTAAATCTTTCAATACAAAATTTAAATAATTAGTCTACTAAAAGAAACCTTGAATCAGGTTCAGATATTCTTCTACTTAAGGCAAATAAATATTTATTACTGAACACTTCTACGAGTTGAAAACAAGTGAACTCACTTGCCTCGCACTACACTCTGGAATTCTGTGGCACCTGTGAACGAGGCTAGACGTTACAAACTTCCGACAAGCGTAGACATGATAGCCATAATCTTCAATTTTAACACTTACTACATAGTATCTACTAAATATTTTCCATTAATTATTAATCCTGCCATAAAAGTTGTACTAAGCTTAAATCAATTTTATAAGAAACGTTAAATTACCTATGAGTTCTTCAAATTCAAGCGGAGCGTCACAAACAGTTATTCACATGTTCGAGATCTACGTCACACTAAACTCTAGCCTCGCGAATGTTCTTAAGATATTATATGTTACTACATTTAAGGGGTGGACGTTCTTGTTCCCTCTGATTCGCATAACCCCCTTCGTCATCACTCTTATACACTGTGGAAAAATGTCACGTCAGTAGATCATACACAACTCAAAAAAGATTTATGTTTGACCAAAAATATCCACAGATGAAAAGGTTATAAGATACTTAGAAAGCATCAAAACCTTTTTATGAAGAAAATCGAACCAAAGACACCTTAGTTACTTTTTTCCATCTATTCAGCAAATAGGAGAATCTCGTAACACGAATAATTTGGAACATCCTGCACATATAGGCATACGGAATACTAGTTAGTAACGAACGTAGTTTATTGATAAAACTAAATTATTGTTCCATATTATCTCAGGAAGCAATTGAACTTGTTGCGATTATTATTCAAACTGAAAGTATTTACTTGATTGCAAACTATACAGGGTGTCTTGAACTGCAGTGTCAAACTTTAACGGCGTATTCTGTGTCTAAATAAGCCCTAATTTCCTATATGAACATGTCGAGAAATGCATCGTTTTCGAAATACAGGGTGTTAAATTATTATAAGCTTTGTTACGAACGAATAACTTCAAAAGTAAATTTGTAATTAAAAATTATTATTAATTTTATTAAATACATAAATAATAAGTTTACCTCGAATAGGATTTGAACCTATGACCTGTACTTTGCTAGAGTACCGCGCTAACCAACTGCGCCATCGAGTCTTTATGTATGTAGAGCTGATGAAAATTCTAAATATAATGTGTTTACAATCAAATTTCTTATATTAATGAAATGTGAGCCTTCAATATCGCAAGGACTTATAATAATTTAATACTAGTCAAGTTGCTTTGGTTTGTGTGAATTCTTGCGATATTGCAGGCTCGTATTCCATTAATATAAGTAATTTGATTGTAATCACATTATATTTAGAATTTACATCAGTTCTACATACATAAAAACAAGATTTACATCGATTGGGGCTTGAATCTCGATAGCGCAGTTGGTGAGCGCGGTACTCTAGCAAAGTACAGGTCGTAGGTTCAAATCCTACTCGAAGTAATCTTATTATTTATGTATTTAATAAAATTAATAATAATTTTTAATTACAGGGTGTTAAAGTTTTAAGAAAAAAAACATTTTTTATCACATCTTTTAGATCTCTATAAAATTTAATACACATCTTCCGAGCATCAAAGAATATTTTTTGGTGTAAAAGATTTTTTAAAATGTTTACCAGTGGCGTCCGTACGGTATTTGAACTGAATATTATTAAAGGAAAAATGGTACACCACTGCTTTTTCTGAAAATAAAAATTATTTAATTTAGAGCAAATTCGATCTCTTGACTTTTTTCCGTACGGCGTACGTAAAATAATAAAAACTATTTTCATGCATGTCCAAATTGCTAAAATTTCAATTATTGTTAATTTCAGTGACAATACTTGTACAACTGTAATTAGAGTAAATTTCTAAAATGGTATACCATTTTACAAAACTACTTTTTAATAACTAAGTTCGTAAATAATTTTACAAGAACTAGAATTCACAACTTTCATTAACTTAGATCGTGAAAAATTTTACCGAGCACTATTAAATTATTTTAATTTTAATGTGATTCCTAAAGTTTACAATAATTGCTAAAAATGAGCTCCTCCAACTTTTTTAAAATTGCGTTTTGAATCTAATCTTTAGATTTCCGATATTCATTTCTTGCATTCCCGTTGAATTCATAATTTCTGAACGTGTGTACTGTATTGACCACCATTCCTCTACTGTCGAATCTTGGTATGCCATGATTGCATTTTTATGACAATTGAACGGTTGCTACAAGTCTTTAAAGTATGACAGATGACTCTTTAGAAGTAAATTATTGTAACCAAGCTTCAGATACTTACAGTTTCTACGAAAAAGATAATTATCAGTCTAACTAGAAATTTGAAAGTGATGTTATCCAGTACCTTTGAGTACGCTGATATTCATTTCGTGGTGTATGTAATGGAAATGTAAATTCAGCAGTACGGGAATACCAACGAAGATTTATTTCCAAATAGAAGGTTACCTTCCAAACAAGTCTTCATTAAAACACATTTAATGTTCAGGAATTTCGGACTCAAAAAGAATCCGAGACATGAAGGTAGGAGAAATGAACGACATCAAAACGTAATTTTAAATAAGTTTTACAACAATAGAACATTAAGCCTATGAAGAGCAGCTTACCATTTACTAGGAAACGCCGTTTTTGTTTCTAAAAATAAGGTTCATCGCGTTTTAAGGCAAGATCACAGGAAGCCATTTCAGATGCAGCCAGTTCAAAACTTGCAACCTGATGATTCCGATAAACGCGGTAGTTTTTGTAATAGGTTTTTACGCAAAGTAGAGGAAGATACGAACTTTACAAAATAAATGTTATGGTCTAACGAAGCTACATTTACACGTAGCGGTTCAGTAAATTTCCACAATTTACGAATCTGGAGCCATTAGAATCCACGTGTTGTACGTACCAGAGCATTTAAACACAAATTTTCTGTTAATGTTTGGTGTGGTGTAATAAATGGAATTATTTGTGGTCCCCATATTTTACGCCTAGATGGACAATTATTTAATGATAAATAAATAATGTCATTGAAATTAACATTAATTGAAATTTTAGCAATTTGGCCATGCATGAAAATAGTTTTTATTTTTTTTTATTTAATGATTTGCTGCGATATGAGTTATTTGAATATCTAGAACATATTCCCCATAATCTTAAACTTGATTGAAATGGACGGGACTCTCGCGCATTTTGCGCTTGTAAATCGTGAGTGGTTAAATAATAATTATCCAGAACAGTGGATTGGACGATTAGGAGCTAGAGCCTGGCCACCAAGTTCCCTGAACTCACTCCTGTAGACTTCTTTGTGTGGGGTTATTTGAAAAATCGCGTTTATTCGACACCAGTTGATAGAAGGCAAGAACTCAATCTAAGGATAGAGCAAGCCTGTGACACTTTGCGAGTCAATATGAATTTCATAAGCAACGCCACTGTCTCAGTTAAGTGCAGATGCGGAAAATGTATCGAAATTGGAGGAGCTCATTTTGAGCAATTATTGTAAACTTAAGGTATCACATTAAAATTCTTTATTTGTTAACGAACAAAATAATTTAATAGTGCTCTGTAAAATTTTTCACGATCCAAGTTAATGAAAGTTGAAAATTCTAGTTTTTGTAAAATTATTTACGAACTTAAGTTAATAAAGAGTAGTTTTGCAAAATGATGTACCATTTTAGAAATTGAATTAACTCGAATTACCGTTTAACATTAATTGAAATTTTAGCAATTTGGCCATGCTTGAAAATAGATTTTATTTTTTCAGGCGAAAACGGTGCGTCATACGGAAAAAAATCAAGGGACCAAGTTTGCTCTAAATTAAATTTAGATTTCAAAATAATTTTTAGCTTCAGAAAAGCAGTGGCGTACCATTTTTTCCTTCAATAATATTAAGTTCAAATACTGTACGGACGCCACTGGTAGACATTTTAAAAAGCTTTTACATTAAAAAATGTTCTTTAATGCTCGAAAGATGTGTATTAAATTTTATAGAGATATCTAGAGTGATATGATACAAATTTTTTCTTAAAACTTTAACACCCTGTATTTCGAAAAAGAAGCATTTCTCGACATATGCTTATATAGGAAATTACGGTTATTTTGGACGCATAATACGCTGTTAAAGTTTGGACACTGCAGTTCGGGACAACCTGTATAATGTTTGTAAAGTACTTCACTGCTTTTAACTAATACCCTTTATAGATGTATTATAATTAATGTATAGGTAGGTTGTTAGATCAATATTCTAAAACTAAAAAGAAGCATGTTGAAACAGTTATTCACAAAAAATGGTCATTACGTATGTCTCATAATTACATGTAAAACATTCACAACCACCGTGCAAACTATAACACTAATTACTAATATGATAATTAAAGGAAGTGTATAACCCAAATGAAAAATAGTAATAAATGCAAATTCCTAATCGTAGAGTTCTTAAACAGAAAACGACGAGTACATCGCTATTAAATTAAATAGAAGTGCCTTTTTTATTGTTGATTTGCAAAAACAAGAAAATTGATGAAGGTATTTATATTTACGAAGGAGTAATTATTAATTACGTATTTTATAATAAATTAATAGTCGAAATTCATGAAAATTTCCATAATCCATTGCTTGGGGCGTAATAAATGAGGTAAGGATATAACCTTAACATTGATTTTCTTATGAAATGCTTATACGTGTTTTCTGAATGTGGTATCTAAAGGATCTATCTTGTCCAAATTACACAAAAAAGGGAAAAATAAATGTTGAAATAGTTCAAGTAATCACTTCTGCATCGCCTGGGTAGCATACTAAAAAGCCGAAGAAAACGTAAAAGTTTAAGGCTCTTAAAGTAAAAACTACTCTAAAACCTTAAACTTCTTCATAGTTACTACAGATAATCAGCAAAGTCCATTTCAGGGATTACGTTTAAAAGTATTTTACAAGTATATACATTTTTTAATATATTCTAGTCAAATCAGTTCTAAATGAATGTCAGTTGTTGGATCCTTTTCAAACGTGATTTGTATTAAACAATTCGACCTACATCTACGACCTCAATTTATCGACAATTAATTTCTTATAGATGTGCCCAGAATCGAACAGGTTGATGACCATCAACTTTCTACACATATGTGGAATATTATTCACGGACGTCGATGAAGACTGATTATTTTTATAATAAAATTTCCGGTCCGAATTCGTCTAAAAATTTTACGCCTTCCTTTATTACACATTTTGTTTTTATTACATTATACATTCAGGATCAGGAAAAATCATGTATTTTCCTGAAAATTTATTCCGCAAAAGTAGTCATAGATCTTTATTACGTTTTAAATAACGGAGAGGAGCGTAATTTAGTGATCAATTTGGCAAAAATATGCTAATACATTTATTTACTACCTGTTTATGGAGTGGGTACGAATATTAAAGACTAGAACATCTGCCATTTCATTTTCTATTAAAGATCTTAGGAATTTGGTAACATTATATTAGATTGTAAAATGATTTCTGTCTTTTATTTTATCGAGTACCAACATACACCGTGTCCAATATAAGGATGCCCACTATGGGGATCTCGGAAACGGTAAGAAATGGAAGGTCGGTTAAATGGAGCAAAAGTTACGCATTTGAGAAGATGTATTTATGGTCTTTGTAGAACTTGAATATCTCTTTTAGTTTTTGAGATATTTGAAAAACATTGAATTTTCTTATTTTCGTTTTTATTTTTTTCTGGCCTTATTTGAAGAGCTATCAAGTAAAGAAGAGCACATTTTCATTGCCACTTTTATAGCTCTACTTATTGCTGTTATTCAATTTTGGATACAACGTTTCGTTTGTTAGCAACCACCATCAACATTATTTTTTTAAATACACGAAAAAATTATTTTTTCCATATTTAAATTCCCTCCTTGATTCTGAATTCAACGATATATCACACTTTACAATTTTGATACGTTTCGGATGAGAAAATTCATATTCAATGTAAAACATCGAAAACGTACAGTTAAAACTAATACGAGAAAATAGAAAACTGTAAATTATTATAAATAAATATTATCTTTTGATTTTTAATGCTGTATAAATTATACAATCTAATACTTTCGATAACATTAATTATCTTCGTCAGTGTATGTTGTAAAATTGTTAAAGATGTAGTAAACAAGTTTGTCAATTTGATTCAAACATAAACATAAGCCTGTTAATTACAGTTTGAGAAACGTATATCAACTATAAAATTGTAGTAAAGAATAACTATCATTAAAATTAAATATTGTTAATACCTAAAGATGACAAACCAGAACATCTTACGAAAGCTAACAATGAAATTTGACAGAAAAACACATTTAACAAATTTAATCGAGTTAAGTAAGTTAAAGTTTGAAAAATAATATTTAATACTAGAAACATTAGAAAACTGTAAAATTATTATAAAATAATGTTTTCCATTTTCTAATGCCTGTTAGAATAAAATAATTCACAAGTGTGCATTTAGTGAAAATACTATTAATTAAACAGTTAAAATACATCTTCCGTCGTACTGATGCATTTGATAAAAATAAGTTGGGTTTGCATTTTGTTTACCTAGCTGTCATAATTGATTGTTGTCCGTATTACGTTTGTTTGGTGGTCTTTGAGTTAATTACATTTTGTGTTTACCTAAAAACAATATGGTAGGAGTACATTTTTCAAATAATGAAAAATTCGATATACTGACGTGTTACATTTTGTGTCAACGTAATTGTTCTGAAGCCGAAATAATGAATTTAAACAAATATCTAGAAAGGCGCCAACCTCACAAAAGAACTTTTCGCACATTAGCAGTTAATCTAAAAGAATATGGTGTGTTCAAAAAACCTGTAAAATCTCGCAAAAAACCTTGCAATGAAGAAAAAGCCAATACTGTTTTATTAGTTGTAACGGAAAATCCAGAGGTTTCTACTAGGAAAATTGAAGAGGAAACTGGCATAGCTCATTCCACAGCTCATTATGTTCTAAAGAAGGAGAAAGTACGTCCATATAAATTTAGAATTTGCCAAGCACTTCGACCAGGTGACCCAGAAAGACGTAGACTATTTTGCGAATGGTATACACGTCAATCTCAAGACAATGAATATTTTCGGAATAAAACAATATGGTCCGATGAAAGTATGGTTAATAATAATGGAATTTTTAATCGTAGAAATGTTCATTATTGGGCAAGAGTAAATCCACGTCTGTACAAAACCGCCAAACACCAACACCGTTTCGGATTTAATATGTGGGCTGCTATATTAGGTACTTGAATTACAGGTCCTTTCATTTACTACGAGTCCTTAAATTCTGAACGTTACCAAATTTTACTCTAAAACGAATTAGAGATAGCTTTGAATGATTTTCCTTTCCAAGAAGTTGAAGGTTGGTGGTTTATGCAGGACGGTGCACCAGTACATAATTCCAGAGTTGTCAGAGAATACCTGTCAGTTAGATTTCCAGAAAGATGTATTGGCACTCAAGCACATGTACTGTGGCCAACCCGTTCTCCAGATATAACACCTTTGGATTTTTTCTTTGGGGATACATTAAAAATTACATTTATGGAAACGATATTGAAAACGAAGAAATTTTACAAAGATTGGTTCTCGAAGCGTTTGCAAGTATTACTCCTCAGATGCTGAAGAATGTTTTAGATGCTACAGTTAGAAGATGCTATTTATGTTGAGAGAATAACGGGAATCTTTTTGAACATCTTTTGTGAGTTTTATTAACCTTTAAAATAAATTTGTTTTTTATTTTTCTATCATTTAAAATTACAAAACATAATTTTGTAATAATTTTACGGTTTTCTAATGTTTCTAGTATTAGTTTTAACTGTACCTTTTTGGATGTTTTTCATTGAATATGAATTTTCTCATCCGAAACGTATCAAATATGTAAAGCGTGATATATCGTTGAATTCACAATCAAGGAGAAAATTTAAATATGGCAAAAATAATTTTTTCGTGTATTTAAAAAAATAAAGTTGATGATGGTTGCTAACAAATGAAACGTTGTATCAAAAATTGAATAACAGCATTAAGAAGAGCTAGAAAAGTGGCAATGAAAATGTGCTCTTCTTTTCTTGATAGTTCTTCAAATAAGGTCAGAAAAAAATAAAAACGAAAATCAGAAAATTCAATCTTTTTCAAATATCTCAAAGACTAAAAGAGATATTCGAGTTCTACAAACACCATAAATACATCCTCTCAAATGCGTAACTTTTGTTCCATTTAACCGACCTTCCATCTCTTACCGTTTCCGAGATCCCCATAGTGGGCATCCTTATCTTGGACACGGTGTAGTTCAACAATCTATCGACAGATTAATCACGAACTGAAATATTAAGTAAAATTGAGTTCGACAAATATGACATAGATTTAATTTTTGTACAATACAGAAACTTTGAAGTATAATTGCCATTGATGATCTACATTAATTACTGTTTTTCACCAAATAAATATTACGTTTCGAAAACCGATTGAGAATGAGCATTTTTAATTTTACGACATCCAAACTAGTTGAAGTAAAAAAAACCATTGCTCCTCCGATCAAATAAATGAGGTTTTTCAATTCAATTCAACAGAATTTATGAAGTATTCAGAATTTTAACAATACATATACAGAGTGGAAAGGAAGTAATGTGCCAAAAGAATCCTCGTGAATATAGGCCTAATTTGTAGCAAAAAACTCAATTGGAGGTCTGTCATATCTTCATTGTGGTCGAAGATATGGAAGTTTTTGGTTGTTTTAAGACTTTGGAACTTTGAAATAAAAGTTTCTCAACAACCTGTCCGTATTTTTGTAAGAAATAATACATTTCTTGAAAGATAACGAAATTACTAACACAAAATGGTTACTTCTGACTTGAAATTTACTTACAGTGCTTACCAGAGGCTACCAAATATGAAAGATAATGCATGTTTTATTTTTTCACGGATATTTAGAGTTTATTTATACAGCCATTCTGTTCCATTCAATAGCTGCCGAACAAGGCCCGGGTTGCCAGTGTATTTATGTGTAAAAGTTCATGCTCGACCAAGTGAAACAAGATCAACTGTTAGTTCACGTCAAGTTGGAACCGAAGCGGTGTCTTACACGAAGGAATTGGATGTTTTACGCAAGAACAATCTCCATGTCTATCACTTCATTTGTGTGCAAGCATTAGAATCAAATGACTTTCAACCGCGGGTGGACTTTTGTGATGGCTGTTGGTGCAAGCCATCGAGCACCACTACTTCTTAAGAAAAAATATTGTAGACTGGTGACTCTCTTTTCACTAGAGATGGTGTTTTTCATTTGCATGATATGCATCACTATGTCCAGGACAATCCTATTGTTTGTCATGCAAGATCTTTTCAGAGGCTATTCAGGTTAAATGTTTATTGGCTCCGACATCTTTCAATGAAATTGAAACGGCGAAGTTTATTTGCGTTTGCTTCTGCATGATCTTTTAAGACTGCTTGATGGCATTTCTGAAGAACAAGCTGGTGCCATTTTTCAGCACGATGGAGCTCCTGCCCATTAATCGAACAGCCGTTCGTGAGCTGTTGAACGAGCAAAACCCCATTTGGATTGGTCGCGGTGGTCCTACTCCTTGGGCAGCAATATCCTCAGACCTCACTCCGATGGATTTTTCTGGATAGTTTTCTGAAACAAGAGGTATACCGCACAAAAGCTGCCACACAGGAACAATTAAGAAATAGGCTTGATGACGCTTTTCAGAAGCTAAAAGACTTTGCGAACAACAGAGAGACAAGTACGTAAACGTGCAAGAATATGCATCAGAAACGGTGGGCACAAAACAGAGCAACTTTTGTAAGTTCTTCAGATAAAATGATTTTAATAAAAAATTCATCTGTTCGTACGGTTGATGGATGGTGTGGTGTTGTAGTATGCCTTTTGTTTGTGGATTTCTAAAAGAAATCTTCATGTGGGCGATGTCTCTGATGGTTACGATGTTGTGTGGAATGCGGTTGTCGCTGCTTTGGTGGAATGGATATTGTTGACCGGATATCTGAAATCAAACGAAAAATGTATAAGTTCAGTTATCACAAACTCCTGCATAACCATGTCGGTGCTATTATTGTGCAGTAACATAACGACGTTACTGTACCACGAGGCGGTACAAAGTATTTAGGAACCGAAGCATCCCGTTTCCTCGCGTTTCTGAAGAATGATTACCCAAAAAGGGCAAACACCTTCTGCGTGAAGATTACTCCCCACAAGTCCGTAGCAGTTTGCGCCTTCACTAATAATGCAGCCATTTTGTACATGTCATGTAGAGCATTTGCCAAATCTAATCCTCCAAAAATGCCCACAATGGCGTCGCACCATATGGCGGATGAAGTGAGCTTATAAAGTGTAAGTTTATATATTTATTTTACTAAAGTTAATTGTTAATTTATTATTCAAGAACATCTTCTTGGCAATCCTAGATCCTCATTTATGCGATCTTCCAGTGTCTGAGGGCATATGTGAGACTAAGTTATTATGATGTCATCTACATACAATATAAATTTTCAGATATTTTCCACATAGCTAAGTCGTTAATAAATAGTAATAATAGCAATGGACCCAGAACTGATCTCTGTGGTACTCCACTTGAAATTATGTGAAGATTTGAAGTCACCAACTCGCCGTTATGATCTAATAATTTTAATGCTTGTTGTCTGTCAGGTAGTTATGAACGAAACCAATCATTAGCCTGTCCCGGAAAACCATAATGTTTCTAGTTTGCCCAGCATTAGTGCATGATCAATTGTATCTAAGGCTTTACTCAGATCACAAAAATTAGAGAATGTTATCTTCTTATCATTTATTCATTTTTTAACATTTCTTATATAGGAGTTTCGTTAGTGCTTTCATTTGGTCTAAAACCAAATTGTATTGTCGGATTATTTGAAAAGTAACCATTTGTCAACCCCAAGGTTATTTGATGATAAAACACGTCGAGCTATATTCAAGAAAGGCTTGAGTCGTGAACAGTTCAAATTTCTGTTGGATTGTTAGGTTTTGTTGATAAAGATGCGAGGGACGAAAGAAAAAAAAACGGATGCATTGGCGGTTATCAGAAAAATTTGGGATGCGTTTGTAACTCATTGCAGAATTTTGTATGTAAACGATATTCTTACGTTACCATTGATAAACAACTACTAGGTTTTCGAGGAAGGTGCCCTTTTTGCATGTGTATACGTAATAAACCGTCGAAATACGGTATAAGAATAGTTTTGGTATGCGATATTTCATTAAAATGCATGTTTGACGCATGTCCTGTTTGGGCAAAAGCACAAACACTAATGGTATGCCTTAGGAGGATATTACGTCAAAACTGTGTGAAACAATTGTCAGTTCTGATGGAAATGTTAAAATGTACAACTGATTTACGTCCGTCAAAGTGGTTGATGATTTACTAGCTCTACCTTTCAATCTTACTATGGTTGAAGCTATTAAAAAAAAACAAATGCACGATTCCGGTAGAAATGTTAGTCACAAAGAATCGCGATCCTTGCAACTCTAAATTTTATTTTGACAAAGAAAGGGTGCTTGTGTCTAATACACCCAAAACGAATAAAGACGTTCGACTTTTACTAACAATGTACCAAGGATGTGGTGTCTCAGAAACTTCGGGAAAACCTGACATTATTCAGACTTACAATAAGACCAAAGGGTCAGTGAACACATTGGACCAAATGTGTTCAACTATGACTATATTTAGGAATACTAAAAAATGGCCTCTATCCTTTTCTTTGACGTACTAAATATTGCTTGCATAAATAGCTTTATTTTATACAACGCTTATGGATTAAAACGTCGACAATAATAGATTTCCAGAAAGGCACACAAAGTACTCACTTTGCATCGGTCACTCCGTAGTCAGTTTCTAAAAGAGGCAGTAACAGAAGACCGATAGATAGTTCTGGTAGAGGAAACTACCTAATATGTCCAAGAGAACCAGTTGTGCAAGTTTCAAGTCTTTATGTTCAATAAATAATGCATCTGTTGGTTGAGGTTTATTTTGGTATGAAAAAAAACATTCCTAAAATTTACAAATGCTCAATCTTAAGTGGTGTTAGAAATATTCTACGGTTAATATTTTCGAAGATATCCTATCAATTCTTGCTGTGTCAAAGCTAAAGACTGTAAATACGTAGAAGAAAATGCATGGTCAATACATTTATCACAAAATTGAATACATTGTGCATTGATTGTTATACCTAGTTGTTGAATCACTTCCGATAGATTACTCCTTGGTATTACTAGAATTGAAATCTATAGAAAAGTATGTTCATATACTTACGAGGCTCACATTATTTGTATAACAAGTTTTAATATCAATGTGGAGGATTTCGACTTTTGTCATGTTAATTTGTATTCACCTTTGCTTTATTGATTAAATGATTATTCATACATACAGGTTGATTTGTGAGGAACACCCCGTATTTCAGGAAATGATAGATCTAATCATTTTAATATAAAATTTCAAGTAAACATAAATCCAATAGTGCTTCGTTTCCGAGGTACAGGGTGTCAAAGTTACAACAAAAAAAGTTGATTTTTGAAATACCTCTAAAACTAAAAAAGGTATTTTTCTTATTCTTGATATAATAAATAGAGATATGAAGTACATTGGTTTTAGCTTATTAATACGTTTTTATTATGTACAGTGGCGTAGAACGCAAGGGGTGGTGCAACCTTTCAAACCCTAGTTTCTCCGCCAATGGGGTAAATTAAGTTTTTCTATTTAGATACGAAACCTTAATGTTTTTCAGATAAAAAGGTATATTTTGTTTAAATCTATAACTTTAACAGTTAATTGCACTTTTAACAAATTTATTACCAACTGCTTAGGCTGGTTATTGTTCTGTAGTATTTCGGAAAAAACAACAAAACGTAAAAATCAGTGTTTCGGAAAGAATACACGTAACTTCAGGAAATGATAGATCTAATCATTTTAACACAATACTTTCAAATAAATGTACTGAGTGTCAAAGTTAATATCCTGCCTAAGCATTTGAGAATAAATACCTAAAAATCAGATATCTTAGAAACTGAAAAGTTATTCATTTAGACATAGTGTACCTTTTTTATCTGAAAAACATCAAGGTTTCGTATTTTAATAAAAAAATCCAATTTACTCCATTGCCCTAGAAATAGGGATTAAAAGATTGCATCTATCCTTACGTTCTACGCCACTGTACATAATAAAAACGTATTATTTATTACACCAAGAATTAAAAAAAATACCTTTTTTCGTTTTAGAGATCTTTCAAAAATCTACTTTGTTTTTGTAACTTTGATACCCTGTATTTCGATAACGGAGCACTATTGGACTTACATTTATATAAACTTTTTTGTCAAAATCATTAGATCCATTTCCTGAAATACACACACACACTCACACTAGTGATGTAAACTTTCGTTACTTTTGAATATCTGTACCGATTAGTTACTTTTAATATCAATACCCGTTACTTTATACTCGGTAATCGGTACTTTTAGTTTTCGATACATTGATTTATATACCTATACCTACGCATTGATTACTGTTTCACTGTTATTTATTTGCATAAGAATCACAGGATTCAGTACTTATACATATGGAAATGGTAACAAGGAACAGTTTAAACTCAATATAAATTTTATTTCGATGTAAAAATATAGCCAACAAACCTAAATGTTAACCAAAGAAGAAGTGGAAATTGAAAAGATTAGTAATTCTATAAATCATTATTGCAGTGTAGGAATATTAATTTTTCAACATTATTCGATTTTAATCGGTTTCTGCGCTCGGTTACTATTTGACCGGCTTTGGAAAATACGCGTTCGCACGGAACTGAAGTAGCACATACACATAAATATTTTGCGGCTAATTTGGATAACCAGGGATACACCATTTGCCTCTCACGCCACCAGATCAGCGGATCCTTTATTTTTTCCAAGTTAGGTTCTTCTGAAAACATCTTGATTTCAGCAATGGCTACCGCTATTGGGCTTGTCACATGTAATGAGCCTTTTACAGATTTATCAAAATCCTGCGAAATTATATCTTCGTTTTCTATACTGTCCAATAGTCCTGCGGTATCTTCAACTGACTCAGAAACGACTTCTTTTTCGGTGCGTTCAGTACTTTTCTTTATAATCACAACAAGTTCGTCTTGAATCTTATTTTTAATTCTTCTCAAAGAATCTTCATTACTGAACGCTTTTGTTTTAAATCTTGCATCCAAGAAAGAAGCTTTGCCCATTATACTGTTGTTTTCGGGATTACCGAAACGGGAAATTATAGATGCAAGAAATGAGTTTATTAAATTTATCCCCACTTCGTTAAGTATTTTTGCTTTTGTCCGTTCCAAAGACGAACGCAACCCTTTTATAATAAGGATCACTTTTGAGAGGGTTACTTGCTTCTCTGCGCTCATCTCAATAGTAACTGCCTCAAAGGTTTTAAGATTTGGCAAAGCTCTTACTCTCCTCCATTCTTCTTCAGTTGGAAGATTAATGGGATTGAGAAAAAGACCAATTGTTGCAGCCAAAGGTTCTGATAATGTACTAATCTATCAAACATATGGTATGTAGAGTTCCACCGTGTAGCTACATCATTAATCAGCTTTAACGGTTTTTCTTCTGGTGTCAATTGATTTTGAATAGATCTTAGTTTAGCTGTTGCGTGCGCACTTCGATGAAAGAAGTCCACAATTTTTTTGATTTTTTTTGCAGTTCTTCTACATTCTTTAACTCACTCTAACAATCAAATTTATCGTATACGCAAAACAGGGAATGTGAACCCATGGAGTCAACTTGATCGCTGCCACAATATTAGCTGCGTTGTCTGTACTATTGGCATATATTTTCGATGAAATATTCCACTCTTCGGTAAGTCGTTTTAATTTCCGAGCTATATTTTCTGAAGTGTGTCGTTCATTATAATTGAAACACGAAAGTAAATATCCATAAAAACGCCAATATTTTGTTACAAAATGCGCCGTAACAGCTATGTAGCCTTCCATGTTGATAGAAGTCCAGCTATCAGTGCTTATCATGATATGCTCAGCAGTTTCCAGAAGTTGTTTCAATTTTTCACATTTTTCGTCGTATTTTGCGGGCATAAGTGATTTGCTGAGCGTCTGTCTGCTGGGTAATACATATGATGGTTCGAGTTCATGCAAAAGGTTTCGAAATCCACGGTCTAATACAATTGAAAATGGCTATAAGTCGGTCAAAATCATGTTCAGTACCAGATCATTGATTTTTTTCTGCCTTGATAACGGAATTGGTTTTGAAATAAATCCCTTCAAACTGGACTGTTTTTTGACGTGTACAGATCGATCGTGTTTTCCTGTTTCAAAAACAGGTTGTTCTGCCGTCGATGTTGATGTTGAGGGGCCTATATAAAAACCAAACTCATTAATACTGACGATATGTGCAACGATGAGCAAAAAATTTTTCAAAAATAAGGTTACTATTTATAAAACTTAGAATTAATATTAAGTATTTAAACTTTACATACCAAATTGCACTTGATCTAGTTCATTATTAATATTTCCCGGTGGCTTAATTTCCCCCCTTTCCCTTGTTTCATCTATGCTGTTAGTAGGGTGTTTATGTTTTATATGTTTTCGCTGATTTGTTACACTTCCATTTTTGTAGGAATAAATGTTTTTACAAATATGACAGTTTGCTTTTTCACTTGAAACAGAAGTGAAATGTAACCAAACGGCACTTCTTTTTTGAAGATCCATACTTTGATATTAAATAATATTGACCAATAACCCGTTATTAAAACAAAACTACTAATTTAAAATAAATAAAGAACAAAAGTCTCTCAGCTCAAATCATCTATCGCAAACAAATTTAAAAAATAGTTAAACCCAAATTGTCTATCGCAAACAAATTTAACGATTTGTGATGATAAATTCTAAACTACGCTAACGAACAGAAAAGTGTACGTGTACGCAAAGAACTATAATGCTCAACACCCAAACGGATAAACGAGAAACAGTGAATGATGACATAACGATTTAGTCGTGTTTGCTTTTGCATTTATTGAAATGTCTGCATGCGTATTATGGATTATAAGGGTTTATTTTTATGACTCTTATAAAGCTAACCAGAACTAGGTACTCAGTTTCTGCAAAGTTTACCTATACTTTCCTTTATGGATCTATACCATATCACCACAGGTGGCGGCGGTTTGCCGGTTTGTCTTTAAGCTTACGCCAAAGAATAAAGAGAGTATTTATTCTTTGCTTAAGTGTTGAGTCACTTTTCAGTTTAAGAAGAAAATGCATAATTAAAGAACCTTCAATGATGCACTGTATACAAAACACATTCCCTAGAATTTATCGTCGTCAGTATTATTTCATATTTCATTATGTTAATAAATCTTTTATGGATAATCCCTTTTTTTAAAGGAACACCTCTGTGAAATTCATATTTAAACTTAATTACCATGTAGAATATAGATCCAAATAGGTATGGCATAAAATCATAAATGTACTATATATATATATATATATATATATATATATATATATATATATATATATATATATATATATATATATATATATATATATATGCTCATCAGTGCTGGAAGGTAATGTATGCATGTCGTCGTTTCTTTTTACAAATTGCAGACATAAGAAAAGTAGCTATCATTTTTCGAAAACATCTTTATATTTCCCGCGTTAACTAATCTAAAATCTTGCCGAATTCATACGATCGCCGATCTGGATGTGGTTTGGTTAGGGTTACCATCAACGTTACCGAAGTTAAAAATACGAATGACAAATGAAATAATAGTAACGTTACTTCAATTACATAGTATTGTAACATTGTAAGTATTCTACTCTAAGAACTTCTAGGTACAAAAGTGACGAATAACGAATATTTTGACGAACAAGGAATCGGTACTTTGGGTATCGAGTCACTACCCGTTACTTTGTAACGAGTAGGTACTTTATTTACATCACAACACACACACACACACACACACACACACACACACACACACACACACACACACACACACACACACACACACACACACAATATATATATATATATATATATATATATATATATATATATATATATATATATATATAATTACTATTATTAACATACCTTTATAAACAAAATATAGATTTTGTACTTTCAACTGCGTGGTCTATTAATACCCAACTCTTGAGTGTGGCCACTCTAAATAAATTAGAATAAGACCTAAACATTTTTCTCCCACAAACTATCAGGCAAGAGATTAATGTTCTTGTTACTTTACTGAATTTTTCAATGTCAGTAGTTTTCTGGATTGTACTATCATTTTTACTAGCTTAGTTCAAAGATAACATTCATCTGAAGACTAGCCATCGCTTAAAGTTAATGAACGAATCGGTTTCGGGAAAAGTGTACAATGCTTAGAATAAAAATCAATATCAACAAAACAAACCTTTATACGCGATTGTGAAACTGTTGAATTATGGTTAAAATTATCTAGCTTTAGCAAGAGAATACTAAATTTTGTTCACTTCAGTGCTCCGTCTCTTTAGTTTTAGATGTTTTGAAATTGCGGATTTGAAACGACCTTTCAGTATACCAACGATTGTAAATTTATGATTATTATTGATTTAGATTCTGAAAAATACATCTCAGCAGTTCAGCAGTAAACGTCAAGGGTACTACTGACACTAGTTGTTTTAATTCTTTAATAATTTAATAAAAAGAATTGCAAAAAAATGGTTAAGAATGAGATGCTTCGTATATTAACGAAAAGCGTTTACGATTGAAAGGATGATGAATGATGAACTTTTATTTTAAATGGGACGAGAATGAATAATTGGAAAAATTGTTTTTGTGCTTTTTTTTTAATTATGTTTCACAAAAAGTCTATCTGGGCTACAGGTGAATGATGATGTCTCACTTGAAACGGCACAACATAGAACAAGGAGAAAAAAGTGCCCTACAAATTAATAGATAATTATTTATAATTGGCTATATAGAAGATATTGAATGACCTTGTGTTAGTTATAAAATACTAATATACATATCTGAATTAAAGTAGTGTTTTTCTGATGTGCAACAACAAATTATGTAAAGAATGCGGAATAGAAATGTATAACATTTTCTCACAAAAAGTTGTTTTTATTATATTGATATCCGGATTGACCTCACCACTATCACAAAAACCCTAATATATGTATTATTAGAGTAGTATATGAGGTAATTCAACAAGCACTGTAATGGGGCGTGGAAGAAAAAGATACCACTATCCTTCGAACTAAGTTCGATATGAAAATCATGTTCTTTTGAAAAATTGAATTAAATTCCGACAAAAACAAAATAATGTTTTGATTGTTTTGAGTTCGTATAAATGAGTAAAATCATTCTTTATTATACATGGTGTCTCAGCGAGACCGTTTATTAGAAGTTTGTGGGGTTGTCGCCAAAATCAAAACTTGAAAATTTTAGATTCAACTAAAATATTTTCAGACTTCTAGCGCTTCCGGTTATACCGGAAATCGCCATCTACTTCGTTATTTTCAATGGAACATTGCATTTTTGGATGGGAACCATAATTTTGAATCTTTTTTATTGAAACTATACGATGCCAATCTATTACGGTTTTTGAGATAAAAATTATTTTCCGAAAACTTGACAGCTGGTTGACGTTTACAAAATGGAGATTGTAACTCCTATTTGGATTGCGATAAAAAGTTAAAATCCAATTAAGTTTGTTGTTTAAAGATGACTTTGTCGTATGCATTTTTTACAATAAAAATCTTTTCCTGAGAATAATGCCTTAATTTATACTTTTATTATTATGTTATAATAAATAATTATGTTATTTCCAAAAACGGAAAATATTCCTTAGCCATTATTTCGAGAATGATATGAATGGTTGCTATGGATCGACGCCGACGTCTATATCAATAATTTTTCAAATGTCAAGTTTTTAATGTTTGTGATTTAGTACTTATCCCTGAAGTGCCTTAATATTACTGCTAAAAAGAGTGATAATGGATAACAATAACGAAAAGAATATTTATACAAATCAATAAATTCTTAATTTATTTTTTATATATGGAAAATGGGACAAGATTCTTAGTAGAACTTGTACAATATTTAACAAAAACTATCCACATTTACCTCCGATGACAAAAGGTACATTTAGAAGAATTGAAGCAAATTTTGTGCGCTTTGGACGAATTGGTTAAGTGTAAGATTGACCGAAAACTGTAATTGATGAAGAATAAAATTGTCGAAAAAAATTATCTGGACGGACGAATCTAAGTTGTGTGAAGGGATTTTAACAGCCATAACAACCACGTCTGGGCTTCAGCCTATCCGCATGAGAGCCGAGAAAGCAACGATCAGGTAAAGTTTAGTTTCAATGTCTGTGGCCTTATCATGAATGAGGTTCTCTTACGTCATTTATGACGGGGTGATAACGGCGGCGTGTTACCTCAATTTATTACGGACTGTGGTAGTAGATTTTCTTGTTTGAACTTGAGAAGAGGTTGTTGGTATCAATTGGATGGAGCACCAGTCCATTTCACACAGGAAGTATCCCAGCAACTCACCTTAATGTTCTAAGGCAGGTGGATAAGGCGGTTAGAACCATGGATCTGGCCTGCGAGATCTCCAGATTTGACACCTTCGGGGATATATCTAGCAATGGGTATACCAGGCACCGGTGAACACGAGGGAGGATTGCGAGGCACGCGTGCGAGAGCATTCGACAAGCTCTCACCTACGAACAGATGTTTCTTCGCGTTTAACATCATGCTTGAATTCGAACGGCCAGCATTTCAAACATTTATTATAATTTGTTTCTAGTTTCTTACATCGATTTGTTGAAACTTGATGTAAATGTGAATAGTTTTCGTTAAAGATTGTGCAAATTCTATTAAAAATTTTGTAGCATTTTCCGTGTATAAAAATAAATTGAAGATTTTTTCATTTGTATAAACATTATTTTAGCAATAATATTAAGGCATTTAAGAGATAAGTACTAAGTCACAAACATTAAAAACTTGACATTTGAAAGATTATTTCTCGTATCCCTAGCAACCTTTCATTTCGTTCTCGAAATAAAGGATAAGGAATTAAAATTTTCCGTTTTTTGGAAATCACTGTAGAACAGCTTGATTTAGGTATAACAACATGTCATATCACTTTGTAATAAATTTTATCGTCAATTCGATTACGTAACAAAAAATAGAATATTCCAATTGATTTTTTTACATTTTAAACCTTGGTTGAAGGTATAAATTTAGGCATTGTTATCATGCAAGATTTTTATTTAAAAAATTCATACGATTAAGGCATCTTTAAATACAAACTTAATTGGAGTTTAACTTTTATCTCAATCCAATAGGAGTCAACCAGCTATCAAGATTTCGGAAAATAACTGTAGCGTTAGAAGTCTGAAAATATTTTAGTTGAAGAGAACGTAATAAATTATACCTGATTCTAAATTTTCCAGTTTTTATTTTGGCCAGAACGTCGTAAACTTCTAATGAACGGTCTCGCTGAGACACCCTGTATAACCGCGCAGGTTATGTACAACGAATAATAGTCTGTATAAATTTTTTTCTACAAATTAGCTGTGAAAATGTATTACTTATGAAAAGGAAAAGGCAACGTTAGTTCAGTTGATGGGTCGTTATTTCCACAATTAGTATGTGTATAGCGGGATGTTTCGGAAGCGGACTCTGCTTCCGTCATCAGGCTTACTCCTAAAAAGGACTATTTTGACATTTGAGTCGAATTCATTTTACTCTAATTTTTCCCCAGTACTTGACTGTTTTTCGTCACAGTAGCTTATTTCTTATAAGTCAGGCTTATATAGAAATGAAACTCATGTAGATAACAATAAAGCGAGAAGAGCTTAGGCGCAATAGGAAAAAATCCAAGTGAAATGAATTCAACTCAAGTCAGAAAACAGCCCCTCGCAGAACTAAACTTAAAGACGAAGGCAAGGTCAGCTTTTGAAAGTATACAATTAACATGTTTATTTAGTTATGGGGGTGGGTATGTCTAAGAACATTAAAAGGTTGTCATCTACAAGTTTGCAGCCTGCTGGTGTAACTGGTCGTGCTGAGGCGTATGCCACAATATAAGCACCAAATACCTTATTTTCTGAATCAAGAAGAAATAAAATCTCTGTTTAACAAATTAACAACAACTAACAATCTTAGGTAATGGCATGCAACAAACCACGCGATGTGACGTGCAAAAGTTCAATATATAATACAGGGATGAAAAGTTTGGTTGAACAATTGCGGAGTTTGGGACAGTACATTGACACAAGCCAAAAGAATTTAAATATGTTACGTGTACCCCAGGATAATCACCTTTAACTTCCAGGAAAGTATACCTAGGTTTTTTTTTGCATAAATTCACCATATGGAATCTAAGTATATTTTTCGACTTCCAGACCTGGTTTTCATGTGCCATGAAAAACTATGTAAATTTTTTGAAAAACCGATAGAAAATTTAATTAAAAGAAAAATTCCCGTAATAGATATGATTTTTAAATATTGGTCCATGTCAACCAATTATTATATATGAAACAGAATGTATGATGAATTAAGGTCCAAAAACTTAAATCACAAATTGCACTATTTCTATTTCACCTACTCGCGCGATGAAAATAATATTGGATTTTTCTCACTTGGTAATATAAAACTCTAAAAAAGGAACACTTTGTGTCTCTCCAATTTTTCGGGTACAAAATTGTTTACCATTGCTGATCTCTTGCCTTAAGACACGTTTATTCAGATGTAGTACTTTTGTGTATGGCAGGAAACCAGGAATCGATACACACCAGGAATTCCCAGGAAGACTTATAGGAGGTCGCTAATTGGATAACAGAAATCTTTTCTATGCCAAATAACGAACATATACAACGAATGCATTACACTTTCATACCTTCGGATGGCCTGAAAATGTGCTTCCGTAGTCAGGTTCATCAAACCATACTCCTATTTAACAACCCTCTCTTCTTATAGAACCATATCACTCCTAAGTTGTCTTATAAAATGCGTTAAGAATAATCTGGTAAGACGATTCGTAGACTACCTAGAAACCAAGAATATTCTTCCTGATAACCAATTCGCCTTCAGACCCAACCGAGCGAGCCCCGATTACTTAATTAAGCTGCTTACAGAGACCACCAGAGCATTCAATCACGAACAATGTGATCTGGCGTTTTTTTTTGTGGACATTCGGCAAGTGTTTGACAAGGTTTGGCAGGATTCATCAAAAAATTGCGTATTATAAGTATCCCAGTTCACTTTTCCAAACTTCTGCTCTTGTACTTGACTAATCTATCAGTATGGGTTAAAGTAAAAAATGCATTTTCTGAAACATGTCATCCTACAGCAGGTGTGCCATAAGGTTCTTCCTTATCCTCTATCCTATACACAATATTTGCTTATGATGTTTCCACTGCTACACATCCCAGAGTCTCCACGGCACGGTTTGCGGATGACACTATCTTCCGGGCAGTGCATCTCAACAGCACAACGACACCCCGATGCATTTCAACAACCTTGAGAAACTTCTCTAACTAGAGCAATATGTGTAGTCTCCGTGAAGTCCACCAAAATCCATGCAATACTTTTCCGCCATTCATACTAGCGAGGCAGCAGCAATCCCAAACTATTGGAACACAAGAACGAACGACTAATACTCCAACATGAAGCAATATACCTAGGAATTCTGTTTAATTAAACCCTAAACTAACTTCCCAATGTATAAGAACACCAAACAGAATACGCAACATGGAAACTAGGCGCCCTCAAGGGTCAAATCATAGGTTACCAACCCAAAGCACATACAAGACCTCCATTAGGTCTGTTATACATTACCGAGCTCCCTAATACACCAACGTTACAAAACACCACCTTTCCTCTGTTGCTTCCGGTGAATGACGAATCTTTAGATACGTACACATATTACACTACACACACCCCAGTAACCTCACTGTACAACACACAAACATTCCGGATATTACGGACAGAATACAAACAATACAAAGAACTTCGCATACCGAAGAACCTTCGGCGACACTATCCATAGAAAGGAAACCATTACCAGACCTTACATTTACCGATTTTCTCCATTCCCACGCAAAATCTGAACTCAAGTTCAAACACCCTACCGCTGTCCTAACATAACTACTTGAGGAGCTCCCCGAGGAGATTGAAGAATCCCTGGATAATACTACATATTCACTCAGAATCCCCAGCTGAGACCCTCATATAAGGAATATGACGAAACCACATACATTCAAACACCACTATCTACACACTAGCTTTGACCTGCACGTACAAGTCGCCTCACACTATAACTCAATTAAAAGACCCGTTTTCTTTTCTTTTAAACCGAAATAATCAAAACTTATGATTATAATCGGTATAATACTACAAACACTATGCTACACCAACAACGGAAGCATCACGTGGGCTGAAGAGGGCGCAGACTCCTGAGAAATCCACTACAAATAGCAACAATAGCATTAGTAACTAACCCAATCACTCTAATAACAAAAATGGGCCTAAATAGGTGAATTGATCCTGTCAAGCAAGGTGGTTTGGTTTTGCTGATGTTAAGATAAGTTGGAAAAATACCTGTGGAGAAAGGGTAGTTTATTATATAAACCAGTGGGAAAACCAGTTCAGTCATACCCTGATTTAGCAACCTAGAGCTTATACTATCATCACCGGTAGAGTTCGACGTTTTTGATGGAGGCTACCATACTGAAGACGTTAACTTCTGTGATGGAATTAAGAAAAAAAGTAGAACAATTTGTGCCAAACTTAAATCTGCTTGGCTAGTATTAATAACGTTTTGGACACGTGTATCTGCTACACTATTAGGATAATGGTTAAAGTGCTGAGCGATGCTAATTGGTTCTGAAATAGCTACATTATTGATATTTAGAGTAATACCTTCTGGTTCAATTTTGGTGTTACCTTTGATTGTCCTCGAAACTTGTTTTAGAATTAATTTTAGATCTCGATATATGAGAATGTATTGATATTTAGTTAGCCTAGACCGGTTCCGTGGATAAAGAAAATATTGAGTTACCATAGCAACGAATAATAACTTATTGGAAGTGTCAGTGTAAAGTTTCACGTCAAAAATTCAAACCAGAGTGGCGCAATAAAATTTGGAAAGGGGATGTCGGCCTAAATAGTGAATATTGAAAAATTGGAGTATCGAGCCCTTATCAAGTACCTGAGGTTAAGATGTAAGCAGATTTACGAAGATATGCTTAACACACTTCGTATGGGATCGTGAAAAATTAGACTTCAAGCTTCAAAAGAGGTAAATTTTCCATTGAAGATAAAAATCGATCGGGAAGGCCAGTTTCTGTGTCCACCCCTGTAAATATCGCTGCAGTTCATGACATGATTTTATCAGACCGTCGAATTGGGCTAAAACGGATATCTGAGGCACGGAATATTTCATATGAACGCGTCTATTGTATAGTACACTTCGATTTGGATATCTGCAAAATGAATCCCCAAATGTATGGATGTTGACAAGAAACTTGCAAGGGTAGAATCATCACTTTCGATCTGGGATCCGTTTGAAAAAGATCCAAACTTCTTAAGCCGTCTATGGATGAAACTTGGCTGTATTTCTACGATCTAGAAACAAATCAGCAATCGATGGAATGGTTCTCCACGTTCTAACGAATGTCGTGTTCAAAAATTTGTTGCAAGAGTTCTTGCATCAGTTTTTTTGGATTTCCAAGGAAAAGTTATGATTGATTTTCTGGATAAGGGTAGAAAAATAACTGGGACGTTACTGACCACTCTACGAGAAAAAATATGGAGAGAATACGCGGAAAGTTGTTTTGTTTTTGCAGGCCAATGCCCCTGCACATAAATCGCATATTGCCATGCCAACAATTCGTGATTTAGGGTACGAATTACTCGAATACCTCTTCAACGAAGAGGTGATAGAAGCTGTCGATGCCTCGTTTGCAGAGCAAGATACAAATTTTTTTTGAAAGGTCTAGAGGAGTTGCAGGTTCGTTGTAAGAAATGTAACCAATTAAGATGAGAGTATGTTGAATAACAGATACTTTGACTTTCAAATTTTGTTTGCTTCTATTATTTTCCATAAATCCACGTAAGTTCGGTATTGTATAATTGTTTTGCTCTAATTACTACTTGTTTGTAAATTTTGTTATATCTTGTGTAGTAGTTTTTGAGTTTGTTATCATTTAGGTGAGATTTTACTAACATAAAAAATAATTTTAATTTTTTAGATGTACGTATACCAAATTATGTCCAAGATTTACTATAATTACATATTTTACGTGGAAGTTTTTAAATGGTAAAACTTAATTGAAAGTTACAAAATATTTATGAATATATTAAGTTTGTCATTCAAGAATAAACCGCAATCCATATTTCTTGCTTTACGAAATTTCTAAATTGATTTACTTTCGACAATGAATTATATTACGGTAAACTAACTGCTCTTTTCTGTAATCAATGTGATTTTGAAGAACCAGCTTTTGACCACTATGATCTGATAAAGCTGTAAGTGATCCTACAAGTATAGTCATTTAAATGTATGCTAACACAAATATTATCAAGTCGTGAATTTTTTCTAGTCGGCTATTTTAACTTAGGTTCAATACCAAACGGCAACAATAATTCCATAAATCTGTTTGCTAATAATTGTATTCCAAAAAATTAATATTAAAATCGCCTACAACTACTATATAGTTTTCCTTTTTAGTTATGAGTTCATATAATGCAAAGACATACAAAATATTTGTAGATCTCCAGGTGGACTTCTATATAAGGTTAACAAAATTATGAAACCTGTATTTAATGATGTCTTATTTTAGAAAAAGAAGCGTCGTTATTTTTTTAAATATTTGCGACGTTGTGAATTTTTGCCACAAGATTATGGATTTTATTCTTGTATACTAGAGATTTCACGTAGCCTCATACATAAACGCCCAATTGGTTAAGTTATGGGGGTACGAGGAGCCAAGGAAATTCGTTGCCTCGTCCAGTCCAACGGTGCGCAAAACGTTCACTTAAATGGTTACAGACTATCAGTGGATAATGTGGAGGCGCGCCATTGGGCATAAATCACAAATTTGGCTTAAAATTAGAAGAACTTCTTGGAGTAAAATAACTAAATGATCCTCCAAAGTTTGTAAATATTGTTGACCGTTTAATACGGCACTAGACATTTCTTGAAAATTCACGTTGAAAATGATTTTCTTTATACTTATGGGGATTTGTAAAATTGTAATAGTGGTTATTTCTCCAATTAAATACTGCTCTTTGGGTAAAGGTATCCTCGTCTGTACCAGTGTCTTCTCCAGGAGCATTGGATCTTGATTAATCTTACTTTGCAGTAAATGAAAGAATCGTAGTCTGCGTGTTAAACCATTAGGCAATGAATTCTGTACAGGGTTAAAATGATATGAACGCGAAATTCTTGATATACTAGATTTACTTCTGCCTGCAAGCGCCAGTTCGAAATTTAGAATTCTGTAAAACAAGAAGTAGAATTTCATCTTTTTTTTGGTGAAATTCTGTTACCTCGACCACCACTATTTTGGTATGAAAGGGGCATGTTTTGTCTAAACTTGCGTACAATTTTTGAAATTTTTTACGATCGGACACAATTCGATTTGAATATAACTGTGCATATCGTCTGATTGCAGCACGTCAATTATATAATTACTTGTGCATAAACATAAATTATATCTCTTAAGTCACTATTTGCGAACGAATAATCTCTAGTCAATTTATACAAAAAGAACTTCTAACTCAAAAACTAAAACGCAATAATTATGAGTGTTAGCCTGGCTAACGCCACCAATGATTGGTTAACATTTTTTCTTAACAGTCACAGCCAACTTTAAAATGTTGTTTCCAAGGGGATATGATATGCATTGTAACGCTTAAATGAAAATATCTCGAGAACGCAGATCGAACAAGTATCCGTTTTATGTTTAAAAATATTGGATTTTTTATTATCTCATACGAAAATGCCGGTAACGCAAACTTAGATTCACCCAATTCGGACTGTATAACTAGCGCCCTCTAGGAATGTCAACAAAAATGATAACAAATTCTTATTTCTGGTCCTGAAAACCTTATTCTAAAAATTATTATAAGTTTTGTTATGAACGAATAAGTTCAAAGGTAATATGTAATTGAATTATTAATTTTATTAACATAAAAAGTTTTGAGTAGATTTGAACCTACGATCTGTTTGCATACTACATGCATCAGTTCAAGTCAATCCATGAAATTTTGTCTTTATGTATGTAGAAAATTTAATATAGATTAATCAAATTACTTATATGACCTAATATGAATTCACTAGCAACTTGACCAATATTAAATTATTATAGTTTTTGTTATGAACGAATAAATTAATAATTTAATGTTAGTCAAGTTACTTTGGTATGTGTGAATCCTTGCGATATTGCAGGCTCACATTCCATTAATATAAGTAATTTGATTGTAATCTCATTATATTTAGAATTTACATCAATTCTACATACATAAAGACAAAATTTACATCGATTGGGGCTTGAACCTTGATGGCTCAGTTGGTTAGCGCGGTACTCTATCAAAGGACAGGTCGTAGGTTCAAATCCTACTCGAGGTAAACTTTTTATTTATGTATTTAATAAAATTAATAATAATTTTTAATTAAATATTCTAAAAATTTTGAGTTAAATACGTTTAGTTGTTTTCAAATTATTACAAATTTTCGATAATATCTCACTCCGTACGCCCTGTATCTTGTTTACACTCAACGTTTTACTGATACATGTTTGTGTTAATCGATCTATTTTAATCTTCTATTTCTCAAGTTGCTGCATGGTGCATTAGTTATAGGACGCCCTGTATGATTTAATTTGACGCAAGAATTAAATTAAATTAGAATTTATTTTAATAACTAAATAAAAACCAATAACAATTAAAAAAATGGTTCTTATCTATCACCGTTAAAGAGACGGTATATCAATTGTGTGCCACAGTTTGCGTGATGATAAACTTTCAAAGCTTCAAAATAATTCAATATTGAAAGTTTGTTTACTTATAATTCGAATTATTTTGTTTTCTATAGAACTGAATCTTTATTATTATTGTCGATACCGTTAACTTTCATTTTCTTTTGTTTGTATTTGTTTAAATGATACTATGATGTTAAAAGTTCCTAAATTGCTAAGGGATTCAAATTTAGCATTTCTATCTTTATCGCTACGACGAATTTGTCTATGTATAACTACCAAAATTTTGAACGCAATCTGTCAATGTTCTATTGTATCAATCGGTACATGATGTAAATTCTTACAATAAAGTTTGTAAATAGAGCATTAACAAATATGGTGGATAATTTTTGTTTTCTAAACCAACTTTAAAAAAGTACGTTAAATCTCATCCCAATAATAAGACACTTACACATACACGTAATTCCAATTTCTAAAGTTGCTAAATACAATTAAAAACAAGATGGTCTAAACCTTAAGGGAATTTTTAATCATATAAGCTACCAGAAAAGTTGTTGAATACTTTCGAATTTACCCTCGTATACATATGAACTAATATTGGAACTTGTCATCAATATTATAAAATAAATCAATATGACCCAATTTGGAGAATCATTAAGTCTATTTATTTTGTTTACACACGAAATTACTAACTTCTCTTAAAATTGAAACAAACGTAACGATCAATACGTCTGTTATTATTTATATATTCTCTCAAATACTGTTTGAAATTTTTATGATTACAATGATTACAAACGTTTTCAAGTATGGATCGGTTTGATTTTATTTTAGCTGCATGTATAAAAAATAAACAGTGGGAAATATTCACTGAAACTAACGGAATGTAAGCAATCAAATTTTGCAGTAGGTCTGTCCCAAAATAAACAATTCTCAGACCAATATTGTTATAAACATGGCGAAAACATCAAAAGTTTGATTATTCTTAAATTGTGCAATGCTCTATGTAACTACTCGTAAATAATATATGTAGTAAACAAAACAAAGCAATCTAATAATGTAATATTGATTCTCTTTAAAACTCTAAACTGACCTTTTACTTTAACGAAGTCTTACATTAGCATTATTAGGGGAGGTCTATCATGATTCGTGACAAATACAAGAATCAGTTGAATAATCTGACTCCATTAACCAATTTTTCAAGAAACTTACACACATTGAGTCCTTTAGTGAACGAATACAAACAAGAACCGAATTCAAGCAGCTTAGATTAAATGGTCCTACTAAAACTTATCATCTAAAAAAATAGTCTGTTAATTCAAAATGATATTGTGAAGTTGACTTTTAAATTACTAAAATTATTTTTTTTTTTTTTCTAAATATTACTTAGGCATCTTCTAGTCATCGTTAGCCATTTCATTTCTTTTAACTCGCATGTTACATGCTTATGCTTTCTTATACCAAAAATTAGTCTTACGGAAGAATTCTGTATTGTTTACACCTTTTTAATATCGAAACTACGTAGGTATGGACCATAAATACTGCCACAGTAATTAAAATGTGAAAGTACTAATGCTTCACAAAGTATAAACGTCTATTAAAGGCTGCACGTTGATTAAATATGTCTTAAATTGAAGTAAGCTTTGTTTAATGTTGCTAATATGGTTCTCAAATATCAACTTCGAATCAATTACTAAACACAGAATTGTTGCTGTATCCTCAATTGAAAGCAGTTCATTTCTTAATTTCAATTTTATTTTATGTTTAGTAAAATCTTTATCCTTTCTTTTGTCAATCAGCATAACAGAAGATTTAGATGGGTTTATAGTTACATTATGTTCTTCAGCTGCTTTGACCAGAGAGACAATGTCACTGTTAATATCTCCATTACAATTTTTAGTATCACTACTAAAACAAGAATAAAGCAAATGCGTGTCATATGAATATTGATAGCATGTAGCGAATCTTAAAGATTTTGGAGGGGTATCCGTATAAATTATAAATAATAAAGGTCCTAGAATTGAGTCTTGTGGAACACCTATACCAATAGAAGTAGCTAAATACTTAATACCTTTTAAAGCAACTTATTGGGTTATGAAGCAATGAACAAGCTTCTTTGCTAAAACAAAATTAATGGAGAATGCTTAACAATTCATGATCAATGGAGTCAAAGGCTTTAGAAAACCGTATGGATGTTAACACAGAAAGTTTTCTCTGATCGGCAGCTCTAAAATATCATCTGTTGTATTTAATAGTGAGGTAACGCAACTGTATACTTTTCTAACCCAGACTGTGGATCAGAAAGCATGTTGTTAACTTCTAAATAAGATTCTATTTGATCCGTCATAATTCCTTCTAAAACCTTTGACAACCCTAGTAGTACACTTTTAGGACGTAGATTGAAAAAAATATTTTGAGTTTCTAATTTTTGGAATCGGAACGATATTAGCATTTTTCCATGCTTTTGGCACTGTACACGATCTTAGCGAGTAATTTATTATATATGTTGAGTATGGGCAACACAAACAGAGAAATTTTATACTACATAATACCACCTGAGCCAATAGATTTTGTTTTAACACCAAAAATGTGTTTCAGAACATCTACTTCAGCAAATGGTCTGAAATTGGAACTTAGTGTGAACATTAGCTAATATACTGTTATTATAATACTGAATTGTTTTTCTACATTTGATAATCTGTGAACTAAAAATGTTGTGCTTATGGCATGTACGTCATCTAAATGACGCAATTGTCCATAAACGTAATTGGATTAATATTGTTAACAAACACACAAGATATTTACATCAGTATTATTAATATTTTGTTAGTATAACGATTGTTGTTTATCACAAATATGGTTACACACTTTTATCATTTTTTAAGATCATTAATATTTTATCCCCAACAATGGGCTTTACCAGACAACAACTAAATGCCTTAACTACCGTACTTACGTTTTATAACATAAATTATCAAAGATTGCTATGTTCTCTTAAAAAAATAAATTAACAACAATCCTAGCTTATTTATACAAGTAAAAATACATACATATTCTACTTCTACACTTTAATACAATACCAACATATGATTAATTCACTCACACTACCCACTCATAGAAATGCAGAAAATACAGAAGCAACACAGTGGCACACACTATTGTCCCAATAGGGGTTTTACTGAAATGTTATTTCTCATGCAAATTTAGTTTTATCAGATCATGATCTTTTATACAACACTGTCCTTTTTATATAATATTCATCGTCTTACTACGAATTCCAGTGGCGTAACAGTTATATCAAACTTACTCAAAGAAATAATTCTCCTGTACAATCACACGTTTACACAATGTCAGAAATGGGTCATGCCCACACAAAAACACTATTATACCCAGTGCGTCAAAATAATCTCAGATTGCAGCATTTGATATCGAAGCTAGCACATTTTGAAGTAACATAGCGGATAAGAAATAGCCCTTTTAAATGATAAACTGGTCATGGGTTAAATTTCGTAAAGGTGGATTTTATCATCACTTAGATATGGCAGAAATATTCAGGAATAAGTTTATGAAAGGAACAGATTTATTCAAAAAAATACTTCGAGAATAAATCAGTGAAAATGAATAGAAACAATAAAAATGATAAAGAAGGATCTCGAAGAAAACAATAGGAAGGTAGCTGAGAATGTGGTATACGAAAATAAAAATGTAAAATACCTTAGAAGATGCGACGAGAATCAACAAATATTAGCCCTAAAAAATATCATCAATATCAACACTGATATAAGAAACACGCACGGAATAATCAAGGTAGCTGACAATTACTACGAAAATGTTCATAGAGCACAGAAACAAATAAAAGGTTAGCAAATGTAATTTGAATGCATCCCAGATGTAAGTGACGAAGAGATTGGTTTTGCTTTGGAAACACTTAAAAACAACAAATTGCCAGGGGATAATAACATTGTGGTTGAAATGATCAAAGAAGCGGAAGAAATAATACCCCCCCCCCCACGCTAGAACGCTTGTTTAACTGCAACATAGAACACCAAAGCATACCTGCAAATTGAAGTGTTGCGGTAATACAATAATTCTCTTCCAAAAAGGAGATAGAACCCTTCTCAAAAGCTACAAATCGGTCAGATTATTATCGCAAGTATTCAAATTATTGACAAATATAGTAAACATTACTGAGAGAAGAAGTTAGATGAACACCCACCTTACTAACAATGCAAACTCTAACAAAAACAGTGGCAGAATACAATCGCCCATTACATATATCTCGTTGACTACGAAATAGCGTTTTGACTCCACAAAACGCTGGTAAAAAGTATAAGAAATAAATATATCAAGTATAGACCATAGATACAAAATTATAAAGCATATCAACAAGCAAAATCGACTCTCGGACTAGATGAAGATTGAAGAAGATGAAAAAAATGAAATGGACAGAGAAAATTGGAAAACCAAGAGGCATATACGGTGGGAAAACGTCCAAAGGCGTGCCATCAGTGTACAATAAATGAATATTATGGAGTTGGTCTTGGATCTCCGTTTAAACTTGGTTTTCTTTCAAACTAGCGAGGTGTTAGGGTAGGGGGGTAAGCGATTACTCCCGTGAAAGGTCTCGACGAAAGGAATACTTTTCCACTAAATCTCACTTCCTATAAGTGAGATCGGTCATAATTTCGCAACGTTAGGTAATAGGTACGTGATGCAACCGATCAAACTGTCACTCCGACCGTCATTCGGACACACTCTTTAGAGTGAAGCAAGCATTTTTCCGCCAAGCTGACCTCCTATATTCGAGGATGCTGTCATATAGCCACTCATTTGATAGCTTTCTGTATGCCAAATTGTACTGCCACTGTCATTCCTTAAATTTCTAGTTTAGTATAGGATTTTGTTTGCAACACATTACTACAGCCGATTTAGGATGGCTTACAGGTTAACTTTGACATCAGTATTGAGGTTTATAAGCATATAGGGAAAATGCAATTTTTACTTAATTATCCTTACATCACTTTCTTTTAAGGTGTTTTTAATTTCTTTGGGTATGATTCCATTTTGATTTTCCTCCGGTACTGTAAGTAGTTTAATCCTTATTAGTTTAGTTGATCAGCCTAATTCTACAGTTTTTGCTTGTATAGCACGACGTTTCGGTAGCGAATTCTACTTCCGTCATCAGGCTTAGTTCTGAGAAGGATCTTTTTTAGTTCTTAACATTTTCGATATCTAAAAAAGTGTCTTGGAGTACGTCATTTTGCAGACGATAACGAAATGAACTAAGTGATTGATAACTAATGTATAACCAAAAGAAGTGTCCCAAATGTTATTAAGATAATTAAAAAATAAAGTTGTTAATACCGTCGTAAATTTATTGAAACTAGTCAGAAGGACACAAAATCTGAGAAACGTTCTTGATATGTATTAGTGAAAGTACGTTACAAATTCCTACAGAACTTTAATATTTCTATAATATTCCAAAGCTTTATTTTACACAGACTGAACCTTTTACTGATAACATAGACACCTAAAAATAATTTTCGTTTTCCCTTTAGCTAAGTTAATAGTCCCATGAGTTTACATCTCTCAGAAAATCACGCTTTATTACCGTTGTTCTGGAATATATTAATAATATGTGTATATTTGCATTCTTAGTTGTCATATGCAGGATGTAAGTAGTGGCAGTATTCGATAGAATAAAAAAGTTATCCCGAAACCCATATCATCTTGTATTTGTGGAATATAAAACTAAACATGAATACATGAACAGGAATATTTTTTCCCAAAATTCCAAATTTATATTCTATTGAGAGTGGATAGGCGTATTTTTAGTAATGTATACTGTTTGTTTTCGTTGTTTTCAGCTTTTTACGATTTTTTTCTATTACTAAATGTAATATTTGTGTTTATCATTGCTTTTGACCCAAATCTTTTATTCTCTGTTTTTTATACTCAGTCTTAACCCTTCAATACGTATAAGACAGCTACACTAGTCCATATTTTATTCAAGGTGCATTCCACTACATACATTTTACAAACTTATTCTTCACTTTTTAACGCTCACTTAATAGTGTAAACTGTTTATATACACCTAAACCGTTTGAGCTGCTTTTCAACGCCTTTTAAGGTACACTAAAATTACAGCCAATTGTGTTTGGAATTGGCCGGGTCTTTTTTTGAATAATGTGATTAGGCGCTGATTATGCGCTATCTTGCGTTGTTGAAATTAGATTTTGCACCCCCACAGGGAATAACTTGTAACAAACATTCTATAAACATGCATTATTTTTTGGAGCTGCCAACTCTGGACAAATTATTTTCTTATTCGGTAATTAGGCACCATTTTGCACCGTAAAAACAAATTTTGGCATCTTTATTGGAAAGAAGTTATTGTAAAAAAACTGACATGGCTAAATTCACAACCGTGAACGTCTGCATAAATCAATTGTGTATTATGCAGTAATGAGGCATCGATTAGGGGCCGTTTTACATCGATAAATTAAAATTTTGCGCCTACACAAAAATAAGTTATTCCAAAAATGACATCCACAAAGCTAAAATCATAACGTTACGAGTAAATTAAAATTTTCTTGCTCAATAATTAGGCACCTTATGTTCCATTTTGTGCCCTTAAAATAAAATTTTACGCCTTTATGGGGTATCGTAAAAATTACATTGTCACGGCTAACTTCACAACGGCGAACTTTCACATGAATCACTCTTTTTTATACAATATTTAGGCGCCAATCATGCGCCATTTTGCGCCGTTAAAATACAATTTTGCATCCTTTTAGGATAGAAGTTCTTGTAAATTACATTGAAACGAAATTTCACAGCCTTGAACTTCCGCATAAATCAATTTCTTCTTATGCAGTAATTAACCGGCATTTATTTGTCGCTAAAGTAAATGTTGCGCCCTCGTACGAAATAATAATGCAAAAATTACATCGGCAAGGTTAATTTCATAGCAGTAGGAATAAATTAATCTTTTCTTGTGCAACAGTTACGTACCCTTCATGTTCTGTTTCACGTAAAACTTTGAGGTTAAGTTAACTTTTGCCAACAGCTAAAGCAACTTCAATGAAATTTGGTATATAGGGACTCATGAGTATGGAGAGCGTTTTTGTATTATTTATTTTTTTAGTTAAGAAGCATAGCGAGATGGGTAGGCTAATATATAAAAGTGGAAATTTGTTTGTCCGCTTCTCAACCTAATTCATTCATCCGTTTACGATGAAATGTTGGTTCTTGTTCATACGCCTATGGAACAAGTGTGGTGGAGGTGAACGATAAACAGGGAAAACTGTGAAACAGTTTTACTGAAATTTTGTACATATGAGCTTTTGGGTACGGAAAAGTATTTCTGCGCTGTCTATCTTTTTATTTGAAAAAAAGTAGAGGTCGGAGACTATCGACAAAATCTAAAACAGTTAAATCTATTTCAATGAAATTTGGTGTACAGTAACTTTTGGGTAGCTACAGATGTGCCGTTGAAGAAGAAAGAGGGTGTGATGCTCGATATAAAGTGGTAAAACACTTTTAATGTAATTTGGTATACAGTGGCGTTTCGTTACGCAGAGTGTTTTTGCGTAATTTTTTTTTCTAAAGAGTGTGTGCGGGAGGGGGGCTAGTTGTATCTAAAAATGAATGGTTACCGTTTATGCGTTCCTAAAACTTAATCTGTTTGCGATCAAATTTTTATCTGAAAAAAATAGTTGGTAGATAAAGTAGAAAATTAGTGAAGCAATTTTAATGAAATTTTGTACATAGGAGCCGTGAGGAGGAGAGGTGTTTTGCGTTACCTATTTTTTTATATGAAAATAAGTGAGGGTAGGTGTTATCGAATCTAAAACAGTTAAACTAATTTTAATGAAATTTGGTAAAGGGGGACTTTAAAGCACGGTAATGTTTTGACTTGATCGGTCTTTAGGAATCAGCGCCGGGACGGCCCGGTTGTTACAACAAAACAAATAATATAGTAAACTACCAAATGCTCTTACAAAAAAGATTAGAATCTTTTTTGTAAGATCATTTGTTTAGTCTCCAATAGATTGAAGACTAAACAGTTTCGGATCATATGAGGGGAGTTTAAATTTTCGTTGAGATTGTCAAACGTGCCATATGTATTTTGCATTAGAGCTTGTGTAGGACATTGGCATAATATGTGTTGTACGGTTAGTTGCTGCTGACACTCATGACTCGTTGGTGGGTCTTGTCCCAACGGAGTATAGCTGTGTGGCACCACCGTATGTCCCATTCGCATGCGTCAAAACTTGACTTTCTCCATTCGTGTCAGCTCAACTTCAGAACACCAGAGGTTGGTATCCTTTTTAAATAAACGTAGATGGTTGTTAACTGGCGTCCATTGGTTTTGCCATCGTTGATTGATCTTGTGGTACAAAAACGCCTTAATATCTGTAGATATCACTATGTCAACAACAATTTTGCCGGTGTCAGCAGCTTGACGAGCTGCCGCGCCTGCAAGCTCATTGCGCTCTATGCCCTTGTGGCTTAGAATCCATATAAAATATACTAAATTCTCTGTCCCACAAAGATAACATACCAACGCGAGTATCATTTGTTACATAGGGTTTTGGGTACATCGATTCAAACGTACAGTTTGGGAGTCACACGCTGTCAGAAATTGGATTGGTCGGTCCATGGCGCACTACTGCAGCGATTGCCAAATTGCATAGATTCTGCAGCATATGCAAAGGTGAAAGTAACGCTGGCCACAAAAGCACATCCAATGCTTAATTGAGTTTTAGACCCATCCGTATACATTATCGTTGACCCAACCCTTTCCTCTAAGATTGCTAAAAACGTTTGGCGGTAAATTTGCGCAGGAGTAGTCTGTTTAAAATATTTTGTTAGTTCAAATCTAATACGAACGGGTGGAGTTAATCATGAAGGAATTTCCACGGGACCAATAGAGGATAGCTTAGGGAGATGGCAACTAGCATTTGTAATAGTTCATGTAATCTAATCGGTGCTGGTCTGGTAATTGTAGGTTTACTACGGTACATCCGTACCAAGGATGCAAGTGTTGCGATGGTGGTAAAATCTCGAGATTTTTGCGATGCAGGATGCGAGCAACTTTTTCATCGGATTCGGATAGGCGGTAGCCTAGACTCGCTACACAAACTTGCTGCAGGATTGCTGTGAAAGGCGCCCAGGTCGTAACTAATGCCAGCGTTGTGCACCAGATATAGCGTTCTTTAGCGCAGATTCCCTAGCTGACCGGTACACTATGCATACGTAATCAACATGAGACAACATTATCAACTGATACACTCGCAGAAAACGTCAGTTTCGGCCCCTCATTTGGTTTCAGCCAATGTTCTAATGACATTTAGTGACTGTTTACATTTTGTTACAAACCCTCTGATGTGTTTTTGCCGTTGAGTTTAGTGTCAAAGTGAAGGCCTAAAATAGATAGAAGATCATAGTGGGGTCTGTGCAAGCGGCAGAAGTGTACGCAAGTAGCTCCACTTTTGTCTGCGTTTGCCAATATTTGGTTAATCGAGCTTTGAAATTTTCTGGTAGTTATCCCACCCGCTTTAGCAGAGTAAAAAATAGGGATATAAGTCGGATCGCCAAAGAGATAGGACGTGTTTAATGTAGCTCCAGCTTCTATCTTCGGTTAGTGAAACAAATACGTGTTAAAATGACAACTTCTAAATTAATAAAGTAGTGTACTGTAAGGGTAAGCTTTTGAACAAATTTTTATACCCAGCGGTTTGAGTATTAATAATAAACAAAGATAATAATAATATAACCAGTAGAAGTTTTGTAACGTGTAAATAAATGGCTCTTCAGTTGAAAAAGGCTCGAAAATAACATTTAAGATTGCTATAGTATTGAATTTCTACGAAAAAATACTGCTCTATTAAACCCATACCAGATGTGATTATTAAAACTCGTAAAATTGTAAAAATACCACCGTTTTGTCTAAGGATTGAACTCAAAGAGGTAAACATTCTTGCAATAACAATAAATTATAGAGAACTAATAAAAATAACTTATTGTACCCCACAGTAGCGCGGGTGAAAAACAATCATGTATACGTATCTGTAACTGTAGGAAAAATAACAGATATGATTCATCTTTGTCATGAACCCCTTTATATAACAAATCCAAACGTAAACATTGTCATAATAACTGTTTTATTAGCTTAAATGATAGTAATAAATAACTAGATCGAATCCATAATCCAAAGTATAAAAAAAAGCGAATAAACAGATAAAATAAAGAAATAATTAGCTCTAAGTTGTAATCGAAATTCTAAATTAAAGTAGTTAAATAATTTTTCGTTTCTCAAGTAAATAAAAGCTTGTCGCGTTAGGGAACAATCTAATTTAAATAGAAGTATGAAGTTACTGAATAGATTTTCATCGCTTTGAATATTTCTAATAATAATCTAAACATAGTATTTAGTAACGTGTGAAATGCCTCTTTAAATAAAAAAAGGCGAGTTAGTAATATTTAGGATACCTATAGCATTGAACTACGAAAAATACGGTTCCTTGAAAACCCGTGCCAGATGATTGTTGAAACTCATAAAATCGTAATGAAAAAAATATAAAATACAAAAAATGTGACTAATTGGTCCTAATTGTAATTAATTAATCCAAAAAGTAGACATTTAACGTTGGGAGAACTAACACGGTAATTATCGTTATTTATTGTTACCCTTCAATTGAGTATAAAGTGAAATTTAGAGGATGGAAACGTTAAATTGTCACAGTTCACGACAATAATAAAATAGATTTGATAAATAAATATTGAGTTAAATAATAAAGAACTAACTATAACTCGCAAATCTAAATTAAATATAATTGAAGCAAATAAATAACAGCAAGTCCGGTGAGTGGCGCGAGAGCCAGAAATCGCGTAGGAGCAGTTTGGTTGAAATGAGATGTGATTGAAGGGTATGTAAGTGAAAAAATGTATATGTATGTAGGTATTCATACAGTAAGTATACACGCTTACGGGGCAGTAGACAAATAACTGTCCGGTAATATGACGATACTGTTAGAAGGAAACGCTATATCGTCCGGGGCACGATTTGGTCAGTAACCGGTCTGCTCGCTATGGTATTACTCCAGAGAACAATACAATTGCCTCGGATGTACCTTGCTACAAGTGGCGGTCAAGGTCGAATGGCGGTGCAAGGAATAATGGGGAGTCGTTACGTGGAATCTTAGAGGTATGCATGGTAAAAATTTGAAATTGCGAATGTAATGTACGAAAGGCATCTTCATATTCTGTGTGCATCGGAGACAAAGCGGAAAGGAAAGGATGCTGTGGAGATCAAGGATGGCAGCCTAGCACTACGGTCAGGAGTTGAGAATGAAGTGCATGGCGCAAAAGTAGTTGAGTTGATCGTAAGTGAAAGAGCGAAAAGATGTGTTAAACAGTACGAATGGGTATCTCACCGGGTAATATGGGTTAGAATGAAAGTTGAGTTTAGAGGAATTTTTCTTATTGCATGCTATGCACTGGTAAACGAAGAAACAGACCAGGAGTGTGAGAACTTCTGTAATGAAGTAGAAAACGTGTTGAACGTGTGTAAGCCAAACGAAAGAGTGATGATAGTGGGGAATATTAACGGATGAGTGGGTGTACAGAGAGAACAAATTGAACACGTTATAGGAAAGTTCAGAGACCAAATAATCAATGGGAATGTGGAAAGAGGCCTGTTTGTATCTAATTGGTTGTTTAAGCATAAGAATGTGCAAGTATACATGGTAAATAGGCGTGTATGATGAACCACTTAGAAGCCTGGTGAAAGACACAAAGGTAATGCGTGGATTGGAATTTGGATCGAACCATTTTTTGGTTGTATCTAGAGTGTGTTTAGAGCAAAAGTGGATCTGGAGAAGGAAAACAAACGTCGTGCAAACGTCCAGAAAAAGGGTATACAAACTAATGGATAATGGTGCGAGAATGAAATCGCAGATGCTGTGAGTAGAGTTGAATTCTAATGAAACAGTGTTGTACGAACAAATGAAAGACACTGACGTTGAAAGTGCATGGATGAGCTTGAAAAACTGTGTTGTCAATTGTGTCATGCGGATATGTGGAATGAATGGGTAAAAAAGGCAGTGTGTAAGAAAAAAGATGCGTACATGGCAATGATTTCTGTAATAAATGAGACTGAGAAAAAGCGATTGTATCAGGTGTACAGATTAAGAAACAAAGAAGCGAAGGAGGTAGTGAGAATAAGTAAAGAGAAAGTGATGGCGGTGGAAGGCAAGAAAATGTAAAATGATGAAACAATAGACGGTTCTGCAAATGAGTCAAAAATACAAAACGTGGCCCAAAACAGAACACCGCAGGAGTGATGAATATGAGCAACGAAATAGTATGGGACCTTTGTGAAGTGGGGAAATGCTCGCAAGAATATTTTGGAAAGCTCTACAGTAATGAGGAAACTAAGACTGAAGGGTTAAATAAGGAGAATGTAGAAGGAATGCTGAATAAAATTGAGAAGGATAATGTGGAACATGAGGTAGAGAAAACGTTGGGAAGGTTGTGAAACGGCAAGGCAGCAGGCGTAGATGAAATCACTGGCGAAATGCTAAAGTATGGAGGTGCAAAGCTTATACGAAGATTGTGTGAATTATTCAATGTATGCCTTATGTGTGGAAAAGTGCCGAGGGATTGGAAGAGCGCGATCATTGTACCACTGTATAAGGGTAAGGGGAACAAGAGTAATTGCAAAAACTATAGAGGAATAAGTTCTCTCAGCGTGTCTGATAAAGTATTTGGAAGAATACTGGTTGATAGAGTACGAGAAACTGAACAAACTAAGATGTGTGATGTGCAGGGTGGCTTCATTGCAGGGCGAGGATATGTCGATCTCTCCAACAGGTGATCGAAAAGTATTTAAGTGTAAAAGGGAAGCTGTATTGTGAGTTTGGAGATCTGGAGAAAGCATACGACAGGGTGAATAGGGAGAAGCTGTAGGAAATATTAAATGAATATGACCTAAATAAAGGTTTAATGAACGAAATAAGGGCAGTATACAACGGTAGCTGAGCATGTGTTAGGGTGAGAGGAGGTGTGAGTGAATACTTTAATATTGAGCAAGGAATGCAACAAGGCTGTATGATGTCACCGTGGTTGTTCAATGTAGACATGGATTAACGTGTTAGACAAGCATGTTCCGATACAAATGGTGTAATGGTTGGTGACGTAAATATACGAATTCTGGTGTATGCAGATGACACAGTCTTATTAAGTGACAGTGCGGATGAGCCAAAATTGCTCTGAAGAAATTTGGTACAGTCTATGAGAGCATGGTCCTAAAGGTAAACGTGAACAAAACTAAGATTGTTGTGTTCAATCGTGACGGTGGAAAAGAGGGTAGAGTATTTACCCCGCAAGATAAAATTGTGGAGCAAGTGGACGAGCTGGTATATCTGGGTAGAATGTTTACTGCATATGGTACAATGCATGGTGAGATTGGACGAAGGGCCAACGCTGGAAGGAAAATGTTTAGAAGTATGTGGACAATAATGAGAAACGAAGGCATGAGCCTAGCTTCGAAACGAGCAAACATAATGGTGTGTTTGTCCCGTCAGCACTGTATGGAAGTGAGACATGGGTATGTCAAAATAAGCGCAATACACCGGCGCAATAGGTTACCGCGCAACATGCTCAATAAACTACTGCGCAACCACGAAAAGTTATATGTATATATATATATATATATATATATATATATATATATATATATATATATATATATATATATCAATTCTACAAAATATGTATTGGATTACTCAGTAGCTTAGCGGTAAGGGTGTCTTGAAACTCAATGGTACCAAGTTCGAATCTGAGAGTAGTCAAGTGCTTGGGAAAAAACTCCGACTCAAGTACGAAAAATATTCCTTCTGGACAGCCTGATGACGGAAGCAGAGTCCCCTTCCGAAACTTCGTGTTAAAAAGCGAACAAAACCGTGGAAATAGGCCGACTAACCCAATCAACATATAAAACCACAGTTACAAAAACACTTACAATAAAGAAAAAAATTGCGATGTTACAAATTTTTAATTATTGAAAAGTAGTACATACAAAGATCAAAAAGATTTAACAAATTAACCAGAATAATGATTTTTAGACAATTAAAAATTCCACAAAATCTAGTTAGTTAGATATCGAATCAATCGAACACTGCTACGGGACTGCAACATTCAAAGCTCAAACATAATTTACATTTCGTCAGAATTATAGGTGTAGTTAAAGATGCCAATTTCAGACGATAGATGAGAACACATCAAATTGTACAAACGTTGCATACTAATAATTAAAAATAGAACAGGAATGAGTATGACAACGTGAACAAGAAACACAGCATTAGGACGACTAAAGAAAGCAGGCGTATAAAAACTTAATTAAACAAGTTGCACGGATTATCAATAATACCTCGCAATAATTTAAAAAGGTAAAAAAGTAGTGCAAGTTTATGACGGGTTTCAATGCTTTGCATTTCGAACAGTTGATAGATTCTAATAAGGAATGAGATAGGAGTAATATCCACTTGAGATAAAGAATACATATCTTAAAAACCTTGAATTTTTTCAAGGCTTTTATTGTGAATGTCATAATACGGTTGCCAAACAATACATGCGTATTCAGGGTCTAACATGAGAAACAAACAACTTAAGAGTGTCAATTTTGGAAAAATTGCCACCAACCCTGATAACAAATCCTAAAGTGCGATATGCTTGGTCTACATATTTTATTAATATGATCTTTGAAAGTTAACTTATAATCAAAAAGTACTCCTAAGTCAACAATTTCCCACTTGCCTTACGATACTTTCCGATTTAGCAAAGAATCATAAATTATAGGTTGGTTTTTCTTGGTGAATGTTACGACAGAACACTTGGAAACGTTAAATTTTAATTTATTTACTGTTAACCAGTCATTGAGGGGAACATGCCGTGCAAATGCCACAATTGTGGTAAGGTCATATCACGTTATGACGAATTTATTGATTGTTCTGGCAAGTGTTTATTTAATTACCACATAGATTGTGTTGGCATAAGTGTTGAATAATTAGCTAACTTGAAATCTAGCGGCAAAATTAATCGTTGGTGTTGTAATTCATGTTTAACCGTGGACATCCAATTACCTTTGTTAATTCTGCAATTCTTCGATGATGATGTAAGTACCGTAAGTAATCTTCATCATAACATAAGTGGTATAATTGAAAATATTATGAAAATGGTATTTTCTAAATTATTTCTTCCTGACAATTAAATTTAAAAAAATATTATTCAGTTACTTACAATTGAGAATGCAAGTTCAAAAACGGAGGTAAATAATCTCAAAGCTATTATTTCTAAAAAAAATCCACAACGTACGCTAATATTGCAGCTGTGTCTAATATAAATATTGATACAAGCAAAGAAGCTATCCCGAAGATAAACGAACCGGTCAGTGTTAAATCTAAAAATCTACTTGTTAATAATGCAGTTCAACCTAATGAAATTAAATCAATATCACCTACTGTAACTCAACCTTTATAATCATTTGCTTATGTTAATGTTGATAACGAAATTTGCACTGACCGTGATATTAATGATCACTTTAACTCTGATCACGAAAGTTCGCCAAAGAAAGTCTACCCTTGAAGGTTCTGGTGAAAGTTTAAATATTAGAGCTGCTAAACGCTATTCACATTAACACATCTATAACTTGCACCCAAATGTAACCTCGAAAGATGTAGTTGAACACTGAATAAAAAACAATTTCTATGAAGTCAAATGTGACAAACTTAAATCCAAACGTCCCAGAAGAATACAGCTTTTTCAACTGTTTTAAATGACAAATTTCTTAATCTCAAAAAGCCAGAGCTTTGTCCGAAAGGGGCGTTCAATATTTTTTATTCCGTCTAATAAGCAATCAGAACTCAATTTGACTTGTAAATCATAGTTTTTAACCTGTGAGGCGTACTGAGAGTATTATACACAAAGATACTTATTTTAAATTCTAACTTCAAAGTGCTAGCTTCAAAACGTACGGAGTGTGAGGTCCAAACCAAGCGAATCCTTTTCTGTGGTTAGTTGCCAAGAATGATATTTATGCTTAGAGGAAACGTGGCTATCTGGGGATGTTACCAGTAGTGAATTCTTCCCGAATAACTATAATGGTTACAGAAGCGATCGCAAATTTAGTGAAGTTGATAGACTACATGGAGTGGGTGTAATTATCAATGAAAAGTTACATTACTGCTATTCAACTTAATCTATCCAATTTTGCATCCTGTTCCAATTGATTGGCATATTACGATGTAAATTTAGATTTTGTAAAATATTCGTTGTTTGTATCTGTTGTATATATCTCCACTAATTTACATGTGAAAGATCTTAAACCTTTTTTATGTTTTTGATCAATTAAATCGCTGTGGCAGTACGGTTAACGATAGTAGGCGAATTTAATAGCTCCCGTTATGTTAATAATAATGATAGTAGCCCTGATCTAAGATGTTTGCAGATAAACAATTTTATGAGCTTTTACGAACTTATGCAGTATTAACAAAATTCTTAATTTTAATGGTAGATTATTAGATTTAGTTACACCTAATCAGGAATGTGAGGTTTTGCATGATAACGTCCCTATAGTTAAAGAAGACATCTACCATGCTGCGCTAAGAAAGTTAAAAATCTTAATTTCACTGATAATGCACTCTGCAAACATTATAAGTTCAATAACGTGAACTTCCCCTCCTGTATGATAGTCTTACGAATATTAACTGATCATTTCTTAACCACGATTTTGAAGTTAACGCAGCTGTATCCGAATTCTCTAAAACCTTCGCTTCGATTTTGAATGATCATTTGCCTCGCTTTAAACCATCTAAACTATTCCAAATGGTTTTCTAAAGAAATTATTTATATCAGGCGCAATGCGAAATACCGTCGTATATTTAAAAAATTCTTATTGCGAAACCTACCATGAATAATTTAAGCGATTACGGCTTTTAATCAAGTCCCAAATATCTGCAGAGTATAAAGCTTATCTACGACAACAAACAAAATACACCCACGTACCACACAAAATTGAAAAATTAGAGAACACCGAACGAGTTTCAATAGCTACGCTATCATCATCAGCGGTCGACTAGGGCGAATTAAAGAAAATTTCTAATATATACACCATCAGCGAGTAACGCTTCGTTGCTTATCTGGTGAAAGTGAAACTGAAAGTTATGAAAGTTTAATGAATTATGAGTAGCCTAAAGGTCCTTAATCATCCTCATTCATTAGAATTTGTTTGTTTTTGAAGATCTCTAAACTTTCATAATAATCAATTTCGTGTTTATTACCAACATGTTTGATTAAGGAAAGCTTATCTAATACATGATTTTTATAAAACATATGTAGGGCTACGGCAGACTTGTCCCAACGTTTGTATTTTATATAAGCCAACTGTTCTTTGAAGTGAATGTTGATAGGTTGTTTAGTTTGCCCCACATATATTTGTTCACAATTTTTACAATTAATTTTATAAATTCCCGACTTATCCTGTTTATCTACTTTATCTTTTGGACTGCCTAAAAGAGTTTGCAAACTATTATCAGAAGTAGTGACTGTTTTCAAATTAATTTTGGAAAAGATTTTAGCTAGGCCTCTTGTATAAGCAGGATAGTTTGGTAACTTTACATACTTTATTTCTATTTGTTCTATAGCGTTATCTAATGTAGTTACGTTCTTAAACCTCATATTATACGTTTGTTTCCTAACAGAATATTCATAACCACTTCATCTGAAAAGTCATTGTATGCAGCAATTCCTTTAATAGTGCGGAATTCTTTGTTATAATTTTGAACTGAAAAAGGAAAGTTAAGTCTACAGTGATTTGAGTCATTGGTTATGAATCTTTTAGTGCTTGTTTCCTTACGATAAATATCTATAACTAATTTACTACCATTTCTTGTTACCAGAGTAACAAGGAACGGGAGACTGTCATTTGCCTCTATCTCATAGGTAAATTTGATTGTCGGAAATTTGGAATTTAAAGTTTGTACGAAGTTCTCAACACTAGAAATTTTAGTATTAAGGATGGAAAACACATGATCCACGTATCCAAACTATAGGAAAATGAGGTTAATCGCGTTTTAAGTCTGTCTCAAATTTACCCATGAATATATTGGATATAAACGGAGATAAGCTATTGCCTATTGTCGTACCATCTTCTTGCTGGAAAAATTGATGGTTAATTTTGAAAAAGGTTGTTTCATACACAAATCTGTTAATTTAAGAAAATCTACTTCTCTATCGTCCAAATGGTTTTGTTTTAAAACATCTTCTAAATAAACCAAGATTTGACCTATTGGAACGCTCGAAAACAGTGAACAAACGTCGAATGAGACTAAAATTTCATTTTCTGTACGTTCAATGTTTTTAATTTTATCAATAAATTTATAGGAATTTGACACACGGAAGTTGGTCTGTAGGTAGGAGAGGTTATGAAAGCTAACCATTTGGACAGCAGATAAGCAGGTAAATTAATACCAGAAACAATGGGTCGCCTAGCATTAGCTGGTTTATGAATCTTAGGCAAGCAATACATTCTAGGTTACACCGGATTGGATACCGGTAGGCGAAACCTAAGAGAGTCATCCACAACTCTTTTACGTGTTAATAAAACCTTCTTAGTTGAAATAATCATTTTAGGAAGAGGATCTACACAAAATCATTTTGGCAATATAACCAGACTAAAAAAGGTAGCTCTAGAATAGCTGCTCAAATGTGCATGAACAGTTCAATTTTAGCTGATCCATCAGAAATTGTCAATGGTTTTGCATCTTCCTTTAGTTCTTCTCATTTGCCACCTACAAATATCACTCTTTTGCTGCTGCTCAAAACATTTAACACTGCATTTCAGTATCGAATTTTTCTGAAAATGAAATTAAACAGTCCTTAAAAAAATAAAAACGTATTGTAGTACTGGGTTCCCCATATTAGACTATACAATTTAAAAGTCGAATAAAAACTTTCTAATCAAAGTAAATTAACTTTTTAATGGACTAATATGTAGCTTATTCTGTGGGATTTATGACTAAAGTAAATAACAATTCAAGTTTTAAAGATCAAGGAGGCGCCTGTCTATAAACAACGACTTAAGTGTTTCTGTCAAATATGCGTTATACGCAAACGATATAATTGCTCAGTTTAACAACTTTCATTGCATTATGAATTATTCGATTCAAGAGCGTGTGTTTTCTGTGGAAGTCTACATTAGAACTGGTTCATTTGAAGAAGTTCGGCGTGCATTTCGACGGCAGTTTGAAACAATAATAGGGCGATGCACCAACACGCTTTACAATTGCGGCGTGGGTTCGTCATTGGCGTGAAAATGGCTCTGTGCAAAACATTAAAAACCTGGACGTCGAAGAACGGTGCGTACGCCTGAAAATATTGAACGAGTGAGAGCTGCCTTTACAAGAAGTCCTAAGAGATCGGCTAATCGGCAATCACTTGCCCTACGAATATCTAAGGAAGTATCCACAGAATTCTGCATAAAGATATAAAATTTCACCCTATAAATATCAAATGGCGCATAATCTCAGTGATCTAGACAAAGGAGCGAGGTGACATTTTGTGAAGAATTTTACATCAGCATCGTGGAGAAATTCATAATTTGCTAATGAGCGACGAAGCAAATTTTCATTTGGACGGTGTTGTTAACAAGCAAAACTTTAGATACTGGGGAGTAGAAAATCCTCACGAACTGTTTACAAAAACCTCCACAGTCCAAAAGTCGTTGTTTGGTGCGGTGTAGCATCATTTGGAATTATCGGTCCTTATTTTTGAGGATGAAAATAACCGTTCTGTTACAGTTAATTCCGAACGCTACATAAACATGTTGCAAACGTTTCTTATCCCAGAACTAATTAGACGAGGACTAAATGGCGCCATATTATTCCAGCAAGATGGAGCAACGGCTCACACAGCCAGAAACACTATGAGAATTTTGCGAGATTTTTTTGACGACCGTATAATTTCCCGATTTGGAAATTTGAATTGGCCCCCGAGATCTCCCGATTTAACGGCCCCCGATTTTTTTCTCTGGGGATACCTAAAGCAATAAGTTTTTGCAAGTCGTCCCGCAACAATTCCGGAGCTGAAGGAGCACATTCGAAATGAAATTGCAGGAATAAATGGAGATTTGCTTCGCCGAGTGATGATAAATTTTGAACTTAGAATTCAAAAATGCATTGAAGTCGAAGGAGGGCATTTAGAAGACATGATCTTTAAAACTTGAATTGTTATTTACTTTAGTCATAAATCCCAAAGAATAAGCTACATATTAGTCCATTAAAAAGTTAATTTACTTTGATTAGAAAGTTTTTATTCGACTTTTAAATTGTATAGTCTAAAATGGGGAACCCTGTATTAGTATAGAATGTTAAGATATTTCATAGTTAATTAGTGAGCATTATTAGTGTATATTATAGTTGGGTTAGATTTTATGAACACGTATTCGTGCCTTTACGACATTGCAATAGAAATTTGTAAGTATTTTGTTACTTGCTTTAATAACGTAAAGCCCATGTGAAGTTTGCTAAATTCCACAAAAATGGCTTTCAGTGATTCCATCAGATCTGCTTGTGAAATACAAGATATGGAGCCTGCTGGTGCTATCCCTATGAGAACTTTGATAGTGTTATGATGTTTATGGGTAGACCAAGTTGTGCACTGTATTTCCAATTTTTTTGTCTTTTGCAATTTAATTTCAAAGTAATCTATAATTATGGTGATTCTATTGCCAAATGCCTGTTTAATACAAGGTGGCATTAAATTTAATTTATTTAATTAAAGCCATAGAATAAATTTACATAGTCGAAAGTACATTACATTTAGTGTCGAATAGAAAATTCTATAAATAGTTGGGATACTAACATGAATTCCATAAGAAGACAAAGTAAAATCTAAATTTAACCTGAGTTTTATTAACACTATCAAAAATAATTGAACTTACTTGTAATAACTGCTTGTGGTGCTATTTTGATATAAGGTTCAATTAATTTTGTAAATATTATATTGAAATCCTTATAGCTTGGTATTCCAGTGTTGTAACGAATCTATAACATGCACATTTTAACATGTCACAGCCAAAAGAGCGTCATCTTGAATGTAATTTTTCAATTTGACGAGTTTGATGATAACTAACCTAAAAATGATACGAACCTTTCAATATTCTGTAGGATAATTGTTTACTTCATTCGCGTATTTCTGGTGAATTGTATCAATACAATCCTCATTTACAAGTGTTAGCACAGAAACATTTTCACCGCCTAGCATTTTCGATAAAATTGTTAGAAAACAATCACATCCCATAGGAACGTGTGTTAAAGTTATCCAATATCAGGCAAGGTCAGACTTTGTGACGTCACCTGAAAATGCCTAATTCGATTGGTATCAAAAAAGTACACACTCTGGTTGTTACTTAAATTATAGGAGCTAAAGCTATGAAATACAGAGTTTCCACTATCTCTGATGCCACCTTCATCACGGGTAATTTGAGGAAGTTACCGAGACCGTTCATCGAAAACGATTATCTCAAAACCATGGTCAATAATTCTTTTCTCACAGGAAGATCGTGCTATGCGACTCCATAAAATACACCATCTACAACAATTAGTGACTCACTACAACCCGCTCAGAATATAGAAAATAAAATAATACACTGGTCGTACATATTTAGAAACATTTTAAAACCGTTTCCGATAGTCATTGCTGATAATTCACTTGTTACCGTTAGTTCCCTATTCTCTGCTCTTAAGGATAGAACGCACCTCAGGTACGTATATCAGACAAAGTTCTCAATTTCTAAAACGTAGGATCCTGGCCATAAGTCTCACATAAAGTATAAAGGTTGGGTTGTCAATTAGCAGCTAATTATGTACAGAATATCCACCTTGTAACTTTGATAATCCAAAAATTTTAGCAAAAGAGAGGAATCTCACGAAACGTATGTTCCTGGAAATGTTCCATATAAATAATAACAATCATTCAATAAACAATAGAGTTGACATTAGCAATCTGAGTACAATATATAATTATTTACTAAGCTATTAATACATAAATTTTAAATTTCCATTCGTTAGTCTTACGGATACTTTTAAATTTCCCGCCGTGTAACTTTGATTTAGGTTGGTACTCTAGCTTTTCTAATTGATAATTTCCCTTATCTCAACGCATTTGTCACTTTCAAATTTCAAAAGAACGTTTTCGCGTGGTCTTCCATTTTGTCCAATATTACATTATTGTAAGTTTTCTATTTATAACTATTTTAATAAATCTAACTAAAATTATTTTAGAATATCGGTTCTTGCACTTTATTCACATTTGGTTCACATAATCCGCATATGTTTCATGCAACTTTTCATCAAATACATACTTTTAATTAAAAATCATAACTTTAAGACTGTTATAATATGTTACGTAGCTGACCTCAATATATGTTTTAGATTTAGTCCTGATGAAGAAATAAAGCATTTTGAAATATCGACTATAATAATGGAGTTTTAAAATTACCAGTCCGTTTTAGACCCTGTACCCAAAAGTTGTATTAAATATAGTAACAAAGGTAAAAGTTCGACTAAATTTTGAAATTGCAGTCAAGAAAAATAGAATATCTAATATAATGTTATAATTAAACTTAAAATCACATATACTACCAAAAATAAAAGTTGGATTAAGTTTTGAATTTGAAATTAAAGGAAATATTCAAGAACTTACTACCTACTACTTACTAATCAAATCTGCTTTATTACTGTCGTAAATTGTGATAACTTAGCTTTTCTATTTCTTTAATTTCACTTTTTTTTTTAATTGAGGGGTAATAATAAATAACGATAATGACCCTGTTAGCCCTCCCGACTTTAATTGCTATTTTTAGGATCAATTAATTAAAATTAAGATTAAATATAGTAACAGTGGTAAAACTTAGATTAAATTTTAAATTTGCCGACAAAGAAAAATATAATATGAAATATAATGTTATAATTAAACTTAAAATTTCATATAGTACCAAAAATAGAAGTTGGATTAACTTTTAAATTTGAAAACAAGGTATGCTTCTAACCAAAATTAATTTTATACCACTTGTGAAGAACATGGGTCATTCCATATTAAAGTATGTTCTACGATTGTCAAATATACAATAATGTTTTGGCGTAAGAACGTGAACAAGATTGCTTCTGGAAAAGACGATATATTTAATGTTGAAATTATGAAAAGTTAAGAAATATGTAGACCTAATTAAAATACAGGCATTTACAAAACATAATTTAAGAAAGAAAGTTAATAAAAGTACTGTGTAGAAAAGTTTTGAGAATATCTGGTTACATTTAAGTAGAAAATTCTCTCCAAAGCTGCATCTGATGTAATTTTAGACATAAAGCTTGAAAGCAGAAATTCAAATTAAATTAAAAAGTTGTATTAAACGTATTATATTGTTTTCACAGCAAAATGACACATTAACCCAGCTATTTCTTCGTTAGATTTGACTGGATTTTAGTTATGTCATGTAACTATTTGTGAATGCTTTTATCAATTTTAAATTAAAGTTTTCCACAACTTTACACTTACATCAAATTTGATTAATATTGTTAAATTTGCTCTTGTATGACGCTTTTCACTGTTAGCCTTTGTCAGTTAGAGGGTGTTCTGATTTGTGATCTTCAAGGTAGTTTAACAATAGTTAATTTACTAAGGATCTACTTATATTTTAATAAAATTGTAGCCCATGGTTGGCTTTATACGTTTATCAATCTGTTAGATTTGTAGTAGGTTGATGTTTGCGTTTGCAATTTTCCTATTTCATAACATTGTTTCAACATCTTAACATTTATAATAGATTTTATTGCTACTGAGGACGATAACTGTAAGTGTTATCGAAAGGTTTAGATTTGTGTAAACATAAATACAAAAAACACCATTAAAATCCCAAAAAAGCTAAGCATTTTAAGTAATATCACTGATTATAGCTTTAACAAATATGTAACCTAAGTTTTATTCTACACAGATATTTTTTGTAATCTACATCTATAAAACACAAAAATTGTTTCTACCTATGTCCGTTATAGACTTTGAAACCATCCAACCGATGTGCTCCGAAAAGGTTTCATTAGAAAGGCAATAATGCGAAGATGGTTTTAGACCAATAAAATAAGCACATTCGATTCATTCATAATTTTGATTTTCCCGAATTTTAAAATTTTTAAAATTTATATTTTTAAATAGGGTATCCGCTGTTTCATATTTTACCTTTAAATAAATATCGTAAACGGTTATTTAGGTGTGTTGTGACCATAGCGAGGAGCGAAGCTCCAAGCTAGTATATTAATAACTAAGCAATACGGTACTTGTGTTATTTGATCAAAATACGTCAAACAATAAACTAAGATATTGCAGAAATAAATATATGCCGTTCTGGAGAAGAACTTGACAATTTGCGACTTAACCAAAACTGTTTAATTCCCTAAATATTAAATTAGAAAAGACATCTTTAAGAGACAATCAAGTATCATATGGAGTCTTTTGATTCTTAATTTACAGAATTCGTACAGTAACCTGGATAAGTAGTGCTTGATACAGCAGAAAAAATTTACACTTATTGAAATTATGTAGGTATCATTTAAGTTAATCATACCCTAGTATTCAAATTGTGCTCTAATTGCAATTAATAAGACTATACTATCAAAATATTGATATTTACAATTTTTAGACTCAAACTCCTTTTTATATTAATCTATAAATAGTGCAAACACATTAAAATTTTGTTTATGATTATGCCTTCTTGCAGTATTTAATCCACATTTTGTTCATTGGTACAGTGATTTTAATGAAATTAATGTTTATATTACATCACACTTATCATACGTTTGGGATGTTATTAAATCATTGTTATAGTAAGGGTTGTTTTGATTAATAAGTTTGAAGGTACCTCTCCAGAACTGACCAGAATAACAAATTCAAGGTTTATAACTACAATGAAAATAACTGCATATAATTTACATTTTAAAATATTTATTCGTAAATTAAAATTCTGTACTCATGATACGTGTTAAAGTAATAGTAAGTACTTACAAAATAAATAGAAAGCATTAATACTTAGTCGTGTAAATTAACTAGCATAACCGAACAAATTTAAATGATTTGGACGCCATATTAAACATATACGCCTTAATAATGATTATGTAAATGTAAATTTTATTCAAGTTTTAAATTTTATAGACCATATCCAAGTAGATTTAGTTATTGAACGTAGATAAACTTCAAAAATATAAATTGATGATCGGTGCATTGAAAATTTCTAGTTAAGGGTTTTAAGAGATTTGTTATATTCTAAAATGTGTTTCAAATCTGTCAATAAATGTGATACTAATACTAAATATAGAATTGATGTAATACTAAAGCGAATTGACGTATGTTAACATTTACAAATGGAGATATAGATTGAAATCTCGCATAAATCATGTCAAAAACAGTCCACTTTAGTGAAAGAAAAATCAATAAAATTAACCAAGTATCTATTTTTATATACGATTTTCTTTCACATATATAATATATTCATGTTGAGAATTTTATTAATGTACTATTGAATATAGGATATTCGGCAATTTTAGAATAATTTTTGCGTGTTGCAGATGCTCAGAGTACCACAAATGGGGAGTTATTTGTCTTCATAATCGCTAAATACGTCCATTGCGGTCTCTATGCAGTCACGTACAACATAACTGCCGGATACCAACATATAGATTTTTAATACAGCTTTTTATACTTACCTAGTCACGTTCACGCTACTGCATTTGCTTTTTATTGTTGTTTCCAGGCGCTCTGTGCTTTTAGAGTGGATGTAACAGTGTTATATGGCTAATGGTGGACTAGAGCCAGACTGCATAATTACTTATAACCTCCGAGCATATGACTGATACGTTACATACTAATATCGGTCGTGCGCATTCACGTTTCTCATAGTGTGTAATCTAATTTATAAACACATACACACGACTTTAAAATGTCGTTAGTTGGATTTTGGACGTTAAATAAAAATGTAGGAACATAAGTTTTGAAAGCTATTCTGTACTTGTTCGTTTATAATATCTGAGCTAATTTTCCGATATCTTCCCACAATATGAAATTGATACTCTAAGTGGAATAAATTATGTAACTCAAAGGGTGAAGTCCGGGAGAAAAGTCATAATAGGCATTCTTTATAATTGTTTCCAGTCCTCAATCTGGGGGTTACAGTTTCTCCATATATCCACTCCCGGGGGTGAAGTCACCTCTAACTTTTTTTTTCAAATGTAAGAGTAGGCCAAGTGATACACCGTGTGAAAGCTTGTATTAAAAGGAATACAACGCAGTATTTATTTTCTCGGGCATTTGAAAAATAAAGTGAAAAACCTAAATGAACAGCTTTCTCTGGCTCAATGGTATTTAATTTCGAAAATGGTTGAAATGTCGGTAGGTAAAAATGTACCATAGCGATAACCTGCACTGATTACCGCAACCAGCCAGATCTTATCGTTGAAGGAAAAAATCTGTATCTTCTGTGTTTCTTACACTTACTAAATGCTTTTTAATTTCGACAATGCTTAAATGGTCGGTAGATAAAAATATGCCGTATTGATAACGTGCATTTATTACCTCAGCAAACCAGGTCTTATCGTTGATGAAAAACGCTCTTAATGTTCTGTGTTTTAGTCTCGATTTTAGTTATCTGCTTGATTTGTTAGCGTCCACAGTTTTCAGATCTTCACATCGTAGTAAATTATTTAGCATGGCTTTTTATTTAACGGAAGCCCTTCGCATTGGCATATTAACGATGATCGGATATGGTGACGGAAGTCGCACTCAAGCTCAGGTAGCTGAATTATTTCAAGCAAATCATCCCGATTTACCGCGGCTTTCTCAAGGCACAATTAGCAAAATAGAAAGGCGCTATAGAAAATAGGGTCATGTCAGGAATCTGCAAAGACAAAGAGGAGAGGCAGTTGACGAAAATATAAAGCTGAACGTTTTGTTGGCTATTCAAGAAAACACCATCATTTCGGCACGGTAATTAGCGCGCGATAATGAAGTCAGTCATAGAACTGTTTTAAAGGTTCTAAAGACTGAAAAGATGCACCCTTACAAGATGAAAAATTCTACACGAATTGCCTGATGAAGATCCAGACCGACGAGTTGAGTTTTGTGAACGAATGATTGACTTCATTGACCATGGTCACATACAGTTGGAATGGACTCTCTTTTCGGATAAATGTACTTTCTCTTGCATTGTGAAGTGAATAATCACAACTGTCGTTATTGGTCTGACCACAACCCCCATTGGATGCGAGAATCTCACACGCAATATCCACGAGAATTAAACGTATGAGCTGGAATTATCGGAGATCGAGTGGTAGGGCCATTTTTTCTGAATGGTAATCTTGGTGGGCAGTTATATCTTTCTATGCTCACGGATGACCTGCTCCCAAATTTAATGGGTCTATTTCCAAATAACAATCCGAATGACTTGGATGAGAGAATTTGGTTTCAGCAAGATGGCGCTCCACCGCACTATGCATTGCCAGTATGAAACTATTAAAATCAAATTTTTCCAAATAGATGGAGTGGTCGAAAAGGTGCACTTGAATGGCCACCACGATCCCCGGATCTTAATCCCTTTGACTTTTTTTTATGGAGATATTTGAAGATTAAGGTTTGTGCTTCATTATACCGACACCGCTTTCAACATCTTTAAAGTAATGATTGTACCCATAAGGAAAGATTTTGCTGTAGACAAGTCGTTAAATCGTAGTTTAGTTTAAGAAAGTTCTCAAATGAAACTTCCTTTGCTAAGACAGTGCGTTTATTTGTTTATTATTTTTGATTTTGATTTTTCTGTTCAACAAAATAATGTTTAAAACTTTGAGAAAAAAATACTGCGTTGTATTCCTCTTAATACAAGCTTTCACACGGTGTATCACTTGACGTACCCTTATATTTGAAAAAAAAAGTTAGGGGTGGCTTCACCCCCGGGGGTGGATATATGGAGAAAGGGTAACACCCATATTGAGAGCTGGAAACAATTATAAAGGATGCCTATCATGAGTCTTCTCCCGGATTTCACCTGTTTGAGTTACAGAATTTATTCCACTTAGAGTATCCACCCTGGATATTAATTTTTGATCGGTTCTATGTCGACTGGGACATATTTTTGATAGATAGTTTGTATTATTCCTGTTTAACTAAAGTGTCGATTATTTCTGAATTGCTTGTGCTATTTTTGTGTAGTGGTATATATATATTTTAGCCTGTAAATTGGACTGCCTATTGGTAAACCATTTATTTCTAAATAAATCTCATTATCAAATGTCAAACAATTTGATTAACACAGAGATCAAATAATTGGATTAACTCCATTCTTGTAACTAATTCAACGTTATTATTAAACAAACAATTATTTAATAAACTTCCTTTTTACTTTGTTATTAACTTAACTGCCGGTATGTTTAGTTGTATAACGGCTTCATGTTGGGTGTCACAATTTTAATTCTGATGTATTTATGATAAAAATAATTGTGGATGTGGTTTCACTATTTGTTTTATATTGTGTATATATGTAACTAAAACTTTGTCGTTACTTGATCTGCTAATTTTGTACGTACTTTAACCTGGTTTAGTGACATTTAGTTGTATTTGACCTTTCTTTTCTTTATTTGGTTTACTTTGATTTATAAATGTACCGGTTTTCTTTCTTCTCCAGCTTTACAATTAGTGGGTTGAACAATCATTACGAGTATGAGTAATTTTCTTGTTTACCTGTACCAGTATGATGCAACCTCATCCATTCCTATCTAATTCAACTAACACAGCATTGCCTACCACTTATATCACAATTTAATTTTGTGAGTAATTCAATATTAGTTTCGTAAATAAATTATAAAGTAATAATTATTGTGAGAAATGTCAATGTGATACAGGCAAATAATTTGAGTAGTTTTAAACGTCTCTTTGACATAGATTATTCTTTTGTTTTTGCAATGTTCCCTATTTTGACTTATTATAAAAGAAGTTGGATAATTATCCTAAAAAATGTTATTAAAATGATTTGATTTCTTTTAATTTCCATTTTGTAGGTTGGAAGGTCGTGTGGTATCCCACACCAGATATTTTACTAGAATGATTTATACCCACGCATGCGCACACACACACACACACACAGATAAAAACAACAATATCAACGCACATACACACACACGCGCGCGCACACACACACGCATACACATACAAACACACACAAACACACACACACACACTCCCACACCCACGCCCACACATACACACACGCACGCCCACACTCACACCCACACCCACACACGCACGCACGCACACATACATACAGAAAGATACATACACGCACGCACACACGCACGTACGCACGCACGCACCCAGCCACCCACACACACACACGCACACATGCACACATGCACACATGCACACACGCACACACGCACACACGCACACACGCACACACGCACACACGCACACACGCACACACCACACACGCACACACGCACACACGCAACACGCAACAGGACGCACACGCACGCACCACGCACGTACGCACGACGCACCCACACCCACACACACACCACACAGCACACGACACATGCAGATACGCACACACGCACGCACGCACCCAACCACACACACACCACACACACACACACACACACACACACACGACACAGCACACGCACACGCACACGACCACGCCACACGCACACACGCACCACGCACCACGCACGCGCAACACACACCACACACACACACACACACACACACACCACACACACACGCACACACACACCACCCACACACAGCACACGCACACACGAGCACACACGCACACACGCACACACACACACACACACACACACAACACACACACAGCACACACCCACACCACGCACACACAACACGACACCACGCCACACGCACACCGCACACGCACGCACGCACACACCACACAGCGCACACGCACGCACCACGCACACGCACAGCACACACCCACCCACCCACACACACACGAACACACACCACACACGCACACACGCACACACGCACACAGCAATACGCACACACGCACACACGCACGACGCACACCACCACACACACCACACGCACACCACACACACACACGCACACGCAACGCACACGCCGCACACGCGACACACGCACACACGCCACACACGCACACACGCAGCACACGCACACACGCACACACGCACACACGCACACACGCACACACGCACACACGCACACACGCACACACGCACGCGCGGACCCACACCCACACATACACACACACGGACACACGGACGGACACGCGGACACACAGACACACGGACACAGGGACACACGGACACACGGACACACGTCCACATGGACACACAGATGAGCAGAAACGTAAACACGCAGACACGCAGATACACAGACACACAGACGCACAGACGCACAGACTCACAGGCGCACAGACGCACAGGCGGACAGACGCAGACACACAGATACTCACACGCACACACACACGCTGCTTGAGATTTCCAACCTTCTTCAGTCACAATCATAGATTCCCAACATATATGCACTAAGTATGCATGCATGATAGGATCAAGGATAAGTTCGGTCAGGATAAGATCGGGGGCAACGGAGTTAGGGTTCTTAAGAGAAGATAAAACCCCAGCATTATTCTAAATAGTCGCACATGATGTGCGTATACGCGTCACCATACCGCTATAGTGTTAGAGACAAACTCATACAGGGCAGACGATCGGAAATTAACTTTACCTCCAGAATGGTACCATATCCCCATTATCTCCGTTTGGAACGTAAAATTGCTTGTGATATAAATTGCATCCCCTACGGTAATAAATCAGGCCTTTAAAAAATACATTCTATTTGCGCGCCCCTTTTGTGTCTTGTCTATTATTACTGCGCCTAAGTATTTTGGGTCATTTGGCTGTGCTATAATATCTTAGACTGGTGTAAAATCTGCCAATATCGATCTCTGGGGGCTTTGTACATTGTGGTAATCGAGTGCACTCGATACTTAAATAAGGAGCTCGAAAACCGCAGATCGACACTGCATCTTGTCGACATAATTTAACTCCTCAAAATAATGTCTCTTGACCTAAATTCTACTTCACTAACGTAAGAATATAAACTGAAAACATGTCAGTAAACGAACACCGCGCGTTTCTCTAAAGACAACCACAAAGAATGTAAACTCTTAATTTTCTATAAGTAAAACGGTTCGTGAATTTCAATTCTGTTACGCTAGCAATTTAGTACATTCCATTTATATTAAACCAGACGCTCTCAAACATTAAATCATTAAATTGAACATTAGGAGTATCGGATGATTTCGTTTTTAAAATTTGAATGTCTGCTATTAAGCTGATATTTGCCACACAATAAATGGCAGTATATACTTAAAATGGATTCGTTGCATATCTGGTGAAAGTGAACGTTATCAAAGTTTGTTCAGTTCTGAGTAGCCTAAATGTCTTTGATCGTCATTATTCATTAGAATTTGTTTGTTTTTGAGATCTCTAAGCTTTTACAGCAATAAAGTTAATACTTATTATTAAGATGCTTGATTGAAGATACCTTATCTACTACATGATTTTCATCAAAATATGCGGAGTTACAGCAGGCTTGTCCCAACGTTTGTATTTATATAAGCTAAAGCGTTGACTGAACGAATTCAGTCAACGGCTAAAGCGAATTTTGATAGGTCATATATTTGTTCACAATGTTTACAGTTAATTCTATAAATTCCCAACCTGTCCTGCTTATCTAGTTAACTAGCACTAAAACATTCATTACCAATGACATTAATCACTGTAGGAAGCATAAACTCGCGCTTAAAATTTTTTGGTTCTAGGTTGCCTAATCTTCCCCTTTTCTTCAAAAATATAATAAAGAATTGCGCACTATTAAGGAAATTGCTGCTGAATACTACAGATGTTCAGATGAAATGGCTGTGAATATAGCTATCAAACAAATGCATAGGATGAGGATTAAGAATGTAACTACATTAGGTAACGTAAGAGAATAAAGAAGAGCAAAGTATGTAAAATTAGTAAATTTGATGTATTAACTACAATCAAGCCAAGCATACCACGAAAATAAAAACGACAATATATTTATTTCAATTATATTTTGTACATAAATACCATTCCTTATTTTCGGTAAGATAACCACGTTCAAGTTACATTCCGATGTATTTTAAAACGTATTGTGACTATAGCATGATTTTAAATGCGTTGTGACAATAGCGATTTTTACTGATTTTTTTCTAACGGCGACGAGTTCTACCACCGCACATTTGTTTTTCGACAAAATGTTTATAACATGTTTTTCTCAAAAGTTTTAAAAATTTGAGCACATTTTAGCGAAATTTTGAACTGTACAATATATTTTCAGTATATATTTCGATTTGTTATAATTTTTCCCTCGAAAAAAAATATCCGTCGTCAAAATTAGAAAAAGTCGGAAAGTTCTACTTCGAAATCGATCTTTTTCATTTTTTTAATTAATAGAGTTCGAATATCGAAAACACAAAAGAGACACAAAATGTTCTGCTTTCCGAGACGAGTACAATGTATTTTTTCGTCCTTTAATCGGCCATATATTAACGGAGATATCAAAACTGATGTCTGACGTCGGTGGCATCACGACGCTCATATTATGCGGTTTAAATGAACAACGTCTTCGTTTATCCGACAATGTAATTAACTTTAGGATTTGCTATCGAAAAATCTTTCTTCAAATTCATAATACCTTCATTTTAAGTTTTCAATTTTTTTTTTAAAGTTAGCAGCCGACGCTATTGTTGTCCATTGCCATACATATTTTGTATTTTGAGTGCGCGTCAAACGAGGACGGTCAAAGTTTGCGAGAACGGTTGAATTGTACGACGTGCGGGTGAAACGCGTACGTGAAGAGGAGGGGTTTCGAGAAGGAAATATTCCGTTGCGGGCGACGTGTTGCCGGCCGACGAGACTTTGAAACGTAAGGTCAAAAATAACCCCCTCCTCCCCTTAGCGAGCCTCCGACGAGCGACGATCAGGCCACATCTTCCTTATTCTCGTAGAAAATTGGCAATTTTTCGCACGCGATACGAATAAGACAAAACTTTTCGTCTCTACGACTACGACCATATTCGAGGCACATTGTACGTGAACAGAGCGGAAAAAAATGCGTAAATGGGGAATTTTTTTAAATAAACGCTCGTACCTAGCTTACCTTATGAAATAGAGGTCCGGTCGAAGTAAATTGGTCACCGGCCTAGTAACGCTCCAGCCACAGCCAGTAACCGAAAGAAGATTGGATGCGATATTTCGTAAATTACGAATCGTATCGTTGCGTAATTTGTCACGTGGATGTTCTTCTAAGACGAGACGTTTCATCTCGACCACTACCATCACCTTCAGGACAAATTGTGCGTTCTGCTGAAACGTTTTGAGACTCTAGCATGATTTTAAATGCGTAGCATTTACATCTCTATCGTTCACGTTACGGCAATTTCCGTCTAATCTTAAAAAAAAAACACGAAATTTTTTCGACGACTAAAAAACATTTTTTTGCCCTTTATATAAATAGCGTAAACGGTTATCGGGGTTGTGTTGTGACCATAGGAGGAGAGAAGCTCCGGTGCTAGTTGTAAATGTTGTTAAAGAAAACAAAGCAAACAACTGATAAACTTAAATGATAAATGCTTATAAATTAGTCAATGTATAAAAATCAATGTACCTCACGTCATTAAAGCGAACTATTAGATTGTAAATTAAATGGTGCTCTAGAAAAGTGGTAAATACTAATTATTCAAATAATTACAGTTATAACATCACTATAGCGGCTTGATCAATAAGTGGTGCATTTCAACAATTCCCTCTAATTAAAAATAAAGAATGTATTCCTCATGGGCTTGCTCTAGGGTCACAACTTTAGAGTGACAGTTGCTGTCTTAAAATATTCATTATGGAGTCCATGCTAATAGCATATGGCTGTACAAAGTAATTGCCACAAATGTACACAAATGTGCTTCCTGGTTGAATTGCATATAAAAAAGAATCTAAAGCATGTTATCTGTTTTTAGAGTGTCTTAACTTCTATCAATTGTGTTCCAAATGTGAGATTTCCAATTCCCTAAATTGAAATTCAATAGTAATATATTATGTATTACGTATTCTATTCTTTCTCTTTTTGTTCTGGTCTCATTTCCACCAATATACGCTGTAGTTTGGATAACATTATAACTATAATTCCGGTAAAAATCATAGAAGTTTGAAGAATATATGAATTGTATGATATCGAAATGTATAATTTTCTAGCTTATTTCAGTTTACCTTTTTTATTTCAACAAGCTGATCACAAAGGTTAGCGTTTTTAAGTTCATTATAAAAACGAAATAGGTTACATAATGATTTATACTTAATAAATCTGTTTTTTTTTCTTTTTTTCTAGTAGTGATTGAAGAATAATTACTGTTAATGTCATACAAACGTGTGGTAGATTAAATTGTGAATTTCTTTTCTACGCTTAATTTTGCAAAATAGGGAAAACATAAAAACTTCGTTTCAAGATTTTTTTTGTTGCGATGCGACTCATTTTCTAAACTTGGTTACACACCATAAAAATCTTGTTGTTAAATATACTTTTAGTATATTTCATTTTCATGAAATTACTTGCGAAGTTCTTTACTTACATATTAAATAAATCAAACTAGGTTTACTTATGCTTTAGCACTATATTTTATTGCAATAATAGCACTAATGTTTTAAGCACAATATAATTCCACAATTTCTTTATACGCTGTGTGCACGGATTGAATTCATTATATGTGCAAATACCAAAAATTTTAGAATTTCAAAACGATTTTTTCAGATTCAGCCCTGCTGCATTGGAAATAATTGTCATCACTATCATCGATTAGATCTAGGAATCTATGCATACATTTCAAACAATACATTGTAAATTGTTTACAAACTAATTGTCAATTTTCAATAATACATGTTTCAAAGTGTCATTCTGTTACAATAAACAATTCAATGAACAATATCCAGATGTATACATTTTTTTTTGTAATCTAAGAAAGAAACCAATAAAGAAATTCGATGAGATGGGATCTGTTGAAGACAAAAAGAAAGGGAAAAAGGCATACCCTGAGACGACGATGCAGCTACTGCTTTAGCTATGCATTCATTATTCGAAAATCCCTGGTTTAGTTTACGAAGAAGAACAGCGGAGGTTGGTTTTAGCAAAAGCCACTTACAGAATATATTCAAAGAAAACAAAATTATTCCCTTTAAACCAACATTTATTCACACCTTAAAAGCTTGTGATTATGACATTAGGGTTGAGTTTTATTTGAAAACACTGGTGATAAAATTATGGATCGCCGTTTTTTCACTATAATATTTTATTTTTCGATGAAGCAACGTTTACGACAAATGGAGTAGTTTCATCCCAAAACTGTCGATATGGGGCTAGTGAAAATCCTCATTTCAGGATTCAATGTAAAAGTCAATTTTTAAAAAGGTAAATGTTTGGTCTGTCGTTTTACGAGACATAATAATTGGACCATGTTTTCTGGATGAATCATTAAATCAGGAAGTATGTTTGGATTTGCTAAGCAACTTTTTATTACCAGAATTAGGGAACTTTCCCGTGGACCAAAGGCGTAAAATGTATGTTCAGCATGATGGCTGTTCGTCACATTTGACTTTGCTAATAACAGCATGGCGGGATTCATATTTTCCAGAACTATAGATAGGACCGTTCTCCCAACTTAACAATTTTTAATTTTGTTCTCTGGGGCTACCTAAAACAGAAAGTGTACCAAACAGGTATGGACCACAATATTTAATATCTTAAACAAGCAATAATTAATGCCGTAAATGAGATCACTCCGGACATGCAAAGATATGTATATAAATAATTTCGAATTAGAGTGGAGAGATGTTTTGAAGTTTCTTGGGGGCTACATCGAATAGTTGTTCTCTTTACTATTTAATGTAAGTTTTCTTCTTTTTTTTAATTATTTTTGTTATTGATTACAAATAGGCATTACTGTTACATGACAAAAATTGAAATGTTATTGATTAGATAATTACAATACTAAATAATTAGAATAAGAAGAACAAAAATTCACTACTAAATTTCACAATGACAATCAGTATTGTTTGTAAACAAAGACATTGTATTGTTTAAAATGTTGTATGCATAGTTCCTAGATCTAATCGATGATAAATAAAAATAACAGTTTTATGAAATTGTGCCGATTATTTTCCAATTTTGCAGTAATTATTATTTTTCGATTCTGAACAGCTTTTCTTAACAAAATTTAGCTCTATGATACACAAAAACGGTACTTTACCTGCAAAGAAAATAGTTTTTGCTCTACCATAAACGTGGATTTGAATTGAAAAAATTAAACATATGAAAATTGATTTCCAATAGATCAGGGTTGAATCTGAAAAACTCGTTTTGAAATTCCAAAATTTTTGGTCATTTACACCTATATTGAACTCAATCTGTGGACACACTGTACATAATTATAATTATTTATTTCTCTACGCGTTTCAATACATGTATCTTTACTTTCTAAGAGAAAATATTGGAGTAAAATAACAAACAAATAGTTATATTAACAGATCATTAAGGTACAACGGCAAACTTGATGTAGATTATAATTCTATATTTAAAATTTCTGTTAAATACGAGTCTATAAGATAATCTGTTCGTTCATTAAACGTAGTTTCTGTTTATGTTTATAAATTTCGAATGCTGCCAAAACCTCCAGTTTGTCTATTTTATTACAGAAATTTAGTATTACTTTTTTTGAAGTCATAGTATACTACCAAATGTTTGGCATAATTTTATTTTCCTGTGTGTTTATATTTCTATAATCTAGTGTATTCTCTGTATCTAATATCAAAATTCCTAAGTGTTTGTCCAGTATAAAGAGAATTACAGCATGTGCAGTGCAATTTATAAATACCTGCCTTCAAAATGCCGTTAGGTGAATGTTTGGTAATAAGTAAATATTTAAGAACATTGGTATTAGTTTTGAAAGCTACTTTGTACTTCTTGTTCTTTTGTAATATGTTAGCTACTTTTTTCCAAAATATGAAATTGCTACGTATTTATTTTGTGTCGGTTCTGTGGGATAAATGTTTTTGATAGAAAATTTGTACTCTTAATTTTTAACTAAAGTGTCAATTATATTTGAAACGTAACCATTTGCTTGTCTACTTTGTTTCATAGTTGATATTTTTAATTTAAACTTGTTTGATTTAATGGTAATGATATTGCTCTATGTACTGATGGTCCCTATGCAGCTATTTATACGTTTTTGGTGACATGAATCGTTTGAAACACGTAATTAAAACGTCTGCTCTACTAAATTATCCATAAAGATATTTGCTAAAATGGACGAAATTGGACTACCGATAGGTAAACCACATTTTCGTAGATAAATCTTATTATTGAATGTGAAATAATATTGTTTAACTCAGAGGTCAAATAATTGACTCAATTGTTATAACTAACTAACGAATTTCTCAGTTGAGATTTGAGTATGAAATGCCAGTGGGCTGCTGCAACATTAGCAAGAGCTGCAAGCAGTCCTTGACAGAAAAATTGGACGTATGCCTCATATTTGAGACTCATTTCACGAAAGAGTCATACATCAAATCCAAAAGATACAAATCCTATCATTCAATACACTCGGATAATGCATCGAAAGGAGGAAGCGCAATTATAATAAAGGAATATATCTTACACCATCAAGAGATGGGTTGTCAAACAGTGGAAATACAAGCCGCATCCGTCAATATTAAAATAAACTCATGTGATGTAAAGATCACCGTATTATACTGTCCACCGAGACATGCTATGAAGAAAGAACAATATGTAGAATAGCCAAGGAAACAGATTCATCATTGGAGGTGACTTTAACGCAAGGCACACACATCGGGGTTCTAGACTAATAACAACTAAAGGCAGAGAACTTTCAACAGCATCTAATCAGCTAAAATGCGAAGTATTATCAACCCGGAAGCCAACGTACTGGCCTACCGACCCGCATAAAATTCCTGGCCCCATTGACTTCTTTGTAATCAAGAATATCTCATCAAATTATACCTATATTGAAGAAGCATGGGATATGAACTCAGACCATTCTCCAATACTCCTTACATTAAGTGATAGTGTAATCCAAAAAGAAAAAAACACCGAATTTAACCAATAAGATGACAGATTGGTACAGCTTCAGAACCCAACTAGAAGAACTAACCCATTTTTCAGTTCCACTAAGATCAGATGAACAATTAGATGATGAAGCTGATCTATTTGTTAAAAATATTCAACTGGCAGCATGGGACAACACATCCCAATTTACCCGGAGAGCAAAAGGAAAAAACTATCCTAAGGAGATTAGGAATCTTATTACAGAAAAGAGAAAACTCAGGCGGAAATGGCAACAGACTCGAACACCTAGAGACAAAACAGATCTGAACAATGCAACACAGCAATTAAAACGTGAAGTACAGCGTATCAAAAACGAAGCGATTGGAAACTACTTGAGTGGGCTCACTAACGATAACAAAACAGATTCCTCGCTTTGGAAGGCTACGGAGCGGCTAAAAAGACCTGTTTTGCATTATACCCTAATCCGAAATTCGGATGGAAGCTGGGCCCGAAACAACACGTAAAAAGCATATAGGTTCGCAGAACACCTAGAGCGTATTTTCCAGCCAAACGATGGGGAAAACCCTCAAAACTGGACAGAACCTGGACAGGAAAATGCTATCATCAGAGCTACATCGCCAAAAGAAGTTTTAGATGAAACAAAAATAAATATCAACCCGAAAAAAGCACCCTGCGTTGATCTGATCACTGGCGAAGTTTGAACCAACTCCCAAAAAAAGCCATAGTAAAGCTTACCAATCCTATGAACGCATCCTTCAGAGTGAAGTATGTCGCTAAGATGTGGAAAGTTCCAGAAGTGATAATGATCCCTAAACCAGGAAAGCTTCTACAGGACGTAGCGTCGTATAGACATATCGTTGTTACTAGTCATTTCGAAATTATATGAAAAAATACTCCTTAACAGACTAAAATCTATAATAGAAGAAAATAATCTGATCCCCAGCCACCAGTTTGATTCAGAGAAAACCACTCGACCGTCGGTCAAGTTCACAGCATTACTGATATTGAAAAATCACTAGAAGAAAGAAAGGTCTGCTCCACCGTCTTCCGCGATGTTGCCCAGGCTTTCGGCAAAGTGTGGCATGAAGGCTTGTTTCACAAACTAAACCAGTATCTACCACAACAGTTTTCACTGTTTTTACAATTCTACCAATCCTAGCAAGAAGAAAAATAAATCAGAACAGGGGTACCACAAGGTAGTGTACTAGGTCCAGTACTCTATATATTATACACCAGTGACATATCGGATCTTGAACATGAAACAATAGCAACATTTGCTGATGACAGTGCAGTCATTGCTGTAGGAAGAGATCATGAAGAAGCTGCAGAAAAACTCCAAACCTCTATTGATAGAATCAACACATGGACTAAAACTTCGCGCATCAAGTTATATGAAAACAAGTCTGTACATGTCGACTTTACTAACAAACAGAAGCAATATCCATTAGAATAAATGATTCCCAGATCCCCCATGCTGGCTCAGCTAAATATTTTGGGATGACTTTAGACGCGAAACTCCGCTGGAGAGTCCATGTTAAAAAGAAACGTGAAGAGCTTAACATTAAACTGACAAAAATGTACTGGCTACTTGGACGAAACTCCAAGCTGTCTACATATAACAAGCTGCTCTTGTATATGCAAATCTTGAAACCCGTTTCGACCTATGGCATCCAACTTTGGGGTTGTGCCAGCAAAAGCAACATCCAAGTGATTCAGCGTTTTCAGAACAAATCACTAGGGAACATCGTTGTAGCACCTTGGTACTGCCGAAACAGAAATATCCATGGGACCTTCAAATGGACACTGTTGGCCAAACTTTCCTGCAGCCATGAGCAAAGACTACTCAACTATGTGAACGTCGAGGCCATCCAGCTCCTGGATGACACAAATCTACTGAAAAGACTCAAGAGGATGAAACCCTTTGAATTAGTGAATGTGCGATAGTGCAAATCACAGCATTATGCGGGAAATGTGCTACATGTTATGTTTAGTGTAGTTAAGTTACTAGATCACAAGTCAAACTAGTGAGTAAGACATTAGTTTTAAGATTTTCAAACGTGTTCATTTAGGTTAAAACAAAATTGCTCATTGATCTATTACTGGGTTGTAATATACATAAAAGATCTTGTAATGAGTGTCTTTTAAAAATATAAAAAAAATTCTTATAACTAATTCAACATTATTATTGAATAAAACATTATTTAATAAACCCATACATTCTTGAGGGAATCTTTAGAAAACATACTACTAACATCAAAACTTATAAGAAGATTATATAGTGGTAATTTTATGTTTTGTAGTTAATAATTAGTTCTAAAGAATTGTGAGACTATTTTGACGCACTGGGTATGTGCAGTATTGCGTTGTACGTAGGATGTATTTTGGATAAATTATGAACGTGAGTCTACACGAGAAATTTTTTTTGTGTGCACATAATGTAAGTTGGTGTAAATGTTACGCCAATGGAATTGTTAGGACAGCGTTGGGTATTATTAAAAATCTTGTTTAAATGTGATATAAATATTTAAGTTGGAAGTATTAAATTTGAATGAGCTATAATGTTTTATTAACACCACTAGTGACACGATAAGGAATATCACTGTATTTGACTACTGTATTTTAAGGGATGCAGAGTTTAAAATGACTGTAAATTTATGATGTGTGTACTTATGATATGTTGATATTGTATTAAAGTGTAGATGAAGAATATATATATATATATATATATATATATATATATATACATATGCTTTTATAAATAATTTTTTTTCGTTCAACAGGTGATCTTTCATATGTGACCCAAGTTTGGAACAATACAGTAGAGCGGTCCGGTGAAACAGTTGTAGTTCAGGTATCTCAAAGGCATTTGACCGAGTTTGGCATAAGTGTTTACTTGCCAAACTCACCTCGTTTGGGTTAAATAATACGCTCATCAACTGGGTTACTAGTTTCCTTGATAAAAGACGAATACGTGTCGTAGTTGATGGCTTTTTTTCAAAAGAAGTTAGCATTAACGCGGGCGTACCACAGGGATCCGTTATAGCGCCTACACTTTTTCTGCTGTACATAAATGACCTTATTTCTTCAACAGCTAACCCCATCCATTGCTTTGCTGACGATAGCACTCTTCACTGTAGTTCATCTCAGTCTACTCATAGTGATAATCCACCTTCTATGTCAAATCAAGAAATTAAAGCTGAAATGGAAAATTCAATCAACAAAGACATTCAACGTATTCTCGAATGGGGAAGCAATAATCTAGTTAAATTTAATGCTAACAAAACTCAGTGTTGCCTTGTGTCAGCCAAAAAAGATCGATCAATTCCTGTTGTAACTATGAATGGCTCAGTTCTTAAGTTTTCAGACTTTATTACTCTGTTGGGTATGACTGTAACTTCAAATCTCTCATGGGTTGACCATCTTCTGTCAGCTACCAAAACAGCTGCTCGTAAAATAGGCTTTTTGTACAGATCTAAGCAGTACTTTACCTCTCGACAGCTCCTTTTGCTGTATAAGGCCCAAATTCGGCCTCATCTACAATATAATTCTCACCTCTGGGTTAGTGCTCCCCAATACGCTCTCGCTTTATGTTAATGAATGTTCCGAAAATAGTGAACAATACGTTTCAAAAATAACATATAGAAGAATATCTGCCACAAATTACAAATTAGCATTTATTAAACCTAAGAATGACCAATGTGCAGTTTGTAAAAAAAAACATGTAATATTGTTACCGATGAAGAACATGAAGACACCCTGACGAAGTGAACGCTGCAAAAATCAAAGACAAAGAAAGAGTTACTGCCGATAAGACATTTCTAAGTGCAACTTTTGATTTTCAAAGTATTCTTCGCATTATGCAGCAGCACTACTAAATGATGCATATAGCTTTGCCTGGATTGAATGTAATGGTCATAGAGGTAGCTGCGAAACATGTACCGCACTGTTAGACAAGAAAATTCGTGTGTTCTTTGATACTTGGGGTGGTCAGAACAGGAACCGAAATGTTGTATCTCTCTTTCCAAACGTGTCTCAAAATTTTCATTTTGATATTATTCAGCACATTTTCCTAGAAAAGGTAGGAGTTGATTCAATTCACAATGTGGCCATTTACACCATGAACGATTGATTAAATATTTTGCATGAATTTAAAAATCCTGACGAATTCTAAAAGTAAAACAAAAGATGACGACGAACATCAAGTAAATTGGTTATAAGTAAAGTCATGCAATACGAGAAAGCTAAACCTGGACGGTGACCAGGTCAACTTTTCTTTTAAATATTGACTCCTGCTAAGATATTTGTTAATAAATTTCCACTTCTTAAACATAAAGTTCTTATGCAAGGTCGGGCTATAAAGTTCATTTTATGAATATGTTCAGCGGGCGTAAAATGTCACTTTAGCGCAGCTAACTACTTCAGCGCCCGCGGGTCGTACAGTAAATGTTTTTTCTTTGGTTTTCAGAATTCACAATCAGTTAGTAGTTAGATAAAGATAGCGATCACCTGTTCTAGTCCTACTGACTTAGTTGCTATGGTAACGCGGATGTTTGTATACAGAGCATCTTACTAGTCACAAATAAGAATAGGTGTTTTCTCTATAATGAATACAAATTATTTGGTACATTTATTATACAGGGCGAATATTGGTATGTCCAGATATAAAATTTATACAACTTAAAACAAAATTTATAATGAACTGCTCACAGAAGATGAAAAGAGAAACTGAATACATATTTATTAATAAATCGCCATTGAAACAATCTTGCGGTCCTTAAACGCCTGTTTAGACCCTCTATACATACATAACTATTAAAATAATTTTCAACAGTTAAAATATCAAAGTTGCGTGTGTTTCTGCTGTACAACATATTTTTTATTCTTGCCAGTTGGGTTCGTGTAAGATTTGCACTGAACCTTTTTAAGAGAAAAGTGATACTCCGTTGCTTTTTCTTAAAGTAATTATTATTTTGAAAATCTCATTCCTTTCTGAGAAAACCTGGTCTCTTGATTTTTCCAGTAACGTACGGTTTTCGCTTAAAAAAATTAAATTCATTCATTTGCATCTCGCTATACCACTTACGAGGAAAACAGTTCATGTAACTTTAAACAAAAATTTATTTAGGAGAATAAATCTTTAAACGGTACAATTATGAAATTGAAGTAATCCAAATACATTTTGGAATACTAGCACAAAATTCTACTGAACACAAAGAAATAATAAATAATCAGATGTTGAAAATGTCCACACTCATATTCGGACCCCAACAGAACCCACTTTAATAATGCTAACGTAAAAGAAAATTAAACATATGCTCAATGCGTACAAAACTCTTAAGCAATATCCCAAATACTTCAGCAAACACGCCCCATCAGACAACAGATCTTGCCCCCACAAGTAACCTCTTATCCCTCAATCAAAACATTCCTAGTCAACACTCTTCTACCCATACTTCAAAATGGACCTTAATCCACAACAACCAATCAATGTATCAAAAAAATCAACTGGAACCCAAACGGTATCAGCACCCAACACTACGTTCATAGCCTACTTATCAATATACCAAGTAGACATAGGCTGCATCTCTGAGACCCACCTAACATAGGGCGAAAACTATAAAACCCCAGTCTATCGCAAGAATAAGGTGGAGTGGCTATAATCGTCAAACATAAACATTCCCATCATACGATTGCAATCTCTCAGGATACTACGTTAGAAGTCACTAGAGTGCAAGTTAACTCAACGATTCAAGCAATCTTACCATCATTAGCCAAGACACTCTTTAACAGTCCGCAATCAATACTGTTGATCGAAGACCTAAACTGTAAACTCTCAAGCTGGGGCTGCAGAGCAACTAACCCAGCGGACACAAAACTCGAACAATTCTCCACTGTTCATGGTTTTAACTCCAGACAAATACACCTACTTCCCATACAGAGCCGATCATCAGCCGGATATACTGGATATAGTCATACAAAATAATTTCCTAATCCAATAGTGCAACGAGTCATCCCTGAGCTAAATTCCGATCACCTGCCGGTGTTAATCACCTGTTACAACACCCCCAAACCCCAACCACCCCTACTCAGCTAACTAATGGACCAATAAATTGGGGACTTTTCCAAGAGGCATTAAACCAGAACCTCACCAAGATGCGAACCCTTACCACCCAAAAAGACAGACATATCTCCGACTTAACCTCATAGATACTCGATGCTGCCAGGAAGGCTTCCCTAAATATACCCAGACATCCTCAACTCGACTATAACATCCCCCTACATACTCAACATAATCAAGCCAAACCCGAAGACTTTGGCAACGTACAAGAAACCTCGAAACAAGAAGGCAACTGAACAACCTAACGTACCAACTAATTCGTGAATTGGACGGCCATCGAAATCAATTTTATCGCACACAAATTGCCGATATAGCCTCAGGAGGCCCGGGAATCCGGAAGACCACTAGAAAAATATTAAAAACTCCACAAGAGATACCAATACTTAAATCTAAGAATGATGCAATCTGTGCAGATGAAGCAGAAGCCACCACATTTGCCAACCACCTGTAACAGACTTTCACACCAACAATTTCCTGTACCCCCACCCAAGTAACAGAAACAATAAATTATTTCGAATCACACCATCCAATCAGTGGCGACTTTAATCAGCCTGCATCCCCAAAGAAATCACCCAATCTTGCCCTTAAACATCTAACCAGAAAATGTCCTTCATATCTGGCATATCTGCAACTAGGCCATTTCCCACAAAGCTGGAAACACTCACACATACTCATATTTCCTATAACTGGGAATAACATAGAACTACCGTCCAATCAACCTAGTGACCACCATTTTAAAGCTCTTTGAAAATGTTGTTCACAGACGCTTATCAAAATTACCAACACACTCCATATTCTCCCAACCTACCAGTTCGGATTCAAGGAAGATCACTCGACCTGTCCAATTACAACGGATCAGCGAACATATAGCAGCTGGATTTGAACGTAAATGCTACACCACGGTTGTCTTCTTACACATAACTCAAGCCTTTGATAAGGTTTGGATAGAAAGCCTTAAGAAAAAACTTCTAAGCTATAAAATTCCACGATACCTTCAAGCTATCATTTTCTCATTCCAGGAAAACCGGACCTTCGCTGTTAAAATCAATGTTGCAACCTCGGAAGCCATAAGTACGGGAGACCCCAAGGGAGCATCATAGGCCTACTACTATTTAATGTATACACCTCAAACATACCAAAAAAATTTTTTTTCTTAAAACTTTAGCACCATGTAGTTCAAAAGTTAAGACATTTAGGACACATGTTCATATAAAGTTTATGTATCAAAATGGACCCAAAAATAACCTTCTTAAATATTAGCATGCTATTAAGAAGCACTGTATACGACTTCATAAAGGCAATGGATACTTTAATTGCAATTTAAAAGAAACTGGTGTTTTTGACTTGGTCCCTTTTTGCAGTATACCCACGAATTTTCTCTGGATAATAATACATGTTGTATTGAAATGCGTAGAAAAATAAATAATTATATAATAGAGATTGTCGAATTATATTGTGTTTAAAACATTAGTGCTATTAAATGTGAAATTCCACATGCTAACGTTAAAGAACGTAAATTTTATTGCAATAATTAAAAATAAAAATTGCAGGAAATACTTTAAACGATTAATTTTTATAGAAAAAGTGTTGAGTTCACTTTATGAAAATAAGTAAATTTACTGATCTATTAAAGGTATGTGACAGTAACAGAATTTCTTTCATACTACACTAGTAATACCCATTAGACTTGAATTTAATGTATATAAAAATCTAAATACCATAAAATAGAGAAAAATTAAACTTTTACAACAAAAGCATCATTAAAGAACATGAATTCTTCTACGCGTCTTAATTCTTTTAAGTGCACTTTAAAAAATCATATGTTACCATTGAAATTACTTCAATTTCTAATATTTTAGTATGTGGACTTTTACTGTGATTGTGGCTTGAAAAAACGTAGTGATGGCCAGATTCTCAAACATTCTGCAAACACAGTTTAATAGTCAGTAAACTTTGATTAAATTTTAAAGGTGTCCTTGCACCCAATATCCCTTGAAAAGATGGTAAAAGTGAACAACTTAGAATCGTTCATTATTTTTATAGGCTGTTGCTCTAAGTTAATTTACAGCTTTGCTAATAAAATTGTAACACTAAATAAAAGTTAAACTAATTTACAACTTTACCTTTTTCAAAGCAATGTGGTATTCCATTAGTGATTTATAGTCTAGAGATGAAAGCGAACAAACTGACATGAAAATTTGGGAAATTTAAAAACTAAACCAAAAAAGAATCAACTAGTTTCAATCAACTTAAACCATGCATTATAATGTATGAATATCTATAATCCATTTATTATACTTGGTTAATTTATTTTTTAAATACTTGCTTAATTCATACTTTTGCAAAAAACCGCAAAATTGAAATAAGTGTACGGCTTATCCTAATAAATTTTCATGAATCGATTTTCTCAATTCTAAGAATTTTTGTATCTAGACCAACCTTACGAAAACAACTACCAACTTTAACGATAAAACGTAGAATTTATGTTCTCTCCTAATTTTTTTTATCTAATTATTGTCTATCGACTGCATTTTATTTGAAATAAAGAGAAATGAAAGACAAATGGCCAATTGTTGAAAATGCACTGCTATAAAATAGTTCACAACCTCAATATTGTGGCTTTATTGAGTATTATTTTAGACAGTTTTCGAATTTTCGAGTTTTATAACTTTGTATGTGCCACATTTCACTAAAATATTTTCGTTTAAATTGAGCTTGTGGATCAATAATACATAAATTTCATTGTTTTCAGTAGAAACTCTTTGAAATTTTGTATTTTTGAATTCCAATTTTGTGTAACGTTATATATAGCGTTAAAAATGATTGTCTCGGTAAAGCAAAATTGAATTCCAAATTATAATTATTCCGAAAACCTAACTTAAGTAGCAGTGTTCCGAAAGGTAGAGGAAGGTACATCACAAAAATAAAAAACAAATTGCTGATGTAGTAAGTTAGATTTGAAATGGATTAGCACTGATTAAATTATTGTTTTGTTTCACTACGCTTGTAGTTTTATTAATCAAGATTTGAGATATATTTAATTAAATGTGATTAACTTTATGTTGAATAGACGAAGTTTATGGTTTGGTGTACTAATCAATTATTTTCTTTATTTAATTAGATTTGTGGGTAAATATCTTGTCAGTAGGGATAAAACCGCTCTGTACTGTAACTGCTTAATGCAATTAATCTCATAAGTAATTGATTTTTATTAACGTTTAAATATTAGCCATTCAAAGTTAAGCTTACGAGAGCTATCCCTTGATTATTGGAACGTTCCAGATTTTTTTTGTATATTATAAGCAGAAAGTGTTTTTCTACCGTTAGTCAAATTTTAGATACAATTAACAGGTATCCTCTATATTTCAAATTATTTTATATTAAATTATCTGCTCCTGGTATTATAATTCTTCATTGTGTAAATAGAAAATTTCTTCTATTTCTCGGCCTTTGAGACACTTTTATTTGTTTAACATTTTCTATTTCCTGCACAGCCTTTATCAAGTTGGAATAATCATTTAACCTGTGCAGAATTTTTCTTTGTTCCCATCAATTTCAACCTTATCATCACTAGAAAACAGTTGGCACCCGCCTCGATGCATCTACATGTTCATACGTTGGCTGTGTATGCGGACTATCTACATGTCTTCTTTCATTGCTGAAATATAATTTAAGTTCTTTGCCATTTTTTTTTATAACTTATCCTTTTTCATAACTATTCTCTAATATTACATCTTCTGCGTTCCTTAACTCCACATATTCTATGTCATGTCGCGATGGCAATTGGTACTTCTTAACATATCTACAGATTTCTCGATTCCATACCCATTTATGCTCCGCCTGTAGCATTCGACGTACAATACTGGTTGCTCTTTCTTTCGCATTTTAGTTTGTCTTAATATTAATCTGTCTAATCATGAAATGACATGTTTACAAAATTAATCCTGCCAAAATTTTGAGACTCCATTGCCTTGGTATATATATATATATATATATATATATATATATATATATATATATATATATATATATATATATATATATATATATATAATATATATATATATATATATTATATATATATATATATATATACTAATACTGTTCAATATAATCGGTCGCACTCAATAACTCTTTTGTATTGCGTTTCACAAGAAAGTGTTTAAATAGTTTTTTATTCATTTACAAATACTCTATTAAGTGCTTGGTTTTTAAGCTTCCGGTTTGACCGGAAGCGCACATAATTTTATTTCTTTAAATCACACTGTATATATATTTTTGCATTTTTGCATTGCCTATTTTTTTCTCAATACATACGTATAAAATTCTTATAGGGTTTTATAAAACAAAATTAGAGAAAAATGCCATCGAAAGCTTTCAATTTTATTATATGATTAGAAAAATTAAACAAAATCAGTTATAATTAGCGAATAAATTGTTCAAAGTTGCCGCCATTCCGTTCTAGACGTGCTTCTAATCGTCGCCTGACTTCATGGTTAGTTGCTTTTTTGATTTGCTGCGTAGTTAAATTAACACATGCAGCTGTAATTTTATTCTTTAAGTCTATAACATTTAAAGGTGGATCGGCATACACCACTGTTTTTAAATGACCCCACAAGAAAAAGTCTAACGGTGTAAGATCCGGTGATCTCGCAGGCCATTCTACCGGGCCGTTAGTTCCTATCCATCGTTCATTGAACGTTTGGTTAAGATATTCTTTTACTATCAACGCGTTGTGAGCTGGAGCTCCATCTTGCTGGAAATACAATTGTTGTCGCAGAAGCAGAGGAAACTCATCGAACATTGTTGGTAGCACGTTATCTAAAAATTCAAGATACCTATTGGCGTTTAGATTACCATAATAGAAATAAGGCCCTAGTAATTGGTTTCCAATTAAACCGCACCAAACATTAGTACCCCATACGGTTTGATGGTTAGTTTCCATTGACCAATGAGGATTTTCGTCAGACCAATAACGATTGTTTTGTTTATTAATAACTCCATTATTTGTAAACTTGGATTCATCTGTCCATAAAATATAATCTAAAAATAATGGATTGTGATCACATTGCTCAACTATCCATGCAATCAAAGCTAATCTCCGATCAGAGTCTTGAGGCCGCAAGTGTTGAACCAAATCGACTTTATAAGGCAGCATTTTGAATTTTTTTAACGTCCTGTGAATTAAGCCAACTGATACACCTACTTCTTGCGCTACATGTCTAATAGATGACCGTGGATTTACTCTAAAATAATCCAATATTTGTACTTCAATATCTTCGGTCAGAACATTGTTTGTTGTTCTAAATTCTGATAATTTACTCCTGGTAATGTTCCACGCATTCTAAGCGATTGTTCAATTTTTCGTATGTAACTTTCGGAAGGATGGTATCTATTGGGATATCTTTGTGCGTATAATTCTACCGCTCATCGAGAATTACGTTTACATTCACCGAAAATTAACAACAGGTCAACTTTTTCACTGTTATTCATTTTAAACAATTATTTCGATTGAAATCAAATTAAACTTTTATCTGATTGTCAATTGCAATAAACGAAAAAACAATTGCGATGCGATTTTGTTGACGTACGCTGCCTACGGTTTTGTTTGATCCTTCTAATCGTATAATAAAATTGAAAAACTTTCGATACCATTTTTCTCTAATTTTTTTTATAAAACCCCTATAAGAATTTTATACGCATGTATTGAGAAAAAAATAAGCAATGCAAAAATGCAAAAATATATATACAGTGTGATTTAGAAAAATAAAATTATGTGCGCTTCCGGTCAAACCGGAAGCTTAAAAAATTATCTAAACCAAGCACTTAATAGAGTATTTGTAAATGAATAAAAAACTATTTAAATACTTTCTTGTGAAACGCAATACAAAAGAGTTATTGAGTGCGTCCGATTATATTGAACGCACTGTATATATGTATATGTATATGTATATGTATATGTATATGTATATGTATATATATATATATATATATATATATGTATATATATATATATATATATATATATATATATATATATATATATATATCAGTACAAAAACAATGTTTCGGCAATATAATTTGCCATCTTCAGCTTCTCTTCAACTGCTTGTCTCGCCTCCATGTTACTCGAATCGAACTGATGTCCTGTTGTTCGGTCTCCTGTTTATATCTACTGTTGATACTTTCACCACCTTCACTTCGGTTACTTTCCCCTTTTTCATTTTCGCGGTGTTGCTTGCTGTCCTTTCTGTTGTAGACGCTCTTGGTGTAGGTGTTTTTCGCAAGGGAGAGGGTTTCCTTGCATGGCTATATTTAGCGAGTATTAATTTCCACGTATTGGACAATCCTTGAGAATTGTCTCGTGTGTTGGGGTTCTGTTTCTGTTTTTCAAGTTCGAAGGCCTCTCGGACGGTCCCTTTTGTCGGGTTCTTGGTATTTTCAAACGTTTTGGTGTGCGGTGTACTGTCGACGTTCTGCGCTTGAGATGATGCAGACGTTTTCCTATCCACATCCTGTTTATGTTTCTCGCGTCGAACGTTGATCCTCCCGTTTGTTTGTCCTATGTACACAAGGGACGATTCAGACTCCTTGCTCATCCAAGCTAATTTTGGTTTTTGGTGTTGAAACATTGATGATATTTTTCTGTCCGTGTTGAAAATTGTCTGTATGCTGTTTGCTGAGGGTTTACGTAATCTTGGTTGTTCCTTTTATATACGAAAGCGTAACCTTGGCTGCTGGCGATTCCTCCTCCTCTGTATGTCTCGGTTTTCCTGGTCGTAAATCCATTTTCAGTAGTGTTGCTGTTAGTATTTTCTACTCCTCCCTTTTGTGAGTTTAGTCCCAGAGCCTCGTTGATATCCTAGGTGTTTTTGCAACTGACTGCTTGTTATCCTCCTCCACCTCCATGGTAAAGTTGATTTTGTTGTGGGCGCTGTTTAAACGTTCTAAAAAGGTGTTAAGCTGCCATTACTGGACTGCTGATATACAAGAAGAAGGATGGGTACATTGGTCACACAGTTTACAGTTTACAGGAAAATCACCCATACCAACACCAAAATGTCAAAAATGAAACGTAAAAAAATTCCTACTAGCAGCCCGAAATATCTACTAGGTAGTCATTGATAGTTATTTCCAGCAATCAGTGTCAAAGAATAACGTTCAACATATTTCTAGAAAAGGCAACGTAGGATAACGGGTTTGAAGCTGTACTGAATGAAAACAACAAATAATTAATTCACAATTCCAGTTCTCTTCATAATTAATGTAATGGAAAGATTAATTGTGATAATTTACGAAACTCTTTAAGCGAAAATGTGGCTGTACATTATAATCCTGACAGAATGTTGACACCTATTCCACTTTATTTCTGGAAATTTTTTTTTTATTTTTGGAAAAGCAGCCAATGCAATATTTTCTAACTTTATGAGATAAACCACTTTGCCTTTGCAGATATGTGCATTTAATCTGCGACACTTCTTTCTGGTAGATTGTCGTTCAAATTATTCAGTCACATTACTTGGTTAGGGAAGAATATATCTTACACTTTTGTCTCTAACGTTTGTTATTGAGATCGATGAATGTTTAACTGCGTTGTATAGAAAATGCATTTACAACAGCGGTACCACGTAACAACTGAATACCAATTTTTCTATAACATTTAATCGTTTTACCCAGTGCATCATTGTAGCTTTTCATTTGATCTGTAACGTCAATAGAATATCTATATTTATTATACTTCAAAACGGCAATAGGCATCTGAGCAATTCCTGAACATCTAGCTACAGGTATTGTGGTATAAGTATACTGGGATGGCAATATAATCACCACGGTCATGCCGGTTTGTGATGGAGTCGTGTAGAATTCTCTTTAGCTACTATTTCGCCCAATTTTAGCTTTGTTTATGGTAATTCATTTCGGGTTCCCTATCCTATTTGATATTAAAGTACCGAATGAATGTGTTTCTTTGTCAAGCAACGTGTTTACTCGTTCTGGGATAGTATAATTATCCGCAGTTACGACCATTCTGCCTGTATCTAGCAGTCTCTCAGACGACTTTATGACAATGTTTATTGTCACAAAGGGACCTCTACCTTGTCCCTTGCCTGTGTATATTCGCATGTTCGAGGTGGAGCCTCCGCCAGCATAAAGTTTAAATATCTTTACGCCATATTTATGTGTTTCGAGGGACATTAATTGTTTCATAAGAAGGCGACCTCTGAATGAGATCAAGGATTCGTCGATACAGAATACTTTAGCAGTACATATTCTAAAATTTCTTCAGAAAAGATTTAGTAGTGGTTCAACTTTATAGACGGTCTGCTTCTGGACATTCCTCGTTATTGATGAAATACCACATTGCCAGCAATAGTTGAAATCGATTACCGCAAATAATAGTGCTAATGATATCTCCAGTATTCTTGTACGCATATAATGCTGTGTAGATAGCTTCTTCACTATTCCCGAGTAAATACCTAAAAAATGTTTCATTATCCTTTTAGTGGTTGGTTCCCATAAATGATAGCGAGATTTCGGAATGTCAGATTTGTTTATTTTACCATCAACTTCAAAACTTCATCATCAACAAAAATGGAATAAAAATCGTATGCAAATTCTGGTTTTATTCCACTAACGTAATTCTAATTAAAGTGAAGATTATTACCTCAGGGATCATCCCAGTCTCCATCCAATAGAGATGTTTCTGATATGTTATTCACAACTTATTTTCAATTCTTATTATCCATTGCTTTATTAATACTACTGCAATGCACTCTCATAAATATAGTCTTCAGTCTCAGATAAATCAGATTCGGAACAGCTCTTACCATTTACAACGAAGGTTGGATCTTCCTCCGAGTCCGATGGATCTAAAATTAGAAAAAGCAAATAAATGTACATACCTAAAATTAATTTTTATTTCTTGTATTACCACCATAAACCGTAACACTCAATCCCATTTGTATTATTTTTTTCCGTTCATTGATTCATGTTTTTAGAGATCAAAGCCAAATCACGTGTAAACAGCACCAAACAACAAATGAACGAAACACGATAATATCACGCATTCGCTTAGACCTCTATGACGACCGCCAGATCATTTATAACATACAGTTTCCTATAGTGCCACGGTGGCCTTTTAACTAAATAGCTAAATTATCAGAAAATTATTGACAACATTTTTCTTATACTGCAAACCGCAACGTGCCTTGAAAACCAAAAAGTGAATATTTTGAAATAAATGGTGGACACTTAACGTGTTAATTATAATTTAGACGGATAGTGATTGGGAGTTGTTTAATTAACTGCTACCGGTTAATGATCATTAACGGTTACCTTGACAGCCAAAAAAGTAATCATTGCACTATTAGGAAAATTCATTATTGCACTTTTTGTTTTTCAATTCTAATACAAAATACGTCATTATAGTATAAAGGTCAAAGGATTATGCGATGTAATCAAGCAGGATTTTTCGTATACGAATGCCACTATTTATTTTATGAGAATTAATTTACCTTTTGTTCATTCTATTTTAAATCTGAGCGTTATTTGGATAAAACGTAGTCCACAAATTGTTTGCGATCTAATGTTTAAAAGGTTTATGAAAATCTCATAATTTCCCAAAGGTTTTCAGCTTAGGTGGTTGAACAAAACTTTAGGTAAAGTTTATTGCAACTGCCACATTATGTAGCTTATGTCTATGCTTTTAAATCGTGTCATTTATTTATATTTGGTAACTGAATTTTATTTAATCAGATTAAACATATCAACATCAAGGGTGAAACTGTCATAAAACTCTAAAGTTATAATAACTAGGATACGGCAATTTCTAAATCCCTTTCGTAATATTAAGTTAGCGTGTCGAAACAGCGTTAAATTTGGTACTTTCTATTAAAACGTCCTTTCACAAACTGAAGGAAACGTTTAGACGTAATTGCTTATTTAAGTGTATAAAATTAAGGTAATTAAAATAATTTTTTTTGTACTTTGTATCTTGTTGTAAAAATGCAGACGTTTCATTTAAAACTGTGAATGTACTTTAAACCCAAAAATACCTTACATGCTTTATTGGTGAATATATCAGTACAAGTTGTGTAAGTGCTTACTATTGCAGAAAAAAGGGCAAACTGTTGCAATGTATGTTTTACAAAAGCTCCACATCCCCTCATACACTCATTTTATCGATCATTTCACACCTGCGGCCGTTAATGAAGCCATATTCTCTATTCTCCACCAATGCACCTAATGTAAATCATGTTTGAGGAATCTACATTGTATTTCAAGATCATTTGTGTGCTGACCTATCAAGGTCGTATAATATAGATATAAATACTTAATTTAGAATTAGGGAAAATAGGGAGTGTCTGTTTGTTGAGGTTCGTTCTCATTTTGCGTTAATTAACTTCTCTATAAATTTGTGTTTACATTATATACATTAAATTGCTCTTTGTTAATAATGTTGTTAATGCTATCTTGAACAAATTAATTTCAATAAAACAAAAAATTGATTAAGCAGGCTGTTTTGATCTAATAATAATAAACAGTAGGATACTTCCGCTTTAATGGTTGATGAAAGTGGTTAGTGAAGCACATTAAAATTCAATTTTCATGTATTAATTAAGTACCAACAAATTGGTGTAATTGGAAAAAATATTTTATTTTTAATTTCTTTTTAATTATAAAATTTCTCTAGTATAAAATTACTGAAATTACAAGAAACTGTTCACTATGTTGTCTAGTTTCTAATTATTGTTAAAACCATTAAATTTAAATTTATTCTCTACATGAAAATTTGCTTAAAAAATTACGCGATTAAACGCTTATGTGGAGCTCTTTGTTCGTATAAAACGCATATAACACTGTTATCGCTGTAATTACACTTTATCGAGCAATTTTATCCAGGTTTTCCATGTTTTTAAGTAAAACTTAATTGCAATATATTAATATTGCTTAACGTTGCAGTAAATTGTAAATTTTTTTTTTCAATTTCATAGAAGACAAATATTTCAAACCTTCAAAAAAAAACAGTGTAAGCTGATCTTTTTTCACAGCACCATTTTTGCATTTATTTCCTTCGAAACTTACTTCCATATTAAACGTAAGTTCATCTAAAAGACATTCTACTAAGTTCGATAATTTTTTTGAACGTAGTTTGGCCTCGGTATCCTTGTTAAGAATTATACCGTGTGATGTTACGAATACAAGTAAAAAAATATTAGGCATATATGCCAGCACGTTATTTCCTTACGGGGTAGACACAAAACCGTACCTTTCTTCTCATATTACCATGTAGATTTATGCATTAATTCTAACACTTCATTTGAGTTCTAAAACTCCGTACCTTTCTTTTGCTAATTGTACTTTCTACTGCATGCAACCACTACTTTGAGGCCCACCACTCCCAGTTTTATCCCTGACTTAGGGATAAGGCAAAATAATCTTCAAAGACCAAGTGAAGACCTGCTTGTTCCTAAATTCGACACCCGTATCAAGTAACTCCTTGAGGGTAGTCTTGAAGCATTCTACAACCGCCATCTTCCCAAAATCCAATTGGACAATGAAAGTTATTTTTATACCTCTATCATAATTGACCAAGTCACCGCGTAGTTCAAAAAAAAAACTCTACCAAGATGGCTTAAACCGAAAAACATTACATCTTCTCGACCGAGTCCTATTACTGGCCGACATCAACAACAAATGTTTAACACTCCTACTTTCCGGCGTACTGGAAATAAGATTCCATCATCATGCAACCCATCTCTTAAGTTACCTCGGAAAATGCTTTCTGAGCAAATTTTAGCCAGACGGCTTAGATATTACCTTAAATTCTATGAACTTCTTCCTAACAGATAATGCGGCTTCTGTCCTAACCGAACATGTCACGATCTGTGTTGTTCGATATTAAGTAAGCACTCGATATGATCTGGCACACCGACTTTCTTGACATAATGCGTAACCTGAATACCCCAAGGTTCTCCTTTAGCCCCGATCCTTTACACCATATTCGCATCGGAACAGCAGAACGGCCTTACGCCTCACATCAAGAACCCTCCGGAAATTTTGCCACTGCGCAAACCTGTCGATATTCTCCGTCAACCCAACCTAAACACAGGCGATCATTTTGCGGCATCCAAGCTATCACGATGATAAATTTCCCAATCTGGCCGACAGTGATGTTTCCATATCTCTCAACAATGAAAGACATACTTCACCAAGAATAGTTACGTAGGAACCTCATTCACAAACATTAAACTGGACGCTCGACATGCAAAGACACTAGACAGGGTACGAAACCGAGAAAACCTCCTGAGCATCCTGCGGGATTGAGTTACAGGTTGCCACTTCAAAACACTGTAACATACCTACGAAACTTGGATACGCCTTGTTACGGATTTCCGAGCACTGTTATATACAATTTTCAACCATGAACAATTCTTTTTCATCGCCTCTTGTGAACGCCGATTACTTAGACGCATACACAGACTACCACTCAGATACCCTCATAACCTCACAATACAATACGCACACCTACCAACTATTACAGATAGAATACAAACATTACAACGAAGCTTTGCACACAGAAGAATTTTCAGCGCCACAAACCCTACCAGAGGGTTCCATACCACTGATTACAGCTACCGCTTTTTCTCCACTACCACTGAAGAAAACCCCAAATTTACCGTCATCCTAACGCAAGTCCTTAACGACCTCCTTGGGGGAACAGAAGAATCCCTGCATAACTCATAGTTGTAATATATACAACAACGCTAAGTTATCGTAACACCAACAGCAGTAGATTAACAAGGCCCAAAGAGAAGATCTCCTGAACAGTCCACTACAAAGCATGATAATGCAACATGCATTCATTACTCTGTCAACTCTCGTTTGACCTCATACCACACGCTAGACAAAAATCTCATGCCGACATCATGTAATTATGGCCCATATGCTGTTAGTCACCTTCCATCCTCCATTGACACGCCACTCAATTTCACCATCCATTCTACCATATAAAGTCAGCATTCTACCAAAATTTACACACTCATCAACTTGTTCTACAATCTCATTATGCAGGGTAAACACTCTATCTTATTTTTTATATTTACGAGTAAAGACCGCGAACTTTCTTTTGTTCACGTTTAGCTGTAAATCCGTACTCACCTATTTTATCAAGCTTCTTTAGCATTGTTTGCAGCTCCGTCACAATTTCGCTTAGTAAAACTGTATTATTATCATATACCAAAAAATTTAAGGTAGCCGTTTATAGGCCTTTGATAGTAGTGTAAAATCCCTATACATCTTCTGAAGAGTTTCTGAGTGCTATGGCACATTGGGCGACAAACATTCAAGGTTATTGACTTGCATAAAACCAAAAAAAAACATAATTAAATTTAGTACTTCTATTAACTAAAATTTTAAAATAGATTCATTTACGTGATAACACATTGGGAGAGAGTATAATCCTAAATTTTAGATTACCCTTGCTATGTAAAGGTGTTTCTTAAAATTGTACTTAAATCTAAATGTGATTAACACTAACACCCTCAAAATTACAGTCGATTCTCTTACTTGCTACCTTAGATTTACTTGCTACCTTAGATTTAGTAATTAGTAATACAAATATACAAGTAAACCGTAATGATGACGTATTTGTTATTATTGACCACTACCACCCTCCTTTAGTGATATCAAAGGCGTTTATTCATAGCAATAGAAATAACGATAATGAATGGACAGGCGCTAGTCAAAACTATAATTTCAAAAAGGTGGATGTTCTGTTATTGTATCAATTACTACGCGACTCTGACTGAACGACGTTAGAATCATGTGTTGATGTAAATGAATGAGTAGAAATGTGTTACACTATTCTGTATGCATTATTAGATCAAGATATACCTAAACTTTGAAATCATTTCCAATTTCACTTACGAGAGAAATTATCTTCGACATTAAACAAAAATTATTCCATCACAGGCGTAACATACATCGGATTAACACTTTTAAAAGGTCGAGAAAAATAATTAAATTGAAGATACATGCGGCATATGAAAATTATACCAACAATACTGAAAATGAAATTACTGTTAATATTAATGCTTTCTGGAGTTAAGTCAGAAATAAAAGAAAACAAAACTCTCATGCTCAGTAATATGAACATCTGGATGAATAAATACCATAAGATGAGGCAGATCAACAGTTTGCAGAATTTTTTGCTACGATATACAGTGTGTTTAGAAAAGATGCGGCAATATTAAATGGGGTGATTGCCCAGGTTATTTTATATAATAAAGTTCCTATAAACATAAGTCCGCAAACGCTTCGATTGAGATATCATAATGAAATTTTACGCGTGAAAAACAGCTGTAGGAGGCGCATACTTTGCAATACAACACGATGTTTCAGTCGTACCATTGGCGCGCGTATTGGCACGTCACAGTCTATTTTTCAAGAAAAAAGTAGGACGCCGCTGATTTATCTAAAAATAAAAAAATATTTTTTGATTCTTTGTTCAATTGTGAAGAAAAAAGCTCTCTTGACTTTTTATCGTACGATGTACCGTTTTTGAGTTAAAAAAAACATTTTAGTGCATGTCCATTTATTACAGAAAAAAAGTTTTAAAAATCAAGGGTTTCATTCAAGAGCAAAAACAAATATTTCACCAAACCAAAAATTTTACTAACCAAAAATTACAAAAACTGTTCAAAGTGACCACCTCGAGCTCGGATGCAAGAATGCAATCTTCTCCTCATTGACTGGCGAACTCTCTCAAAAACACCAGGGCCTGTTTTAATTGAGTTGCACCCAGCAATGATTCGATTTCTTAAGTATTCTACGTTTTCCAATGGAGTAGCGTACACCAAGGACTTCAAATGGCCCCACAGGAAAAAATCAAGGGGATTTAAGTCCAGGGATTGTGCAGGGCATAAGTGAGGTCAACCCCGGCCAATCCAACGATTTCTGTATGCTTGTGTTAAGAAATCACGAGCTACTTGACTAAAGTGGGCTGGTGGGCCATCGTGCATATACCACATTGCATCTCTAATTGCTAATGGTACGTCCTCCAGAAATCCAGGGAGCGTGTTTTCCAAAAAGTTGCGATACACCTCTCCGGTAAGTCTCCCAAACTCAATCCAAACGTTCAAAGAAAACTGATGTTGAAAACGATCTTCAACAATTTCATTTGGATTTTCTTCACACCATACATGGTTATTATGGAAATTCCGTATTGCATTTCTTGAAAAACTCGCTTCATCGGTGAACAGAATCAACATCAGGAGTTGAGGGATTTGAACCATTTTGTGCAAAATCCATTGACAGAATGCAATGCGAGGAGGAAAATCAGCAGGAAGAAGTGCTTGAACGCGTTGTATATGGAATGGATACAACAAATTTTCCTTAAGAATGTGGCGAATAGTCCCATTACTTACATCCAAAGCGTCAGCAATTTTTCGAGTAGAAGTACCTCGATCTTCTTCAATCATGTCCAGCACATCCTCTTTCAGCTCTACCGTTCTTGCTGTCCTTGGCCTTCCTGCTACTCCATTTCGTCTTAATGTGCCTGTTTCATAAAGACGCCGATGAATACATTCGAAAGTTTTTCTATCAGGAGCAATACGGCCCGGAAATCTTTTAGTATACAACCGCCTAGCTTCTAATGCATTCCCATCAGCTCGTCCATAAATGTAGTGCATGTCGGTCATCTCGGCATTCGTATAGCGATTCATGATAAGGAACTTCAAGAAATTCGACACATACAAAATTATTAATCACGAGACTCATTCAATATGTCAGTGATATGTCAGTGCATAATACATGAACGTTTAAAAATATTTTTGTACACATGATAAATGGACATGCACTAAAATATTTTTGTTACTCAAAAACGGTACGTCGTACGATAAAAAGTCAAGACAGATTTTTTCTTCACAATTGAACAAAGAATTTTTATTTTTAGAGAAATCAGCGGCATCCTACTTTTTTCTTGAAAAATAGTCTGTGACGTGCCAATACGCGCGCCAATGGTACGAATGAAACATCGTGTTGTATTGCAAAGTATGCGTCTCCCACAGCTGTTGACATGCGTAAAATTTCATTATGATATCTCAAGCCGTTTTGGAAAAATCTAATTTTGACTGTTTTTTTAAATTAAACTTCAACACGCTGTAGATAAGTAACGAAGCGTCTGCGAACCTATGTTTATAGGAACTTTATTGTATAAAATGGCCTGGGCAATTACTCCCTTTAATATTGCCGCATCTTTTTTAAACACCCTGTATACTAACGAATCGCAATACATTACCGATGCAGGTATTTCCGGTGCAAGCCAGGACACAGCTAACATAATTACACTAATTAATGTTGAAATCAAACTAGTAGAAAAATTATTACCTAAACTAAAACTAAAAAAGTCGGCAGGGCCGGATCAAATACCGCCATATATAATTAAAACATGTTGTGACTTTTTTAAATACCCGCTTACCATTATATACAATAAGGCGTTGAGTACAAACACATTCCCTGATAACTGAATAGTATCGAAAGTATTGCCAATTCATAAATCCGGCAATAAAGCAAAAAAAATTGAAAATTATAGACCGATATCAATATTATCAGTACTGTCTAAAATATTTGAAAAAGTCATATATCGAAACATTTATTATCAGGTTAAGAATTTTATTTGTACACAACAGTACGTATTTATTGAAAATAGATCAACCGAAACAAACTTGATAAGATTTCTGGATTCAATAACAAATACATTAGATAAAGGCAGCCGAGTTGACGTCATATACACTGGCTGTGTCAAAGCATTCGATAGAGTAACTACTTCAAACGGATGTTGACTATGTTATGGCTTGGAGTAATAGAAATATACTATACTTTCATATAAACAAATGTAAAAGTGTGACGTATACAATGAAGAAAGTATATACCGAAGCAAAGTACTGCATAGATAATCAAAAACTACATCGTGTTAACTCAATCAAAGTTGTCAATACATCATTTAAAAAATTTAGGTTTTGTAATACGTAATACTGCAGAATTTCAAAATCTCCTTACTGTACAAATTCAGTATAAATCTTTGGTTAGGTCAAAATTAGAGTACAGCAGTAAAGTTTGGAATTCAGGGTTAATAATACAACAAAATGGAGTAGAAACAAATTTCAAAAATATTTACATTTCAAAAAATATGGTACTTAACCCTCAATACCTGTAGCTTGCAGTAAGTAGAAATTAGGTTTCCATTATACCGGGTGTCCAAAGCGTCACGCGACGGAGGATTGTGGCTTCGCTGTTGATTTTTCATTAAAATCATTTATACAAAAGTTATAAGGTTCTAATACGTGCACAACTTAAAAAATATTTTAGCACCTACAGGGTATCAACTTTTTTATTTTAAATAGAACACCCTGTATATCATTACATTTTTGGATAGCCTAATGAATAATCTTTTCAACGATGTATGCTTTTGTACATATAAAATGCAACGTTGCCAAGTTATTTAACAAAAATGTAGTCTTTCCTGAATGTAAGGTTAGCAATAAAAATTAATTCTTGGTTTATTATCTAAGTTGAGACAAATTAGTTCAGGAATATAATTAAGCTAGGTATAGGCTTTGAAAAGATGTGAACGATTTATTGATATATTGAATAGGGGAGAGAAGGCTCCGTGTGAAACTTTAGCATGTTCAACGTACATCAATTCTCTTATTTCAAATGGAACACCCCATATATATTTTGATATTGGTGTATAGTACTCTTAAAGACCTAACTTTTATAAATACATTGATACCACTAAAATTTATAGTTTTTAAAATATTGCCATTTTTTTTAATTTTTCTATAATTATTTTATAACGTAACGATTTAATAGAGTGCCATGATTCAAAAACAATAAAACAAAATTTTAATATGTCAATTAGGTGTATTTTAACTAGATTTCTTCCAAAACTACTTTTTCACTACATTTGTATTTAGAAGAAAGCTTGGATTAAGAGAAGTTATTTTAAAATGATATATACGAAGAACGAATTCATTCAAATGATTTACACAATAGGAGAAGCCCAGGGTAATTGTTTACTTGCTTCTAGAATTTATAAACAAAAATTTCCCGATGCCCGTGAATGCCGGTGAATTTAGAGAACGGTTTCGCTTTAATAAAGATTCTGTGTTGTCTCTTCTGGAAATGATAGGTCCTTACCTTGAATATGATTCGGACAGAAACTTTGCATTGTCACCAAGACTTCAGCTACGGCGTGGTTTAAGGATATTCCGTACAGGTACCTATCAGTTAGTTGCTGCTGACTTAGTAAATGTTAATAGAACTACAGCTGGCAGGGCGTTTAACAATGTAATCAATGGTTTGCTGTCTTTGAAGCCGCTATATATTAACATACCAATCACTGAAGAGCAGTGTATTGCCAAAAGCGATCATTTTATAGATTAAGCGGTTTTCCAAATCTATAGGAGCCATTGATTGCTCTCATACCAGAATACTATGCCCTTCCGGAAACAACAATGAACTGTTTAGAAATAGAAAAGGTTTTTTCCATCAATGTTCAGGTTATAGGTGATGTTGATATGAAAATCATGAATGTTGTTAGCCGATGGCCAGGTTCAACACATGATGCTAGGATTTGGGATAACAGCACAGTTGCTGCAAGATTTGAAGATGGCGAGTATGACGGTTCACTTGTTGGTGACAGTGGCTATGGGTTGGCGCCGAACATAATGATTCCAGTACTGCAACCTATAAACCCAAGGGGAAAGACGATACAATCGTGCATATATTGTGACTCGTAATATTGTGGAACGAACTTTTAGAGTCCTAAAAGAAAGGTTCAAATTCTTGAGAGGAGAATGAGATTTCATCCAACCAAGTGTGGGAACGCAATAGTAGCTTCCATGTGTTCTACACAATTTTGGTATTGATGCAGGTGATGTTTCCAAGTAGATGAGGTCGATGTAGAAAATGAACCGTACAATGTAGACGTAGCTGAAGAACGGGGAAATGCAGTTCGAAGTGTATACAATATAATTATGACTTAAAGAAATTGTCAAAGCACATTATGCTTTTGTAAATACTGTCGCTTTTGTAAATAATGTTAGCTATAATACGATTTACAAAGGTAATAAGTTATCTTTACAAAACAATAAATTTCCCATCGATGACAAATTGTTTAAATAAACATTTCCAGTTGTGTTGTCAACCAGTTGCTCACAAATCGGTTCACTCGAAGAACTGGCAGTGGGGTTTTCATGTATCTTGCGCAATATATCCATGCGAAGCTTGTGTTCAGTTTCAGCGAATTCTCTTTGCTTATCAATCAACATCATGCTAGTAACACTGTCAACAATTTCACTGCTTGGGCATTGCCGTTTTGCAGGTTTTTTCTGCCATGGATCTGCGTTGCCTAAAAGGTAAAAGATACAGTTACAACTTGTCTTTGGCAGTAAGAAAAATGTTGATCATATTTACCATTTCTATAACTATGTGCCATGCTGTAGATAAATATCAATGAATACATAACACACAACTATCCCACTCACTTTTGTTTGATGTTTTGCTACTGATCTCTTTTGATGTGGACATCGCTCCTTTGCATCCGCTTTCTTGTGGTGCAGGATCATCTTCCTTTTCCTAATTGTGTTCCTCGTGACTTATCACATCTTGTTCTTCCTTATTGTCATCTTGTACTTCTGACACACTCTCAAAAAATTGGGGAATCATATCAATGGTTTTTGTGGTAGTGTCCATTTCATACTCTTTATTTCCGCCACCAGTTTTGATTCTTTCCTTTTGGTCTCTAGACATTGCTTTCTTTGCTTTAGCCTTGCAGTCCTGCCATAATACTTTCAATTGGCATAGTGTTTTTGACGTGGTGGCGGCATTGATATCAGCATGTATATCATCCCAAGCTCTTCTCTTCTTTTGTATAATAATGTTGTCATTTTTTTAGGTTCTATTACACTAACATAACGTTTCATCACTTCAATAAATATAGTCTTATCGGCATCTGGGATATGTTTTGCTTTCTTTTTTTTCTCCTCAAGAGCCATGTAGAAATATACTCTAAAAAATAAACTAAACACGCAGGTTGTTAACACAAGAAATAGTAGAGTTGGAGCTAAATACTAATTTGCACAAAACACAAATCAAAAGTACAGGGTGGTTTTTTTTCGTTAATATTGTAGGGTATTGGCTAAACGGTAAGAGATACAAAAAACTAAGATACGTGTCCCTTTCTCTTTTCTAGTGTTTAGTTTAATGGCGCAATCGGATCTACGCTAACTAAATTGGTTTCGAATATACAGAATGATTCTCAAAATCTGCCGGTCTTTATTATCTCTTATGACTCGGTTATTTATGGAGATAAAAAAAAGCTTTGGATACGAAAGTTTTATGACTTTTTAGGTTGAATCCAGTGGCGTTCTTAAAAAAAATACAGTTGTTTGATTTTTTGAGATATTATCAAAAGTAGCATTTTCTTAAATGGGACACCCTGTATCTGATAATCTCAAAAAATTGAATTTTTTCTTGAGGTTGCAACAATATATAACACTTAATATTTTGCATTGTCCTAAATAGCTAAAATACTAAAAAAACATTTTTTTTTAGTTGGCCATTAATTGAATGTTTTAAGCAATTGTTTTTGTTTGTTTACATGTCATAAAATTCAGTAACAATTATGTATTGGTATTCTTATTTCATTTCCGATTATATTTTTTAAAAAAGGTGATTAAAATGAATAATTTTCAAAATTATGAAAAATTAAATATGCTCGAGTGCTACATTGAGAGTAATAAAAATAAAGACGTAGCTCTAGACTTATATTTTGAGCGTTATGAGGAACGACGACAGCCAGAACAACAAATATTTTAAAGATTATATCACAATTTAAGTGAGTATGGATCATTTGGAAAACCAAGAAGTAAGATTTACAATAAGGCAAATAGAACAAGAGATGAAATAAATACATTAGCTTGTGTTGCTGCTGATCCGACGATATCTAGCCGTAATATTGAGAAAGATATTGGCACAAGTAAATCTAAAGTTTTAAAAACGTTAAGAAAGCATAAGTATAAACCATATAAAATAAGAAAGGTTCATAACTTGCAGCCTGGAGATAAAGAGCGGCGTTTAACATTTTGTCATTGGTATTCGCAGCAGATTAATCGGAATCCCAATTTTTTTCAAAATATAATATGGACCGACGAGGCTTTTATATCTAGCGAAGGAATTTTTAATCGACATAATAATCGATATTGGTCAAACATAGATCCTCATCAGACGGTCGCCAGGATACAACAGGGACGGTTTGGGTTCCATGTATGGATGGCGCTATATCAAAACAGAGTCCTTAACTACAGAATTTTTAATGAAAATTTGAATGCTCAAGGATACATCCAAATTTTGGAAGAATGTGTAATAATCGAGTTGGATAACATGCCATTAGCTGCAAGAAATAATGTTACTAAATGTCAATTTTGGAGAAAATTGGCTTGGTACATATGGACGAAACAGATGGCCTCCGCGTTCCGACCTGACGCCACTCGACTTTTATTTTTGGGGATCTATCAAAAATGAAGTCTATAAAACCCGAAGTAATACTGTAGAAGAACTCAGAGCAAATTTTATTAATTGCATTGGAAGAGTGCCAAATATTCAAATCTATAACGCCACTCGTTCAGTTACAAGCAGAGCCCAAAAATGCATCGAGCAGAATGGAAGACAATTTGAGCACCTATTGTGATTAACCACCTATGCTAATTGTTATATATAAGTATTTGAAATAATTACTGTTGAGTTGTTATAAATCTTATAAATCTTTTTTTGTAGTTGTTGTTTTAGTTTATTAATGTTTTATTATTGTTATAATCTGCAATTTTATTACGCCTATTATAAAATAAAGAATTGATTAAATCCATGGCCAACTAAAATAAAACGTTTTTTTAGTATTTTAGCTATTTAGGACAATGCAAAATATTAAGTGTTATATATTGTTGCAATCTCAAGAAAAAATGCAATTTTTTCAGATTATCAGATATAGGGTGTCCCATTTAAGAAAATGCTACTTTTGATAATATCTCAAAAAATCAAACATCTATATTTTTTTTAAGAACGCCACTGGATTCAACGTAAAAAGTCATAAAACTTACGTATCCAAAGCTTTTTTATACCTCCATAAATAACCGAGTCATAAGAGATAATAGAAACCGGCAGATTTTGAGAATCACTGTGTATCTTCGAAACCAATTTAGTTAGCGTAGATACGATTGCGCCATTAAACTAAACACTAAAAAAGAGAACGGGACACGTATCTTAGTTTTTTTGTATCTCTTACCGTTTAGCCTATACCCTATAATATTAACGAAAAAAAAACACCCTGTACAGTAGTCCTACCACTATTTTGAGGTTATGATCTGCGCGGGACTGCACAACTAACAGAGTATTCACAGAAACTACAGAAGTTTCAACTAAAGAAGCAACCTACACATGAGCTCTCCAAACAAATTTCTAGTAGTAAAATACTTCTTTAGTTAAATACTTCTTGCGTTTTAACTACAGAAGTTTCACTTACTAATGTAGTATATTTTACTGATTTGGTGCTCGTCACCCTCAAATTCCCCTGCATACTTTGTAATTTTCGATTATTTTTATATATCAATTATGTGAAATTAGTTTCAACTCGTCTCGTATAATAAACTTTTATTGAAATATATACTATAGTTAGTGCTTTTAAAAAAGTGTTATTATTTGAAAAGGTTAACTGCAAATATTTTGAGTGTCAGGTTTTTAAAATACATAGTACCTACTTTTGTAATTAACTTCAACAATTTGACCTATTGGCGTGTTCATGTTGGAAGGATACAGAGTTGATATAGGTTAATTGTTTAGAATTAATTAATAATCCATTCAAGTAAAACTGAATACTACAATAACAATTAAAAATTAGATTGTCTTTAATACTCTCATTAATTTTTAATTATTATTGATTAACCATTTTTAACAGAAGTAAAGTGGGTAAGAAATGCAAATCTATTGTGAACGCAGTAGTTTTTTTTCAATGGTGGAATAAAGCACGTAAGCACAGTTTCAAAAATTTTAACAATATAGAGACACCAACATTCAAATAAACCATGAACTTATCTTCTTTGTACTCGAAGGTAGTTTATTATATAGTGTAGTAAATTTAAGTGGTAGAATTATTAAAGTACCATTTCATAAAAAAATGGTTACGATAAAAGAATTTCGTCAGGAACACCACAGCTAAAAAGTGACATCAATTCTCGTGTATTATTACCTTTAATTACAAAGCAACATGAATATCATTTGAAAGTAAATAACAGAAATAAATTATAAACACGCTGTGATCAACCAGAAAACACTCAAGTACCATACGGTATGCGATGCATGGTATTCATTAGCGATTTCATTATTTTATTAGTAATGGAAGAGCATAGTTAATTTACATGACGCTAAATTCTAAACCCATATTTACTATTTTATGCAACAAAGTTAGATGGTTGATAAAAATGTGTTGTTAGCCAACAACTTACATATATCATCAATTCTTCAATAAAAAATATTTTACTGCGCTGTAAAAAGCGATAAAACATTCACACCCTAACTTTATTATTCATCAGTTAATTATTAAACGATGAAAAGAAAAACATATTCGTAATGGTAATAATATGTTAATTACGTGAATATTATTATTTGCTGACGAACCATTTAATAAGGTAAATATACACGACACTAAATGTTGCATAATATACGACACAGGATTGACAGAACGCTAAGTAGCAAAAGGTTAGCAGAATATTTTGTAAAACTTATAATGTAGGTCTATTTTTACTTTCTTGCTAAACAAGAAAGTATTGCGTTCGAAAAAAAATCAACCAGCTAACCTGCTTCTTATAAAGCTACTATTGAAATTGTTAGAACTTTCCAACTATTTTGGTTACAGACTTGTGATTTTGGAAATAAACTTTATTCATTTGTGCTAATGAAATGATATTATTCTGACGAAAATACTACTTCCGGTTTTTCCGGAAATTGAAAATATTCCTCGTATTGCTGGTACAACATACACATACCCTTACTTTATTTGAAAGGGGCGAAATTTGCTTTAAAATGATATGAAACAGTCAGAAAGATAAGCGAGATATCTATTTCAAACTTTCAACCTACATATGTAGGTATAGCAATCAACTTTTTTTTCACTGTCGCTGAATCGACTTATTATTTTACAACTTTTGATCAAGTTTCGTCAAAATGGGCTATGACGTCTCGGAGAGGGGGGTTTATTAGGGTGAGTTTCTGGTTTTTATTAAATATTTTTAAAACAGCTGAATATTTCAAAGGTATAAAAACACCCTATATATTTTATAGTGTTTTGCAAGAAAGTCCTGTAATGCACTAGCATTCACCTAGTTTTATACTTTGTCATCATTTCAAATATCAAGGTTCAGTGGAATCAAAGCTAAATCTTCTTTGATTTATTATTAATAATTAACGTTGATGTTTGTTGAGTTTTTTGCTTTTTCAGTATTGTTGAAAATCGAAATTAAAATTTGTTATGGGCGAAAATGGCAGTTGAATGGAAGTAACAGATATTTTTGTCTTCAACATCTTTAATTGTTTGTCATCGAGATAATTTTCATTTAAACGCGAAAATAAGGTCCGCATAACAGCGGTATAAATTTTCATAGGATCCTAAGTTCCTTGCGTACGATGCTTAATTTCTTCCAATAACCTATCATCATAGTCCACGGGCCGGAATTGAACTTTCAACAATTTCACCAACTCACGCCAAGTCGTAACGTCTTTCCTAATCGATCTAACTTAAATTAACGCGTTATTGGTAAATAAATCCAAACACTCAGAACATAATTGAACCATGACCCACAGATTCTAACGATGAACTTTTTAAAACAACTGGCTTATCTAACATTTCATATTTAGATTGAAATATCGCATCCTAAGAGAAACAACTTTTCCTTAATTTTAACGTTAATATCAGTTTTCGTATCGGAATTATTAATTCTACCTAATAAATGCCACAGTCGCCGATATTTTCCTCGATGGATGGCTACCTCATACTTAACTTCACTAGGCGTAAGCCGATCTACGTTCATTTTTTACAATAAACTGCCCTAAAATTTTCAAAACAACAAAACAAATAGCTCCACACGTTATCTGCCAAACTTTATTTGTTATGGGTTAAAATGGCAGTAGAATGGAATTAACAGATAAGGAAAGAGGTGGCGGTAGCTCAGTGGAAAAAAGGGCGTGGTGGGTCCCTAATTTTACGTTTAGGATAGCTTTTAATACGTGAAACACAATAGGGGTTTGCCACAAATAATTTGGGTGCCTGGGTCGTAATGCCTAAATGCGAAAGTCCACAGCTAGTTTCAAAAAACAAAAAACTAACTAACTGTTAGACGCAAATCCAGGTGGATCAGTGACGTACAGTTGATGAGTTGGTTCCTAAAAATCTTCAAAATAATTGCACGTATTCAAAAAACAATGACATAAAAAAAGAGCTGATCAGATAACGATCTTAATTACTTTATGTATACGTTACGCTATATCGCAAAACTTAACTCTTAAAATGAAATTGTGCCACTCAAAATAGCAAATTAGCTAATAAAGAAAGTTCTCGCAGATCGTTACGTTAAGGCTTCTACTAAAATAACAACAAAAGAATAATCGAATGTTGTCACTGCAAGGTTGCATAAATCCAAAATTTTCACAAAATAAATAAACTATTCGGTATCTTGAATGGAAACAAAATATCTTAAATTTTGAACTTACATAAATACTAATATTATTTTATATACCATAGAGTAAGTAATTCCCAGTTCATTAACACCACATATTATAATAAAATTACGTACAGATAAAATCATTTGCAAGTTTCAGATTCAAAAAATAGTATATTGGATGTTAATTTTACATAGTACCAAAATGAGTATTATTAACGTAGTATATATAAATTTGACATGTTTTGCAATACGTAAATTCGCATAATATAATCAGGATAAGATAGAAATAACACACAATATGAAATTGTTAATTCACGGGTCAATACGCTTTTATAAAATTAAGTTGATCGCCTGAAGGGCTCCTAATCAAGGTTGTAACCAACGAAGCGTATTCATCCGCTCGATAAATACAATTAAAAAATACACTTCATTAAAATTGTTAACAAAACCAAACGTATATAGGTATTTACCTTGCTCGACACAACTGTAAACCTTAATTAACCACCCTAAGTCCTCACCTTTCCTTTGAGCTGCGGTATAAGTATATTTCCTGTGATTGACCCTCTAGCTATCGGTTCGATGAAAGCCCACCTTCAGAATATCCCCAATACCGTTCTCCAATATAGGAACCAACTTTGGACGACTCAATTTGTAGTTATGCGAGTTGAATAAAGAAAATGGTTTAGCACAAAGAAAGATGATTGATTAATGTATCATCTGGTTTAATACAACTGCACATAAATTTTATTAACACACAACGTTCTTTGTCCTTTACATAAACAAACATTTATTAAAGCAACATTTTACATTTACAGCAATTTCTCTGTGTATATAGTTGGCCGTGCACGCTGATGGATATCGTGAAACGCACTAATTATCTTGAATTTGCAATCTTGAATCCGAAAAAAATGCGGCAATAATCAAAGATAGGCGAAAGCTCTGCTTTTAACACTAGTCCCCGTTCTATAGACCCGTAAACAGTGTCACCTCTGACAAACGCTACACCTCACTAAATGTTACCGGGGTAGTTGAATACTCTTCAAGAATCCCGCTAAGGGTGACTGGGAAACCTTCCTCTACGAAACCTTAATAACCCCAGCAAACGATTGCAAATTTACTACATCGAGCTCTCAACGCGCGCTCAACCTTTTCCTTCGGCAGCTAGGCCTAGACACTCCTACGAATCTTTCAGTTTCAGCCATACTGTATCTCACCTCAAATCGCCGGTCATAAAAAACATTTTTTCAAATCATAAGAGCGGTAAAACAATAGGAATTTCGTAATCGAATCTAGAAAATTACGTCATCGCATCTTCTACTTCGAGACAAATTATCAATGTAACCTGATATGTTTTCGTCAACTAAAGACTTTGAAAAAGCGACTCTAAATCAACGTATTGTAAAAGCCAAACTCTTTGCCTTTTATCAAAATATACCGACTAACCGCAAACTACGTCTCCTGAAGCAAGTTACAAAATAACAATTTTCGATGACGTAACTTTAACTCACTTAAACTATAATTAACGATTACTTAAAAATGAGATTACCCATTATTTACAAAAATATTACACTACCATATAAAATTCATTTTACTACCATAAATATTGTCCACGCATTAAGGAAATGAACCATAATTTAAAAACTGCAATCTATTAACAACAAACAAACCGAAAAATATATATGTCCTTCACACCAAACTGGGTACTATATCCTATCCCAATTTGTAATATGTCCAAATATCGTCAAATAAAGTGAAAATTTGTAATTAAAGTAATGCTTCCTAAAGTTATACTTGAAAACATGCACATTTTAATAATTTATACTTCATTCACGATGCTAGGTGCTAATTAATATCCTAAAGTTCGAGAAAACCAAAGAATCTATGCAGATTTCAACCACGCGTGACAAATTGTGTAAAATAAACCACTATTAATTACAAATTTTAACTTTTGGCTAGTAATATTTTTGCAGAAGCAATAATGAGGAACCAATATCGTTGATTACTACCACTTTTGTGGTAATCTAGTTCGTTTGTAGTTATCACCGTAAGGAATTTGCAGTGCTTTGAATTACTGGAAGAAACAACATTATACATTTGGAACGCTTAAAATAAAACGTATAACCCATACTTGCTATGAAAATCCTCGGAAACGTCAAGCTTATTCTTTTGATAAGTTTGAATTTTATCTCTCTTGCCCCTTGTGATAGTGACATGTCAATTTGTGATTTATTAATTGCAACCTCCAAAAATGTTCTGGATTATAATTTAACATTCCGCGTTTAAGAGAATGGAGGTTCACCATCTTTTTACGAAGGTGTCATTTTTAATAATGTAATTTAAAGAAGAACATAATTAGGCGCTAATTATGTGCCGTTTACAGCATTGCAGTGAACAAGCAACCTTACCAATTTAATGCGTAAGTTTGTAGCTTTTCTAATTAAATAGGAATTTGTACATTAGACTGTTTCATAAGTATAAGCCTATTTAAAGGAGATCATACGAGTTGGAATTAACTTAGGGCTAAGATTAGTAATAATAATGTAGAATCCAATAAAGTTCACAATATGGCTATTAATTTATAGTCTGAAACCGTAGGCATACTTTTGCTTAAACCTTTAACAATTGACACGAGTTATTTGATATAAACATTGACGTTTGTTTTTGGTCAGATGTATAAATATGTTTGCAAGTTCGCAAATAATGTTAACTATGAAGAAAACGCCTCATAAGGTTTAGGTAGACAAAATTTTCCAAGCATTAAATTCGTCTGCTAACAATTTTCGGATCGTTTCAATGAACAGTGCTATTGTACTGAACATTATAGCCAAATTAGAAGAACTAGAGGTGTGCTACAGCCAGGACAAAAACGAAAGCAGTGGATACCAACAAAAATCACGAACGTGAATTCAATCAAGTTATGGGCTCGCTACGTCGTAGTCAACGGAGATCTGTAGTAAAATTTAATGTGAACAGGACAACTCTTTAGAAGATATTGAAACAACTTAATACCCTTTCGTACGTTATTCGGACGACTCAACAATCGTTGAGAACGGGTGGTTATCTCGCAAGACTTACTGAATACTGCTGTAGCATAATTTCTTTGAAATATCCGTCCAACAACTGTTGATCAAGAGCGCTATATTACTTAAGTGCTCACACCATTTGTTAATGACCTTCGGAGGATTTGCAGACCAAGAAACTTATCCTTCAGTGGCCTATTTTTTCAACTGGATGGGGCAACGTCCCATACAGCACAGGATACAATAACCTCTGTGAAGGAGACATTTGAAAACTATGTGATTTCACGTTTTACCGATTTTTCTTTTCCATCTCACTCTCCGGACATTACATGCGTTAGGGGTATGCTGAAACTGGATATTCGGAGATAACCCTCCATCTACCATACAACAGAAACTTACACAAGCTATACGACAGATGCAACAGTCTCTATTCTCAAATATTACCACAAATATGCAAAAAGATACGAACTTGCGTCCAACGTAATGGAGGGCACTTAGAACATGTTATTCGTAAAGCTAATACTTAAGTGTTAATTTATTATTACATATTATTTTAAGTGAAAAAAGTTTGAAATTTTCAGTACTTTAAATTAATAGTCATACAGTATTAGAAAAAAAATAGTATCGCCATAATGCAAGAAAATAATAATACAATAAAAATATGAAAAATACACGTTAATCAAACAAAACACGTAAACAACCGCGCATTTAAATAAATTTATTAGAGCATAACAAAAAAGGGATTTGCGTAGAAGTTCATGGCTCCGGCGCAAAATTTAATTTTACCGGAGCATAGTAGGCGCCTAATTATCGTGCAAGAAAAGATTAATTTATTCAAAAGTTCACGGCAGTGAAGTTAACTTTGTTGATGTAATCTTTTCAATAATTTTTTTCTTGTGGGGGTTCAACATTTTATTTGACGCCACATAATTGGTTTCTAATTACTGTGTAAGAGAGAATTTATTTATGTAGAAGGTAAGGGCTGTGTCAGTTTAATTTAACTTTAACGGCACAAACAGCACATAATGGGTGCCTAATAACTGCATAAGAAAAAAAATTATTAATTTTGAAATTTGTGGATGTGAAGTTAATCGTATTGACAATAAGAAGTGCCTAATTATCGTACAAGAAAAAATTAATTTTTCATTAGGTGTTAATGTAATTTTTGCGATAACTTATTTCCTTACATCGTATGATTGGCGCCTAGGTACTACATGAGAATTGATTTATGAAAAAGTTTAGGACTGCGAAGTTAGCAGTGTTTCTTATGAGCCACAAAATTTAACTTTAACTTTGCCTAATTAGCGCAAGGTAAGCTTAATTTGTATATAGGATATGAAGTTAGCCTTATGGATACAATAGCTTTCTTCCTATGGGGGACAACATTTCTTTTTAACAGCGGAACACAGTGCACAATTGGCGCCTAGTTACTGCATAACAGAACTAATTTGTGCAAAAGTTCACGGTTGTGAAGTTACCGGTTTTAAGTAACTATTATAATAACTTGTTTGCTATAGGGGGCGCAAAATTTAACTTTAATGACGCACAATGGGTACTTACTTATTGCATAAAAAGATTAATGTATACATAAAGATATGAAGTTAGCCTTGTCGATGTAACTTTTGCAAATAGTCATTCCTTATGAGGGCACAAAATTTTATTTTAGCTACAGAAGGGAAAAAATTGATTTATGTAAAAGTTCGCGGCTGCGAAGTTATCCGTGTTGGCGCAATTTTTACAATAACTTGTTTCCTATACCGACACAAAGCAACGCAGAACGCTTAATTATCGTATAAGTATGTGCAGTTAGCTTTGTCATGTAAATTTTATTTTAGGGGCGCAAAACAGCGCATAATTGGTGTCTAATTATCGCATAATGAAAAATTGGTTTATGAGATGTCTTACAGGTTTGGACCAATCAGGTTATCATCCGGTTAAACGAATAAAAAAATTAATGGTAATAGTAAAGCCACTTAACGTACCGTACTTACGTTAAACTAAGCTAGAGAACAACATTAGGTAACATCCAAAAGTGAGCTTAATTTGATGTAAGTACAGTATTTACAGACCTCTATGAAGTTCGAAACATGTAGCACGTCTCATTTGAAATTTATTTTTATCCCTTTACTTATTAAAAAAATTTTGATGGGGAAGGTTTTGTTACTTTCATTTGAATTATTTCAGTTCTGATTATTCCGACACCAAAATTTTATTTTTCTCCAACCACCTAAATTGACAGTATTTCGTACCAAAAGTGGCTGCTTTCGGGATTCTTTGGTGTCTCCATAGAAACTGTACAGAAAGTAATTTGACCTTCACTAAATATCAACTGCGTGTGAATGACGTTCATGGGATGTCATTACTTCGATAAATACAATTTTAAAATTTTAGCATGTTCATCACAAACGATGTTTTCGATCATAAATAGATATTGATCTTTAATATAATTTTACTTTCGTCTTAAGCAAGTGTAAGTTTATTTATATGTTTTGAGTGAATATCTTTTATGAACAGATTTGCTGTCGCCGGTGGCACATCTATCTTCACATTATTCCACTAACATCTGTCATATTTGAGTTCAACGAATATTAATTAAATATACGGTAATTTTTTTTTAATTAAAAATTAGAATAATACTCATTTTGTATAAAATAGCATTGTCACACACTGATAGCCACCTAAATGAGGGAACACTTCGCGCCGTCCAGCAACTTTCTTCCTCGTCCCGAAAATTGACTAATGAAACAAATAACAATTTCGATATGTTATCGGTAACTCATAAAATTCTAATACCCCCAATTACATAAATAAATGACCCTGTAGTTATTAAACGAAACGAAGTTTTCCAAGCTTAAACTACAATTTTTTCTAAATTTTCTTTTAAAAAACCCTGATATAAAATTATTTTGAGAACGATTGATATTGGTTGTTCTGCAAAAAATTTTAGACCTATGACTGATTAAATTAATGATAATAGTTCTGAATTGTAATTTTTTATTAGTTTGTCTATTGTTATACCCTAATGACTAATGGATAATCCATAACAGTGAAACTGTATTAAATTGTAATTTTAATACTTCTGTAAATAACATTCAACCAAAGCTGCGGATGTCTTCCAAAACTTATTAAACCTAACAAAAAATGTCAAGTTGCAATTTTTAAAAGAGGATTATATCACTGTTCCATTAAAATTATACACCCACAACCGTAAAAAAAATTATATCTCATTTTTTAATTTAATACATTCAAAGAATTTTAAAATTAATACGTAGGATGACTTATTCTTTATATATTAATATAATGTATACCAAAATATATTACGTATACAAATTATTGATTATGGTTTAAGCTAGCCTACTCTTATGGAGTTTAGAAATTGTTCTTATCCTACATTAAGATCTAGTATAACTTTTCTCTAGAAAAGAAAATTACTTAGATGTAAGTTTTCACTGGAAAGTGAAATGCCTATACATTTCACTTACACTGAAATACTTAACTTTATAACGTCAGCTGTAATCAGTTTACAAATATTGGTATATGATTAAATTTGTAAGATAAATTATCAACTTATACGTACTTAGTGCCATCTCGGAACCCTTAGGAGGCACCTAAATCATTTCGATACGAATCCAAGTTACGCACATGCCAAATAGTGTATAACTTGTAATCAGATATTATATATAAACTTTTCGCATAAATTTATGTTACAGACTGAACCTTTAAGTTCGGTGTAAACAAATATAGTCAAAAAGTCTCACAATTTAATTCCCACAAACGTCTTTTTACGACGTACAAAATTAGTCACCTTTATTGCCTTGTTAAAACATATGCAGGTACAACATAAGGAATCCTGTAGGAAAAAAGAAACTTTCGCAGTTCATACAACGGGGTATAAAAGGCGCAAACCGTCTGGCTTGAGGTTAATGTCCTTAATATAACGTTAGGAGATGAGAAAATGTAACTTCAAAACGTTTGCAATTTCATTTTACTTGCGCTAGTAGAAACGTCTTTATATTCGTACTACTACAAAATGACATCTTCTACAAATAATCCTAATTATCTTCTGTGACAATAAATAGGTTTGATTATTATTGGAATTTATTTTCAGGGTGATCGTTTTATTTTAATGGGTACAGAATTTTATATGTTGGATGAAATGTAATCAGGTGTAGTATTACGCGTTCCTTTTATGAAGCTGCCCAGTGTTTTATAGATTACGTACGTAAGGGCTTCGTACGTTAATTTATCATGTGTGTCCAAGTTTAGTATTACGATTCGGATACCGTTTTATAATGGTAGTAACTTCTATATTTTTTTTTTGTTTTATAGAGAACGCATTGAATTAAAGTACAGCTTATATGTTGGTGTATTTTTTACTTTATCTTGTCAAATGTAGTTGTATTGAAGGGCGTTTTCTTCAATTTTTGCCAATAATACGAGGCAAGTTAAACTTATACCCGCAATAATTTTTTTTTTATTTATACAATATGTAAACATTTCAATAGCAGTATCATAAGTGTTTTCATATTAGTTGAGCTTATTTCCACAGTTTTTGCTTTTATAGCGCGACGTTTCGAATGCGGGTTCCACTTGGGTCATCAGGCTTATTCCTGAGAAGGACTGTTTTCGCACTTGAGTCGAATTCATGTGATACGGGTTTTTTCCCAAGCACTTGACTATCTCAGATGCGAACTTTGGTGCCCTTCACTTACAAGTCTGACACCTTTACCGCTAAGCCACTGAGTAATTCATATATATATATATATATATATATATATATATATATATATATATATATATATATATATATATATATATGTGTGTGTGTCCGCTAATTAATGGTACACAGCAAAACTGGATATTTCTTGGGTAAAATATTGCGATTTAGCCAAACTTACCTTAGTCCAAAAGTTGATCATAACCGAGATACAGGGTGTTAAAGTGTTAATTTGCAATTCGTTTTTCCTTAATAATTCATCAACAGGGCGACATAACAGCACAAAATTAGATATATGGGGTTTTCGGGGTGAGAAATTCAAATCCGTTCTTATTTTGGACGCCACTTGTAGAGGCCGCCACTTACAGTACATTACATCTATTAAAATGACCTAATTTTTTGTATCTCCCTGTATTAGTCTAAATATTAAAGATTATGAATGTTCCATCTTTTTACAAAAAAAGTTATACCTTGTAAATGTCTCTCCGAGTGACCGTTTTCAAGATATTTGCGTATAAATTATTCAGTTCACCTTTTCAAATTCTACATAAAAATGTTGCTTGAAGTAAGCTGTGATTAAATCAGATGCAATAATAAATGCTATAATTGTAAATGTCAAACTTTATGGGTGTTTGTTGATATTTTGTACGTTTTTTTAATTTTTATAACTGTGTACAAAATGCTCAGACATAATGAGTTTTCAAATGAAGAAATGCGTGATATGATATGTGTATACGCGCAGAAATTATTTGATGGACGTAGGGCGCATCGAAGGTATTTGGAAATGTATCCACGACGGAAACAGCCAGACTTTAAAATTTTAAGAATCTCTATGAACGACTGGGAGAAAAAGGCTCGTTTCGTCCCAAACGAGATTCTACAGGACGCCCTAAGATTATAACTCCTGACCAGGAAGATGAAATTCTGATTCGTGTAGCTGAAAACAGTGAACTAAGCACAAGACGCCTTGCTGCGAGAACTGGCTTAGGTAAGTCCACTGTTCACAAAATTCTTACTGAAGAGGGACTGTATCCATTTCATTTCACGCCTGTACAAAATTTACTGCCAGCTAGACTGGCATTCGCTCGTTTTGTCGTATCCAGCACAATGCCGACCCATTGTTTTTAAACAAAATATTATTTACCGACGAAGCAACCTTTACACGTAGAGGCGTTTTAACTTTAGGAATAAACATTCGTGGGATTTAGAAAATCCACATTTAGTAGCCGAACATCACTTCCAACATGAATTTAAAATTAATGTTTGGTGCGGCCTTATTGGTAACCATGTATTGGGTCCCTTCGAATTACCTACTAATTTAAACGGCGAAATCTACCTTAATTTTCTGCAAACTCAGTTACCTGAGTATTTTGATGATTTGTCCCTAGAACTAAGACAAAACATGGTGTTCGTGCAGAATGGAGCCCTGCACATTTCTCTAGACGTGTTAAAGACTATCTAAATATTCAATTTCCTCATCGGAAAGTGGAAGCCAGACGCCATGGCCGCCTCGAAGTCCCGATTTCAATCCACTCGATTTTTGTTTTGGGGATATTTGAAATGGCTCGTGTATAAAGAAACAGTGAACACTCGAAAAGAATTATGGCAGAAAATTGTAAATGTTGTCGAACAGTTTCGAAACGATCAGTTATTATTTAGGATAAGACGGTCGTTGTATTGAAGTGAATGGTAATCACTTTGAACAGTTATTGTCGAAAGATGCTCTCTTTTTTATTAAATGTTAGTATTTTTGTATTGTAGTTTTCTTGTTGTTATTTCTGTAGTAATTATGGCATTTATTATTGCATCTGATTTAATCACAACCTAGGTACTTCAAGCAAAATTTTACATGTGAGAATTTGAAACGATGTACTGAATAATTTATACGCAAATATCTTGAAAACGGTCACTCGGAGAGACATTTACAAGGTATAACTGTTTTTGTAAAAAGATGGAAAATTCATAATCTTTAATATATAGGCTAATACAGGAGATACAAAAAATTAGGTCATTTTTGATAGATGTAATGTACTGTAAGTGGCGGCCTCTACAAGTGGCGTCCAAAATAAGAACGGATTTGAATTTTTCACCCCAAAACCCCATATATCAAATTTTGTGCCTTTATGTCGCCCTGTTGATGAATTATTAAGAAAAACGAATTGCAAATTAACACTTTAACACCCTGTATCTCGGTTATGAGCAACTTTTGGACTAAGGTAAGTTTGGCTAAATCGCAATATTTTTAACCAAGGAATATCCAGTTTTGCTGTGTACCATTAATTAGCGGACACCCTGTATATATATAAAATATATATATATATATATATATATATATATATATATATATATATATATACAGTGCGTTCAATATAATCGGACGCACTCAATAACTCTTTTGTATTGCGTTTCACAAGAAAGTGTTTAAATAGTTTTTATTCATTTACAAATACTCTATTAAGTGCTTGGTTTAGATAATTTTTATGCTTCCGGTTTGACCGGAAGCGCACATAATTTTATTTTTAAATCACACTGTATATATATATATATATATATTTGCATTTTTGCATTGCCTATTTTTCTCCCAATACATACGTATAAAATCCTTATAGGGTTTTATAAAAAAAATTAGTGAAAAACGCCATCGAAAGTTTTTCAATTTTATTATACGATTAGAAGAATCAAACAAAACTGTAGGCAGCGTACGTCAACAAAATCGCATCTCAATCGTTTTTTTCGTTTATTGCAATTAACAATCAGGTAAAAGTTTAATTTGATTTCAATCGAAATAATTGTTTAAAATGAATAACAGTGAAAAAGTTGACCTGTTGTTAATTTTCGGTGAATGTAAACGTAATTCTCGACGAGCGGTAGAATTATACGTACAAAGATATCCCAATAGATACCATCCTTCGAAAGTTACATACGAAAAATTGAACAATCGCTCAGAATGCTTGGAACATTACCAGGAGTAAATTATCAGAATTTAGAACAACAAAGAAATGTTTTGACCGAAGATATTGAAGTACAAATATTGGGTTATTTTAGAGTAAATCCACGGTCATCTATTAGACATGTAGCGCAAGAAGTAGGTGTATCAGTTGGCTCAATTCACAGGACATTAAAAAAATTCAAAATGCTGCCGTATAAAGTCGATTTGGTTCAACACTTGCGGCCTCAAGACTCTGATCGGAGATAAACTTTGATTGCATGGATAGTTGAGCAATATGATCACAATCCATTATTTTTAGATCATATTTTATGGACAGATGAATCCAAGTTTACAAATAATGGAGTTATTAATAAACAAAACAATTGTTATTGGTCTAACGAGAATCCTCATTGGTCAATGGAAACTAACCATCAAACCGTATGGGGTACTAATGTTTGGCGCGGTTTAATTAGAAACCAATTACTAGGGCCTTATTTCTATGATGGTAATCTAAACGCCAATAGGTATCTTGAATTTTGAGATAACGTGCTACCAACAATGTTCGATGAGTTTCCTCTGCTTCTGCGACAACAATTGTATTTCCAGCAAGATGGAGCTCCAGCTCACAACGCGTTGATAGTAAAAGAATATCTTAACCAAACGTTCAATGAACGATGGATAGGAACTAACGGCCCGGTAGAATGCCCTGCGAGATCACCGGATCTTACACCGTTAGACTTTTTCTTGTGGGGTCATTTAAAAACAGTGGTGTATGCCGATCGACCTTTAAATGTTATAGACTTTAAGAATAAAATTACAGCTGCATGTGTTAATTTAACTACGCAGCAAATCAAAAAAGCAACTAACCATGAACTCAGGCGACGATTAGAAGCATGTCTAGAACAGAATGGTGGCAACTTTGAACAATTTATTCGCTAATTATAACTGATTTTGTTTAATGTTTCTAATCATATAATAAAATTGAAAAACTTTCGATGGCATTTTTCTCTAATTTTGTTTTATAAAACCCTATAAGAATTTTATACGTATGTATTGAGAAAAAAATAGGCAATGCAAAAATGCAAAAATATATATACTTACAGTGTGATTTAAAAAAATAAAATTATGTGCGCTTCCGGTCAAGCCGGAAGCTTAAAAAATTATCTAAACCAAGCACTTAATAGAGTATTTGTAAATGAATAAAAAACTATTTAAACACTTTCTTGTGAAACGCAATACAAAAGAGTAATTGAGTGCGTCCGATTATATTGAACGCATTGATTGATTGATTGGATCATTTGGATCGATGTTATGTTTAGTTTCCTAGGTGCTCATATTAAAAACTGTTATTTTCTAAACATAGCTGACATCTTCTCGGTATTATTTGAAGGACTATTTCAAGTATTGCTGGAGTCATTGCTAAAACAGCTGCAGAAATTATATTTCTAATTTCCTCAGGATTTTGTGGAAGTGTTGAATACACTTTTTCTTTAATGAAACCACAAGCAAAGAAATTAAGTGGATTTAGATCAGTTGACCTTAGAGACCACAATATGGCACCAGCGCGGCCAATCCACCTATTTGGAAAATGGTGAGCAGGAGCTCCATTATAAGGGTTCTCGTCAGCTTAATTGATATAATTATGTGTGTTGAGTATACCATCCCGACTGTACGTGCGTTCATCGGCCCATAAAATGCGTCTGAAGAATCCATCGTCGTCGCGAAATCTATTTAACGCTATGTTGCAGTAATTCCTACGAGCTATGTTATCATTTTCATAAAGAGACGGAACTTTTGAAGTATTATAAGGATGAAGCAAGTTTTCTTTCAGAACTGAATGAACCGATTCTTTGCTCGGAATATCAAGTGTTCTAGCTAATTGGTGGGTACTCACAGAGGGATCTTCCCATACTGCATCTAAAATTGCTTCTTCCACTTGCACTGTGCGCCTTCGTCTTAGTCGTCCAGCGTTACCATTACTTGCAACAAACTATCCATTTTCTCGAAGACGTTGGGCCAATCTCCGAAACACATTTGCTTTGGGATGTGTCCGATTTGACGTGCACGATATTCACGCTCTGCCATTTCACCGTTTCCGCTGCAAAAACCGAATAACATATGCGTATCAGCACATTCCATAAAAGTAAAATACATTTTTAATTAAAGTAAGTAAATAAAAGAAATAAACAACAAATAAATAATTAACGTAACACGTAAATGAAGGAAATAATCAAATAAACATCGACAGTGTCACTAGTATTTACACTGACGTTCACTTTCATATTCAGACACCAATCAAAAATATCAAACAAAAATAAATTTAGTGTGCCGTTCACTAATACATACATCGTTGTCATGTTTATTTTTCAGCAAAGGTAAGCTAATGAAGATAACTTTGGACGGAATTTTGAGAAAGAGGAGTAATTTCTTAAAATAAAACGTCATGACTATTGTTATTGTTGCTATTCGAAGGTCTTGCTACCGATAAATAATCAAGCAAAGACTTTTGCATTTTCAAACTTTAAGGCCCTAATGCGGGCAGAGGAAGCATCATACGAAATTTTGGTATTAAGAATTTCGACTCAGAATTTGTGTTTAACATCGCTACGAGCGGTTCTATATATATATATATATATATATATATATATATATATATATATATATATATATATATATATATATATGAAGTTATGTTCTTCCGGGCTTGGTCTCGAGTAGATTCTCCTACATGGTTCTTAAAAGAACCGATGTTGAAATGACGACGTTTCGGCATAATCTCATCTGCCACTTTCAAGTCTTCGTGTTCTGCTCCTCGTAACTCAAACTGAACTGAGGTCCTCGATGATGGTCGGCGGTATTTGTATGCTGACTTTCTTGGTCGATGTCCTGGTTATTGGTCGTTGTGATGATACTTTCACTTTCACTTTCTCCTTTTCTCCTCCTTTCTTTAACCGATTTCTCCTTTCCCTTTCGTTCGTGACTGGGTGTTTCCTGAGAATAGGCTTCCAGGTCGATGGCAATCTCTGAGTGTCATCTCGTGAATTCAAATTTGAATTCACGAGACGACACTCAGCGAGACCTCAGTTCAGTTCGAGTTAGCAGGAGCAGAACACGAAGACTTGAAAATGGCAGATGAGATTATGACGAAACGTAGTCATTTCAACATCGGTTCTTTAAGTACCGTGGAGTAGAATCTACGCGAGACCAAGCCCGAAAGAACATCAACTTCATAGCCAGCACTCGGAAACTTGATAAATATATATATATATATATATATATATATATATATATATAAGTTATTGGTTTACCGTCAATAAAACTATATTTATTATTTTCACCATATATTTCAGTTTCGTTTGAGACCTTTTCAGTGGCTACAAAATGACATGGATTACAATTTGAAATAATATTATAACAAAAATATGAATGACGTACCTGAAATATTATGACAACACGTTGTCATGATTTTCTAAAATATGATTACAAATCAAGGTCTCTTTTGTTATTGCGTATACTTTCGCGATTAATTTTGATATGTAACATTTCTAAGAGTAAACGTTTGTTGTTGGTTTTATTCAATATCTAAAATTTTGGTATTGTAATCAAAATCATGTTTAAATTCATGTACATGTTTTGCCAAAGCTCTGCTCATAGGTTTTACTTTTACGTCTGATTTGTGTTGTATTATTCTATTTGCTTTACGACTGGTATCAAAGCTACGTTTTGTGGTTCTAATGTATACTTTTCCACAAGAACAAACAACAAGTTGTAAAGAGCCGAAACTCTTGCCAAAATTTTTATTTTACTTAATTAGTTGCTAATTAATCTATTTTACAAAAATTGCAGAATTTCAAGTAATTTGGTCCCCTCCGACGTCGATACGAAAGCATTGAGAATTTTTTACGTCAGAGTCCCCTCCAGCCTCACTAGTTACACAATAACTAATCTCTGAAATAACGCCACCACCAGAAACCACGAATTTTTAATTAATCACAAGCAGAGCTACCGCGCGATAAATTTTTATTCCAACCCCTTCTCAAATTTTCCTGTATACCCTGGTCGGGTGTCGCTCAAATTCGCATTCACCTGAATGTACGTTTTTTTACAACACCTTACACAACCAGCTGTGGAGAACGTAATGGCGGGAGATTAATTCCCGTTGTCATTGCCTATTTACACCGACGGGTAGGAAGGCTTAAATTATACCCGCCCCACAGTGTCGACTACAACAACGACGGAACTGATTGCCTATGTCTATTAGTAGATCCTATTTACCAATTTACACACAAATGATACTTATACGCCGCCCCAGGCAGCTTGATAGGTGCTCAGTTTTGTCGGAAAGGAAGTGATCAACCAAACCAAGATTCGATAATTATTTCTTGTCCTACAAGTTCCAGTCCATAGATATTACGTGAACAAAAGTGACTTTTAAAATTCTCCTACTTAATGAAATTGCCATCGTGTAATCTACTTCTTTTCTGAAGTCCTGAATCCGTGTGTTTCCTGTATTGCACTTCTTGATACAGACTAGATTAACGCCACGCTACATCAGGCGTTTCATTTATCCAGTCCCCCGGTATATAAACATTCCTGTAAACTAACGGTACCCGCAGGTTTACACACATACCACCGTCCGGATATGAGATGGTCGCTCGGTAACATTTATTTTATCCACCACCACTACTACCACCATTTTCTAACTAAGGCAGTCCGCGAACAACACATACTCATGTAAAAGAATAAATAGTTCCCGTATAAGAGCATCAAATACTAGAACACTCACAAACGTCAATGTCCACCATCAAATCTCCTCTTTTATGATAAACCAGACACCTATTGCCACTATCACCTCGTTGGACAGGGCACTAGTCTATCCTAATTACGGACAGAAATTTATCTAGAAGAAAAAAGAACCCTGTCATTCTAATTTCAGTTAATTACTAACCACGAATAATTAGAACATCCTCCTGTTCATTAAATTACTCACGTTAAAAATATCAGAATACGCTAAAATTTTATTAAATTAGTTAGATATAAAATTGTTTAAACGCAAGCAGTCATCTATCGACTTTATTACAAAATGATTATTCTATTCCAGGTAGATACCGATTATCTCCACGCCTTTATCTCTTTGAAAATGTTTCATCGAGCAATAAAACGTTATCACGCATTTCTTTACAGTAAAAATTTAATACCTCTGTTCAAACGACCAGTCAGGGACGTATTCAAAATATCTGATTTTCTTTATTTACTTTAACGTATTCTGAGTGAGTTTATCCTTGTGTGAATACATTTTCTCAACCACGGAAAGGAGAACACAGGCGAGTGCCCGGCTGGATAGGATGTCGGTCGAATGCCCCTGCCAAGGAACATACATTTAATTTTTTTCATTTTTATTTTAAAAAAATAACCAAAATTTCTTTTGTTTTGTTTAGAATTTATATTTTGTGGTTATTATCTTAGCGTGGAATAAGTGTGTATATTTAGAATTGTGTAGTTATAGGCCAATATGTGTTTAAAACCTTCTTCTGTTTATTCGTCAGTGCGAAATCCCAGGTAGCAATCAATCAGCCCTACCAAAAAAAAAAAAAAATCACGCCCAACCTTCGATTTCGAGCTGTAGTTGCAGTAAAGCATAATTAAAGTAAACGTAGCCCATTATGGCCTTATAAAGTGAACTTTTTACGAAATATATAGTCAACTCTCGTTAATTCGAATTCTCAGTATATCAAAATCCTCGATTATTTAAAGAAGTCCCTTGAGATTCGTTTTTCAATTAATTTTGACACACTCGGTAATTCTGAAGTTCAAACAGAGGAAAGTCCGACTCAGAACACGACTCGAAATTCCTCAGGATGAACTCTCGACAACTCGAAGTTTTTGCAAGTCTATTCACGTCGTTTTTGTACTTATTACTTCATCAATATCATATCAGTTTATCGTCTGTCATTGCACACGTGCGTCGTCATGGGTCTAACGGAGAAAAAATACAATATTTTTAAATTCCTCTGAATACTTTGTCTACCATCTTAAAAACACAAGGAAAAAATTGTTGAATGGTAAGCCAGTAGAGAAACATAACGTATCACCAGAGGCGAATTTGCTCGTTTAGAAGCGTGTTTGGTTACTTGGAGTCAAAACGTGCCTATTGGAGGTTTAATTTTAAAAGCAAAACTAGAGGAATTTGCAGTGTTCAAAAGGGAAACGGTGTCTACTTTAAAAAATGGTGTGGTAAAAGCGCAAGCGTTGATGACAGAGTGTGCTATGACTGACATGGTGAATTGACTAAATTGACCAAAAATTATCAAACTTGCAACATTTTCAACTCTGATAGAACTGGTTTATTATGCAAGTATTTGACGAAACATTTACTTTCAAATAAGAAATTCCAGGCGAACAACCATGAAATTTCATTCTTTATCTAGTGAAAACAAAAAAAGTGGAACATGTAATACCACTGCACTCATAGTGCAAACTACTATTGTAGTGTTATGATCCCGCCCAGGTGAGATCATATCAGAGTTGTTTACTTTGTTTAACATGTTGTCTGCCTATTTTAATTCAAGTCAATTTGCAGGTTTATATACAGAAAAGTAATAATTGTTATTATTTCACTATTACACTATGTGTTAAAAAATTTTTTTAATTACTTATGTTTCAAATAACATTTACTCTTTATTGGAGGATTTAAATTATCTACACACATTAAAGAAGTTTGTAAAATATTTGACCATAATTCAGGAAGAAGTAACTGGGTTAGACAAACCGGCTTTAAAAATATTAATTAACATGAACCATTAATTTAAGAACATTTTAATATAATAAATAGAAATTAACAATTTTATTCAATATTTTATAGAATTTACATAAAATATGCATAATAATATGCTTGTATATAATATTACACGATTATTATGATATCAAGCGTAATTTTTGCGTTTCTAGGTTAATATTGGCGTTTCTTATTTTAATTTTACGATTAGTAGTTGTGTTCATTTAAATGTTAAACAATATTACTGCGCCCTATTCTAGGTTAAATAATTTACACTCAAATATGGTGAAGATAATTCATATAAAATTTGTACTGCTCTAGCTCAGCCACTTATCACAAAAAAATGTTTATACATAAATTTGATTATTACCCCAATTGAGATCAAAATAAAGTATGGTCCGCAAAACACAGAACATAAAAACAGAGGACTACTAGTAATTAAAATCTTTTTAGAATTAATTAGAATGTGGAAAAAATATGTTCTCTTGAGAAAAGGCGATTTACTCGTTTCCTATAATGGAAACATTCACTCGCTTCGCTCGCTCGTGTATTAAAACCCAATAGCACAAATTGCTTTTGTTTATGTGCACTAAAAATAACTATTCTAAGGAACATTTTTGAATGCTCACAGGAGTAGCAGTGGAGTAATAATGGTCGATTGTTATTGTTCCCTCTCATGGGTTAAATCTAACCGTAATCTGTGAGGCGAAGATTTATTATTTGGTTTCACGAATCTTGGTAGTGCTTTTCTCAAAGATTTTTTTGCACTAAACAATTTTGAAATAGGAAGGCACGGAAGTTGTAGCCTATAAAGCGTTAACTAGATGAAACACGGAAGTTGTAGCCTATAAAGCGTTAACTAGATGAAACAGTGTATGTACATTATGCATCTCTATCTCTATCTGAGGCTAGTATCGAAATGCCGAGGTGAAGCACCAAAACATGCTTAATCGTTTGATATAAACTGATATACTGACAACAAGACCTACCATTATTATCATTCTCCCTAAGCGCAGCCACCACCGTTTTACACTATTTGTATCCAAACACAAGTGTAACGATAATCAAGTTGTTTTAATTCTTGTAGATTATTAATAAATTAATATGTATTCCATATTTATATACTTACCTAACGCCTAATTAGTTGTAAGCACTATCATAGTTCACTAGCCATTATAGTAAAACACAAACACGAACAGAAACACGAACAGGAACACGACACGAACACGATCACGAACACGAACACGAACACGACCACGGACACGGAGACAGACACCAACAAGCTCAAGCACAACCATAAGAACACACACACACACACACACACACACACACACACACACACACACACACACACACACACACACACACACATATACGCACACGCACATGCTTACGCACACGCACACGCACACGCACACGCACGCCCATACTCACGCCCACACGCACACGCACGCCCACACGCACGCACGCACGCACTCACGCACGCACTCACGCACTGACTTACGCACTCACGCACCCACACGCACGCACTCACGCACGCTCGCACGCACGCACGCACGCAAGCACGCACGCACGAACTCACGTACGCACGCACGCACGCACGCACGCACGCACGCACGCACGCACGCACGCACACGCACGCACGCACGACGCACACACACACACACACACACACACACACACACACACACACACACACACACACACACACACACACACACACACACACACACACACACACACACACACACACACACGAGCATGCATCTACGCATGCTTACGCAAGATGTACATTTCAGGTCTCAGTTTTCAGTTCTTAGGTCTCGATGGGAAAATTAAAATTTACAAAATCATTTAGTCTTGTGTTTTCTGTTTAACATTTGACCTCGAAAAAATCTAAATATATATAAAAGTATTGCGTCCATAATAGACACACACGCACACACGTACACACGCAAACACGCACGCATGCATTCATGCAGACAAGCTAACGCTCTGGCTTGAAATAACGCTTCGGATCATGAAAACGTCAGTAAGCCCTTAATAAACAAATAACTATTATGAAATGCCAATTCCAAAGTACACATTTCTCTAACGGATTTAGTTCTCTTCTAAATTTGTTGTAATATAGGGCCATAGAAAATCAAACTGAATTGTATCTCTTGGTTAAATATGCTTTCTATGAATTAAAAACACACTTTATGAACGCAAAATTTATATGGTCTCACAAAGGATCATTCTTCTTCTAAGACATTACTTTTCCTACTCCTGTCACGATACAGCAATCATAACAAAATAGGTTACTAGGATACTAAACCCATAGTGACCAATACTCTTACATTATTGTATCACTCCTAGCACGTAACAGTATTATGTCGCAATAGAAATATTGTTAGAACATTTTTGATTTGAATTATTTTTAATGAAACGTTGTTAATCAAAATTTCATCAGCAGCAAAGGAGAGCTTTGTGTCCGGTATAGAGGCAGATAGTGTTGGGCAAGGTTTGACAAGGAAAAAAGTGTTTCTGTGATGGCCTGTTTCGTTTATAAAAGCAAATTTAGCCTATTTCATATTACTCGATCTTAAAGCAATGGCTGCCACAGACAGTACGTTACCATTACCAATTGTCCCGTTTATGAAAACTTGTATCCAAAATACTTGTGATGGTTACTTTCATGAATGGGTTATTTTAGTCATCCGTATTAGTGGAGCATGTAGCAAACAGGAATCAAGAGATATCGGAATAATTGATATTAAACACAATAGCCAGACACTAGTAGTGGAGATGCAAAACACCAAAACAAATATTTCAAGATTAAATGGTAGTATACAGCAGCTCTACTAACATTTGCAAAGAAAACGTAATCATGCCTCAAAAAAGTAGAATATATCAAAAGGGAAAATCTACAAAGAAGTAGTGAGAGCAAATAAACTAAAAGTGTTATCTAAACGGGTTGCAAAAGATTTGTAGTTGCCTGACCGTTTGTTATATAGAGGTTAGGTTCTACAGAGCACAACAGTTACTATACTACTTTGATGCTGGAGGATGTCCACTGCCGTACAGTAGCTTGAAATTTTCATTAGTTGCTGAAGCCTACTTTGGTATGCGTAACATAAACCTCCAGTAAAGTTATTCAATGAAAACGATATCGCACCCTACTGGAGTGATTGAGATGTCATCTACAACGGTTGACTCGAAAACACCATTAGTTACAAATAATTTTTACAATTTCACAACTACCTTGCATTCTTAAATTCCTCTTTGTTTGCATGCTAATCATATTTTCCTATACCACTGATTCATTAAATTTCGATACCAAAGGTATGTTTGGAGTTAGTATTATTTAACACCTGTTAAAAGTAACCTCACGTAATTCAGTTGATGCCATGCAAATCTTCGGTAAACTTAAACGACGATGATTAACACCGGTATTTTAGTCCTATTTATGGCGAATGTCGTCGCAGAAAAAGTGGGAAACTTGAAGGTCAGAATAATTACTAGTGAGCGAAACTGATGTCAATTTAAACTTACTTTAAAACTATTACTTCTGTCAATAAAGCCAAGTTTTTGGTGAATATCCAATAATCGCAAGTGTAGTTAATTATTTTTGTTTTAAGGTAGCTCACAACAGTGATAAACATTAAAAATTGACACACTAGTTCCAATTTTTGATTCTAATAGAGGTTCTAATATGAAAATTTAAATGACCGAAAGGACATTATATATTTAATTATAATTAATTACATAATTATAATTAATATAAACGATTCAACTTTATATGGTAATGGTATATGGTATTCCCATTATTGGATAACAGCACCGAGTAAGAATAAATTTGTCGCTCATCATTTATCATATTTATAAATAACAAGAAAACAAACATAGTAGATGTCAAAATTGCGTAAATTAACATAATACAAAATGAAATATTCAATACTAAAAATCAGATTAAATATAAATAACGTAATTAATATTGAAACTTAACCCCATGTTAACTGCATTTCTAAAACATAGATCGGAGAACTGCAATCTGAAGAAAGCAAAAAAGGAGGGTACAAATACTTAAATTTTTTTAAGTGCATTTAAGGTTGCCTTAATTGTGAACATAATTAGTGCGTGTCAAATCAAGGAACAGAGAATTTTGAAATTCTAGGGACAACTGTGTTGATGTCTATACTGAACAGTAAAAATAAAGGAAATTTACACTAACAGAAAACTTTTATGCAACTTACGTTAACATGCTAACCTCCATCCTGCGAATTCCAGTAGCAATACCCTTTTTTAAACTACAAATCTGGGAAATGCACCGTTCGAAGAATTGGCATCAATAAGGCAATGGGTAAACACATTGATACTAATTTGAAATATTCGAACCCACAATTTTACATTGTCGATTATTTTCGGGGATACTCTGCTACAGTTCCAGTAGTTACCGATGGAGGTATTTCAGTGAAGTGGGGATAGCGATCCGGAGCAGCTACCAAAATTCTTCTGCAGACAATATAGCCGCATCTCCTGTAAGTAGTTCCTATGAAATAAGGAGCATTGCATGCCAATGTTCTAACTTTACAATTGATTTTATTTCAAGCAGTATGAAAGACTAAGTTAATATAAACTTCTTGTGTTCTTTCTGCATTTAACCTGTAAGTAAAACTTTAAAAATAAGTACTCAACTTCATCTTTAAAACTTTAATACAATGTAATGTAAGAAACAACTACATACAAACGTTAAGAACATTTTTCCGATATACAAAGCAGACTTGCCTTCACCTTTTCCATTGGTCCGTTGACTGTTCTCCGAATTTCTCAACCTAAATAGTGTGTAATTATTTGATTACCAATGTTCGTAACTTGCCTATGCTGCCGTCCTAAGCCCAAAGGGCGTATCTCAATTTTTTACAAATTTTAGATTTCACTCGCTACAGACTCCTAATGACATAGTTGTTCATTTTAATAAAAAGTTTGGCCGGATCTCATCGTGGTACGCCTTCAAAAACGTTAGTAAAAATACACGTATATCCAAAATCACAGAGAATCCTAAGCTATATAGGCGTAACTCAGTCACGGTAAGCAAAATAGACATACGCCTTGTTTACTTAGGATATTTTACCGCTTGCACTAAGTAAAGAGTACATCCGGCCCCGAACGTTAGTAGATAAGTTCCTGTTTACAAGTGGTAAAGCAGTTTTGTTCCCGTAAAGAAATTAAAATCAAGTTAGTTTTAGTGGATTTTAGTGTGATATACTTGGGTAAGTGTGTATAGTTTTATAATAATTAGTACTCACCTGGTTGTAATTTAATTATTTGTCACTTCTGTTTTTGGTATCTGGTAAAATCAAGACATAACCTAAAATATACATTTGTCTGTTTGTGTCTATTCACAGGGCCGCACTTAGGTAGCACACACGCCTCTAAAGAATACGGTTGAGCATAGATTTTTGATCGTGCATAATATGTGTTATTTTCAACAAAGATAATTCGGGGTAATAATTTTAAAAGTTTTGACCGTTTTCTTTGTTCTATGCATATGTTTCTCATAATGAGTGAATAATGTGAAACGTGATTCAATCAAGTAAATTAATGAGACAAGCGGTTTTTCCATTTTCCACTTTCTCTTTCAGACTTAAACAATGGAGGATTCCAGAGGAAAGAAAATGTTGATGTTAGTTTTATTAAACAAGCAAACAAAGGAACGTTTCAAAACAATCAAAGATAAAGAATCCGTGCCATCTGCTTCGAATAACGATCCAGATTACATTCCAATTGATGATAGTAATAGCGATCACAGTTCATGTCGTGATCAAGAGGTGTCAGACAAAGAAATTTTAACCTTGCCGGAATCCAGTGTAGCAGCATCTTCGACTTCGACGAATGAAAGTAATAGTAATGCAAATCAGTGCGCTACTATTACTGTACAGTTAGCCGAAAGTTCACATAATTCTACAAATAACCGTACTATTTCTGTTACAAATGACAATGACATTCGTGTTGCAAGTTGCAAATGAAAATGAGTTGACGAAAAAAGGGACAGTCCGGAAAAGAAAGCGATACGCATTGTCAGTAAGAGAAAGGAAAAAGCAAAAATCTGTCGCACTAGCTGAACTCCATGGTGTTTTAAAAGAATCGTGCAAAGAGGATTGTAAAAGAGGTGTAAGACAGTAATATCAGAACAACAACGAATAGTTATCAATTCTGAATATTGGGGTATGTCACAACAACAACGGAAGACATTCATGCTTCATCATACATCAACCTTGCCAGTAAAGCAACGAACAACGGCAAACTCCGAAAACTACAGAAGACAAAAATCATTTAGGTATTCTTTGAAAAATGAAAATGGCACTTTACAAACAGTGTGTAAAGTGTTTAAAAAAATAAGGACAAACTATTACGTAACATAATGCACCGTGCCAAAAACCACATAGTGCCTTTAGAAGATGGAAGGAACAGAAGAAAACCACATAATAAAATCGACGACGAAGTCATACGTACCCATATGTTATCATTCAATCCGACTATTGCCCACTATCGTCGAGAACATGCGCCCAACCGCCTTTATCTTCCCAGCGATTTAAGCTTTAAATCCATGTTTATGGATTTTGCGACGAAAAATCCAAATTTTAAATGCTCCTATGAAAAGTATAGGACAATAACCAAGGAACTGAATATTTCAATTGTAAAGTTAGGTCACGAGGAGTGTGAGTTATGCGAGGAACTGACATTACATGACCCAAATCATACAAAAGAAAATCTTATTCCCGACTGTGGTATTTGTCGAAGATGGAAGATACATATCGACAAGGTTAAGAAATACCCGAGAGAAGTATCGTGAAGATGCGGAGAAAGATGATGAAGTCGGTAAAATAGTATACTGCGCCAATCTTGAGATGGTAATCATGCTACCGAGATTGGAGATGTTTAAAAGTGCAGTATTCACAAACCGAATAACGGTATGTAATGAGAGCTTTGTACCAGTTGGTAAAAGACAGACTAAATCCAATGCATTTTCGGCCCTCTGGCATGAGGCTTTATTTGGACGTACCAAAGAAGAGTTAATAAGTACATTTTATACCTTTTTTTCACTAAACGGGATGTCTCACATAACTTTATGGTTAGACAACTGCACCGCCCAAAATAAAAACTGGGCGTTGTTGTCCTTACTAATTTATATTATTAACTCCAATGATATAAGTGCTGATGTGATCGAACTAAAATATTTTGAGCCGGGCCAGCTGACTCGTTTCATCATAAGGTTGAATTATCCATGAAACGAATGGAAAATAAACTTTATGACTTTCAAGATTTTACGCGGGCTGTGAAAGAGACATCGAAACATACTGAAGTTTTAAGTATGGATCTGTCAAACCTTTACAAATGGGTTGATTACTCATTTCAGTACAAATTAGACAAAATAGTACCACGGCCATATATACACGATATGGTTCATATTAAAGTAGAAAGAAATTCATTTAATATGAAATGCAAGACAGATTTTCATGGGGAATTTTTTGATATCAACTTTTTGAAGGCAAGCGTAACAAAACATATGGGTTAGATCCACCAGAAAGCTGTAAGCGTGTGGTTGGTATATCATCTCGAAATAAAATGTCCATATTAAATAATTTAGGTAGTGTTATACCGAAAAATCGCCTAAAATTTTGGGAAGATCTTCCGGTATCAGATGAATAAAAGGTGAGCTTTGATTAAGGTATTTTTTTTATTTTTAATCCAGAAAATTCTCTTGTTTTGTTGATATTTCTTTAAGTATATTACAATATATTTTTTTATTTGCGTTATGTACTTGTAACATTATGAGAAGTAATGACTTTGTTCTAGTCGTTAGTGTTTATTTTTGTTGATTTTCGGACAATGTATTTTTTTTATTTTCACTGCGGAAAATTGTTTGGTTTTGTTGTTTTTTTTAAGTATAATGTCCGTTATGTAAAATTATGAAAAATAAAGATTTGATTTCAATCGCTACTATTATTACTGTTCATTACTCGGCGTATCTCCTTTTAGTCATATCAAAATCCTTAGTAAAATAGGCGTATCTCAGTTTTTCAGCTTAATATCAAAATATGTATTAAATCTAGTAAACTTTAAATATCTTTATCTCATGAAGACTATTAAACTCCAATAAACAGATTTTTTTTGTTTCGACAAATGTTTGCCCGCTTAATTATTACAAAATGCTGAATATCTCAAAACTAGTCATTATTGACTTATGCCCTTTGGGCTTAGGACGGCAGTATGGAACATCAACGATTTAAACATACATCGGTGCTTGCAAAATGCTCCAATAATTTTGGATCATACCAGGCCAAAGGTCTGAAGCTTTTACGAAACACTGTAATCCCTACCATAAGAATATGGTAACGTTTGGTGCTTTTTATTAGTTGTATTTTTTTATATGTGGAGAGTAGTTGAAACTAGGTATTTGAAGTACGGTTTTTGGTCTTTAACAATAAACCAACACCCAGCTCATGCCTGAAGTGATCAATGACCTTTGGTTTTTTAGATTTCTAAGAATCACCACGTGTCTCTTATCTTTGAGTCACTTTTGAAGGTCAATGAACTTTAGTGGCTCCAAGAACTGGTTCTGTTTTTATATTCCTAAGAATTGTATTATGATACCCCTTAAGGTCAATGAACTTTGGGGTTTCCAGTAACTGGTTCTATTTTTAAATTTAAAAATGTAATATAGCAGTCCTAGAGATCAATGAATTTTGTCCGTGGGTTTTCCCCACAAAAATGGCGTGGCATTGACAAAAACGCGAAATATGACAACATCAAAATGACCTTCAGACAAGGCAACACTGTAGAGTGAGAGAGAATAGACATGGCTATGCTACAATCATAATGGTAAACGATGGTAATCAATAAGAAAAACAGAAATTTCACTAAACAATATGTATGATTTTTCCCTTTCTCTATTCTTTAAAAATCTGCAGAAAAAATGGATTAAACACGAGGATTAAGGAATATTAATCAACTTGTGAGAGGTAATACATTCTGTAGATACAATAACCTTTTATCGTCTTGTATTATACGTAACTATTATATATATATATATATATATATATATATATATATATATATATATATATATATATATATATATATAACCTTGCTATAATTGTATTATTGATATTAGGTATCTAACAAAATTGTGAAAGATGTAAGTTTACGTACTTTACCGTCATTATGTGCCATTTAATTAGATAATTAGTAACGTAATGGAAATACTACGCAACAATAACATGTTAAACCGGAATGTGATTGTCATTATCAAAAGATATAATTAAGACGGATGCAGTGGTCCATAACATATGTTAAAAAATTTAATTATCTTTGCAATTTGTAGAATGTGTTTTGCTCATTTTGGAACAATAGTCGGATAATAACTAGCTTTTTCCGAATTTCTCTATTTTTCTGTTACACACGGATCTTTTACATATGCTACAACTAGCGCTGGCGGAGCATACATTTCTAGTTTTTCGGTGATTAACAATAAATCTTTCTTTGTAATTGAAAAACTACATCAAGGGCCACGATATTGGATTACACGATCGATCGTCCCTATAATATATGACAACAGTGATATTGAATATGTTACGGTTTCCCGTTACGAGCTTGTTTCCATCTATTCCTTCAAACACCTGAAAAATTAGGCTTTGAAATATAAAAAATAGTAAATAAAGACATAACCGATTGGTTTTTAGTACTTTGGTGTTAGTTCAGGATATGAGAAGTACTATACAACCATTTCCATTCGTTTCCTAAATTTCATGTAGGTGGTATTCTTATTTCATACGATAAAAGGACAGTTGAATACAAATAGTGTTAAAGAAGAGAGCGAAACTGTCTTAAACTTTAATCAAATTATTTATATGAGGCTTTGTATTGCAATTATTTTTTTAGGTGCATTAACAAACTGATCAAAAAATTAACTTTGCTTAAAAATGTACGTTAGCACGTTTATTATATCAAAATATATCACTTAATGATGAATAAAACATATATGTTCAGATTTTTATTATTTTTTTTACAACCATACTCAAATTGAAATTTAAACGTAAAATTTTAGTATTGTAGTATGTTACGTATAATTTATGCAATTTATTTTTTTTTAGACTACAAACTCAATGTATTTCTATTTCTATTTCTAAACAAAATATGTTTTATTTTATAATTTCGTTTAGAATATTTTTAAGCGAAACCTGTAGAAATTTTGGTTTAGGTAATTGAGAGAAATACCATCTGGTAGGGGCGTGTGAAATAAATGTCAGATAAATGGCAGTTGTTTGCCAACTGCTAGCAGCGTAGCTATTTGTTGCAGTAAGTATCTAATATTTTCGTAGATTCACTCCCATAACTGCCAAAAGTAACGGGCCCTAATGTTTAATCCTTAATGTTAGTAGCTTAACAATAATTATAAACACCTATATTCCTAATACACCGCTACATTTAATGACTAGGACAGCTGCAATTGCTGTCGAAATAAAGATCTCAAAGAAAAGCTTCCTGTTTGATTGATTAATAGTAAAAAAATTGACTAATCAATATTAGATTATGCAAACAAATTAGGGGCCTCTGATTTTACGAATTCATGTAAGCGGATATCCTATTTTGATTCACATTAATGTAAGATCTGGTTTTAGGTTGGTACACAATCGTATCTGTTTTTGAGATATAGTTAATACATTGTCGCGACACTTCAGCTTTTTGTGCTTTACACTTTAATATAGCGGGATTTTTATACGAAATAGGAAATAGGTTTAATGCTTTGCGATGCTCAATTGAACTAATGAATGTATAGATAAATATGAGTTGTGGAACAACACATGACCTTCCAACCTATAAAGTGGAAATTAAAATGAAATATTTTCTTAGGATAATTAGGCAACCTCTATTGTAATGCGTCCATAACAAAAGTAAGCAACATTGTAAAAACAACAACAATGATCTATGTCAAACAGACGTTTAAAACTTCACGTCAGAAAGGGATTAATCGGCATCTAGATGCTAACTTAAAATAAAATTCGAAATCCGCCCGCTTCTATAAAAATGTCAATAATACAGTTTCAATATTGTTTTCAATATTGCTTAATATATTTTAAGACTTACTTGGCTTTGTATTAAGAAACTTTTTAAGGAAAAGTTATACAGAATTAAAATAATCCTTAAAAATATATTTACACATTTTCTTATAAAGTGATTTTTATCAGATAATAAAAAATTTCAACAAACGCTTAAATTCTACTTTAGGAATTTTTTTTCCAAATTACGCCTTGTATCAAAAAGTTGCGTGGAATATAATTAATCGTTACGTTTCAGATCTATATGTAGGTATGTTTATTTCTTTGAAATATGCAGCTGTATCAGATATATTTGGTAAATTCAAAAGCTGTTTCTAATAAAACCTCCCTCTTCACCCTTGGATTTCTCCCCAGAATCTAACCATCTCCATTAGAAGTGAAACGAAGATTTAATGTAAATTTTAAAGTACGTAGGTATTATGGTTCTGGAGTTAGCGTGAATACTAACATACATCTACGCAGGCATGCACACAAGCCAGCACTCATGCATGCCCGCACGGATGCGCGTACGTAGACACGCTCGTATACAAGCGCACAATCCAATGACACGTACACTCACACGTACGCGCACATATAATACGCACACATGCGCTTTCGCAAATTCGGACACTCACACTGACATTCAAACTCACACGCACCCACACGCACGCAAACCCGCAGACACGAACACACGCACTCACGCACTCACACACACGCACGCACACACGCACTCACGCACACACGCACACTATGTGTGTGTGCGTGTGTGCGCTCACCTACGCACGATTGCCCGACCGCCCTCTTATCCACCAACACACCCATAAAAGTGGTCTGAGAGACAAAGAGGGGCGTATGACTTGAACAAAAGAGGGTAGCATCGTAAAATTAGAGGCTACCTATGGATGTACTCGGACTTAAGATCGTTGATAAAAGCATGATATTTTGTCTTAACTATTTCAATTATACAGGTATCCGTGACCCATAATATTTCCAAAAGAAGCTGTATTAAAAACATGTATTAAATGGAAATGTATAACGTACGATACGGGGCATGCAATACATAACAATAATTATACGTTACTTTGCCTCCTTTCCACCTAATTATTTCGATATATCATCCTATTACCTGTAACACATCTGATAGTGCCTAAGGTTCATTATCTTTCCATAAAATAAAAGTCAAAATCTACCAATTTATTTTACAAATGCAGTGTTCTAAATAAATCCAACCGTCCTAAAGAACTATCAAATGACAAAACTGGAAAAACGTCAACCACCATATTAAAGCATGTAGCCCCCACCCCCCCAGGTACCCTTTCTCGAAAACTGTAATTTGAACTTATTTGCAAGAATACAAAGAACATAACAAAACAATCGCTAAGTGATTTATCTTAACTTTACTGACCATAATATTACTATTACTCAAATTAGTTGCCTGCCTTACTTTGACTTTCCTGGCAATAATTAAAACATTAGAATTTATTTACAAGTGTGATAATTACTTACTAGAAAACCTCAAATCTGATCAAAAGAATTCGCCGTCTAGTGGTAGGTACGTTTTGCTATGTGAATTAGATAGGCTGGATGAGGTTAAGTGTTGCATCATGTAGGGCAGATAAACAAATGAAACTACTAAAATTAAAATTAACGAGCTTTGCGCAATGATCGTTCAACCCGTTAGTGTACTATTGTGGGAAAAAACCACCAATAAAACACACTTTATTCATAAATACGTAATTGCATAAGTACATTAATAAATCAAATAACACACAAAACTATGAAAGGATTAAATATATAATGAAACACCATTAAATCAGGTTAAGGTGCGTACAAAATTATAACATTAAGATAAAAATAAATAACAAGTTTAGTTTAGCTACACATAAACACCATTAAAAAACCCATGTAGTCACGCCCACAATTGTGTCTAGATAAATCGGAATAAAAATTGCAATACCAAACATGTGGCCCTTTAAAACCAATCATGCTGGTCTAAGTAAATAAGTACATAAAACAATAAGGCAAATTACGGTACATATAAAGTACAACAACACGAAATTCATTCCCTCCCCAAGGGAGAGGGCGGGCTGCTCGAGCTTTCCTAGCTCCTTCAGCCACAATCACGGATTCCCAGCATACATACATTGCGTATATATGAATGGTGGGCTTAAGGATGGGTGTGGTCAGGATAGGATCGGAAGGAACAGAGTTAGGGTTCTGAGGGGGAAAATACTACCCAAGCATTAGCCTAAGTAGCCGCAGATGCGCAGTGACCATGCCGCTACATGTGTATGAGGAAAATCCCCCGAAAAAACCTCATACAAGGTAGACGGTAACGGGAATCGAACCCATTACCTCCCGAATGCTAAGCAGGTTGTGTCACCAGTAAACTACCAGCTCGGTGTACAACAGAAAAACTGCACAGGTGATAATAGGGTAAATACGAGGACAAAAAAAATCGACAAGGAATTTATACGTACACAATTGTTTAGTGACTACCAAAACACATAATACATACGTACAGTTACAATAAATTACATATAAAGAGACATTCAAACAATTATGCTTAAACAAACTGAGACAAAAGAAAACTCATTAAACAAAGCGTTACAAGGGTAAGTTGTAAATAGTTCATAACATCGTGACCGATATACAAGTTTGAGTGCGTTAGAAAAATACAGCGTCCCTTTCTCAAGTTACACGTTCATATATACAACAATAAAAACAGTAAAAATAATGGTCATCTGGACCCGGGAGTAAGTAAACACTCGGAAATTTCCTTTTACAATTATAACCAAGGTCTATTCTGTACCCGTTCGTCCAGGCCCACCTCTACACAAATATAAATATAAACAACGATGCTAATTCAGCCAAATACATGAGTGAGAGAGCCCTGTGCTGTCTTTTATTTTAGCAGATTTCAACTTAATGGGCCCGCGTGCGAATGAGATACCTTTGCAAGGCAATTTTTGATTTTTAATACGTTAGGTATGCTTGTAAAATTATTTTCTGCGAGCTTTCGTTTATATGAAATGAATGTATTCCTTTTAGTTAAACACTTTGCCACCAACACGACGAGTTAGGATACGCGGTTTAAAACTCGGCGCCGCGGCGATTAATTATAGATTAATTTTTGGAAAAACTACATTACAACATACACTAAAAGAAAAGAACGAATTAGCGTTTCTAGTTTTCTCAAATGTGCACGACAAAAATATTTACAGACGGTTTACAATGAGAGTTTCTAATTAAAAGAAATCAAAACGTCGGGCACAATCCAACCTTCAAACGCAACTTCCTTCCACTCCGATTTCAAACTAACTTTATCTACTCCCGAAAAACCACCCCCGTTTTTCAAAAGTAATAAAAAAACAAAAAAATATTATGTTGGAACAGTTTTATATTAATTATTGAACGACATTTTAATTTTAAAAATATGCATTCGTCGGGAACAAGCCCTACATTTAGGTCTCACGTTTCAATAAATTATTAAGTCAGTGACATTTTTACATCCAGAGCGCGCGTATAGAAATTTTCAACAACTCGTCACGCCAGTTTCGGCAGAACACCTGTTTCTCTACCCTAATATATGTTTTCTTTTTCTATTCAACCTTTACTCAAATATCAATTACATACATTCAGACATTTCTTACATAAAACATAAAATAAAATATTCCGAAGACATTACCAAATTATGATGTATTACAAAGATATTAAAAATCCACTAATTGTCTTTTCTATCGCGGTGACAATGGCGATTTGACAAACGTTTATTACAATAATTAAATTTTCGCGGTCCACTACCTACAAGCAGACGTATTTTAGGACTTCCCTCTTGTATAGTCCATTTTCTCCTACCGTATACCTCACCAAAATTCAATTTTTTTAATAACCAATATCACGCAAATTAGCAAATTTGAGGCATCTAGGGCCTTAAAATATAATAATATGAAACACGGAGCAGGAATATGTTCAGATGCACTCTCCGTCCACCATTTTAAAATTCTAAAATAATAAAATTTTTATCGGCGTCAGTATTTTTTTCGTGTAGCGTTGAATAGTCTTATTATATTTTACGCCTACTAGGTGGCACCTCTGGGATAACTATCTTTATTACTTTATAACTTTAATTAACGTTTATTGAAATTAAAATAATAAAGCAACTTCTCAGGGAAGAATCAGTAGAATCTAAAAAATAGTGAAGAGAATTTTCAATTGGATCCTTCAAATACACAGCGGATCTCGGTCTAGATATACTGTACTCGTAGATGATTTACAACCGCCATAATATTGTTATTCCAAAATCTCTACACCTTTGTTGGGCATTAACGTCGCAGGGGAACGGCGAAATAAGTGTGTATAATGCCGCACTTGGTAGTTTTAAACATTCTGTAATCTTTATCAGCCAACCGTCAGACGTGCTCTTTCCCAATACTAATCTATTACACTTCCCGTCGACATATATCAAAAATAGTCGCTTCGAATTCTCTCCTTATGGGCACATTCTAAATTAGTTTTGAATGATTTTAGTCCTTTGCTAACAAATGATAACTGGGAATATATTTTTGGGGTTCAGATTTTACAAGTACATACCTGATATGCGTAGTATAATCACCACTTGATATCAACAAGTTCTTTGAAGATATATAGAAGTAATAACATAAGATGTTTAAATTAATTTTTAACGCTTTTTTTTTCCTATTAAAAACTTTATAGGAGAAACGTATCTAAAATTAAATTATCTTTAAAAAACTGTTTATATTGTTTGTTACAAGTGAGATTTATTCCGATACAAAGCAAAAGTTGTTTTTAGTACTCTACCAAAAATAAGTATTAACAAAAGTTGCTTTAAGAATTAATTGTCTTTAATAAACGTCTTTTTTCAAAAAATGTACCTTAACGCCTCACGCACGCACACGTAAACGAACCTTGCATACGCATATCCATAGTTATTTGCACACCTACACCTATCCTCCCTCCCTAACACACACGCACTGACTCACACATCCACCCATCCAATTCTGAAAACGTGTAAATTCTGTGGTACTTACATTATGGGTGCTTCGTGCATAAGGAAGTAAAAATACTGAATAGTCTTAAAATGTTTGCGCTTACAAAAGATTTCTTTAACTCGTTATCGTAAAAATTACAAAAATCTACTAAAGATTCTAATTTCTAACATTCTCTGAAACAATAATTATGAATGGATTATTTAATCCTAAGTATCATGAAGTTCGGCAAAGTATTGCTTAAATCCATCTCTAAATAATAATGATAATAATGTGTAATGTAACTCAACTGAAGGAAATATCCAAGAATGTGTTTTATTTTGTGAAATACAACTAATTGGTAATTTTACATTTCGCCAATCCTCAATTGTGTTTTCTTTTACCAAATGTTTTTAATGTTACTATCAATCCCCGCACGACTTTCTTCGTGCTTTTCCCGGTGTATTCACCCTTTCCTCGGTATATCGAGAACCCTCTCCCATTTTCGTCAATAAAGTCGGTTTACTTCTCTTCGTTATATTAATCAAACCCCCTCTTTTTTTTGAAAAAAATAGATAACGCAAAACACTCCCCGTACGAAAATGCTCGGGTATGTTAAATTTTATTAAAATTTATTAATTCCGTTTCCAGTGTGTCGATCATTCCCCTTCATTTGTTTTTAGACACAATAATTGATAACACAAAACCCTTCACAGGGTTTCATCGCAATCGGATGGTTGGCCTCGGATGCATAAAGAATGAATCAAAAACAAATATACACATGTTGCGATGTTATACACATATTAGGCTAGTTATACTTATAACATGGTGATTGCCATTTAAAACACAGGTCTGCATTAAATGTTATATTACCATATTGATTTATTGATGTTAGAGCAGTAAGTGCATAATGCTTTCAATTAGCGCTACAACTTCAAGGTGTATTAATCTTGTATTTATAGCACGTGTTAAGGTTTGGTTGTGTTTACTCATGTAGCCCTTTGTTATTTTTGTAGTAGTAAACGGCAAGGCTACTCTTAATAGCTCTTTTCATTACAGAGAAAAACTATCACTACGCTCACAAATTTGTGTACATTGTTTTTATGTATTACTTTTATTTGGTCCTCTCCTAGATACTAGAAACACATTCATTCTTTAGCAACACTTCATAACATAAGTAGTCCTTGATTTTGAATCTAAGTTATGGAGCTGGTAGACTGGGCATTACAAATTATTGTTAACTAATCTTTGCTTAAATAAATAGGAGAGTAACATAATTAAGTAAATAGAGACCCTCACTAGAAGTTACTCAATTCAAAATAGCATCTGAGTTCATGGATAATTTTAATTGTAGGAATTAAAATTCCACATCCAGATTAAAGAATGAATTTCAATCATTGAATTATAGAACACGCTTACATTACCTTACAAAACGGTTTTATTACGTTTAGGCGTTCGGAAACGAACGGTTTTTAACAAATCGAGCTAGTTTAATTTTCGAACTTGTATTGTAATCTGGTCTAAAAACTAGAATAGCGGATTTCCAAATACCTTTATGCGCATCAACTAATTTGGTTATTAGCATTACACTTACTAGAATTTTACTTTAAGTAAGGGAGATTTTTAATGTTCCAAACATGACATCAACTGACGATTTACTTCTTATCCGAAAAGAAAGCGTGAGTTGCTTTTTCTCCGCTTATAGGAAAACGACTGCCTTGCTCACGATCGTACCCGCGTCTCACGGGTAGTTTAATTTGAGAAATATCGTAGACAAAACGAACAATATTTTGACAGTACAAAGAAGTGATGTCTTAATAAATAACATTTTTCTTTTAAGAACATGGTAATGGAAGACAAAATTAGTGTTATTTGTAGATGGTTCAAGATAGTAACCACCCATATTGCACTTGGAAGATTGGACAGACTATGAGACATTTCTTGATAGAACCAATTTTATTACTAGGTACATAGTATTCCACACAATCGGGTAACGCTGTAATTTAATAAGCATGTGTGTCTATTTTTACTTTTCAGTTCTGTTAATTACTACTTTTTTTACTGTTATAAACTTTTTTGTGAAAACTTTCTTCAAAATTTAAAGGTGGTTCCTAAAAAGAATTAAAACGTTTAATTATACTTTATGAATGACTTTTTATTAATTTTTAAACCGTTCGTACCTTTCAATATCTCACGTAATTTTATCTTTTGCCATCAAGTTAAAACACAACATATACTTATTAACTTAACAATTTTACATAATTTATAAAAATTGTTTCATACACATTCTCATAGATTTAACGGGATTAAATGGCATTATAATATCGCAAGACAAATAATTGAAAAGGCCAACTAGCTCGTAGTGAGGTCGTGGATTTTATTCAAATTTTTTAGTTACGTTAATACGGTAAGTATGATCGGATAATGTTTTGGATGCCATCAAGTCTTAATCCGGGTAAAATGTACTCAAACTATAGGTAGTGCACTAGCATAAAATAGGGAAAAATTGTTGCACCTACCTTTTTGCTCACCACCAACGGTTTCTTGGGTCGATTCTGAAACGTTATGCTCCAAAACATCACAATAGACTCTTACTATTCGGCATTTTAACTTTAAAATTTTTTATAAGTTGCTCCATGAATATTGTTGCTAAATTGTAATAAATACATCTCCCACTATTGGAATCAACTTTAGTTTTCTTTCTATTTCAAATAAGACTACTCCCGTGCTTATCTTAATTGATATAGGTTACCGGGTGTAAATCAAATAGGGTCCACCCCTGTAACTTCTGAACGGGGCTTTATATTTTCTTCAAATTTTGGTGGGTTATATTAGTGCCAGTTTGGGATTTTTTACATAAAAAAACAATACAGCCGACTTCCGGTTTCACCGGAAATGACACAAAAGCTGAAAATTTAAATGAACCACCCTGTATATTTTTATATGTTTCGATTCTACGGCTTCAAATACATACAGTTCATCTGCCAATGTGAACTCAAACGCCATTTTATGTAGACAGGGTCAGCTTCGGGAGCATGTTGTGTTAATAAAAATTAGAAAATTAAAAATTACTGCTTTATAAAATATAAAAAAAAAATTAAAATGGCGCCTGAGTTCATATTTGACAGATGAACTATATCTATTAGAAGCCCTAGAATCCAAATATGTAAAGATATACAGGTTATTCCATTTAAAATTTCAGCGTTTGTGTCATTTCCGGTGAAACCGGAAGTCGGCCATTTTGTTTCTTTAATGTAAAAAATCTGGCACTGATATAACCCACTAAAACTTAAACAAAATCTAACGATCTGTTCAAAGATAACAGTGGTGGCCGCTAGTTGATTTACACCCGGTATACTCAAATTAAATTATGATAGTCCCTCACATAAATGATACAGAAATAGAAAAGGTTATGGTACTTTAGCTTCGGTAAACTGTTCTTTTACAAACGAAATTTAGCATTTAAAAGATACTCAATCATTCAATTTAACATCTGTTAAAATTACTGTGAAACAAACGTCCAAATACACAGTCAATCTCAACGTAACGAACAAAAATGTTTATCACCAGATATGGTTTGAAAGTAAATCAGTCCTTAAACTTTTAAGAATTTTACAAAATCAATTTCTTTCTATTGCTACTACCAAAGCGCTTTCGAAAGCTCAAGATTGGCGGCATATGCCCTTTTACTTAATATAAATTTAACAAATACTTATTTATATTTAAAAATTCAATAATCACAAACCATGCGGACATGACGTCATCAGCATCCAACATTAATCAAAGAAATTAAACATCTCAAAATGTACATGTATAAATGACTAATTCTTTTGTAAATATGTCTATAATAAATAAATATGTAGCTTTTATAAATACTATAAACTGGTGACGCGTAACTGATGATATTTAATAAAAACAAGTAAGTTCAAAAATCTTCCGTTAAAACCAAACAATTATTGCAAAACCAAAATAACAATAAGCCCTTGATTGTGTTTACCTTACACTTTATGGATGCCAAAGTACAACGTTTCTTGCTCTGCAGGACTCCACAGCTTCCATCACCTCTACGTTGGAAGAAAATTTTCAACCTTTTAGAGTTTTTGTCAGTTGAGGAAGGTCATGATAGTCGGAAGGAGCCAGATCTGGTGAAGAAAAAGGGCGATCGAGTAACTGGAACCATAAATCACGAACTGTTTGCATGGAAACATGCTATTTGTGTGCAGGGGCATTGCCCTGCATAAACAAAATACCTTTGGTCAACTTTCCATGTGTTCTGTCCATAATTTATTCTCGTAGAGTAGTCAGTAATGACGAATAGTGATTTCCAGTTATTGCTCTACCCTTATCCAGAAAATTAATCATGATTACTCCTTGGCAATCCCAAAGAACTGAAGCAAGAACTTTCCAGCACGAAATTTCTTAGGACTTGTAGAACCAGAGTGTCTCCATTGATTTGTTTCTGGGTCGTAGAAATGTACATCCATAGTATCAACACGGCTTAAGAGGCTTACACCTTTTTCAAACCAATCACTGATCTAACGCGATTTTTCTACCCTTGCACGCTTCTGGTTAACATTCAGACATTTGAGGATCCATTTTGCAGAAATTTTTCTCTTGTCCAAATCGACGTGAACTAAATGATGGACGTTTTCATATAAAATATTCAGTGCCTCAAATATTCGTTTTATCCCAATTCGACGCTCTGATAAAATCATGTTATGAACTACATTGATATTTACGAGGGTGGACACAGAAACGGGCCTTTCCGATCGGTTTTCATCTTCAATAGAAAATTTACCTCTTCTGTAGTTTTCAATCCAATTTTTCACGGTCATATACGAAGGATATTGATCGCCAAGGGTATTAAGCATATCTTTGTAAATCTGCTTACTTCTTAACCCCTTCAAATACAGTTACTTGATGATGGCTCGATACTCCAATATTTCAATTTTCACAATTTCGTTCGGTTGATACTCTTTTTTTCAAATTTTATTGCCCAACTCTGGTTTGACTTTTTGACGTGAAACTTTACACTGACACTTCTAGTAAGTTATTCTTCGTTGCTATGGTAACGCAATATTTCCTTTATCCACGGCTAACTAGATATCGATACATCCTCGTAAACTTTCGAATATTTTCCTTTTTATCAGAACTAGTACATAGTAGTGCACGTATTTTTTATTTTCTATTTCTTATGCTACAAAAATATTTGTATTAATGATGACTGGTAAAGCTATTAAAAATATAACCTGGTAATAAAATAATTAATTTAATAACAGTACATACAATACTTTGCATAACGCTCAATTAAAATAAAATTGCATACAACATATGTTACATACAACAAAATGTCATTTAATCGTGTCTGTGTTATTAAAAGTGTATGACCTTACTTTAGATGTAATATTCGATTAAACACAATGTTTATATACATTCTTGTTTTTCAGGATGTGGAGACTGTAGAAAGGTTGAACGAGACAGGGGAATTGAGACGAATATTAAAATGTTATAAGGTTAGTATTTTAACGTATAAAAAATTACATTTACCTTAAATACCTTAGAGGATTTTGTTATATGATTGAACAAAATTACATATGAAAATTGCAATATCTTTTATTTTTTGTATGATCACTTAGTATTTTGAAATTTACTTGAAAATCTATGTTTTAAATACAGTTACTAAAGTAAAAAACCTAGATTAAATTTAACAATAATTTTAATTTTAAAAATTAATTATGTTTTTAAGGTTTTTGATGCTCTATACGCATAGGCGGATAACAGCGAAAAATCAAATTTAATAAAGCGTGCAATAATGTGAATAAATTTGTAAGTGATAAAATGTTTACTAGATAAAAACCTTTATAATTTACATAAAAACAATATAAGAATCTATTGTTAATGTTTAATGTAGTGCACTTTTTTTTTAATTGAATAATTTGACTTGAACAATTTAATTTATAAATCTAAAATATTGTTCTGCTTTTATAATAACAAATTTTTTTTATTGTATTAAATAGGGTAGAGCACCCGGATGACATACCCGGACGTCGCATACCCGAACAATTCATACCCAGGACGATACATCATACCCTGGATGATTCATACCAACATTCATGCTCTGGCCTACTCATACCTATAGTGGTTCATACCTAAGACAATTCATACCCGCGATTATTTATTACATAGGATGATTTTTACCCAGTAATCGCATGACAATTTATCTTTTACAGGATTCGTACCAAGGTCTATTTATTTAGTCATTCTTGCCACAAAAACATCACGGTCTAAATTTTGCCATACTTTTACAAATTCACTAGAAAACTAAAACTCTTTAACAATCATGCAAGTTCTTAAATTGATTTAGCTTGTTTTTGCGCACTTGTTATAAGATTGTAAGGTCCAATAGTCAAGTTTATTCAGAATGAGATTCAAATCTTGACACCAGATCTTTGTAACTACATGTGTTATATATATATATATATATATATATATATATATATATATATATATAAATCTTCTACACATATAAATAAAATTTTTCTCTAAAAGGTATGGCTACAAAGTAACAGGCCGTTAAAGTTGAATTTTGAAAATCGTTTTTCGCAAATAACTCGAAAACCTTTAGGTATTTCAAAATACTATCCCCAATGAAAATTATTTCTTTGTTGACGAGGATTTTTCTGCTTTGATTGGATTGTCTATGAATGGACTGGAAGTATTAGTTTTCACATTGTTCCCGTATACTTTCTATTCCAACTTTTTTGAGTGTGATTTTTCAGGTATTTTGAGTCTGTTATTCAATTTTCTGCAAATTTGGTCCTCTTGGTTGAAGTTAATAAAGTGAACGGTTTACGAGTTATTTGCAATTTCATCAATCACGGTCAATTAAATACTACCGCACCAAAATTTAGTAAGTGGGCCGTGGACTAAGAGTCATAGTTGTCAAAGAGTGTATTAAGCTAAACAAAGTACTAATTAACAAACAAATTAGTTGATTAAATGTTCGGATTGTTCACCGTTGACTGACTGATACACATTTACGAATTCTTTTCATGATTGACTGACGTACATTGAAAAATAATTGCCGATCAAAAATTCGTTTCTGGAGATGTTGGACGTTTGTAATTAGCACCGAATACACCATGTTTTTTAAACGACTCCAGAAAAAAAAATCTATAGGGTTTAGATCCGGTGAACGTGCAGGCCAAGGAACCGGTCCTCCACGTTCAATGCAGTGTGCATCAAAAGTTCGGTTCAATCACCTCCTAGCAGTGAGTGCAAAGTGAGGAGGGGTACCATCGTGCATGAAACACATCCGACCCCTAACATCCAGATGGACAGCTTCTAGTAACTCGGGTAAACCAGTATCAAAAAAATTGTTGTATGAATTACCATTTAAACGTTGTGGCAAAAAAATGGACCAATCAAATTATTGCCAATAGCACCAGCCCATACATTTTCACTGAATTGCTGTTGATGATTGATTTCAATGAAAACACGTGGATTTTGATAATCGTATTAATGATTTTTATGGAAGTTAAAAGTTCCGTCTCTGGCGAAGCCTGCCTCATCAGTGAATAAGATAGTCGATGGATAACCAAAAAAATTGGTGTATGAATTACCATTTAAACGTTGTGACATAAGGAATGGGCCAATTAAATTATTGCCAATAATACCAGCCCATACATTCACACTGAACTGCTGTTGATGATTGGTTTCAATGAAAACGCGTGGATTTTGATAATAATAGTAATGATTGTTATGGAAGTTAAAAGTTCTGTTACTGGCGAAACCTGCCTCATCAGTGAATAAGATAATCGATGGATATTTTCGGTCATTATTGAATTTTTCTAGAAGTTCACTCTTGCTTGAAAATCATTAATGGTCAAAGCTTGTATCTTTCGATAATGGAAAGGTCGCAAGAGTTCCGTGTTAATAATTTTACATATCGTGGACTGATTTGAATTATTTTCTCTTGCCAATTGACCAGAGCTTGTTGTGGCATCAACGTCAATTGCATCCAACAATCTTTGTTCTAAAACTGGTGTTCATGCAGTTCGCCTCCTACCACTGTCAATTTTTGGTGGCTTCAAACAACCTGTGAGAACCCGATATGAATTTTTATAAATTGATAATGTGTACCCCTATCACGAAAACGCCAGTCATGTTGGCAAACGTCTTTTTATTCGGTATCCGCCGATTTGGAATGCCTGGGAATATAAACGAACAGCTTCCGCGTAATTCCCAAAAGATCTGCCATACATTATGTGCATATCTGCCATTACGGAGTTGGAATACCGATTATTATTCATTATAGATAAATAAATTGTATCGCAATATGACAGCTATGACTTTTAGTCCATTGCCCATTTACTAAATTTTGATGCGGTAGTATTTAATTGACCGTGATTGATGAAATTGCAAATAACTCGTAAACCGTTCACTTTATCATCTTCAACCAAGTGGACTAAATTTGCAGAAAATTGAATAGCGGACCAAAAAAAGTCACCAAAATGTGGAACAGAAAGTATGCAGGAACGATGTGAGAACTAATACTTCCAGTCCATTCATGGACAATCCAATCAAACCAGAAAAATTCTCGTCAACAAAGAAATAATTTTGATTGGGGATAGTATTTTGAAATCCAGAAAGGCTTTCGAGTTATTTACGAAAAACGATTTTCAAAATTCAACTTTGAGTACCTATATATATATATATATATATATATATATATATATATATATATATATATATATATATATATATATATATATATATATTATATTTTCAGTGATGCAGTGTTACCACTTCTACTAAAAATTAAAAGCAACTTTGATAATTCGAACGGAACATCATGTATATTATTCAATTTTTTAATACCGGGAATAAATCTAAATATATCTTATGTATGAAGTCCTACACAGTTCGACACTTTGACAGGCTGTAAAATCTAAACCTTAAAAGATCAAGAAAAGCGGTTTGCACATTCCTATCTTAGTCCTTCATAAGCTACCGATTGACAAATACAAAAACATATAATCTTCTAAGAAGTAATATCTACCTTTATTAGATTAGAATTGAAAACCGTGAAAACGTGTCATACTTGACCGACGTAAAAGTAAAATTAGATCCGTTTTGCCTTTTAAGGCATGCAGACCGTTTTTCTGCATGTCTTAAGGTTTAGATTTTACATTTTATCGAAATGGTCGTGTCAATTATTTCGTAAATGATTGAAGATAGGTATAGCGCTTCATACTTAAGATGTATTTAGATTTATTCCGGGCATTACAAAATTGAGTAATATACATGGCGTTCCGTTTGAATGATCAACGTTGCTCTTAATTTTTAGTAGAAACGGCATCACTGAAAATATTTTTGTTCGATACAGCACGATTGCTAATGTAACCTCCCCAATTTTCATCTATGTCACACAAATAACAGATAATTGACCGTTTCCAAACTTTTGGGACACACTGTATGTATATATAAATATATAATATAATATATATATATATATATATATATATATATATATATATATATATATATATATATATAAATACAGGGTCCGGCAACAAGAGCGCCTTCTTCTATATCTTCCGTTTCATACAAGCTAGATTAATAAAATTTGGTGTAGAGTTATAGTTTAGTTGTGTGCATATTTTTAAATTATTCACGTGTATACAGGTTGTTTATTTAAAGATGACCAAACTATAATAAAAAATTTTTTTAATGAAACACCCTGTATATTATTACTTTTTTGAATTCCACATATTGTTCTTAACAAATTCGAAAATCATTTCCCTATCCCTAAATATAGCCGTTTTTGAGTTACGTCGATTTCTAAAAAAAAAATTGAAATTACAAAGATAGCTTTGAAAATGTACCTACTTAACCGTTTAAAAACAAAAGTTATCTAATTTATATCAGAACAAGTACACAGATAGAGCTTTCTTATAATTCAAAGAAAATGTCATAATTGCATACAGGGTGTTTACAATTGACTTGCCAATCAGACATTATTCCAACTAGTAAAAGTTTACTTTTTCAAATAGAACACCCTGTATATTATTCCGTTTTTGGTTTCTACATATTAACCCTTATCAATTCGATATACAATTCCCTATCCCTAAATATAGCCGTTTCCGAATTATTTTTAATTTTTCAAAATGTATGTAATTGGAACATTTTTTTAAATCCATGGCCTCGTATAAACAGAAAAAAACAGTGGAAAACAATTGTATTGGAAATTAAAAAACACAACAGAAACTAATACACTATAATTATTAAAATTATTTCTAAACATACAAAACTAATAAAATTAAAAAAATAATAATTTAACGCTAATCATTAGCGATAATGATTTATAATAGTTGTTCAAAATGTTGTCCGTTTTCTCGGATGCAGACCTGAAGTCGATCTTGAAAAGATTGTTCAATTCTACGCAACAACTCAGGGGTAATGCTATGAAAAGCCTGTGTTATACGATTACGCATATCTTCGGCAGTGGTTGGTGGTTCCCTATAGACAATACTTTTTATGTATCCCCATAAAAAGAAATCTATTCTTGTCAGATCAGGGGACCTAGCTGGCCACCTCATAGGTCCATTTCGCCCAATCCATTTATTTGGAGAGACTCTATTGAGATAATCTCTTATATCTGCAGAGTAGTGAGCAGGAGCGCCATCATGTTGATATCACATTGTCGCTCAAATATCAAGAGTAATATTTTCTAATAAGCCCAGTAAACCGTTAGGCAAAAAGTTAAGGTACTTCTCACCATTCAAGTGTCCATCAAAAAAGAATGGACCGATGACATAATCCCCAACGATGGCACCCCAGACACTTAAAGACCACTAATGTTGATTATCAACTTGTCTTAATAAATGTGGATTTTCTGAGGAATAATAATGAAAATTATATGTATTAACAAATCCATTCTTATGAAATGTTGATTCGTCTGTCCATAAAATATTATAAAAAAAATTTGGGTTTTGAGTAATTTTTTCTCTGGCCCAGTTACAAAATCTTACTCGATGATCGAAGTCTACATCGCTCAATTCTTGGTGTAACTGAATATGATAGGGATGTAAGCGATTCTTCTTTAAAAGATGGCCTACTGATCTCTTACTTATACCAACTATTTCATTCATGTCCTTTTGGCTTCTGTGATGATCCTCTTCGATGGCGAGAAGAACCCTCAATTCACTATCTTCATTTGTAGAAGGTTTAACACGTTCATGTTTGGAGTAATTGGCACATGAAGTTGCAATAAATCTACTCATAACTTTCTGAAAAGATCTTGCGTTTGGATGTCTTCTATCTGCATATCTTTCAGCATACATTCTGCTGGACAATAAACGGTTTCTTTCTGCAGTTCCCAACACGAATATTATATCAACTAACTCATTTTAATGTATAATACAATTGTTTTATGATGTTCTTTTTTATCTATACGAGGCCATAGATTCAAAAATGTCTCAATAATCTTCTACAATTTGAAAAATTGAAAATAATTCAGAAACGGCTATATTTAGGGATAGGGAGTTGTATGGCGAACTGATAAGGGTTAATATGTAGAAACCAAAAATGTAATAATCTACAGGGTGTTTTATTTGAAAAAGTACACTTTTACTAATTCGAGTAATGGTTGATTGGCAAGTCAATTATAAGCACCCTGTATGCAATTATGCCATTTTCTTCACATTAAAAGGAAGCTCCATCTGTGTACTTATTCTCATATAAATTAGATAACTTTTATTTTTCTACAGTTAAGGAGGTACATTTTCAAAGCAAACTCAGTAATTTCAATTTTTTTTAGAAAAATCGAAATAACTCAAAAACGGCTATATTTAGCGATAGGGAAATATATTGCGAATTTGTTAGGAACAATGTGTAGAATTAAAAAAAATAATAATATACAGGGTGTTCCATTTAAATTTTTTTATAATAATTTGGTCCACTTTAAATAAACAATCTGTATTCGCGTAAATAATTTTAAAATATTCACACAACTAAACTATAACTGTATTTCAAATTTTATTAATCTAGCTTATATAAAACGGAAGATATAGAAGAAGGCGCTCTTGTTGCCGGACCCTGTAAATATATGTACATATATATATATATATATATATATATATATATATATATATATATATATATATATATATACTTACCGGGTGTCCGCATAAGAATCGTGAAACTTCAATGGGCCACTCTACAGTTCATTTGAAACAAAAATGGTTCTATAAAGCATTGTCCGAATCCCAAAGGTTTGTGAGTTATGAAGGTTTACAGTTTTCTCACATTTTCTGACTCAACGTCATAAAATGCATCATATCTTCCTTGAGATTAAGCTTAGAGAATATCTGAACGGTACATTAGAAAATAAATGGGCGTTCATTCTAAGTTTAGGAGAAACAATAAGGTTTGTTTATTTTTGCTTGAATATGAGGAAAGGTGATACAAAATGTACCATCGTTCTGAAAAAAGTCAGTTTTTGAATATTTTGGATGTGACCTGGACTAGAACCGTGGAAAATTAGTAAAAAGTTGCCTGGCGTGTTTGCTTCAAGACAGTATACACACCATAATGTGGTAGCAAGTGAAGGGGGGTTAATGGTAAATGGCAAATGGTGCAATAGTTGGCTTTCAGTCATATCGACAAATGACGATATCTTAATCATAAGGTGAAGTTATGTTGGAGTGAATTCACAAAAAAAGAACTTTATTTAACCTAAAAAACGCGTTTAAACTAGAGCAAAGGGTATATCAAATCAATAGAAAACAATTAAAAAACAAAAAAAAACGTGTTTAACTGTAATATCTAAAATAAATTTTCACAATATTCACCCATGTTTTGCTTGCGAACTAAATCAACAGCACGGCGAAGTTCAGACAGATTCTCCCGTAAAGAGTCGCAACAAACACGTATTCGAGTCACTAGCTCTTCCCGTCTTCTTATTCTTCCTTGATAAACCCTAGTTTTTAATGAGTCCCTAAGGCTATAGTCGAATGGCGGTAGGTGTGGACTTCTTGGCGGCCACATTACTGGACCAAATCTTTCATAAGCTATACAGAGTATATTATTAATGGCACATAATGTTTACATCACATAACTCCATGTTGAAATAGAAGTAAGAATCTCTAGTACGGATTTTCTGTTAACCCACTGCTTAAGGAGTTGTTTCTGAGAAAGTAACAAAGTTTGTCATTAATGTCGTATTTGAAAAATATTGCATCATTATTGTTTTTTAGTTTGTGTTCGTAGTTTTTTTGTTACTTAATTGTTCGTTGTATAGCTTCTTCAGTTTCGAGTTTATTGTTGTGCAGTCAATAATTGTTCTGTGTTAAGAACTTGTTATGTACTTTTTCCGAGTATACAGATGTGCATTTGATATTCGGCGAATGCTATTGCAATCCTCTTCGGGTTGCTACTTGATATGCTGAACGTCGTCCAGCTAGGAAACATTCTTATGCTCACGTTTTCGACGGCTGGATCAGCAATCCAATGACGCTGTGTAGATGGATCTTCGGCAACAAAATGTCACATGCAACATTCACACGAAACGGAATGTTTAATATTCATATCACTGGGCGGACGAAAACTCTAATCGTATTTTTCAAACTATTCACCAAATTATATTTAGTGTTAATCTGTGAGTTGCATTTGTTTGAGAGGGGAGCGCCCATTTTTCGGGATCGGCCAAAGCTCTGTATTCGATCAATTCTTTGGGAAACCTATTGGAAGATGTGCCATTCGCTGTTAAAAGAGACATGTGGTTTCAGTTAGATGGCGCTTCTGTTCATTTGACGATTGAAGCAAGAGAGTGGTTGAATATACACTTTTCTGGACGTTGGATTGGTCGTGGTGATCTAGTTTCGTGACTTGCAAGAAGTCAAAATTTAAATTGTTTAGATTTTTTCTTTGGGGTACTTTGACTTATTTTGTTTATGCGGTTGAAAATTGTCTCACGAGAACAACTTATCAGACGTAATCCTTATTGCCGCTAAAGAGATAACAAATCAAAATATTTTACAAAGTTTGACAACCAACATTTCTAAAAGATGCCATAAATGTTTAGAAACAGCAGGTGCTCATTTTGAACAGCTTTTATAGTAATACATAAGTTAAACCTAATAAAATAAGCAGTTTTCTGTTTTGAATTTTAAATTATTTCAATAAATGGTATCTATTCAACTTAATTGGTTAAATTTCAAAAATGAGGATGCAACTATGAACATTTACGCAAATAAAGTAAACCCGTGATACCTTTGCTGAATTATTGTCGTTACTTAGGTAACGACTTTTCAATAATAAAGGTTTCTGCAACTGCAGCACGTTGAGACCACGTTGCCAAGTTTTTTAAACGTTATCACCTAATATTTCACGAACTAACCCCAGGAGGAGATTTTGCCATTCTTAATTTTAGTCTTGATTTCACTAAGAAATCACGCTGTGTACTTATTATGTACCATTAATAATAATATACCCTGTGCAGTGTGCTTATAAATTGAAAAAAAAAACACGAAAATATCCCTATAGAGAGTATCACTATTTATTACATTCGAATACAATTTTGCATCCGCCGTTTTTATAAGATGGCTCTACCAGTAAGCGGTAGTCGAAATAAATAGATCAATGGCGTCATTCAGTAAGTTTGGGCATCTGTCAATACAAAAAGATAACATTAATTGATTTCCGTTTACATTTTAAAATTATTCAAGATTAAAAATGACAGTACGGGCCTAATTCTCGTCATTCGCGAATTACTCACCTTTAACCGGCGCTGAGCTGAAAAGGTGCTTCAGCATAAAATTGGCATGCTGATAAGTAAAATCTCCCCACTGTTCGCTATCTTGGATTTTTTTAATTGCTTTTGATGTCATTTCCCCATAATGACCAGGTCTTTAGGAGGTTATGTCATTACTCATTAGGCTGATGAGTATTAAATGATTTCCGAGAATTCCTCATGGTTGTTCTTTTCGGGCCCATTATCCAAATGTCTGTTTACCTTCCCCATAATGACTAGTCATTATTCAAATTGCAAATTTTATGATTAATTAGCAGATTAAGGCTTAATGCAAAATAAAATTAATGCGAAAAAATCGATAAGTATAGATTTTTTCAGGCAACGTTCGTATCTAGAACCTTTTGACATGGGCCAATGTACATTTTCTCAGATTCATCTGTGTTTCAAGGATTGTATCCTTATATATCTAGATACTTTTTGATTGGTCTCAATCAACATCTCGGCGCTACATTGGCATCTAGCATGCTTTTGGCTGGTTTCGATCAGAATTTGGTATTGAGGATGGTAGCCGTATCTAGGCTCCTTTTTGGCTGGAACCTATTTTAACCGATATCTCGGAGAGACATATTGATCAGCCGTATTCTTTTCCCGTGGAGTTGATATCTTGAGAATAAGCCGCTAAACCCATTGCCTACAACCTAAAACGTACGTTTTAGGCTTTACGTCATCTTGGTTGATATATCTTGTGTCCGTGTACCTTTTCTGCTTTCCTTTCTCGTTTCCGTGTGCCTTTTGTCGTTCGATCGTCTTGTTGGTGCCATCATGTTTACGTATACTTTTTTGGATTTTCGCGATCTTGTTGCTCCATCTTGTTTCCATGTGACTGTTTGATTTTTACCCATCTTATTTGCGCCATCAAACCTGTTCCTATTTCTAAGGTTCTGAATAAAATTAATGCGAAAAGTTAGTCAAGTATAGATTTTCTCAGATTTATCTATGTCTCGGAGGGTTGCATCCGTATTTAGCTCCTTTTGAGAAGTGCAGGTTTCGGTAAGGGGTTTCATACACATATAAGTCCTTTTGACAGGGCCAGCTTTTAGTTTCAAATATGAATGTCGGATGTGCACCCCTATCTGTATCTAAGATCCTTTTGTTGTATATTGCATATTCTTTCTGTATCTAAGGTCCTTTCAACAGTATGAAAATTGGAAATGAAAGCGAATTGCATCTATAACCTAGTTTCTATATGTAATAAGGTCCCTTTGACAAAAGGTGAAATAGGGGTCCTTCGTTAGCTCACCTCGTTTCTAGGAAGGAAAATGAAAAGGCCACTTATTTCAATTCCCTCCCCGAGGGGGAGACTGGCTGCTTGAGCTTTCCAAGCTTCTTTAGACACAATCATAGTTTCCCAACATATATACATTAAGTATGTATGGTGGTATTAGGATGGGATCGGAAGGTACGGAGTTAGGATTCTGAGCATGTGGTTTCATCAATAGAAGACGAATCCTGCACACTTAAGTCTGTTTCTACGTCTAAGATCTTTCTAACAGAATCTGATTTCATGTTGAAACGAAACACCTTCACCCAAGGTCCTTGTAATGAACCCTGTTAAGGCATTATTTACCTAAGGTCCTTTTGACAGAATGGATAATCTGACATAAGTAAGACATTTGACTGGATTGGTTCTTCTCTATCCCTACAGCTTATTTGGTTTATTTTAGTTGTCTCTCTTGGATTATAAGTAAATGTAGGGTCTTTTTGTAGTATAATTAGAAGTTATCATACATTTTGCAACACCATATTGCCATATAATTAGAAATTTGAAACAACGCAGGATCTTGAGCTCCATTTTCAGCACTAGATCACCATTTCTAACAGCTTGGGATTGGATTATGTGCTATTTTAGAGCACTTATAGCTCCGTGAGCTCTCCCCCCCCCCCCCACCCCCACTTCTAACATAGACTCCCTTTCCAGTAAGTATGAGTTACCATACAGTTTGCAACACTATTTGGTGGTATAATGAACATAAATAAATAAGTAATTAGTTAGTTTGATTTCAGTAATGAAATATGTAGTAGTACAAACATAATAAAACTTATAAATAAACAACAGTGAGACATTTCCGAAACAAAAGAAACTATCCAATATACTGCTGAGGGTTCAGTCAGTGCCCCTATTTCCACCAAATGGAGTTCCACCCTGAGTTCCATTTCCACCATCTGGGGCTCTGACCCGGGGCCGTTTGACTTTGTGTTGTATACCTTTTTATGTTTCAGTCATTTCCGACAGTTAGGGATTTGTCAGGGTCTCCTTTTCCATCATGTAACACTTCGATAAACTCACATCACCCGAAACAAAGGAACTGACAAACAGGCAAACGCGCAGGATAAGGGGAAAAATTCGTCTTAACACTTATGTGGGTCACTTGATTTTCCCATGGGATATGTAATAAGTATGGGTTATAGCTGTAATCAATATCTTAGCCTTTCAACCTGGATTTAGCTTCTGCATTTGGAACATGGACACCGATGGCTCCACAAAGCCCTTATCGGAAATAAACGAACACTTTATTATGATGACCGTGCGTTTCTGACCTCTTACCTGATTGCTAGTTTCTTAGTTTGCGGAGTTATATTATTCCACAAGGGAGCCCTACCTATAATCCGAGAGAGGCAACTAATTGATTTATAAGAGGCTGTGAAAGCGATAGATGCTCAAACCTGTTTCAAGGTGTATCCTTTTTTCAAGATACTGAAACAAGCTGTAGGAGTAGAGAACCAAGCCAATCAAATAGACTACTTAAACCAGATTACGAATTTTGTAAAAAGGACATTAGATACAGAACGCCGTAACAGCGCTCCACAGAATGGCTTTGTTTCAAAATATTTGATTTCAGCGTAAAATCAGCTTCTGTCAAAAAGATGTAGCAACAATCAAATGAAACCACATATTAGAAACGGGGTGAATTAACCAAGAATCTTATTTCAGCTTCTGTTAAAATGATCTTATTAGGTGTAGAAACAGGATTTCTTATGCAATTAACTTTCAATTCCAATTTTTGCATAGCCAAAGGGACCTTAGATACGAAAACAAGATGGAATATGCGCAAACAGACAGAGGACGCACATCCAAACATGTTTAATAGGTAAATGTAATGTCTGCAGTTAAATGCATTAATTGTCTTTTGTTTGTAAACATTAATTACTGTTAAATTACATTTATGTATTTTTATTTACTATTTATTATTAAATCACATTTATCTGTTCCTAATAAAATTAGATGTAAAAGTAAGATGCAGGATACAATTCAGTTTCAATTCCAATTTTGAAAATGTAGTTCATTTTATATTTTAACGAAAAAGTTACTAATACGTTCACATATAGATGCATAATTTTGATTTTAATTGGTATCCAATTATTAAAGCGTTAAGTAATTTTAGAAATGAATTTGAAATGATTTGAAACCAGCTTCTATCAAAGCATCTTAGATATGTAAATAGGATCCAAGATTCAAGTCTAAAATGTTGATTTGAAACCAACCTATGTCAAGAGAACCTTATATGTATAAGTAAGTTTTAAGATACACATTTCGAGAACCTTATTCCACTTATCAGTATACAGATCTGAAACCAGTTTTTTTCAGAGGATCATAGATATAGAAACAAGTCTATGATGTTGAATTGAAATCAGTTTCTGCCAAAAGGACCTCAGATACGGAAGCAAGACTGAATCTTAGATTCAGACAGGGGGTGTACATCCGAGATACAAATATCAAGCTGACAGCTGCCCTATAAAAATGACTAGATACTGAGGCAACTCCCTGGCGAAACCTGCACCTGCCAAAACGACCTTGATACGGATGCAACCCTCAAAACACAGATCAATCTGAGAAATACTTTAGCATACAAGTACAGAAACACGACGACTCAAACACGGTGGTGGAAAGCCAAAAAGGCATACGAAAACAAGATGGCGCAAAAAAATGGCCGAAAGGCAAGAAGGCAGACGAAAACGAGATGAAACAAACAAGATTGCAGAAAGACAAAAAGGCACACTCCGTTGTTGGCAACAGCATAGGTTTATATTCAATGTCTCCCCAAAATACCGGTTGAAACTATCTTCAGCTAAAAAGGGCGCTATATACGACTGCATCCCTTAATACAAAATGCTAATCGAAACTAGTCAAAAGGATTTAGACACGGATGAAGCTCCAAGATGTTGATTCAAACCAACTAAAACCACTTTAATACGGATGCAACCTTAGAAACACAGTTCAATTTGAGACAATCTACACTTGCCGATTTCGCGCTTCAAAAGAAATAATTTGGGTGGCGTAGTGGGAGAAAAACCGAGCGCATCCGATGTAAGCCAGTCTCACCTTGACGACCTCCGAAAGAATTTATTCGACCATCTTCCTTACCTATATCTACTCTCGCCCTGTCTATGCCTTACTATTTCAGCACTATCACTAATTGTATAATAATTATATTGTTTTATTAATGCACATAAAACATTTCTATTATGACGCATTTTTTCTTCTAATCTTTGCTCTACTTTTAGATTGAAATGCGATTGAAGTGTTTAATTACAGAAATCATATTAGGCCGATTAGACTTACTCACGTGTTGTGTGGGAATTTAAAAATTGGTATAAGTGTAAATTTCAAATTACTGGTAGTGTTATGAAGTACTACGGGAGGCGCGACAGTATGCTAGCGATGGACTAAACCTAACAAGAGACTGCCGCGGAGTAGGGATTATCGCTAATCGCCTGCCGGTCTAGGAGATCGGCGATGTGCAGTCATAAAACTTTTCTAGAGTCAATAATCCATCCATTCCCAAGATATTTCAGACGCAATGAGCTAAAATATAATCAATTTTTTTTTATTTTTTTATTTTATTTTTTTATTGATATGATTCTTACAAACCTGTGAAGATTGCAATTTTTGACATGTTTCAGGAAATAAAATCTGCAGCTTGAGTAAAAATAAGTCATTATGAGAAAGTCTACATATCATTTGGATAACAACCTTAAAAAGCCCATTATGAAGAATTCGACAAAGTTATTAAACACTCATCGGAAAAACTAAGTCATAATGGGGCAAAATCATTAAAAAATTACAAAAACAGTATAATTAAACAAACTACTAGTTCTTTATGTGAGCCGCCCATCAGATGTTGGGGTGAATTGCAGAATTTCATACACATATGACACCATATTAACTTAACGGAAAAAAAACGTTAAAAAAATTTCATAATCTTGTCTGGCCATCCAAATCTATAAATGGAGATTCCCCAGACTTACAATATCGATTCTTGCAAGTATCGTAGTTGATGTTTTCTTAACTATCATCTAAACTGCTGGCCACTCGAACTTACACATAGTAATTTTTAGGCGAAATTTAAAGTTAAATGTTTTCAATAGGAATGCAAATTTTTGCACGCGTATTTATCGTGAGACCATAGGTTTATTATATACGGGGTGATCAATGAAGTCATGCAAAAAATCAAAACGTTTGTATGAGTGAAATTTCCGTAAAAAAATGTTTTGGTCGTTGCAATATGGTTCGTTACTAAGGTAACATCAACATCTCTAGAAGTTTTTGTCAGTTTTTGGATTAAGGCCCTTAGGCCTTGCACACACTACTCAACATAAAATTTGGGTAGCAAAATTTTTAAAATGCTATAACTTGACGTTGCATTGACGGTTCTTGATGATTTTTGCGGATTTGGAATCCTTTTTTTACATAGATTTTCTATGGTCTAAACATTTTGAGGGTTGAAATTTACCATTTACATTTACATTATACCGGGTCGACAATAAACAAAAACGTAGGGTACGACATCCTCTAAGGTTTGGCATTATTTAAGTTTTTGTAAAAATAAATTTTCACCTCAAGTTGTTTTTATTTAATGTTCTTTTCACTGTTCTGTCCGAAATAAGGATTCCAAATCCGCAAAAATCATCAAGAACCGTTAATGCAATGTCTAGTTATAGCATTTAAAAAATTTTGTTACCCAAATTTTAACAAACTTTTTGATTTTTTGCATGACTTCATTTATCACCCCGTATATAATAAACCTATGGTCCTACAATAAATATACGTCATGCATCTTAATCCGAAAAGAACTAGCTCTTAAAATTTGCAAGCCGCGTTCAAAAATTTGCATTCCTATTGAAAATATTTAACTTTAAATTTTGCCTAAAAATCACTATGTGTAAGTTCGACTGGCCAGCCGCTTATAAGGAAATACACTTGTAATTAAACGAAATTACACTTAACGGAATGCCCAAATTTGATGTACATAGATCCAGAGAATGATTCAACTTTTGGGATGGTTCTAACGCGGAAGTATTATTAAATTGAGTAACCAACTTAACAACCGTATTGTCAAGAAAAGTAACAGGCATAAAATAAATTACAAACTTGTTGAGGCCCTCCCTTATGTATCAGTTCGCTCAGACATAGGATGCGTTTCATGCGATGGTCCAAAATTCTTTTATCATCAGGAAATGATTCGTGCTTAATGTTAAAGTTGACCGAGACTTTACTTTGGTACTAAATTATCCCTTACTAAGTTTGCTTATGCGATTACATAAATCTTTAAATTTCATAATCTGTTTAATTTAGCAGCTCGTCTCCGTTTTGAGTTGCACTCTGATATTACTTATTTTCTCAAAATAATCGTAGCTTTGGTAGATGTGTTAATAAAAAAAAAAGCCACACCCAAATCTTATATCTAAATCCGGGACAAACGAACTGCCTCAGCGAAGAATATCACTAACTATATGAGGGATGTAATTGTTCATAAACACGAACATTCTAGAAGACGATAGAAATTTTACATAAAAAGGTTATGATAAAATCATCATTTAGGATAGGATATGGATCTCTTATTCGTTCCCTTGAACCTTCAAGGTACGTTTGCACCCTTTCAAACTCTAGATTCAACTATGCTTACAAAAGGATACCAGACTTCTTACTATCTCATTTTTTTTAATCACGTTATTTAATTGACCATTAAAAAAACTAACAACCAGCAGAGAATTACGATTGGTGAGAATTTCTTCTCGACGGTATGCCTTATCAGACTGCCATTAGCGGAAAACGTGGTCTTTCATAATGTAACTCGATACTTTTTTATTGAATTTGACTCTACAACCGCGAAATACAGCGGCCCAGACATACTTACACTAACTAAATGAGTTTTCAATACTCAACTTTTTATTCCCATAACAAAATCTTAATACCTATTTATGCAAAAAATACAAAAAGTAAGTATATATTGCACGCAAGGTGCGTTTGCCCAATGAGGCCTGAATACGATTAATCGTTTTCATTAGTCGAAAATCGAAACGGGCAGTTCTGATTTTGAATTTAGTTTAAGCACAATTTTGAAAATCATGGTAAGTAACCATACAATTTCTATATTTTGGTTTAATTAAAACAAAATGTATCGAATATGATAGTTTTCTACAATGATTAAAGGACAAAAAATCTTGAATGAAACACTGTGCAAAATTGCTTCTTTTTGCGGGCAAAAAACCCACTTATTTTGCAACTTGCTATATAAACAGTTATTAAACCACTTAATGTTTCATTCGGCATTATCGACATAATTTTCATCTTTAAATGAACCTAAAAGTGTGGTTATAATAGAAACTTAAAAATTTTGGTTTCTTAATATTTCATGAAATATTTTTCATCAATTTTCATTTTACGTAAGAATTTCTTACCACTGAAATACTGCACGACAAATTTACAATCACAAATAACAATATAATTGGAAAAAGAACTTTAAAAAGAAACAAAGTAGAAAAGTCCTTTATGTTGCATTTTATTTAGTCTTTTAGTCATTGTATGCTTTACGTATGCAGCTTTTGAAATTGTATTGAATTTGTTTATTTATAGTTTCAGAAAGTGTTCATAACGCTAATGTAAAGTATCATTTTTCACTTTTTTAATAAAGCAATATAAGTGAAAATTGAATTTTTTCGTTTTCATGATGTTTTGAACGCACGTGTCTCTCTTGAGATTTGAGATTTGAGATTTGTATTTTCTCAAATTTTATTTGATTGTAGTTGAAATAATTTGTTGTTGGTTTTTCAGTATAAATTTCAGTATGAGTTTGAATAAGTTAAAAATAAAACTAAATTCTCGGTAAGCATTGATTGATTTTCATTTTACTAACCTTTTCCTGAAATTGTTATGTCAATACTTGTGTAATAGGAACTAGTTTTATATTTATCCTGAAATACTTAACTTATATTTTTGTCATTCGATTATATTGAGAAATATGATAAAGTGGAGGTAATGTTTTAGATTTCTACGTAAACATAAAAAATGCAACTCTACCATTTTATTGTTTGATCGAAATTATTATATCAGTGATTTATTGTGTATTAAAACACAACTGAGTTAGAAGTTATTTGAGGTAGTGTCGAAGTAAGCATGTTTCGTGGTTGTACAAATAAAAGATTGTAAATATTTGCAGGATTTTTTTACAGTGGTAATTTTTTAACTACGTTACTAATCTCAAAATGACACGGTTGCATTATAAGTTTTTTTTTAAATTAATTATGAACAAGTTGTTCTTTTTGGTTTATCATTATACGCGTTTTCGAAATCAAAATTGCAAGTTTGTAATTTAGATAAAGGAACTACCAGAAGAATAAAAACAAAACATGCAGTTACAAAATACCACAATAAATTATATCGGGGCTGATCCACGCTAAGTGGTGTACTGCGAGTTGCGGGTCTGGACTAAGCGGAGAGAGTTGTGGGTGTCAGTAAGTCGATGAATAGCTGAAATAGTTCTAAAGGATAGTTATGATGATGGTTATAGTTAAATAAGAGAAATAATGCTGACCTGAGAGAACAGGTTAATTAGCCATATGAGACAATAACGTTAACAAAAAGGATTAATCGTAGCTCAACGCAAATTTTGATTACTTTTAAGCATCTGTAGAACTGAACAAGAAGTTTCACAAACGAAACAAGGCGAATAACACTGTACAACTCTAAATAATTAATTGCACACTTGACAGGCCCCAGAACACAAATCCCCAAAATAAATATTTATATATATATATATATATATATATATATATATATATATATATATACATACACAGGGTCCGGCAACAAGAGCACCTTCTTCTATATCTTCCGTTTCATATAAGCTAGATTAATAAAATTTGGGATAGAGTTATAGTTTAGTTGTGTGCATATTTTAAAATTATTCACGTGTATACAGGTTATTTATTTAAAGATAACCTAACTATAATTAAAAAAATTTAAATAAAACACCCTGTATATTATTACTTTTTTGAATTCTACACATTGTTCCTAACAAATTCGCAATATATTTCCCTATCCCTAAATATAGCCGTTTTTGAGTTATGTCGATTTTTATAAAAAAAAATTGAAATTACAGAAATAGCTTTGAAAATGTACCTCCTTAACCGTTATCTGATTTATATCAGAACAAGTTCCCAGATAGAGCTTTCTTATAATACAAAGAAAATGTCATAATTGCATACAGGGTGTTTACAATTGACTTGCCAATCAGACATTATTCCAACTAGTAAAAGTTTACTAATTGTATATTATTCCGTTTTGGGTTCTACAAATTAACCCTTATCAATTCGGTATACAATTCCCTATCCCTAAATATAGCCGTTTCCGAATTATTTTCAATTTTTCAAAATGTATAAGATTATTGGAACATTTTTTTAAATCCATGGCCTCTTATAAATAGAAAAAAAAACAGAGGAATTGTATTGAAAATTAAAAAACGCAACAGAAACTAATACACTATAATTATTAAAATTATTTCTAAAAATACAAAACTAATAAAATAAAAAAATAATAATTTAACGCTAATCATTAGCGATAATGATTTATAATAATTGTTGGATGCAGACCTGAAGTCGATCTTTAGAAGATTGTTCAACTCTACGCAACAACTCAGGAGTAATGATATGAAAAGCCTGTGTTATACGATTACGCATATCTTCGGCAGTGGTTGGTGGTTCCCTATAGACAATACTTTTTATGTATCCCCAGAAAAATAAATCTATTCTTGCCAGATCAGGGGACCTAGCTGGCCACCTCACAGGTCCATTTCGCCTAATCCATTTATTTGGAAAGACACTATTGAGGTAATCTCTTACATCTGCAGAGTAGTGAGCAGGAGTGCCATCATGTTGATACCACATTGTGGCTCTAATATCAAGAGTAATATTTTCTAATAAGCCCGGTAAATCGTTACGCAAAAAGTGTGTATATATATATATATATATATATATATATATATATATATATATATATATATATATATATATATATATATATATATATATATATATATATATATGTACAGGGTGGTCCAGATTTCAATTAGATGTACGGGGGTCTTGTTATCCGTAATAGACACGAAGTGGATTAAATGGGAGGAAAGTTGCACATTTTGTAGATAAATAACATGACGTATTCAAAATCAAAATTGCCCGATTGGTTTCGGATATACACAACAAAAACCGAATTTATCGGAAATATTTTCTTTACGGTAGCCTTGTTATTATGCAAAACATTGAAAAACCTTATTTAGGTTTTTTTATTGTAATTCAACTTTCCTATATTCTTAAAATTAAAATCTGACGTTTCGTCTCTTTTCGTCTCATTTGTTTAGCGTTTGACATGAGAAATTCATATGCCACACTTGACCATTTTACTACGTTTCTACACCCTACTTGGGATAAGGGCGATTTTAAACCGTTTACTTAAATTTTACCTTTCTCGAATTTACCTACAATATGTTTACAGTAAATTAACTTGTAAAATTTTTTTACTTAAGGTCTTGTGGATTTTATTGTTTTTTTTTGCTTTACAAATGTGGGACGATAGCCCGCCACTACTTACAACTTTATCGTCCAAAGTTATCCGTCAGCTCCCTTTTCCTGTAATAATTTGAAGTTTTAGGGGAGACAAAATTTCACACCAATTTGTGCGCATTATACCTTAAACTAATTATATAGTAAATTTCGACCTTAGTTATGCCAAATGCCGTTACTTTTTTACTCTAACTATCAGTTATACAATAAAAATCTAGTCGTTTGGATTCTTTTCCCACGTTAAAACTGCTAGAATAACCATAACGAGCTTACACAGTATTATTTTGTTTTACGTTCACTTGTAACTAGATATTTCACATATCAGCTAACAGAGCTCTAATTTATCAAAAAAGTTAATCACGGCTAATATCAACATTAAACCATGAAAATGAAACATTTAAATCCCTTGAGAATAACAACGCTGACTCACTAAAACCTTGTTATCTTGAAGTATAAAAAAAACTGCATCGAACTTTTATAAACAAAATAAACGTATATATCGCATCCATTTCAATCATACATTAAATTTAGTTTTAATTTTCACGGAACTTAACCAACTATCTTCATATTTCTGATATATTGGCGTTCTTATAACATTAATAATTATACCTATTTCATGGCTCATTGTTTTACACGGTGTCTAGGTACATGTTTAATGGGCGTTGTTAAGGACGACAGTTGCTTATCAATATAATGACGTCTTCATTATTAAGAGAAAGCTACAGCGGAAGTTTACTGTTTGTGCATGCGTGCGTGCGTCTGTTTCGGTTTGTGTGTATGCGTGCGTGTATACGGATGCGAGTGTGCGTGCATGTGTATATGCGTACGTGTGTGTAGGGAAATGAATTCTTTTTGTGTTGAATAACGTTTTCCAAGTTAAGTTAAAGAGTTTATTTGAAATTTACCTTCTAGGTAAGGGTTATATTGAATGATGCGATTATAGAAAATGCTCCGCAATCAATTTTGGCGTAAAAATTGCTCGTTTAACATCTACGACCTTTGTATGACGGTAAAGTGGAGTTTTCCCGGTGATTGCCGTGATTTTTATATCTGCTATGGGTTGGTCTGTCTTCTCAATTACTACACCTTTGTTTACGTGTACAGATAACAAACTGGTCGGAAATAATCTTTAAGTCCGCTCAATAAGTGCGTTTTCTTCATTACAAAATTATCAACTGACGTGTGCGTGTGCGTGCGTACTGGTGCGCACGCGCGTGTTGTATGTGTTTTAGTATTCACGATAATTCCAGAAGGTAATACGTACGTACTTGAAATTTTGTATTTAAGCATCATTTTGTGTATCCTGGAGATTTTGAGTAATATCCAGCAGCTGGGTTTATTAGACGCAGTTTTTGGTTTGTCTCAAATGTTTCTAGAACCGCTGCATGTTTCAAAGTCATAAAAATACCTACGTGTACATCTTAAACATATCAGTTAATAATGTTCTATGCAATTTTTTGATACGACGCGTAATTTGGACATAAACATTCGAAATGTGGAATGTAAGTATTAGTTCAAATTTTATCAGAACATGTGTAGAAATAATGTTTAAAGATAATTTAATTTCTCTATAAAGTTTTTTTAGTACAAACCCAAATATGTCTAAAAATTAATTAAATCCGATTGAAAATACTTAAACAGTATACTCTGGTCCATCTTATTTTGCATTAGAGCGTGCCATGGAAGTCTGAGGAGAGTGTGGTAGCATTGTCAAAACAACAAATAGTTACTATCGTAGCTTGACTTTTGATGATTGTAAGTTAATATTTTTAAAGTAAAACTAATGCAGCGTTGCAACATAGTTTTTCACGCTATCTTACACTTTGTTTTTACAAAAATCTTTGAATCAAGAGTCCTATTTAAAAAAAATTCAAACTTTGAAGGTCTATTACCTACATAAAACGGAAATTGTACATTCTTTACATTGGTCATAAAAGGCAACATCGTATCTAATCTAATATAATGAGATGTTTTGTTAACCCCAATCTAGGTAAAAACTAATAAGAATGTCTTCTCCTCTTTCACCCTTCTGAAATAAAAATAGGATATAAATATGCAGAAAATCCAGAGCGCTATTTTATAAGCAATTCAGTATTAAAACTTGCTTTCGTGATAAAATTTACATACTGCACTTTTCTTTTTCTTTTCTTGGCTATTAAATATGATGTAGAGGTATGATTATATGCAAACTTAGTTTTTCGGCCGGAGATCCAATAAGTAACCAGTACACCAATATGTATCCGTTTAATTTAACCTATCTAAGAAATCCATAACGTTTTTTCATAAGTAATCCAATGTGAAGATTTGCTTGAGTGATGACATTTGCTGCGTCGTTCTTTTCTTGACTGTTACACACACATGAAAATGTATAAACAAAAATGCATCCATTTAAGTCGTAACTAAATGGAATTGACCACAAGCATGTTGCTTTGATATCGACAAACGAGACCTTACGAAGATCAAATATTTAAATGTATCTTTACTAAAATTTTGACGCCAAACAGTGGGGTCTTATTCCAACTGCTTTATATTATCAAAAGAATCTGAATCCATTAATAACATGTGGGATATTTTTAATCGAAAAATTTCCCATACGTTTCTCCCAAACATTTGAAAAAATTTTTCCTTGTGCGAAAAAAAATTTTGCCCGACTGTAGGAAAACGTTTTGATAAAGCATCAAGCAATAATTGCTGTACCCTATCTTTCGGTAGAAGTTCAGAAATTATTTGCTTCTTATGGTAATTTTTACAAAAACCCCATGCCATTTCAACAGGATTATAATGACAATAGTAAGAAGGCAATCGTAAAACTTCATACTCATGCTTAATCAAAATATTCTCAAATACATCATATTTTTCTCTGGACCTAAAAGGTTGAATTCACATTTGCTTTTTTGTAGTTTTGTTCCTAATTTCGACTCCGTGCGTAACGAACTACTTCTGCAGCCGATCTTCCTTACTAGAAAATGCGGGTGCCTTGTCTACTGTACCGAATGATAAGGAGCGTTATCCATAACCACCACACAATTTTCGGGTAGTTGGAACAGCGCAGGAATCAGCTGTTTAATCACCCAATTTTGAAATCGGTCCCCATTCATAGTTTTATGATAATCTCTATCCTCGTTCGTCGAATCGAATCGCAGTTTTTCAAACACCCTAAATTACACCCTGCGTGAATGGTATGGATACCTCTCACCTTCATTTTAATTTTGAATGGATTACTTTTGATGTCAGAATGTACACAACGATGCATATTAGAACCATTTTGATAAATCCACGTTTCGTACAGATACACAAATGTGACATCATGGCCTGAACTTTGCAACTGCAGACGTTTCATTTCACATTTTTTGTTAATATACACGTTTACGTTTGTAACCCACTGATTTAAAAATTCAAAATAATATCGTTCGACCCCCATCAAAATTGAAATGTTTTAATGTGACCATACACCAAAGTAAAGTATTAATTTTTCGAATTAAATTGCCAAATTAGTCATTGTAGATCTTTTCGAAAGGTGAAATTCCGAAACTCAGATTTTCGGCGTTTACCACAATAGAATAGTATACTGTAATAATAGACTTAAATAAATTTTATAAACCAGAGACATATTTTTAACCTTTCGACAGTAATGTATTGCGTGTGAAATACGAAAGTTAAAATAATAGGCGAAATACATAATTTGCGAATACGCGACAAGTTTTTAAACATTATTTAAAATGTGTCCAAAATGTACTAAACTTGTAGATTGCAGAGATTTGACAATTGCTTTTTTTAACTTTTGATTAAGTTTAAGTAAATATTAACCATTTCATAGAAGCGTGCGGCTTTAGATTTTTTTAAAGTTAGAATTTATATCTATTCACCTCTATCTGTCAAGAAGGTTTAAACGTCTATCTGATATAGATTATTGTTTTTGTTTTTACAATGTTGCCTATTCTCATTATGAATGTATCACAAGGGAGTGTCCTTAAAAATTATTATTCCATTTCATTCCTGCTTTGCAGGTTGAAAGTCGTATGTTCTACCACACCAGATGTTTTACTCTTATATTACATTTTATATTTTTAAGCATCTCGAAATCATGCATTAATACGGTCTATTAATAAACGATTTTAAATGAAGTTGATAGAAGGCATTGCGTAGATTTGTATGAAACATCCAACAATGATTGCGTTATGCGACAGTGACGGTAACTCAAATATTAATGTTCGTTTAACGTTCACGCGTTAATCGTCTTCTTCAATACACTTGTTGGTTAAATAACTATTTAAGTACTCCATAATAAGTACATTTTCTATTTTAATGTAGCAATCATGCACCCCTTTATTGCATAAGTTTTAGACAAAGTAACAATACAACAGTATTATGTTTACTAACTATTGTGACACATTTCAAGGGGGAAACTGAAAAAAATAGGTTGGCAACTTTTGGTTCAATTGGATTGCATTTAGGAAATTGTGCAATGTAGGTACACTTAACGAAGCAAACCGTAGGTGACATCCCTTAAGCATTTGTCCAATATCCGTTCTGAACTCACGCTGTTAAAAAACGAGTAAAAAAATATTTTTCTGTTTCTGTTTCTCAATAACATCAGTTTTACCGTTTTTCCACTTCCTTTCCACTAGGACAATCATATAAAAACCTTACTGTAAACCTTCATTTAAATACTTGATTACACCTAAGTCATGTAATTGTACAGTTTCAAAAATAATTGTTAACTAAACTTTTATACTTGTTAATGGATTGTACTATTTAAATGTGGTCAATGAAGTTGAACGGTTTAAAACTTAACTGTATAAAGCTGAGAATCAAAATATTGGTATTAAAAACATTTCCGTACCACATCTGCAATGTATGCTAATTATATGCGTTCCTATTTTTATAACATTTTTTCTGACATAACTGCGTCAATTATGAAAAATAATGGTAGCTTATAAATATAAAACTGTTTGAACCAATTATGCTGAAGACTAATCTTGTATAATTTTTTTTAGAGTATGGATGCCTGCACAACATGTAAAGTTTGCGGAGGATATCGTCTACTTCCCTGTCCTGTTTGTAACGGCAGTAAGAAATCCCTTCACCGGAACCATTTTACCACCGAATTTGTAGCACTTAAATGTATGAACTGTGATGAAGTAGGACTCGTTCGATGCACTTCCTGCCAGTAAATAACAGCTTGGATTTTTTTTCTAACAACACTTAACAAAAATTTCAACTACATAAAGGCCCAATTTAAGAACTACATAAAAGTGAACTTTGTTTTTCAATAAAAATGCAACAAAATCGTCCTTCACATAGATAAATGGGATTGTACCGTAACGATCAATATATCCGGGGCGCCGGAAGCTGCAATTGCTGCTACGGGATTTTTACTATCTCATTTATCATTCGTAACAATTGTATTGATGTTTTTTTGCCATAAATTAAGGTTCCGAAGATTAAAATAAAAAAAAAAATGAGGATATCAATTTATTGAATTTATAACAGCAATAGGTTTCAACAATGATAATAGTAAGGTTTCCACTTGTTGATATGACAACGTGGTTGTGCAATGACGATAGATTTAAGTAATTCGTTCAACTAATGTTTATTTTTATGTATAAACTGATATTAATAAACAATAATTATTAAATCATAGTTTATTTCATTTTTCAATGCTATTGTCGTTTGTAATATTAATCATACTTATAAGTAATAAATGTAAAGCTTACAGACTTTTCCGTTATAGATAAGATATTGAGATTTTCTGCCATTTGCAACCTAATTACCCTAAATTACAATCTCCCTATTATTAGAAGTTTAAACGTTTTTTACGCTCATCTTTTGTATCTGTTCACAACAGTTATGACGTATACGGTAACGTTCTAAACAGAAATATAGGTTATTAATTAATGAAAATAGGATATGAAAATGTATTTCGCAATAAAATACGAAATTCAATTCAGATTTCTATAGGTTCAAAAAAATCTGATACCGGTCAAGGACAAGCAAATGTCCCTATTACTAAAATCGCAACATTATATTTTTTCTTCAAGCTTAACAAAATATACGAATTATATTGTGTGTGAACACGCAAAGTAGAAAGACAACATTGTTTTAGTAGTACAACACTGATTATATACTTAAAAAGACATGGGAGATAAAACTTGACCTATGTTGAAGAGGGGTACATAACAAAGATATGTTACATTACATAACCTTACCGCCATTCCCCTGCGGAGTAGGCAGATCAATCCCTACCTCTTATTTATTATTTTTCATTCACAATCTTCCACCAACCTTTCCTATCTCTGCATACCTACCTAGCTTGCACAAGATTCATACATTATCATTCTCTGACATGCCCTTTTATTTTTAAAACTCCTTATCTTACTTTCCTTTATCATACAGCCAGCCACTCTTTCATTATACACTCATCCTTCATCTTATTCCTACTCGTTTTACTACATGCGCTTCTCAAGAATCTCATACCTACGGCATTTATTTTTCTTTCGTGCTTTTTGTGGCATACCCATGTTTCATTTCAATACATTACTGACCGGACAAACACCATTATAGATTGCTCGTTTCTCAGCTAAGTTCATGCTTTCATTTCTCTTTATACATACTATACACTCCTTTTCACTTTCCCGATTGAACACCACAATCTTAGTTTAGTTCACATTTACCTTTAGGTCCATGCTCTCACAGGTTTCTTCAGAGCGGTCTGTAGCTCATCCGCACTGTCACATACATACACCAGAACTCGTACATTTACGTCACCAACCATTACACCATTTGTATCGGTACATGCTTGCCTAACACATTTATCCATGTATACATTGAACTACAACGGTGACATCACACAATTTGTCGCACTCCTTACTCAATATTAAAATATTCACTCACACCTCCTCTCACCCTAACACATGCCGACTACCGTTATATACTGCCTTTATTCCGTTTATTAGACCTTTAATTACGCTACATTCATTTAATGCTTCCTGCAGCTTCTCCCTATTCATATGCTTTTTCCAGGTCTAGAAACGCACAGTATAGCTTCTTTTCACACTTAAACACTCTTCGATCACCTGCTGGAGAGCAACCATTTGATCAATACATCCTCTCCCCCTAGCATGAAGCCACCCTGTACATCCGAAATCTTAGCTTGTGCAGTTTCTCGTACTCTACCAATCAGTACTCTTCGACATACTGTATACGGTAAACTGAGCAAGCTTATTCCTCTGTAGTTCTTGCAATCACTCTTGTTCACCTTACTCTTATACAGTGGTACAATGTTTGCAATATTCCAATCACTCGGCACCTTTTTGTATGTCCTAAAGTAAAAACTCTGTTTAGTAGAAATTGTAAGTCATTAAAAGTAATGTGCCTTAATTATTATACGTTTTGTTATGAACGAATCAGTTCAAAAGTAAATATGTAATTAAATATCATTACTAATTTTATAAAATACATAAATAACAAGTTTGCCTCGAGTAGGATTCTAACCTTCGACCTGTACTTTGCTAGAATACCGCACTAACCAACTGTGCTATCGAGATACAAACCCCAATCGATGTTATTGTCTTGTATCAAGAACTCATGAAAATTCAAAATATAATCAGATAACAATCAAATTACTTATATTAATGGAATGTGGGCCAGCAATATAGCAAGGATTCACACACATACCAAAGCAACGTGACCAATATTAAATTATTATACGTTTTGTTATGAACGATTAATATCTATAAGTACAGGTCGTATGTTCAAATCCTACTCGAGGTAAACCTATTATTTAAGTATTTAATAAAATTAATAATGTTTTTTAATGTGTCTTAATGTTTAACATTTGGAGCGGTTACTTAAAAAAATATATATCACTCGGACTACAACACAATTTGGTGTTTCATACAGAGCGTTGGCTAAAGCCTCCGAAGCAATCTTGATTCAAATCAAATAAACGCGTATATCAAGATTTTTTTTTAAATGCTAAAATAGTGGCAAATGTCACAAATCTCGATAGATATTGGTTGAGACATTATATGCCTAAAAATACACGAGGAATAATACTCCACCAACGTTAAAGAGGGATACACAAGGACGTCCTGTTATTGGACACCGATGTAGAAGAGAGGTACATAAAAAATACATCTAAATTAAGACCTCTGTGTAGTAAAAATTTTAAGTTATTAAAAATAGAATGTCTTGATGTTTAACATTTGGAGAGTGTAGTTAATGAAACAGTACTATGCATCATTCGGATTCGAACACTATGTGGTGTTTCATCTAATGCACAGCCCTGGCTAAAGCCTTGGAAGCGGTCTTGATCTAAAACAAAATTGTTTTAAATGCTAAAATAGTGACAAATGTCACAAATCTTGGTTGATATTGGTTGAGACATTATACATTTAAAAAGGCATGGGGGATAAAACTACATCAATGCTGAAGAGGAATACATAAAAATGTATGTCCTAAAGTAAGAACTCTGTTTAGTAAAAATTTTAAATTATTAAAGCTAAGGTCTTAATGTTTAACATTTGGGGCGGGTACTTAAAAAATACTATATATCGCTCGGGCTAGAACACTATTTGGTGTTTTATCCAGAATGCAGAGCCGTGGCTAAAGCCTCGGCAGAAATCTTGATCCAAAACAAAATAGGCGCGTATATCAGAATTTTTTAAATGCTGAAATAGTGGCAAATGTCACAAATCTCGACAGATATTGGCTGAGACATTATATATTTAAAAGGAAATGGGGGATAAAACTCCACCAAAGCTGAAGAGGGATACACAAAGAAGTCCTATTATTGGAAGATTGAAAGTTTTAACCCCCATGAAAAATCTGGAACACTGGAACTGTGACAGGATCAGTAACTAACAAAATACACCCACGTACCACATAAAAAAAAACACCGGACGCGTTTCAATAGCGGTCGACTGCTTTAACAAGAAACGTCAAAGGTAAAACAAAATAAACCTCATTTTTTTGTATAAATTCATTTAGATAGTAAGTCAACCTCAATACAAAAGTATAAGTATATCAATATGTCTCTTTTAAATGTTAAATTGTTGGCAAATTTCACATACCTTGGTAGATATCGGGCGAGACAGTATATGTTTAAAACACATGGGGGATAAAACTCCATCAATGCTGAAGAGGAATACCTAAAAAAATATATCCTAAAGCAAAACCTCTGTTTAAGACAAATTTCAAGTTACGAAAAATACTGTGTCTTGGAGCGGGCGCTTGAAGAAAATGTAGAATATGTCACTCGGGACTAGAACGATATTTATTGTTTCACCCAGAATGCACAACCTCAGCTGCAATCTTGTTTCAACACAAAATGAACGCGTATATCAAGATATTTTATGCTAAAGTAGTGACAAATATCATAAATCTTGGTAGGGACATGATGTACTTAAAAAGAAATGGGACATAAAACTCAGACAATGTTAAAGGGTGGTAAAATACATGGTCTAAATAAATCTCTGTTCAGCAGAAGTTTTAAGTTATTAAAAATAGCGTGTCCTGATGTTTAACATTTGGTACGGGTACTTAGAGAAAAAATAGTATATATCACGTGGACTCGAACACAATTTGATAATGCACAGCCTCTACTGCAATCTTGATTCAAAACAAAATAAGGGGTATGTCAAAGATTTCTTTTTAAATGCTAAAACAGAGGCAAATGTCACAAATCTTGGTAGATATTGGTTGAGATATTATACACTTAAAAAGATATGGGGGATAAAACTCAACCAAAGTTGAAGAGGGATACATAAAAAATATAACATAAGGAGCGGGCGCTTGAAATCAATAGTATATATCACTCGGACTAGAACGCTATTTGGTGTTTCATCTAGAATACACAGCCTCGGTCCCAATATTGATTCAAAACAAAAAGAATGCGTGTATTAAAATTTCTTTTTTAAATGCCAAAATCGTGGCAAATGTCACAAATCTTGGTAGATATTCGTTTGGACACTATGTAATTAAAAAGACATGAGGCATAAAACTCCACCAATGTTGAAAAGAAAGTACATGTCCTAAATTAAAACTTTTAAATTATTAAAAATGTGTCCTGATGTTTAACATCTATGGCGGGTACTTAAAAAAATAGTATATATCACTCGGGCAAAAACGTTACTTGGTGATTTATCAAGAATTCACAGCCTCGGGGAAAGTTCCGGCGGTAATCTTGTTTCAATACTTAATTTCTGTTTTAAATGTTAAACTAGTGGAAAATCTTGATAGATATTGGATGACACTATATGTTTAAAAATACATGGGGGATAAAACTGCATTAATGCTGAACAGGGATACATAAAAAATATATGCCGTAAAGTAAAAACTCTGTTTACGTAGATATTTTAACACTATAAGCGCGCGCTTGAAGAAAAAATAGTATATATCACTCGGACAAGAACGTTATCAGAGGTTTTCGTCTAGAATCGATAGCCTCTATTGCAATCTTGATTCAACAAAAAATGAATGCGTATATCAGTTTCTTTTTTAAATGCTAAAATAGTGGCAAATGTCACAAATCTTGGTGATATTGCTTGAGACATTATGTACGTAAGAAGACATGTTGACCAATGTTGAAGGGGGGGTACATGAAAAATATATATCCTAAATATAAAACCTCTGTTTAGTAGAACTTTTAAGTTATTAAAAATGTGTCCAGATTGTTTAGCATTTGGAGCAGGCAATAGTATATATCACTGGGACAAGAACTTGATGATTCATCAAGAAAGCAATCTTAATTCAACATCAACTGAACGCGTAAATCAGAGTTCCTTTTTTAAATGTGAAAATAGTCGTAAACGTCACACACCTTAGTAGATATTGGTTGAGACATTATATACTTAAAAGACATGGGGGATGAAACTAGAAAGTAATGTGTCGTGATGTTTAACATTTGAAATATGCGCTTTAAGCAAAAATAGTATATATTACATCGACTAGAACGCTATTTGGTGTTTCATCCAGAACCCACAACCTCTGCTAAACGTTAAATTGCAACCTTAATTCAAGTTTGACTGCAGCAGTGTAAATATTTTATTTGTTTATAAATGTACAATTAATTCTCTGTTTATTTTTTCTTATATTAACTTTGTCTGAAATAATTATTTTGTAATTTTGAAATTTATAGTTTATTATTATTAATTATTGAAAACATTTAAACAAAGGGAATGTACAAACATCATCAAACTTCCAACAAGTTTTTAGCGAATCTGTGAGATCGGCGAAATTTGTCTGAGACCGGACTTGAGGTTTAACCGATCCCAGCATAACGACAACTGGCAACGGTGTGCTTCATAAGACTCCACACTGCATTCTCAGTGCTTTTGAAGCGAGGATTAGTTTTTCCGTCCATAGGTAAATAATGAAATTTTATTGCCTATTATTAATATAATTACCATGTTAATTAATTACGTGACAGCATTGATATGTCCGCAATCGAAAACACCAAAAATTGATAGATATTTCAAAGATTGTGCAAGTACTGTATAATAGTATATTATATAGCCACCATAGTAGACAAAACAAATTTATAAGCTGAGCTCTACTACCTGATTAAGCCAGGGTAAATTTTGAAGGACAACCGGTGTTAATTCGATGACTTCAATAATTAAATCTTACTTTGTTTTACTTAAACTCAGCGAGAACAATACCATCATAACCAATAGTGTATTAGTAGGCAGGGAGTGATAGCTCTGAATCGAAAACACTAAAGCCAAGCTTCTCAAATTCGGTAGATAATAAGAAAATCTATTCTGATGGTAAGCGCATAAATATTTTATAACTTTAAATTAAAGATTAGTAACTTGAACATTTTTTGTATTCATTAGAGAGCACGAGTACGTTGATTAACACAAAGTAACTGGAGAAGGCAAAAATAAACGTAGTTTTGTGTCCAAATAGTAAAAAAACCTTTTTCTTGGCTGCAATATTCTATTCTACTGAATGGATCATTTTGTTTTCCATGTAGAAATTTTATGTGTGAAAAACCAGAGCAAGCATTTAGAAAAAGAAGTAACACCAACTTGAAATATGCTTTACGTAAATTTCATGAAAATGAGTGTTGCGATAGAAAATAGTTGCTATTTAAAAAATCTCAAGAGCACGGCAAAGTTTTGAATATTATCGATTCCGCATCTTCGGGCGATATCAAAAATCGGAAAAAATATCTACAAAGGTTAATAAATATTTTATTAATTGGGAAGCAACTCTTGCCATATCGGGAGACATCGAGAGGATTCTATCAGTTCAAACCGGGGATTTTTTTAGAAACGTTACATTTACTAGCAAAATGATCCCTTTTTACAAAAATACAATCGTTTTCAAAACGCTCATTATTGCTGACCTTTATCGAAAAATGAAATAGTAAACTCCGTAAGTTTGTGTTTTTACGACAAAGTTAAGAAGTATGTCAATGAATCGGAATATTTTTCTATTATGGCGGACGATACTCGAGATATACGTACTAAAAAACAGATGAGTATTAGTTGCATTCGCTATTGGCAGACAGATGTTTATTTCGCTTGAACACGTTGAGGAGTTAAATGCCATACAAGAAAAAATCAAAACCTTAGGTATAACTGCAACTTTTGTTTTGTCATATTAGGGCTATTCGTGCTTTGAAGTTCACTATATTATAATACTTTGATAACTATGGTGGAACCGCTAAAGAACTAGGTATAAGAAAATGTATGCAAAGTTTTCTATACTGCGTTATTAACTTTTATTTTTGAATTTTTACTTGGCATCTCAGAAAAAGCTCATATTTTGATACAAGGAGTAAAAATAGACATTTGTACAAGTGCTAATGCAATAAAATCTCTCGTACAAACATTTGATGATTTCCGCAACAGTGAAGTTTTTGATAAACTATTTAAAAAAAACTGTCAATTTTTTCAATAACAATTATATTCCAATAGCAGAAACAAATTCAAGGACAAGAAAAGAACTTGTAAAATGACAGATTATTTTGCAGTACGACGAAAACACAAATGTGAACGAGAATGTAGATAAAAAATACTGCCAAACTTGTGTTTATCCCCATCATCGACTGGATTCTCCACGAGTTAAAGAGCAGATTTTCTGAAGAATCTAACAGATTTCTTGTAGGTCCGGTAACTTTTTAAATCGAGAATTGTTAGAAAATTTGAAGTCACAATATAATTTTTCTGGTAGTCTTAAATCTAAAGAAGACAAACGCAAAGATTTTAAATAATAAATTGTTTCCAGTTGTTCCAATAATTGCAAAAATAGCTTTCACAATTCCTATAACTTCTTGTTTGTGCGAGAAGGCTTTTAGTGTCTTAAAATTAATAAAGACCTATCTACGATCAACCATAGGACAGGCAAGGTTTCGAATCTGGGAATTCTGGCAAGTGAATCCCACTTATTAAAAAATAAGTGAAAATAATTGGGAAACCGATTTCGACCAAGAAAAACTTCTCTTAGATGTGGAAGAACAGGTGAAGGAGACAGTGGGTAAATTATTGCCCCAAAAATCGAGGTTGATATACCAAAAAGAATATAGGTGCGTTCAACGGTGGAAAAGCATAAATTATATAAATCATGTGAGTGAAAAGGTACTTCTGGCATACTTTTCGGAAAAGTCAAAGAAAGTGAATCCATCAATATTGTGGTCGTATCACTCGATGATAAAGTCTACGCTGCTAGTGAACGAAAATTGTGACATTTCAAAGTGAATATGTCAAGTGCATGTGCTCTGTCACATAATGTTTTCAGATACAGCAAACTGATTGCATTGCTGAAGAAGCTGAGTGTTGGTTAAGTCTAAACAGTCCAAAGTCTTTGAATCGGATGATGTTATGAGATTTTTAGGAGAAGCTTCTGATGACGACTATCTGTTTGTGAAGGTAAAACGTTTAGAAGTAATGACTTCATAATTTGGCTTTTAAACTACAGGTTGTTGCGGTACTGAGTGTGTATGGAGCGTGTCGGTACAAGCTAGAAAATTCTAATGTTGATGATCGAAAATCTGTCATAATCGTCACAGTTATTGACACAAAAACTAAGAAAGATCGCTCATTTTGCATCACTGATAAGGAATGTGGTGTAAGTGTTTTGAATATTGTGAGAAAATACGTTGCTTTACGTCCTAAAAATTTGCCTCACCAAAAGTTCTTCATTAACTATCGACGAAAAAAGTGTACAGTTCAACTTGTGGTAATAAATACCTTGCATAATATTCATAGGAAAATTGCCGATTTTTTAAAATTACCGAATTCAGAAATGTATACAGGCCATTGTTTTCGCCGCTCTGCAGCCACAATGCTAGCAAATTCTGGTGCTGACCTGATGGCAGTAAGGCGGATCGGGGTATGGAAGTCATCTTCCGTCGCTGAAACTTATATAGAAGACTCAGTAGCGAAAAAAATTGATGTGTCAAAGAAAATACTCTGTGGAATAGAAAGTTCATGTAACTCTACGTCGTCTGTATATTTTTCACATGAAACGGGTTTTGTTCCAAAATAAATTGTAATATTGAAATTTTTATTAATGCAAATAAAAATGAAAAATAATTTGTATATTTACATAAATAAAAATTAAAAAAATTAAAATACTTTATCTACCCTTGCGGTTAAAGTGAAACATGATCTATTGATTTGGGTTGTTCAAAGCACACTTTAACAATTGTTATAGAAAAAACAAATTTATTTACATTAAAACTCAAATACTTCTATTTTTATAAGTATCTGTATTCTTGTTTAATGTTATTGATTACAAATTAAACATTTAAAATATAGCATCCCCTCTTTTCCCACCCTAAGCAGAATTCCCAACGTAGCGCCTGATTTAGTGTGCTCAAAGTTCAAAGTGAACATCCACTAATTCCTATTGAACTGTCAAGAAAATTACGTTAAGGGTTATATAGTCGTTATATATTGCAGATAAAATTTCAAAACGGCAGATTATGGGATAAGCGCGTAACATACACTGCGTTCATTTACTTACTTACTTTTCCATCCGTTTACATGATATTATTTCTCTTGTAAGAATTTGCCGAAACATAAAAAGCAGTTAACGTTTTTATTGCGTTTTTCTAAGTTAAATAGAAATTACCGACATTGATTAAGGCAAGGTATTCTTTTTGTGTTAAATAACGTATTCCAAATTAATTTAAACGGTTTATTTGAAGCATGCCCTTCGGGTAGATAGGGACAAGCAGGTAGTTGTTATATAGGGTGTCTCAGCGAGGCCGTTCATTAGAAGTTTATGGGGTTGTGACCAAAATAAAAACAATGGAACACCCTATGTATGTTTGCATTTTTGGATGTGAATCATAATTTTGCATCTTTCTTATTGAAATTTTACCATGCCCATCTATTACGGTTTTTGAGATAAAAACTATTTTCCGAAATCTTGACAGCTGCATTTTTTAAAATAAAAATCTTTGCCTAAGAATAATGCCTAAATTTATACTTTTCAGAGTTTCACTGTTCTAGAGTTGTAGACTTGACATTTTAAAAATCTCGTATCCATAGCAATCATTCACAGCATTCTCGAAATAATGGCCAAGGAATCAAAATTTTCCGTTTTTTGGAAATAACTTTAGAACAATTTAGTTTAGGTATAACATGTCATATCACTTTGTAGCAAATCTCATCACCAATTCGATTACGCGACAAAAAATAGGGTATTTCATTTAATAAAATTGATTTTTTTACTCTGGCCGAAAAGTACAAATTTAGGCATTATTCTTAGGCAAAAAATTTTATTTTAAAAAATACATACGATAAAGGCATCTTTAAACTACAAACTTGATTAAATTTTAACTTTTTATCTCAATACTATTAGGAATTACAGTCAATTTTACAAACGTCAACCAGCTGTCAAGATTTCGGAAAATAATCTCAAAAACCATAATATCTGGACATGGTACAGTTTCAATAAAAAAGATTCAAAATTATGGCTCCCATCCAAAAATATGTAGGATGTTCACTTGAAAATAACAAAGTAGATGGCGACTTCCTATGTAACCGGAAGTGCTAGAAGTCTGAATATATCTTAATTGAAGAGAACGCAATCAGTTATACCTGATTATAGATTTTCAAGTTTTTATTTTGCCCACAACCCCTATATACTTCAAATGAACGGTCTCGCTGAGACACTCTGTATAGCCATACGATTATTAAAATTACGCATGGTTCAATCTCTCGTTTAACATTAATGCCCTTTATGTAACGGTCAAGGGACGTCTTCCCGGTGATCATCGTTTTTCAGAACCAGTGTTGGGTAGGATCTAGATCAAAGTGATCTAGATCCAGGATCTAGATCCACTAAACGGATCTATGATCTGGATCTAGATACTTTGCTCTGCTAGGATGTAGTATCTGGATCTAGATCACATTTTAACAGATCTTTAGTATTTGAATCCAAAGGGTATTTTGTGAAATTTTTAACTGGCTTGAGGCAACAGAGCTTTATATTTAAAAAATACATTATGCTCCGTTACGACCGTTACATCCATACCCCACAGAAATACATACACATTTACACAATTACCTACTGCCTGAGGCATTTTAAATTCCGAAATAACCAATAATAGAACTATTCATTTCCTTTGTTAATATTTCCGTCGGTTGTTTTTGTTTCCCAAAGCTACAAAGGCAGGTAATGACAGCTAAGTGCTAATCTAATGACTTAATGAGTAATGACAATGGGGTCATCCATGCATTAAAGTAGGTACTTAAGTTAAGTGGAACTGGAATTCCTTGTTGCTAATTTAATCGAACAAAAGGAGGTATAGAAAAACAAGAATCTTGTCTTCAGTTCTTAAGAATACGACTTTAAGTAAAGCACATTTGTTAATTGTTAGTTAGATCAACAATGAGTGACGAAGCTGAATTAATGGAAGTTCCGCCAATCTTAAGCGGTAAATTTTATAAAATTTTATCAAAATGTGACAACAAGATAGTGACCCAGTGTCTAAATTGTCCCGCACAAATACAAGGTCATGTGACTTCAATAGGAAATTTTATTCGGCATATAAAGGTATGTATTAATATAGTTTTTGGCAGAATTTTAGTATCATTTATTGGATTCTTACGAAATACATCATCTGATATATCAAAACGTGATTTGTAGACTTAATTTTTCTTATTAAATTCTATATGAATTACGTAAAGTATTTTTTGTTGCAAAATACTTAGTTTCTCGTGTGTAAAAGAACGTTTACAAAAGGTTGAGATTTATTTCTTAAAGTCCCTAATGCATCCAAAAACTTTTTTAAATGTTTATGATACCTGTATTCATAAAAAGATGGGATTCAGTCGCTTTCAAAATTGGTGTTATCTAAATTTTGACTGAAACTTGAAGTGACTTCAATCTGAATTTTATAAATTAACATACACTTTCTCCTTTTTTTTCTAGAGAAAGCATCCAGTAACATTTAGCAAATTCGATGCAGAAAAGACAACAAAAAAAAGTAAAACCGAAATTCTATCAATGAAGAATTTCAACAAGACTAACATTTTTCAACGATCTACCAGTTCTACCACAAAGAACTCGGTTAACAAACTCGTCTTAGATTACATAATTGAAGAGATGAGGTTTATTTGTACAGTCGAAAAACCCGCATTTATTAGGTTAGTAGAAGGACTTTCTGGCAAAAAACCTTGTGACCGAAAAACGCTCAAGAGTAAATTAGAAGAAGAGAAATCAGCAGTTATTGGCGCTGTAATAGAAGAATTAAATAAAACCAAATACGTCTGTACAACTGCAGATGTTTGGAGCACCAATAACAAAAGTTATCTTGGTATGACTGCACACTTTATCGATAGTAATAGCTTCCAACGTAAATCTTTTGCATTAAGCTGTAGGCGATTTAAATTTGCACACACATATGACAGAATTGCGGAATTAATAAGTGAAATTCATAACGAATACAAATTAAATCTCGGTAAAATTTCAGGAACGGTAACAGATAACGCAAGCAACTTTAATAAAGCTTTTAACGTATTTACTGCTTCTATATGTAATAAGAGCAGCGATAGCGAATTAACACAGTTGCAAAATCAAAATGATGTAGATGTTGAATCATTACCTGCTTTTGATACTGACAGTACTTACGTGCTTTTGCCCGAACATTTTAAGTGTTGTTCGCATACACTCAGCCTTGTAATTACGATAGATACAGCTAAAGCATTTGAAAACATAAGGTATAAAAAAATGTACGATACTGTTTTTGGGAAAGCTTATTCTTTATGGAATTTAGTGAGTAGGTCAACTAAGGCGTCAGATCAGTTAGAAAATGTTTGCGGTGTCAAATTGAAAGTTCCTTGTCCTACTCGTTGGAATTCCATGTATGACGCATGTGTTAAACTAATTAATATTGAAGCAAAATTAAGTGATGTTTGTAAGTTATTAAAATTAGACGTGTTCCAACTGCCAGATTTTGTGTTTTTAAACGAATATATTTCTGTTACAAAACCTATAGCCGTTGCAATAGATATTTTAAAAGATGAAAAAACTTGTCAGTTAGGTACTGTTTTGCCAACACTTTTCAAAATTAAAGCTAGCTTAGAAGCAATAACAAAACTGACATTTTGTTCTAAATTAAGAGAATGTTTATTGAACGGCTTTACAAGACGTTTCTCTAATATAATGGATATTAAAAATTCTAGTAGTCGACCATACCTGTTATCCACAATTTCTAACCCAAAATTTAAATTATGGTGGTTAAAAATTACCCCCTTTAAAAATGAAACAGCATTCTGTCAAACGCAATTATTGTGTGAACTTAACAATTCCGGATTTCAAGAAAATCTTAATAATTCAGAATCAGAAATTCAGTTCACACTTACTGAAAAAAAATCCTCTGCCACGGACGAATTCTTTGATTTTTTAAAAATAAATACTCAATCGCAAACAACATTTGATTCAGAATGCACAAATTATTTTAAAGACACAAGCACTAACTATGAGCAATTAAATGTGTACCCTGCTATAAAAGAAATCTTTTTAAAATATAATTCTATACTTCCTTCATCTGCCCCCGTTGAAAGGATATTTAGTATGGGTGGACTAATTTTAACTCCTCGTAGGAATAGATTAGGTGATGATATATTTTAGATGCTATTAATTTTAAAACAAAATAAAATAAAATTAGATAATAAAATGTAATTATGTAATGTATACTTATAATAATTTAGATAAATGTCCTTATCCTTATAATTGTATAACAACTATGTGTTAAGTTAAATTAACAATTAACATTGCAACTTGCAAGTGTAAATGTGTACCTAATACTAATTTTGTAATTTGTAGTGCGTTAAATAATTAATGTCAGTTTTCAATAAAAACCTATAAAAATTATATTTGTATATTATTTTTCTTAATAATTTAACCTTGCGGACTAATATTTGTATTACATGAAAAATGATCATGGGAATGGGAGTACTACTCATCAGTAGCAATACTAGCAATTAAAGATAATATTAATAATTAGAAAAATCTCGAAACAATTTTAGGAATGTCGGATCTTTATAAAAGATCTGGATCCCATTTCAAGGACCTTTGATCTTTATCTAGATCCATTTTTACGTACGGATCTTGGATCTTTATCTAGATCAGTTTTTAAAAATGTGTTTGGATCTGTATCTAGATCCTAAATAAATGGATCTTACCCAACACTGTTCAGAACCTGTTATGGATTAATCTGTTTTCCTAACTAGAACACTATTGTTTAGATGTTGTTACTGTCGAAAATGAAATTAGCGTGGAAGATAACAAATAATTAATGTGCACCAGTCTAGCTCGGAGGGACAGAGGGCCGTGGGCGTGTTTCTGAACTTAAAATACTAAAGGTGGTTGTCGTATTGTCGAAAGTCATCAATGAGGGTGAGTCGCGGCAGGAAAAACGTCGTGTAATGGGTGCCAGTCTGTTGTCAAAACAAAACCGGTAAGAATACCCCTGATCTCGCGTAAATAAATCAGCCCCAAACAGACAAGAGGTCTTACTTACCTTTACACGCCTTCAAATAATAATGAAGCATGCAAGCAAATCAGCTGTTGGGGTCAATGGCTTTCTTTAACCTAGTTTTACGTTGTGTTACCCAAGATACACACAAAAAAACAACGCTAAATATTTCGCTTGATTACTGATAACTCAGAATCCAAATACTAATCATCTAAAAAATGCTATCATCATTTAAACTCAAAATAAAATAAGTAAACATAAACTAAACATACGTCGTCGAAGTTCTCTGATTTGTTACGTTATATAAAAAAACTATTTAATGTAAAAAACTATAAAAAAACCACGTGAAACTAAATGCGTCGAATTTAGGAACTTGCCACCAGGTCACTTTCATATCAAATCAATGAAATTCTAATCAGTAAAATTTACTTTTACTAAAATCCCTTAGTTTTAAATCTCTAAAATACCAATTTTCGTTAATTATTGCGTTCGCTGTCCGGGAGGAGATTACAAATAATGCTAGAAAGTCCAATTAATTATTCATCTATTAAACAAACACAAGTAATAAAAACACAACGACGATACATATGCTAACCTTAAATCCGCACCAATTTGTAGCCGGTTGTGTTAATTGGGTTAGGGGAGGACATACTGCCCTTATTTCTAATCGGTCTAACTTGCAAGTTCGCCTTTTAATCTTAGAATAAATTTCGAAGCTAATGTTACCTAAACACTATTAAAATTCAAAACAATTACGTAAACAATTGTACCCTCACAATTTCCAATTATACAGCATGCAATTTTTAAGCACATACATCTGAAGTACATTCAAAAAACGAATCTTTAAATTTTAAAAACGCAGATAAAAGTAGTTCGTCATACTTTAATCTCAATGGACTAACACATCAACAAGTACGACTGCGTTTATCTGCTTATCGCCGTATAATTTGGCAAAACACTGTCAATTGTAAATTAAACACAAGTATCATGAGTGTGCAAAGTTCGAGAATTACTCTTTGAATATTCTCCTCCAGGTTACAGCGGAAACAATCCGGACATAAACGGCTTTCTCGGCGAAGTTCTCGTCACGAATATTTCTTAATACCAATAAGCGGCAACCAAGTATTGCAACTTCCCAAATATCAAGTTCGCTAACGTTGGGTTCTGACTTGACTGAATACGACGTTGTAAAGTTTATGTACACAAAAGCTTTTACGCACGGTACTATTTACACAATACTGAATTAATAAGTTAGCTTTATTGACAAGTCTGTTTATGATTAACGTAAACATTTACAAATTTATGTGCAGTGAGACTTGGTCTATTAACGGCTGACAGCAGAATCACAGAAGTAGAGATCGGCACGCACAATATTTCACCGCAAAAATATAATCAATCCGAAAAAGTGATCTGAAACTCCGCCAATCAGGAAGCACTTGTCGAAAACACTATCCTAATTTCGGAAATGATAAGGTCTTGTTGACAACGATAATTCCACATAAAGTTCCCTGGCCTGTTGAACCTCCAACAAAAATCGCACAATGCGTTCGTAAGGTCCGGGTACGGAAAATTCTGTGCCAGCGTCCTTTACGTATGTTTTTTAGAATAAATTATTCGCGGACTACCCTATATTTCAAATTACAAAAGATTGCGCGATATTACACCACAAATAATTCGTTAATCACCGCTCACGTGTATTTCTAAAAACCAGTAAGTTTTTGCACTTCAGAGCAATTTAAACCAATCCAATAACGGCATCCCTCGCACGGTAGCCACGAAGTCGCCCACAGATGCACCTTTATAAACCCGCGACGCGCTGCAGAATACGAGACCAGAAGAAGACGAGAATAACCCCCAGACCAGAAGAAGACGAGGCCGAGACCAGACCAGAAGATAGAGAAGATATTGAATGCACTTCGCTTCGTTCATTCATCCGTACCGTACGTGAAATACCTGCTCGATCGTGACCGAGACCACCACGCCGTTCCTGATATCCAGTAGCCGCCAGTACCGATTGCTTCTTGTAATCACCGACCTGTTAATCGCCGCCGCGGAGTCCATCGTGATCGTGTGACCACGCGCACCACCTCGCGCCGGGTGACCTAAAGTTTGTTACCGAACTGCCATTAAAAGACACGTAAGTTATAGAGTCATATAATCTAACAATTTACAACAAATCACTACAGAACGTAACTAACGACGGGCTTAGTCTCCAGGAGTTATAACGTTAACATTACACCACCACACTAACAAAGAGTGTAACGCAGGGTAGATCCCGACGTCACTCGGAAACACCTGAGGGTGAAGGTTTGATACAGGGGTGTAAAGACCTACGACCTTTTCTTAGTCAAACAGGTTAGACAGGCAGCTCCCTACAGTCTACTGTTGGAGCTAAGGCCCCCACTTACTACACCTACATACACTACCTACAGACAAACACAATAAAAACACAGTGTCTTTGATCGCAGAAAGTACACAAGAAACCTGTTGCATAAAGTTGTATTAAGATATACGCCGGAAATTAGAACATTAGATAATCCGTAAATTATCGAATATTAACCTGTAGTAAATAATAAAAATACGACCGCGTGTATATTACGATATTTACCTTAAAAGTAAATTCATTTTAATGTAGCATTTTCCATAGCAAGTATTTCGTTTACTTTATAATTTGTATATAATTGAATTTAGTTGCGCCATTAGGACTTAATCCAGTTGTTTAAATAGTCTAAACGCTTTTTGTGAACAAAACGCGTCCTCAAACCGTTTCTAAACATATAATTATAGTCCAGAGATCTCGCCTTTGTTTACGCGAATCTTCCGCGTGTATTCCTTCATTGGAGTACAACATACAAGTTTCAGCGCTCCAGAGAGACTGAAGAGTTTAAACATCCAGTGCGCATAAGCGGGGACAAGTATTGATTTTCCCCCGTGACCTAGAAACAACTCGAGTTCATTGCGCTGACGTTTCCGAGCCATATCTGCTAAGGCTACCGTATACGCTTCTGTAAGACAGGACCGTAATTTAAATATTAAGAATACATCCTATTTCAAACGCGAGTGGAAAAACTAGGTAGGGAATAGAACAAATGTTCACAGAAACGACTTCGCACTCAATAACCAGGCGAGAGCAGAAGGAGCCCCGCTGATATCCATTATATTTAGTTTGCGTTTGTTATTAATATTATTGTAACATTATAAAATAATATACGTATTAAACCGCTTTAGTATAATTATTTAAAGTGACAGTGTTCAGTCCACTAAATAGTACGAATCCACACCCCGTTTAGTAAGAAATATGTAAGCACTATTGAGCATAGCCGAGGCTATAAAATAACACTCCGACTTCAACTGGAGGAGGTTATAACATACACTCAAAAATTCCTTAGTTTCGCCATATTCACTTTTAATACCAACAACCAATCAAATTGTTCATTACACTCAATTAACAACCGCGCTAAAAACGAACACACCTCGGTGGAAGTAACGGCAAATTACTTCATATTTTTCTTTTAACCCTGCGCTTTCACATAGAAACTGCCTTGACAGCTGTTTAAGTAACTAACGGTTTATCTCACTTTACGGGTCACATGCACATAACTTTTATTTAGTTGTAATTCAGATAAATACTGCCTTCTCGTGTAATGATAACTCTTAACTAAACACGAATCGGTATGCTTTATTTCGCAAGTCTTCTGGCACCATTTCTCAAGGGAGGGTAACAGAAACTTAATACAAAAAAAAAACAACTTGGAATTTTATATCTTACTTTACTCAAAACTCTATTGTAATTACACTCAATAACAAATTTCGTTCTTAATTTTAAATCCTTGGGAAAATTTGTATGAGGTATACGATTTTAATTAAATTAATTCTATCCATTTTAAATTCAATACGTCAAATTCTAATCCAGAATACAATATAAAGCTTTATAACATTAATAGAAGAAGATACGTCAATTTAATTTTAAAAGACGTATTTTCCCCCTTCAACTAGTGACAATTATCAATACTTAAAATAACGAGAATAACTACTATCTATACAATATTACCCTAAAATTACTTTGATTGTATGTAACCCAAGCATACTTGTGAATGAAATATTACTAAATCTTGAATTAAAATTATTAGTGACAATAACAGAAAACTTGTAATATCATAATCTAAATATCTTAACCATTAAAAAAACTTTTAATCAATTTCAATCCTCAATATATTAATCCTTGGCAACCAAGTATTTTAAATATTTTGGCTGTTAAAACTGAAATTTCGAAAAACGAGCAAAAAAAGTTATCTGATGTAAGTTACTTAAAAGTAGAATAGATCGGTCGGAAGTAATCTTTATGCACGCTCAAGAAGTGCATTTACTTCATGTGTACGCTTATCAAAGGACGCTAAAGGACCGGTACTTCTAAAATAAGTATTTGTACTATTTTTTTTTATTTTGCTACAACTGAACGCCTAACTTTTGGCTCAATAAGGACTGTTAATTACAATTAATGAAGTTAAGCCAGGCGCTTATGTTTTTATGTTACATGTCACAGTTACACTGCGTAAACCTGGTACTCGACAAAAACCCATCTCGCCTTTTAAAGTCACTTCTTAAAGTAGACAGTAGACCAAATGCTGCATAAAATAGGGAACTTTTTTATTTACTGGACCAAATCTGTGTGCATTAGTAGCAATCTGTCAATTCAGGGAGTAACGCGGCTGTTTTAATCACAACACTCTGTATGTTTTTGAGAACCCCCGTGATTATACTTTATGCAGATAGTAATTCATATAATTGTTAGATTTAATGTTTAAATCGACTGTAAACCTAAGGCGAAGAACCATTAATCTTGCTCTCTGTTTTGGAGAAAAGAGCCGCAGCTTAAATTCCTGTCGTGAAAAACCTAAAAATAATAAACTGGATCTCAATGTTCCAGAATGTGTGTGTTACTAATAATAGTTAAAATTAGCTCATGTAATAGATGCATAGCAACCTCTTTACATACCTCCATAACCTGTTAAGAGCGCACACTTTTTGTGACCAGTAATTTAAATACTGCCGTAATGACAAAATATTTTCTTTTTAAATTTTCTAAATGAAAACAATGTATAAATGCAATGTAAATTTAAATTAAAATATGCTTATTGCTTTGTATCTTAATTGCTCAAAGCAGAAAGCTAAATACTAAAGTTCTATGTAAATTTTTAATCTTTCGGTTTGTTCTTAAATGAGAAAACTTTCCAAACCTGTTTTACTATTTTTTAATTTTCCTTAATTAAATTAATTCAAAACTTCTTATATGTCAGCTTTGCATTATCTTAAACATTATTTCTCTATAAGACCAATAACTTTCAGTTTAAATTTGAAATATCTAACGATTGCGTCGAAAAAGATGTGGTCCATTTAATATAAGGTCCAATACAAGAGTGTTGAAAATTATTTCATCAAAAGTATAAGATCGGACGTGTAATACATGACAGACTCCAGACATCTAAATAATGTAGATGGTGTTATAGAGTTCTTATCAACCAAGCTGAGTAAGTGAAATTTATCAAATGTGACTACGAAGCAAAACGTACTTTCACACACAGTTTTTCTTATGTGGACATTTTCAGTGATAGGCTACTGATAGTTGAACGTAACGTTATATGACGTTTGTGACATTTAAACCTATGGTGAAAATATTTGAGTTTTTAAGGAACTTGAAATGAAAAATTAGGTGGTCTTTGTACACCCCTGTTGTACATTTCGACTAGCATGAGAAGTTTTAAATGTCACATAAACTTTAAAGTTGTTTGTAACATGGATGGTATACTAAAAATCACTTGTGGATTGAGCCTTAGAAGTTTTTCTTCGGAAAGATTAGATTTACATCAGAATACACAATGGAAAATCTTTAAGAGATCTGAAGGATGAATATAAAGACCAATCATAAGAGAGGTTAAAGTATTGCTTGCTGTTTTAGTTGTACGTTGAGCAATTTGTTAAATAAATTTGCATCCAGAAACGTTAGATTTATTTTGTGGAATGGAATATTTAGATAAACAGTTGAAGAATGAATTCTTTTGTAAGATGAATAGCCCATTATTACTTTTGACCTAGAATACATTAATGTGTTTACAAATGAAAAGTTCGTTGATCAATATTATTAAGCTCTGGGTGGCTATAAAAAATAACTGTTAAACGATAAGGAATGCATTAGGGTTTTTAAAAGGCAAGAGAAATTTTCGTTATAGTAGTAGTGTAGTAGTTTAGAAAGTTTCAACGTTAAAATATCGATTTTTCTAGATAGGAATAATCAAGTTGAAGGCTATAACCGGAGTCATATGTTGTAAACCTTGAACGTAAATTTTGTTATTGGCTGAATTCAACTACATCGCAAAAATTGCAACCAATTCCTTTTAATTTTTTGATTTTGATATATAAAAGTATTCCCCTCTGGAAGGGATAGACAGAGTTTGACGACGTAACGACATGGTCCTGCTATACATTTTTTTTTCGAATCACCCTTAAGGGCGAATAAAGCTCGCGTAGTTTTTGAGTTTGTAATTATTTACTAATTATAACTTCATGGTAACGGATGAAACCATTAACTGTTATGTACGAGTGCTACAATAATCTTTGTGCCGGAAAAGTGTGTGTAAAATGGCATTTCTTTAAAAGAATCTGTGTTGTAACCGATATAAAAGGAAAAGTAATACAGCAATTTTTGAATAAAATAGAATATTGTATATTTACATGGTATTCGTGTCGCTTAAGGAGTGATAGGGGAAGTTACGTTGCATTCCTTTCATAATATTCAGTTTGGAAACAGAGAAAAATTAAATGCAAGTACTTATTATATCTAAAGTTGCTAGTAAAAATATGACTGCAACGTACTGTTTAAAATATTGAGCCATAAAGGTTTAAGTTACACTCAGAGTGTACCACGACCTTTTAAACGGGGTAATTTATTGTTAAGGCAGTTTTAATGTATTTGAATTAGTTAATACCTACGAGAACTGCATAGGTGGACTTTCGTGTGATTGATTTAAGTTATACAAAGCAATATCTAGTGTGAATGCAACTGATCAGCGCCGTGTTACGCACTAAGATATTGAAAGGCTCCCGATATTGATGTCATCGCGCTCGAGCATTGAGAGTGTCTCCTGTCAGCTATTAAAACGAAAGGACTTCTGGATTACGTAAAAATATTGTATTTAATTTAATATTGTCTCTTGAGCGGGATTTACACACGCAGGTTGGCACGAAGGCGAAACTGCACAGGTATGTTCGCAGGTAAGTACGATTCGCAAAACGTAAATCGTACTTACCTGCGAGCATACCTGTGCAGTTCCGCCTCCACCCCAACGTGCGTGTGAGAAGCTCAGTCGCCTTTTGGTAAAAGCTTCAGTTTGCAAGTAGCACACCATGAGTAGTGACACAATGGATTGGTGTATTATTGGCGCCTTGCATTGTAACACCGGAAAAGAGAAGAAAACGCAGAAGAGTATGGATGAAATCATGGTTATCCAATCGCAAGTACTCACATCTTCATTTAATAAATGAATTACGTTTGGAACCTGACGATTATCGCAATTATTTGCGCTTGACTGAGGATAGTTACCAGAAGTTATTAGACCTAGTTGCTCCTTTTATTCCACGAGAAGACACCGTAATGAGGAAAGCTATAAGTTTACACGAAAAACTTTCTTGTACGTTACGATATCTCGCAACTGGAAGAAGCATCGCAGATATGAAATACTCCGGTAATCTCTCTGAAGCATCCATTTCTCTGTTTATTCCTGAAGTATGTACAGCAATTTTCAGGGTGTTAATGAATGAATATATGAAGGTAATATAAATAAATAAATAAATATTAACTTGTAGTAGCTACTTTTTAACCCACAACTTCTAGTTTCCCACCAGTAAAGTGGAATGGGAAAATGTTGCCAAAGATTTTTTACAAAAGTGGAATTTCCCCCATTGCTTGGGAGCTGTAGACTGCAAGCACATTCGAATAACTTGTCCACCAAAAAGCGGATCATACTACTACAACTATAAAGGGTTTTTAGTGTAGTATTGATGGCTATTGTAGACAGCGATTATAATTTTATATTGGCAAATGTGGGAACTAATGGAATATTATCAGATGGAGGAGTTATTGAAAACACAAAACTTTATGAGAAACTTGTAAACAGCCAGCTTTACCTCCACCATGTGCTGTTTCTCAAAACGGACAAACGTTACCTTTTGAGACGAAGCGTTTTCCTTGCGTCCGGATTTTCTGAAACCGTACAATATAAAGGAACTGACGTACGAGAAGGAAATATTTAATTATAGACTTTCTAAAGCGAGAAATGTTGTGGAAAATTGTTTTGGTATGTTGGCATCAAGATTTCGTATTTTTCATACTGAAATAAATTTTAAACTTGGCACCATTGATAGAGTTGTGCTACCATGCTGTATATTACACAATTTTCTACGACAACAAAACAAGAAAGATGGGCTGGACATACCTCTTAGTGACAGCATTTGCAAGGAAACCGATGTGTTTGGGAATTTACAGCGAGGTCATGATCGACATCCAGGTGAATATGCAAAAGAAGTTCGGGATCCTTTCTTAAAGTATTTTAATGAAGAAGGACAATTGGTTTGGTAACATGAACGCATAACAACTTAAGATGTTCTTTATTATTACATATACACTGGTGAATATAAAAAATGTAACAACATAAATTAGATGGTCACTCTTTGTATCCCTAAGAAAAAATAAATACATTGTTCTAAATGAAACTAACTAATCATTATTTTAAATAATAGTACAATATACACAAAATAAACCTACGGCGATAAATGCAGGGTGCTTCATTGTTGGCACGTATTTCTTCGATATCTCGCATGGTCAATGAGATATCTGAAAAATCATAAGAATTTTTCAGGTGCTTCATTGATCAATCGATATATTGAAGAAATACGCATCAATAAATCATTCTGTAATTCTGTATACATCTTATTGGGTAGTGAATTCTTCGTATAACGTTCGTACCGGCTGGGAAACTTCATCCGGACGATTGTACTGACTGGCCGGATAGGTACTATTAGTGCTATTGGTATAAGCAGAGCTCTGCAAAATCAACGTATACCTAACGTTTATACACCAAAAAGTATAAATATATTAGGAATATTATTTTTACCTGAATTGGTGATACGTGAGACAGATCTGTAAAATTACGTGGCGTTTCAACATGTGAAAATCTGGTCAGATTCCCTAATTGAGCCTCGAACAAGGCTTGGTTAATTACTTTCTCACAATAGATTGTCATTTCCGGACTCAATTTCCTTAACTTTGCTGACATATTTTTGCCGATAATATCATACTCGTCTTCTTCCTTTTTGTCCTGTTGTAATTTTGCACTAATAAGTCCTAACACTTCATCTGCTTGTGTGCTTTTCTTTCTTTTTGAAGCAGAGGAAGACGTGGTACTTATAGAAGCCGAAGGCGTGGGTCGGGACAAAACATCTTCTGGTATTGATGTCATTATTACCTTCCGACGTTCGTGGTTTTTCTTGGTCTTTTAAAAACAGCAGTGCGCCAAAGTACTATAGACTAGGGGTGTACACATTTTCAGTGCAAGTACCTGATCGGCGAGAAGAAATCACTTTTTTAAACTCCTTTCGAAAGCAACTTCGTAGCGAATTAATCTTTTTGACTACATTGTCTTTGTCAGCAGTTTCATTTATTTCTCTTAATTTTTCAATAAGCAATTTATAAGCTGAATCTTTGTTCAGCTTGTCAGAGTATTCTTTCGATTTTATTTTCCACAGGCATGGGTGGTTTCTGTATATATCAATAAATTCACTCAGAATACGTTGTTCTTTTATCTTGTTAGACATTTTGGTTTTCGAAATAGGTGGGTGTGTTTACCAACAACACATTTACGAATGACAGGCAGGCGAAAACTGAGACTCAGCATGAACCAGTTATTTACACGCAGGTACTTGCCTTCTAGTTGGCGCGAAAAATCAAGACGATTCCGCGCCTGAGACCTGAACGCGCCTCGTTTACGACCTGAACGAGCCGTCAGTTTGGCCTTTAGACGCACATACTTACCTTCGTGTCTTTACAAGTTCAGTTCCGCCTTCGCGCCAACCTGCGTGTGTAAATCCCGCTTTGGGCTTTCAACGGCAAGAGGCGTAATAGTTATGGTTTTTCTGTTGTTGAATTGAACTTGAACTTATTGAAGATCCTTTGTTTTCCAAATACGATAGTATTATTGTGTCTAGGTTGTAAGTTAAGTATATAGGTTGTAGCAAGTTTTTTATCGAACATTGAACTAGTATTTAAAAGGTGTAAAAATTGTATTGATGTCATGTTTGAAAAGTCAACAGTGGTATTTATAGGTTTATTGGATTATGTTTTAAAAGTCAATAGCCTAACAAGTTTGTTTAAATGTTGTCAGCTTAAACATTTAATTTGAACTCAATATATTATTTCAATAACGCTTAGACTTAGTAGTCAATACTGTAGAATTATTTAATTATTGTATTAAGTTGGTATATTCACAATGTATGAACGGAAGATACATTATTAACGTCTTTTCTGTTAAAAGGAATAATGATCTAAAGCTAATACAGATTTATGCTGTTGTGTTTCGCTTTTATGTGGGCCAATCAACGTAAATTGACAAAAAACGAAATGTTTACGGTCTACGCACAGTTCTGTGAATACGATTTACAGTTGTGTTTCATAAAAACGCATAAAATTCATTCTCGTGGAATTTCCGTATTTGGTATACTCCGTATCAGGTTTACAAATTACAGTCGCTTCACTATAGCTTCATTATAGCTGGTTAATAGAACAGATTTAATTAATTATGATTACTGAACGGAATTTTCACGTAAGAGAGATAATTTGTGTTTTAGAAAAGCACATTTATTACATTTGTATTAAAAGTGCATTCCAGAATTCCATAACATAGCCGATTCATGTATTCATATGATATTAATGCAACCAGTAAGAAGGGATGCAAATATTATTAAACCGTTGTATTTTCAAAATTTAATGAGATGAGTTATTCATTATTTTGAATTCACATAAAGTTAATGAGCTTATCTGACGAAGCTTAACGTACTTTAAAACTCATACGTAATTTTGGGATATCTATAATTAAAGTTGAGTTAGTTATCTACACAGGGGGCCCACATCTTGTCTTCTGCAGGCATTTAAGATTGTACTACGCCCATGAATATTTACCGGTATATAGTGGCGCATTGAACACGGAACTTTGAGTTATACTTATGGTAAGTGTCTGGTTCTTTGTAACAGTCTTTCAATTACTTTGACACACCACAATACTGTTAATAATTCCCGTCTAAGAAGATAAATTAATTTAATCATAATACATCATATTTGAATGATTATGTTTTCTGTTAATTTATTAATCTCTTGTTCATGTAAGTCAACCTTAATATTTTGTTTGTTTCCCTGGCGTTATCTATTAATAGTAACGCAAATTACGAAGTATCTGGTGGTTGTCAATGAACTTGTTAGTCTTACTACGGACCCGCACGTTTCCGGCGAGTTCAGACGGTAATCTGCATATTTATAAGCCTTCAGAAGGCCCAACGCGGTTTGATGCAACATTTATAAGGGAAAACCAGAATTTTTGGCTCGGCATTACTCGGAAATTCGAAAAGTTCTCTTAAAGTTGTCGTTCTTAAAACATTATTAAGAAGCTAAATAATTTTGGACTATATACAAAATGTAGTTTTAGTATAATAATAACTTAAAGAAACATGAATTGTTGGGTTATTTTACTAATTTAATTTTTGCTAAATTACTCAAAAGTGGCAAACTTTTGGGAGAATGACGTCTAACTAAAATGCGTATTATTCCAATGAAGATTAAAGTATTTCCTTTCCTTGTATTTACGATGATCTGTTTGATTAGTAGAACACAATTATAAAACGGTTTCCTATAAATTTCATAAGATTGGAAGGGTTGATGTTCTTGTGAGGTACTTGTGTAAAGAGTTGATATCCTAATCAATTATTCATTAATGACCCTCTTTATTAATTACTTTCAGCGTTAAGAAAAAGTCAGAATCTATCTCCCTCTATCGTTGTTATAGACACCTTCAATAATTTTCCACACCAGAACTTTACTGCTTTCTCCACCCACAATAGACTAATGAGAGATGCTTGTCTTATACCAGTAGCCACCAACGTCCACATGGTATTTTAATAAAGTCGCGCGACGTAATATTACAAGTAGGTTTATTTTCGTGGTCTTTGCCATCTTCGGGATTCTTCCTCAGCACCTGATCATTCCAGACCCGCTTCAGAGAGTTAGTTGAGATTTGGCAAACCAAAGACACATCTACCCCCGTTCTAGACCTGAAGCTGTGATCTTTGCGTTTGGCATAATATTCATCTGTTACCGACGTACATCATTTGTCGAGATACCTCGACAACGCCATCTAAAAATTATCTTCATATAACCGGGCTACTGGTCGTTTTGTTTACTCAGTTGAAAAGAAAGGCTCTCGCCTTAATTCTACTAACCCCCATAAGTCTCATTTACATGGCGCAACGGGTTAGTCCCAGATTCTTGTAAATGGTCTTTCCAACACCAATACGCCATACAGAGGCATATAAGTAAAAAAAAACAGAAGCGCCCGATACCCGCAGATAACATTACTACCAGACGCCGTTTGTAGATCACAAGGTGATCCCCCAGCTCTACAAAGACGCTCCGCGTTTACGCCATGGAGTTTCATATTTAATCTCGCCAAACATGAGTAACCGCTTCAATATCCGATCACAATTCATGATAAATCGGTCTTAAAGAAAACCGCATCCGTAATATATAAACTGAAATTAATAATTCTTATAAATAATCGCGTTTGCTGAAGGTTTAAAGACCTTAAGTAGAGAAATTACCATTGTGATTAGTACAACTCCACCGTAACTGGTATTTCGTATAAAAGTTAAGTCCGTTAGGACAGAATAATCAGGAAATCTATTTGTCGAAGTAATTAACCACCTTAAATAAATAATTAGTTAATAAAGCTCTGTAAAAGTTAGTTAGTTTATTTAAATCTTCGTTTGTAAGTAATAAACCGTAAAAGTTATATTTGATAGAAGGAAATATAAAAGTCCAATTCATAAAAATTAGAGGTAGAAAAATTGCATTTATTCAATTTAAATTCTGTATAAAAGCAGACCAACATCAACTAGTCATTCGAATGTGATATAAACTATACTTTAAGGTAAGGATTTTTCTGGTCCACCTTCTAGCGAGCAATCGGTCATTACCGTTCTAAGTAACCTTGCAATTCCGTTAGGATAACTGTGCATAGGCACCCGTGCAGCTTCTGAATACAGGGCCGCCATTAAAACATTCAAATAATTTTAAAAAGTCATTTAATTAGGATATTTTTCATATATATTAAAATATAAGTCCCAAATAGGTTAATTGAAGGTAATATTAATTCTATTCTCACAGAAACGTCCCAGAATTGAGTAGAAGGAGGATTGGAGCACAGAACAAACCCAGACAGGCGTCCCTCTGAAGATTTCTTTTATTTAGTGTTGTACAGAGCTGTCCAGTGTTGTATAATTGTTTTTCGTAGGTTAAATGTGAAATTATTTGAGTGTAAAAAGGAAAAGGATTAATATAAACATAAAACCATTATATGACTATAATTCAGTGTGTACTGTGATTAACCCCAGCCAAAGTAAACGAACCCCGCCCCTTTTTATTAATTAAAAAATCCGATTGAGCTAGACTGAGGCAAATTAAGGTAACATAAAGTAAAGTCCTTTTGATTCAAAGAAAAGGAGGTTACAACAGTAAAACGTACCTTTGACCATTGACCGCACAACCCTTATGTGTTGACTCATGTTAAGTTCTTTATGTGACAATTGTCATCATATAAATTGCAGCATTTCATGAATATTCGTCTGTCGTGTTATGGAAAACTGTAAACATGTATAATATAAATACTGCCTTATTTCATTTCGTTCTTTTTTGTTATGCATTTCGAAACATCGAAACATTTTACATTCTTTAAAGACATTATGAAAATGTAAAGTTTCACCATTCTCACACATAATAAAATACTTAGCTTTTTTTGGGTTTTTTAATGATGTATTTTAAATTATACAAACTAAACATTTCGATAACACTTACAGTTAGTTATCTTCGTCAGTAGTAATATCTGTTAAAATTGTTAAAGATGGTGTAAACAATTTTGTTAAAGTTGAAAAATTAAAACATAAAGATCAGGCAGCTATCAACATAACAGTTTGAGAAACGTATAAAGCCAACCATAAAATTAAATTTTAATAAAGAATAACTAGGTCATTAAAAATTAAATATTGTTAAACTGTCTTAAAGATGACAAATCAGAACAATATCTACGACGAAAGCTAACAATGAAAAATGTCAGCAAAAAAACACTTTTAACAAAACTTAATCAAGTTATGATGTAAGTGTAAAGTTGAGAAAAACTTCAATTTCAAACTGATAGAAGCATTCACAAATATAAACATGACATCAAATAAAATAATCCAGTTAAATCTAACAAAGAGATATCTTTATCAATAAGTGCAAGTGTTATTAACAATGAAAAGCATAATGCAGAACGTTTTTTGTAATTTTTTAATTTTAATCTTAATTTCAACTACCTATATTAAATTATAGTGCTGTGGTAATTAAACATATAATTGGTAAAGCATTCGCTTCAAGGTTGTTACGTGCAATCTTCGACTTTGTACCCAAAACTTACCCTAACGGAGGAGATACCTTTATAGGACTTGCCGGTAGCTGGGTCACGGTAGAGGTGGAGGGGTTCTACAGTGATGCAGATGGTATCTGTAAGCTGAAAGAGAAGAGAGGGCGCCAGCTAGAACGATAAATCAGCTAGCCCTAGGTAAAGAGATCATTTGCCACTTTTCTAGCAAAGCAACGAATATGTGAAAGGATTTGAGCACCAGGAAAAGTAGTTGTAAAGCAGAAGGTCCCCAAAACAAAAGCTATATATTAATTACAAATCATGTCAGTTGCATTTGTATGTACACACACATATAATCTAATTTATATTCCCCAAAAAGTAAAAGAGAGATAATTCCCTAAATAAATAATTAACTCAATTGTGTTACACAAATTGTTAACCACAGAGATAATACATAGACTATTTGTGCTCTTAAATACACAATATAGCAAGCCACCTAAATAGTCTAATACTAGAATTTAGATAATGAAATCAAGTTAACTTTACATCCAAAAATGGCAAAGTAATATACAGAATTTCAAAGCTAAGTTATGCTAAAACATAGGTTTATAGTCTTTAATAAAATACAGTAAACAGGTAATTTAAGCATTCCTCAAGTTGTAAAGGCACATTGAATAAAACATTATAGTAATAATACAATTGCTATGAATAACATGCAGTAAACGAATATAACAGAAATGATCAGGTGGTTAATAAAATCTTTAACTAGAATCTGTTGAGCTGAATGCATCCAATTACACAGTTTCTTACAAAACAGTGTTTAAATGCATAGATTACCAATAAGCATGGTAATTTTTATACTCAAAAATTTTACCCAAAGCAATTTCATGTAAAAGTGCAAAAATTTGTGCAATCACACTTAAAGTTTTATCACAAACATGTACATAGGTCTATACAACTTATAGGATTGGTCACAGATTAATCAAAACATTAACGTATTCAAAAGACCCTGAGTATGAGTAATTTATAACTTATCTTTCATATCCCAGCCTGTCGGAAAGCTATAGTTTCAAATATTTCACAGGTGTTCCACCCTTGTAGGTCAAATCTCTTGCTAACTATGTAATAAGTAACACACTTCATCAGCCAAATGCCAACTATGTACGAATTATATACAAATGTACTACAGCGTACCTATATCCATATTTGCATAGCATACAAGTATATTTAGATGGTGTACGAAAAGTATACTATATGGCGTACAAAAAGTACCTCTAAAATTAAATACATACAGCCAAATGAAAGCATGAATATCAATCCTACCTTCAATGAGGTAGAGAATCAGAAAAGTATTAATGGTAACGTTCAGAAATGAATTCAGTCAAGTACGAGTACGAGAACAGCTGATAACTGTCTCGAACAGTTAAATAGTAATTTCTTTCCCCTAAAATAAAAATAAACCGTTAAAGTAGATTGTTACATTCTTACCAGCGAATCTAAAGTGTAAAAACAACTTCGTGGTTACAGAGAAATTTGTGAGGTTAAATCTAACCCCTTTAGCTAATTGCTTTAATGATTTTCTTAATAGATTTAGTTCTTCAATCGAACTAGATCGATGGTCTGAAAGTAAAACGTGGTAGAAGAACAAAAAAACCAAACGTGACAAAAGCTCACCTGCTTTCAGTATTTCCTATATATATCCGATATAAATCGTTTGTACCCACTAATTATAGCGATTCGGCACAAAATTTAGAAAAATGTTATAAAACCGATAACCATCGAAGGGCTAAATACAGTCCAGTAATTTACATTTTTCCTTCAGGAAGCAACAAAATGACTTTTACTTCGTCAAACAACAGACAGGACGGAAGTGAAATTAAAAGTCAAATATTCGGATGTCAAACCGATATATACCAGTGACACCCAACACATGAAGTTGAAATATAACTTATAAGTGAGCATCAAAAGGTTTACCCAACCACCACAGAAATGTTTTTAATTGTGAAGCGTAATATATTCAAGAAACTACAGAGATAAGCTTAGAGAAATGTCATTATTTCTAGAAAAATAGAAAGTTCAAAGAAATACGAGTAATCCATAAATTTTAATAGATCGCAAAAATTTACTTAATCGTACAGCAAACGTAACGAATGTAACAAGGTCAGTAAAAAACCTAGACATGCCAAAAGTCAAAATTATATATATATATATATATATATATATATATATATATATATATATATATATATATATATATATATATATATATTATATTACTTTCAGTCCTTTTAACGAGGTTTTTATAAGTATTAATGAACGCGTTCCTATAAAACAATTTTGTGTATGTAATTGAACATGCAAATAAATCAGACATAATTTTTCGAATGTATAGGTGGTATAGGTGGTATTAGCGTATAAATTATTTATTATTTCACGTAATATTTAATTTTAATTTTAATGTATACAGTTTTGAATTGTAAGCTGGTTCCGCAAACTGTCAAAACATGGTTTATTAATTTTGGTTGATTGATTGATTTGATCGAGCATGATTTTTTTGAGATTGATTGATTAATTAATTAATCAAAAGCCAAGAGAGAGAGAGAGAGAAACGGATAAACGAGAGAGAGAAGGAAAGAGACGTCCATGACCAACTTTTATTACATTAGTCTATGCGCCACTAGATGGCGCTAAAAATCAATTGTAACGCAAAGGGGGCCAGGGCGCATACCCTGATACAAGTCCTGTCTTACAAGGCTAGGGTCACCTTATTAGAATACAATTCTTTTTATGACGGGGGCGAAGGCCTACAACTGTAAGATTAGCTTAGAACCCACACACAATTGCACCAAGGGGGTCACGATAGGGGCCATATCCCAAGAGCTAGTTTCTGCACTTATGTATATAAAGCTAGGGCCCCATACCATTTCCAACCAGGGGACGCGGCAGGGGGCGAAGGCCCGAGAACAAGTTTTGAACATCTACACGTGTCTTACAAGTTAGCATTATGGCCCCCTTATTTCAAGTTTCCCGCCAAGGGGCCACGATCTTAACACAAGATCGAAGGCCTACATGGTGCTTCTTACACTTGTCTTACACGTTAGCATTAGGGTCCCCTTATTATAATACTATTTTCAGTCAAGAGAACCGGGGTACAAACCTAAAACAAGTTCTTATAGTTGTCTTATTAGAACATTGTACGCGCACGCATTTGCCTACCTGCCAAAGAGGGCCTTAATACAACTCAATTAGGGTGAGAATTCCATCAAGGGGTTAAAAATGACCGCCGAAAAGAATCCTTAGGTGTGAATCGACAAAAAGTTCTTAACACAACTGAAAGGGCTCTAGTTAGGGTGAAAATTCCATCAAGGGTTCAAAATGGCCTCCGAAAAGAAACCATAAAAAATTTTCTTAATACAACCAAATCAGGGTGTAAATTCCATCAATGGTTGAAAATGCCCTGCGAAAAGAAACCATAGGGGTGAAAAAATACGATCCCCACGTGGGCGTATAAAAAACCGAAAGGTGGGCTTTCCCCAGAACATCCAAGATGGCGGCGACAAGTGCCTGTCTTTTACTCTTCTTTTAATTATAAGATGCCAAAACCTATTTAAACGGACATTTTCTTCTTATCTATTAAAATTGTTAGGGTTTTTATACATTTCAATACCTTCACGTTGTAGACGAACATAATAATGAGTTTATCTTGACAATATTTCCATATTGTCAAATTCCACAGCAGACTTCTCTGGTTGACCTAATCTACAAAATGTTCTTTACGTCTTTTATCAAAGCTACGTTTTGTGGTTCCGATGTATACTTTTCCACATGAACAAGATAACTTATACATTTATATCATTTCTTGACATATTAATATCTAAAAATAATAATTCACTATCGTTTAAGGTTTACAGAAATCCGACACATACTGATAGATACCTTTATGAATTATCCAACCACCATCCACGTCAAAAAATTGGTGTAATTACATCTTTAGTAGATCGAACAAAAGGAATTTGTGACCCTGAATTTTTGAAGGATGAATATAAATATTTAACAAAATCCTAACAAGATAATGGATATTCACTTGCAGATATTAATAATGTTATTATACCTTCTAGACGTAATCTTAAAGAAAAACCAGTTCTTAACGTTGGTACTGCGTTTCTTCCTTGTATAGCTAATGTTACAGATAGAATTTAAAAAAATCCTAATTAAATATGGCATTAGGACTATTTTGGAACCTACAAGAAAAATTAAAGAACATTTAAGATCACCTAAAGATGTCAATCACTTTATCGTCTTCCGGAGTGTATAAGTTATCTTGTTCATGTGGAAAAGTATACATCGGAACCGCAAAACGTAGCTATGATACAAGGCGTAAAGAATATATGAGATTTTGTAGATTAGGTCAACCAGAGAAGTCTGTTGTAGCTGACCATGCCCTGAGTAATCTAAATCATGACATTCAATTTGACAATATGGAGATATGGTCAAGACAAACCCATTATTATGTTTACGTGAAGCTATTGAAATATATAAACACCCTAATAATTTTAATAGGCAAGAAGGAAATCTCCGTTTAAATAGGTTTTGGCATCTTATAATTAAAAAAGGCATAATGATACGTCTTAATTTTGATTTTAATTTTCACTTTTGGTATGTCTAGGTTTTATGCTGTGTTTTTCCTACACCTTGAAGGAAAAGCTTTACCAATTATATGTTAAATTACCACAGCACTATAATATAACATAAGTAGTTGAAATTAAGATTAAGATTAAAAAAAAACAAAAAACGTTCTGCATTAAAGAACCTAAAAAAAAGATAAGTATTTAAAGATATTAGTTTACTTTATTGCTGTTCGATATTAACAGAAAGTACAAATTAAGGAAAAGCTGCCACGGGCGATTAATGTGTTTTTGAAATAAGGTAATTAAGTAACCGGCTTGTAGCCACCCTTCGCGTTTTTTTTGTAAGATGGCTTCTGAAAGTAATGAGGGCGAATTTAAAAGTTTGTTTAAACCAAGTTTACGGATCAACACGAATTTACATCGCCAAATACACTTGGTCAATTTTAGTGCACAGTTTATATTTGTTGAACAGATACAATATTTGTAATACTCTGCGGTGTTTTTTATCTGTATAGATACTTCTTATTGATCCATTGACTTCTTATATTCTATATTCCCATACGCTTATGCTCACAAACCTACACATTAATGCATTCATACATTGCCACACTCATATAACCACACACTCACAATTTAAGAAAATGATACTTACACTTTCACAGACAACTACATACACACAAACACACTTACACATTTTTACATATTCATACTTACACCCACAGACTCACACACTCACGCTCATAGACCTACGCACCCACACACTCACTCACATACTCACACTCACAATAGACAAGTTCTTGTAAAACTTGTTTGTGATTCCTTAGGTGGTTTGATTTCTCATATTCTATACTCACACAGTCACACGCCCAAAAACATACCCATTCACAGACCCAATAATCAAGATCTCAGACACTCCCACACTAATGTAACCAAACACACTTACAGACTTACACACCTACACTCATACATTTACTCACATTCTTACTAAGGACACACTCACAACTTATACTCAAACACACACTTACACACTCACGCACTCACACATTCACAAACCTACACACTCACTCACACACTCGCACACTCACACACTCACACACTCACACACTCACACACTCACACACTCACACACTCACACCACTCCACACACTCCACACCACACTCCACCTCCCCCACACTCCACTCACTCACACACTACCCACACACCCACACTCACTCACCACACTCCACACACTCCACACTCCACACTCACACCACTCACACACACTCACACACTCCACACACTCCCACACTCCACCTCACACACTCACCACACTCACACACTCACACACTCACACTCACACACTCACCCACACACTCACACACACCTCACACACTCACACCACACTCACACCACACTCCACACTCCACACCCACACCTCCACACTCCACTCACACTCCACACACTCCACACTCACACTCCACCACACTCCACACACTCACACACCACCTCACACTCACACACTCACACTCACACACTCACACACTCCCACTCACACCTCCCACCTCATCACACCTCACACACCTCCCACACTCACACACTCACACACCACTCCACACTCCCACACTCACACACTCCCACCCCACACTCCACACACTCCCCACTCACACACCCACACTCACACACTCCACCTCACCACCTCCACACTCCACCTACACTCACACACTCACACACTCCCACACTCCCACCTCACACACTCACACACTCACCCCACACACACCTCCACCTCCACACTCACACACTCACACACTCCCTCACACCCCACACTCACACACTCACCACCCACACCTCCACACTCACCTCACACTCACACACTCACACACACACTCCACACACCTCCACACCACCCTCCACACCCCACACACACCTCACACCACACACTCACACCTCCCACCACACTCCCACCTCACCTCCCACACCTACCACACCTCCACACTCCACTCACACCTCACACCTCCACACTCCACACTCCACACCTCCACACTCACACTCCCACACCTCCCACACACTCCACACACTCACACACTCACCCACACTCACACACTCACACACTCACACACACCACACACTCACACCTCACACACTCACACCACTCACACACTCACACCACACTCCCCACCCCCCACACTCCCACACACCACACCACACACACACACCACACTCACCACCACACCCCACCCCCCACACTCACACACCCCCCCACACACACACACACACTCCACACACCACACCACACCCTCACACCCCACCACACACCACACCCCACACACCCACACCACCTCACACCACCCCTCCACACACACCCACCCCACCTCACACACCCACACTCACACACTCACCCACACTCCCCCCACACACCCACCTCCCCCCCACACACTCCACACACTCACACACTCCACACTCACACCTCCCCTCACACACTCACACACCCACCTCACACCCCCACACACCACACCACACTCCACACACCTCACACCTCACCACACACACTCCACTCCCACTCACACACCACACACACACACACCCACACCTCCACACCACACCCCACACTCCCACCCACACCTCCCACCACCCCACACCTCCACACACACACTCCACACTCACACCCCACACACCACACCCCACACTCACACACCCACACTCACACACTCACACCTCACACCTCCACACACCCACACTCCACACCCCACCACTCCCTCACACACTCACACACTCCACACACCCCCTCCCACACACTCACACACCCCACACTCCACCACACTCCCACACCTCCCACCTCCACACCCCACCCACCACACCTCCACACTCCACACTCCCACCCTCACACTCCACCACCCTCACACTCACCACACACCTCACACACTCCACACACACACACCTCCCACACACTCCCACCTCACACACTCCACACCTCACCTCCCACACCACACTCACACACTCCCACACTCCCACACTCCACACCCACACCCACACACACACTCCACACCCCACACTCACACTCACACACTCACACACACTCACACACTCCACACCACACACCACACACTCACACCTCCACACCCCACCCCACCTCACACCCACACTCCACCCACACTCACACACTCCACTCCACACTCCCACCCTCACTCCCTCCCACCTCACCTCCACACACTCCCACACACCTCCACACTCCACACACACCCACACACTCACACTCCCCCCACACACTCACACACTCCCCCCACCTCCACACCCCCCTCCCACACTCCCACCTCCACACCCCCACACTCCCACACCCCCACCTCCACACCCTCACCTCCCACCTCACACACTCACACACCTCACACACTCACACTCACACACACACACACACACTCACACCTCACACCACCCACCTCACACCCACCCACACTCACACACTCACCTCACACACACTCCCACACACCACACTCACACCTCCACACCTCACCACCCACACTCACACACTCACACACTCCACTCACACTCCCACCTCCACACACTCACACACTCACACCACACTCCACCTCACCACACTCACACACTCACACACACCCACACTCCACACTCACTCCACCTCCCCACCTCCACACACTCACACACCACACACACACACCACACACTCCACACCTCACACACTCCCACACCTCACACACTCCACCTCACACCACACACTCACACCTCACCCACCACCCACCTCACACTCACACTCCACCACTCACACTCCACCCACCTCCCATCCACACTCCACACCTCCACACACTCCACACTCCACCACACTCCACACACTCACACCTCCACACTCCACACCTCACACTCACACACTCACACACACTCACACACTCCACACTCACCACTCACACACTCCACACTCCCCCCTCACCTCACACCCACCTCACACACCCTCACACCACACACTCACACACCCCTCCACACCCACACTCCACACACCTCCCACCTCACACCCCCACACTCACCACTCACACACTCCCCCTCACACTCCACCACACTCCACACACTCCCACACCCCACACACCACACTCCCACACACCTCACACTCACACTCCCCCCTCCACACTCCCACCTCACACACTCACACACTCACACTCCACACCTCACACCTCCACACTCCCCCACACCACCACCCCCACACACCCCCACACTCCACACTCCACACCACACCCCACACACCCCACCACACACCCACCCACACACCCCCCACACCCACACCCACACCTCCACCTCCACTCACACTCCCCCCCCACACACCCACACACACCCCCCCTCACCCACACTCCACCCACCCCCCCTCACACACCCCACCTCCCACTCCCCCCACACACCCACACACCACACCTCACACTCCCTCCCCACCCCCTCACACTCACCACACACCACCTCACACACTCCCACCTCACACACTCCACACTCACACACCACACCACACACTCCACACACTCACCCCACACTCCCCACACACTCACACACTCCCACACCCCACCCACTCCACACCCCCACACCACACACTCACACTCACCCCACCCCCCCCCCCCCCCCCCCCCCCCCCACCCCCCCCACACCCCACTCCACACTCACACCACACACACCCACCCACTCCACCACACTCCACCTCCACACTCCACTCACACACTCACCTCCCTCACACCTCCCTCACACCTCACACACCACACCTCCCCTCACACCCCACACTCCCCCCCCCCCCCTCACCCCCCTCACCCCCACACTCCCCACACCCCACCCACACTCCCACCCCTCCCCCCCCTCCCCACACTCACACCACACCCACACTCCACACCCCACACCCCCACCCCCACCCACCCCCACACCCCACACCTCCCCCCACACCACACCCCCTCCACACTCCCCCACTCACACCACACTCACTCACACTCCACACCCACTCACCTCCCCCCCCACTCACACCTCCCTCACACACCCCCTCTCCCCACCCCCCCACACCTCCCCCTCCCCTCCCTCCACACCACCTCACCTCCACACCCCCACCCCCACCCCCCTCCACCTCCTCCACACACTCCACACTCACACCACACATCACACACTCACACCCACACCTCCACCACACTCCACACACTCACACCTCCACACTCCACACTCACACCACACTCACACTCCCACTCCACACACACTCACACACTCACCCCCACCCACACACCCCTCACACCTCCACTCCACACCACTCCACACCACCTCACACTCACACTCCCACCTCCACACCCACACCTCCACACACACCACCACCACACCTCCCCCCCACTCACACCCACACACTCCACACTCCACCTCCACACCACACCCCCCACACTCACACACCCACCTCCCCACCCACACTCACACCTCACACTCCACACTCACACCCCACACTCCACACACCTCCCACCACACACTCCACCCACCTCACACCTCCACACCCCCACCTCCACACTCCACACTCCCACCTCACACACTCCACACTCACACTCCACACCTCCCACACTCCCACCCTCCACACTCCCCACACACTCCACTCCACCTCCACACCCACCCTCCACCCACACCTCCACACCCCACACTCACACTCCACACCCTCCACACCCACCCCTCACACACTCCACCCCACACCACACCCACCCACACCCACCTCCACACTCCCACACCCACACACTCCACACTCCCACACTCCACACTCCCCCACACCTCCACACACACTCACACCCACCTCCACCTCACACTCACACTCCACACCACTCCACACTCACCACCTCACACACTCCACACACTCCCCACACTCCACACTCACACACTCCACACCTCCACACACTCACACCACCTCACCCACACACACTCCACACACTCACACTCACACTCACACTCACCTCACACCCCCACCCCACACCCACACCCCCTCACACCCACACTCACACACTCCCCACCTCCCACACTCCACCTCCACACTCCACACTCACACCCCTCACACACTCCACCCACACTCCACACTCACACACACCTCACACCCACACACTCACACACTCACACACACACTCACCCTCCACACACCTCCACCTCCACACTCACACCTCACACTCACCCCCACACACCACACCCACCCCACCTCACACACTCACCACACACACTCCACACTCCACACTCACACACCCACACCCCACTCCCACTCCCCTCACACTCACCTCCACACTCACACACTCCCACACACTCACACCCCCCACACTCACACCCACACACTCCCACACTCACACCTCACACACCCTCCACCTCACACCCCCCCCCACACACCCTCACACACTCCCTCCACCACCACACTCCACACTCCCCACACCCACACACCCCCCCACACTCCCTCCACACACCACACTCCACCTCACACCACACCCCCTCACACTCACCCCCCACACACTCACACACTCCCCTCCACACCCACACCACACACTCCCACACTCCCCCTCACACCTCCACCTCCCACTCACACACCCTCCCCCTCACCCCTCTCCCACACACTCCACACCTCCCACTCACACTCCCACACCCCCTCACACTCCCCTCACACTCCCCTCCACCCTCACACTCCACCTCACACTCCCACACTCCACACTCACACCCCCCACACACTCCCTCCACCTCCCACCTCACACACCTCCACACACTCACACACTCCCCTCCCACTCACACTCCACACTCACACTCCACACCTCCACCTCCCACACACCTCACACACTCCCACCTCCCACCCTCCCCCCCCACTCCACACTCACACCACCACTCCCACTCACACTCACCACCACACTCCACCCCACACACTCACACCCTCCACACCACACCTCACCTCACACTCCCACACACTCACACTCACACCCCACACACTCACACACTCACACTCACACCCACCCTCACACTCCTCCCACACTCACACACTCCATCCTCCCACACTCACACACTCACACACCACACTCACACACTCCCACACTCCCACACACCACACACCCCACTCACACACTCCACACTCACACACTCACACCTCACACCCACACTCACACACTCACACCCTCACTCACACCTCCACCTCACACTCACACTCACCTCCCTCCACACCTCACACCACTCCCACCTCACACTCCACACACACACACACCACACACTCCACCTCCACACTCCACACTCACACACTACACCACACTCACACACACCTCACACTCCACACTCACTCACACTCACACACTCACACTCCACACACTCACTCACACTCCACACACTCACACTCACTCACACACCACTCACCACACTCACCTCACACCCCACTCACACTCCCTCACACACTCACACTCACACACTCCACACACTCCCACACCTCCACCTCACACACTCCACACTCACACACTCCCACACTCCACACACTCACACACACACTCCACCACCACACTCACACTCCACACACTCACACCTCACACACTCACCTCACACACTCACACCCCACCCATCACCTCACACTCACACCTCACACTCACACACTCACACACTCACACACACACCACACACCCACACACCCCCTCACACTCCCTCACACACTCACACACTCACACCTCCACACACTCACACCTCACACTCCCACCTCCCACACCTCACACACTCACACTCACACCTCACACTCCCTCCACACACTCACACCTCACACACTCACACCTCACACACCACACTCACACCTCACACACTCACACTCCCACACACTCACCTCCACACTCCCACCACACACACCACACTCACACCCACTCCCCTCCACACTCACACTCCACACACTCACCACTCCACACTCCACCCCTCACACTCCACCACTCCACACTCACACACCTCACACCTCCCACACCCACCTCACACACCTCACACACTCACCCACCTCACACTCCACACTCCACTCCCACACTCACACACTCCACACCTCACCTCCACACTCCACACCTCCACCACCCCACTCCACTCACACTCCACACCTCCACACTCCACCTCACACCTCACACACCTCCACCTCCACCACCTCACACACTCACACTCCACACTCACACCTCCCCTCACACCTCCACACACTCACACACTCACACACTCACACTCCCCACACTCACCTCCCTCACACTCCTCACACTCACACTCCCACACTCACACCCACTCACACCTCACACCTCCCACCTCACACACTCACACACCTCACCACACTCACACCTCACACACACACACTCACACTCACCTCACACACCTCACCTCCACCCACTCACACACTCACACATCCCCTCCCCACACACTCACACTCACACACTCCACCTCACACCTCCACACTCCCCACACTCACACCACTCCACACTCCACACCTCACACACTCACACACTCACACACTCACACCCACACTCCCACTCCACACACTCACACACCTCACCTCCCACACTCCACCACCTCACACCTCACACTCCACACCCACCACACTCACACTCCACACCTCCACACACTCCACACACTCCCTCACCCACCTCACACACTCACACACTCCACACTCACACTCCACCCCCTCCCACACTCACACTCCCACACTCACACACTCACACTCACACCACACCTCACACCTCACACACTCCACCTCACACTCACACACTCACACACTCCACACCTCCACACACACTCACACACACACTCACACACACTCTCACACTCCACACTCACACACTCACCACTCCACCTCCACTCACACACTCCACACCCCTCACACACTCACACACTCCACACTCACACACTCACACACCACACCTCACACACCACACACTCACACTCACCCTCACACCCCCTCACACACTCACACTCCACACTCCACACACTCACACCACACCACACTCACACACTCCACACTCACACACTCACACACTCCACCCCACTCACACACTCACACACTCCACACTCACTCACACACCTCCACACACTCACACACTCACACTCACCTCACACACCTCACACCACACTCACACTCCACACTCACACACTCCACTCACACCTCCACTCTCACACCTCACACTCACACACTCACACACTCACACCTCACACCTCCACACACTCCACCCACCTCACACACTCACACCTCCCACACCCTCCACACTCACACACTCACACATCCACACACTCACACCTCCACACACACTCACACACACCACACACACCTCACACCTCCCCACACCACCTCACACATCCACACTCACCACTCACACTCCCACACACCCACTCACCTCACACACTCCACACCTCCACACCTCCACTACCACACCCACCTCCACACTCCACACTCCCCCACCACCACCTCACCCACTCACACCACTCACACACTCCACACACACTCCACCCACCCACCACACACTCACACACCCCACACCCACACTCACACACTCCACCCCACACCTCCACACACTCACACACTCACACCCCCTCACACACCTCACACACCACATCCACACTCACACACCACACACCCACACACACACACACTCACACACTACACACTCCACCACCACACTCCACACACTCCACACCTCCACACACTCACATCACACACCTCCCACACCTCACACACACTCCACACTCACACCTCACACACTCCACACTCCACACTCACACACTCACACACTCCCCCACACACACACTCCACACCTCACACCTCACCACTCCACACCACACACTACCCTCACACACTCCACATCACCACTCCACACAACCTCACCTCCTCACACCCTCCACACTCACATCCACTCACACACCCACACTACGCACACTACACATCACCACACACGCACACACGCACACACGCACGCACGCACACACGCACACACGCACACGCGCACACGCGCACACACTTTCACAATCACACTGTTACACGGTGACATACCCTGACACTTATACTTAAGTTAAAGGTAGTGCTGCACTGTCACCACTCTTATTGAATGTTTGTGACGTGACAAATTATTATTCAAGTATTATTGTTAATATTCTACAACATTAAGTATACTACTGTGCCAGTGAGGCTCTAGCCGCGATTATTAAACAAATGTATACCTAGAGAAACTTCAGGTCTCTGTAAGTGTAATAACATGCATGTGAAGATGACCTTTGAATAACACTATATAACAAGAATAGCTTCCTAACAATTAAGATCACATAGTTCTGGACTACTTTCAATATATCCTAAAGTGCATAGGGATTACGAAAACAAAGTTTATACCTCGTTACATTATCATGGAATTCTAAACCGCACGAAGGCAGATATTTTTTATGTATTATTAGTAGTTAGTTTTCTTTCACCTTGCGTGTTTGATGTATCTTATCTTAATGCTTTGTGATACTAAATATATTCCGAACTATTAAGTGTAAGTAAACAATTTTGTCATGTAAATTCCCCATTGTTCCTATTTTATGACTGTATAAATGAGGTGTAGTATTTTTTAGATTAATAAATAACTAATAACTAATGTAACGAATGTAAACCTAATTAATTCCTTAATAATATTATTCACCCAAAGAAACTGTTGCTACTCATTTTTTGAAGAGTTATAAAATGGTTTGGTATAGGCATGCAGTCCTATAAAACGTAATTCTAAGAGAGAAATGATATTAGTGGTGAGTATATCTAAAGTTCTGAAGTTGTGAAGATAACGTCACACAAGGGTATAAACTTGTTTTCTCAAAGTTTGTTATTTTGAAACCAATATTGTTTGTTCAGATATTATTGTAATGTTTTTATTAAATAAAATTACTTTTTTATCAAAATATTCCAAGGTTTTTAATTTACTATAAGTGAAAATAACAATTTGCGTTACAGTGTTATTTAGAAAAAATGAAAAATGAAATACGCAAATTGGAGATGATTAATTATTTTAAGGTTTATAATAACTTCGTAAGGTATTGGTGCTATAATTACTTTTTCCTGTCGTGTGTCTATAATTAGTTCAGTAATAAGGATTTCGTTATGAATTACGGTATGGAACTAATATTCTGGTTTTCCTGCTTTTGAGTTAAGGGTAACATAAACTATCTTATCAGAAATATGTACTACATTTAAATGTAGGAGTATAATTTCCCTTTACATGTATTTTCAGCTTAATAAACTTAAAATAAAGCTTCATGACGGTTTTGATTTTTTATAGTAGGTAAGGTAAAGCCTTGTCTTTTCATGAGTGATTTACTTTGATTGTATACTATATAAGTGATTCGATTTTCTTTCTGTTCTCTTAAGTTAGAGAGTATCAGGTGTGGTTCTTATGACAGCTGTCGATTATGAAAACTGTAATGAGTTAATGTGTCTATTAACAAAGAATGACTAAAATTAATAAAACTTAAACATTAATTTATTACTTTGACTAAAAAAACTCCAATGTTGCCTCTAGCAGCTGAGCAACCATAGTTGTAGTTGTGCAACTACAGGGGAAATCTGTAATCAAGGTTTGTGAGCAAAATGGCGCTGGTGTGTTAGTTACATAGAATATTAATTAAAATACGTATTATTTTAATTAAATCGAATTGGTTGTACCTGAAATTAATAACATTATTAGAAATTTCTTAATTCAAATCTTATTACGGGCGAAAATTGAAATAGAATCCGAATTTACAGATAAGAGAGGGGTGCCGGTGGCTCAGTTGTAAAAGGAGTAGGAGTGTTATTAATTTTGTAAGTAGAATAGTTCGTAATACATAAGTATCAATAGGGAAAAGTCATAAATTAAAGGGCGCCGGTTTGTTTATTATCTAAAACATCGGGATCTATGCACGTAAATGCGAGTTTTCTACAGCAAATCGTAAAACAAACAAAAAAACTTGCTTACCGTATGTCGCTTAAACTAGAGCATAGAAGCATTGGTCCGGCGTTTCCTGTAAAGTTTCAAAAATATCTGCACGTAAACAAATGAAAACAATGTGCTCAAAGACCAGTTGATCGGTCATCAACCTTATTTGCTCGAATTCTACTTTACGTTAGTTCTTATCAGTGAAATTTTAAATGCTAAAAATAGAATAAAAAAGTTCCAAACAATCTGACAGAGAAATCTCTCATAAATTTAAATAACACTTAAAATTCTGTAATATACTATCTATATTGTAACAATAATAAAAAAAAAATAATCAGAGTATCTCTACAAATCTTTTAAAGCCACAAACCAACATATTCACTTCCAATAAGAGGAAAAGTGCAACATTTCGTACGTAAGATTTTAGATGTTAAACGTAAGCGTCGGGAAAAAGGTTGAAAGGTTCAGAACTCCCATATTCAGGTAACTTTATACTTTAATTTGATTTTCTGTGTCTTGAATTAAAATTTGGTAAACTTTATAATGTAAATATCAACACAATGCAAACCGAAAATAATATACCACAATAACCAAGACAAAGGCAAAATGAATGCGCTTTTAGTAATTGATACCATCGCCTGACGGCATCTATTTAAAATACTAAGAACAAAGAAAGCGGGTTCATCCTTATAATCAAACACAGTTTTACAAATTTTTTAAATTCACAAACCCCAAAAAGTGATAGCCTTGAGTAATCACAGTTTCCGGACTAACATTTTCTTCTTAAATCACAGTATGTAGGCGAAAATTTCCATTTTATTGATCCTTAATTGTTGACCGGAAAATACCAATAAACCTCCAATCTCTTTCGGCACGGAACGGTATTGCAGAGTTGATAGCTTTATAACGTCAACTCAGCTAACGAAGTTAAAAGTAGACCAGGTGACTTAATAGTTGCTTCACCTGAATATCTGCACACTGTAAATTTCTCTACTCAACGTTCATTGACTTTTATATAAAAAAAATTAATTAAAACGGTTTACATGCAACAGCTAATTGTCTGTATGAACAAGCTGTGCGTACCGGTGATGCTTACTTCATACACACAGTTTTATTAAAACAATAATAAGGTAGTATAATACGCAAAAGCGCACTTTTACTCCCAAAAGAAAACAAATAAGCGCTGACCATCCAACACAAAAATTCAGCGAAACCGTCAACGCAAACAAAGATTGCAAGGGTTACAGAATCCTTCCTTTAATTCACACTAATTGAAAGGGACAAGTGTCCACGCTCGATAACTTCAGTACACCGATAGGTTTCTACATCTACTTCCCACTCTTCATCACCACAGCCTAATTCAGAGTAAACGAATAATTGAAAAACAAAACCCCCTTTTCTCGGCACGATCATGTCATCTTTTACCCATAAAAATGTTCTATATAAACCTGCACGCTGAACTTTCCCCAAGAAAAGAACCAGCCGTGAACCGCACACATGTCCATGAAAACAAAAGCAATACCCAAAGTTGCGACACCTGCGTTCGGCTTCTGAACAGCAAGCCATCTACCAACTGGACCTTCCATAATTTTCCTCGCTAACAATTTAATCCAAACTGATCAACTATGATTTACCAAGAATTATTCAACGCGCGGCTAGATTTATGCAAATTTCCTCAAGCCAATGTAATTTCCAAGACAATTTTCTTTTAACGAACGAAAAACTAACTTAAAATACATTCTACGAAAAATTAAATTTATCTAAATACTACAATACGTTATTAAGATATACTCAAATATTAAAAAAAAAATTCTACAATTTCATCCACACGTGACAATCTAGATAGGAAACTTTTATACACCAGCAACTTTTAAAACTCTAAATATGTTTAAATTTTAAGTCTACAATAATGTATTGTAAAGCGTGCTTGTGGTAAGGAAATAATTCCTAGATAACTGTAAATGAAGAACTGCTATTCGGTTTTCAGGAATTGAACGTAAATTTTAGAAATTTGTTTTAATATTATTTTTATCACGGTGGGCAGGCCTCAATTATACAAAATTTAAAATTATCTTGTTTACGAACAAATATTTAGAAAATTAATGATTGAAGATTAAGTTTGCTTTTCTGAAAATAAATAAATTTAAACAAGCAGTTTTTCTTCGGAATTGAAAAAAGTCGATTGGATAGGGCGGTTTATGAGAATAAAATTCTATTAATTCAAAACCGGGAAATAGGAAAAGTGTTTGCCAAGACGAAATTCAATAGTTCGTAAGGCACCCAGGCCAGTCTAACGACTGAGCAACTCTAATGTAAAAACAAATTAATACCCCTATTTGCATAAGTTAATGATCGTTTAATTCTAGGTAGGACCACTAACGTTGTGTGGGTGAGTTGCTACGAGATATATGTGTATCTAGAGGAGGATAAAATAAAACAAAAACTCGGTACATAAATTTATTAGTACTACTAAAAAGGACTGCAAAATAAAAACTTTTGCGTTTACTGCAACAAAAGGGTAGCAATAAATAAAATATACATAGATCATATGTTAGTATAACACGACAACCATCGCGTTCCCAAGTGGCGGATAGGGGATGTCCAAGGGAACTGATTATCAACGCTGGCTCAAGTTTTGTGTAGAGGCAATAAAACGAAAAATAGATAAAAACCTCTCCGTGAACCACCCCTCGTTCCAAGCTGTCACGTCGCAGCTAAGAGATTGCACTGAGGTAAATGGTGTCGCTTATTCGCTCTTCTTGAAGACCCTAACCATCAAACCATGCAGGTCTGCCGTAATGGCCATGTTTCACAGGCATACTGCGCGGACTTGCCCGGACGTTGAGAAAACCTCAATAAAAATCCTAAACCTTTGGGTATAGTGGGCTCTGTGACTGTACAGGTGGAACCCTTTTGTATTTAGTCACCTTCCACGGTAATAGGATGCTCCTATCTTGGTGAACTTTCATCTTTCGTACTCGCGGAACAATATGGGAAATGACATAGCAAAAGAAAAAAAATGATGTGAAAAAGATCCGGTAGCGGGAGACCCGGCGGCCTTTGGGAGTCCTCCAGGCACGGAGATGAGGTACACCTGGTGGAACGTCGTGTGATGTGCCAGGAGTAATCTCGATTTCTGCAGTATTTAAAGTCTTGGATTGAAGACCAAAAAGCTGCCGTGAGCACAAAAGCGCAAACTGAGAGGAGCTGAGAAGTAGAAAGCGGGAACTTTCACTAAATCAAGCCGACTCCTAAGAAGGAAGTAGTGGGTGTAAAAAAAGAGAGGGAATTCCTAACGACTTCGATCAGACTCTTTCGCACCTACAACAAAGCAGAAGTTAAGGACTCAGGAGCCAATTGCAGACTGTGTCATATAGCGAAGCTGCCAAACGCTAAGGATGGCGGTAGTCAACAGACGTCATCCGCACGTAATTGCCGAGTAAGAGTGATCATACCAGAACATCAATAAGTTAAGAAATGTGATCGATTAGACTCCCTAGAGGAGCTTAATACCTCCACAATTGGAAGTATTCCTGTTCAGGCCCATACAGAGCTATACCGACAATAGGATAAGGGTGATCCAGATGGAGGGTTGCTTAATTCAAGAACCCAGGATAAACCAAGATAAAATTCAAGGTCTTGGAGTGGTGGGTGGAGAGCTCATTTCCAGCAAAGACAGTGATGGTACCAGGACCTGTCTACTAATAAAAAACAAGATAAGAATATTTTCGCTAATAAATTTCTGGTCACAAGACCTAGTAACGGAAAAAGTAATATCTAACCGGGGGTACTTTCCATCACACGACCCAGACCATCACCACCAACGGTATTGGAGGATCGAGTTAGTAGCTTTAGAGGAAATGGGTCAAACCCACTTACAGGATGCGATAAATGCACACAATGTCGTATGCGGTAGCAGCAATACCAATTACAAAAGTGTGTCAACTTTACAATTAATTGTGGCGTACAACTTTGACATAATGGGTAAGGGAAAAATGTGCCTTTGTAACAGGGAGTAAGGAGGAGGTACTTGGTGTAAAAACAGCCAGAAAGTTTCGATCCATAAACAACTCAGACTCAGAGACAGCCGTGAAATAACTGACATCCACTATTGTTTCTATCTTTGAGGAGAGCTGTTCTAACTGCGAGAGTATCGTATCGGAACAGAAAACACATAAGAAGTCTATTTAATTGGCCTAAAAGTATAGCCGAAAAGACTTTGAAGAGTGCCAGTCGGTACAAGATATTGCCCAAAAATACTCAGTACTCAATTAGTAGCATCCAGCTAGACAGCGGTTTATACACGAAAACATAAAAGGATACAATGGTCGAGCCTCCTCGGGTACACCTTCCTAATTCATAATTACTTCTAAATCAATCGCCTGGCGAGCTAAAAACAGGGTGCGGTGAGTTACAAGGCATCAATAGCTGATTAGCTGACCGCTTGAACCTTTTTATCAGCCAGTACGCTGATTATATTTGATAGAATTAAATGAGCAATGAATTCGTTTAAGCCATACAAATCACCACGATTTGGACTCCTAATTGCTACACTCTGCTCTAATTTAAGAACTGTCCTAGCAATAAGTACCTTCCTCGGAGATGAAGAGTCGCTAGGGTAATCTTCATTCCAAAGACTGGCCTAGCCGATTACTACCCGGTAAGTCTATATCACCTCGTTAGCCTTTGGTCGTTAGAACTTAAGTCAATGAAAATACTGCTCAATAGACACATTGTGGAGACATTATTGGTAATTTATCCATTACACCAATACCAATTTGCCTAAACAACCGAGACAGCACTTCATCACGTCATCAGAAGAGACAAGAGTACTTTACATACCACAAAGAGATCCTTTAAGGGGAATTCTTGGACATAGAAAGAACCTTTGATAATACGTCATTTAACGCCATTACATCAAGCCTGAGAAGTCTGAGTCTAGAGCAGGCCAGCTGCAGTTGGATTGACTACATGATAAGAAGTGGAGTGGTGCATACAATAATGCTAAGGGTGATCTTGGCACCCGGGTGACAGGGGGTTGTCCATAATGGGCAGATATGTCGCTCCTGCTGTGGGGCATTGTCATGGACGGGCTATTAAGGCAACTCAGCAGCAAAGGATTTATATCCTTAGCTTATATAGATCACCTAATCATTTTAGCAGAAGGGAAATTTGTAAATACAGTAAGGGAACGTGTACAAAACACCCTTAATGTAATATTTATGTAGTCTCAGAAGTAAGCCTAAAAGTGAATCCTTAAAAAACCGCCATACCCTCATTCACGCACAAAAGAAAAATAGAGAATGCTGGTCTTCTCTTTCTTTTCGGGAAACTTATTAACCTGTCGCTGGAGATAAAATACTTGGGAGTCGTTATCGAATTTTTGAGGAGTTGACTTGGGATCAACACATTGATAAAGTCATCATAAGAACGGCAACCACTCTCACAAGTGTTATCATACTCGTTTATTTTCTTCTAATCATATTTGGAATGTTTGCTTTTTATGTACGTCGTCTTTCAATCAATCATTACATTTTTAGTTTTTACTACCTTTGACTTTCCTACGCCTTCTTGTTGCTTTTCTGTAATTACATTCTGGTATATTTAGAATTACCACTTTTCTCGTATTTACTTTGTAATGTTTGCTTTCTCTGTTTTACCCTTAATTATAAAACCAATTTACGCAATAAACTATCACTTTTTCGTAATTTTTTTAATGTTATTGTCAAAGCCATGCCAATTTCCTATATTTCCTATCCTGCTTTACTGTTTTGCACAGAATTATTAAAACCGCAACACGTCCTTCTAAATAATCATTTCTTTTCAAGAACTGCCGATTTTTATTTTAATTTCCACTTATTATTTATTACAACTGGGTGCTAATTACTATTTTTTTTATTCTTACAGGTTGTTTTCTCTTCTGGGAGCGACATGTATTGTAAAGGGTTAATTTCAAGGAGTTCTCGACATAACAAGGATAATGGATAAGGTTGGTTTATATTTCTTCACAATTTGAGTTCATAAATATAGGATAATCTAGGAATAAGACTAACAAAAGGAAAAACGTATTAAAACTAATATTTAATAGTTGAATTAAGGAACATCTATATATTAAGTATGGTTTGAGCTACAGCCATAATTAGTTACATTATGGGCTAACGTGGTCGGCCGCTGATGAAGATAGCTTAGATATTGAAACGCGTTTGGTGTTTTTTTTAATTTTGTGTGGGTCACATGTATACTTTGTTTGTTACAAATCCTGTACAAATCTAATGTTCCGGATTTTTCAATTTTGATATTGCCTCAACTTCAGCACCAACTATAGGGGTAGCCTCACTGATATTTCCTAAGTAGTCTCGTTTTCTTGCACTTCTTTAGCTAATGTTACCTTTCTCATATATAATATTAAAGGAGAGCAAGTATTTATTTTATACCGTCGAGAAGTAACCGTATTTTGTTCAGATGTGGGTTTTTGGACTTATGCATGTTGTACAGAAACCTGAGCACTCCGTTGAGAATGGAAACAAATAAAGCAAGGAAACAGTGGTTGGAAGTAGAATGTACAGAAATCCAAAAGCTTGATAAGATTGGAAGGAACGATCTAATTTATAATGAATTAAGAACTATGGTAAGGAATGGTAGGAAAATTAAACAGTCCTATACGGGGATAAAAATAGAAAACCGGGACGGAGTGTTAGTAACAAACGAAAAAAAGTACCTAAAACATGGAAGAATATATGGAAGAACTTTATCAATCTAATAAAAAGTCAAGCAAGTTAGAAGTAACGAGTGAAGGGGCCATAGAGATGGATAATATAGGAATGGACATCCTGGAAGTGGAGGTAGAGGTAGCAATGAAAGAAATGAAGAACGGAAAAGCAGCAAGGGGGTACGGGTTACCTGTATAACTGTTAAGGTGCTTGGTGTATAAAGGTTTAAAAGAAATAACAGCTCTTTGCAATCAAATATGTGAGTGGTGAATCTACTAATAGTTTTCTCTGTATGGGAATGGAGATACTAAGAAATGTTAAGAATATCTCACAATTAACCTAGTTACTCACACAGCCAGAATCTTGTTGTGGGTTATAAATAGGAGACTAAATAAACTTATGGAACCTGAGGAACAGCACGGATAAGAACCGTAAGAACTATAGGAGAAGGATTACTAGAAAAAGGAATGGACTTCCTTATCTGCGTTGTGGATGTGCTAAAGGCATTTAATTGTGTCTACTGTACAAAGAAAGTGGAAGTTTTAAAGAGAAAGAAGTACATTGCGGAGAGAGAAGGCTGACATGCAACAAAAATCAAATAGAATTGAAGATAAAGATACGGACTAGTTTGAAATAGGACAAGGGGCAAGGCAAGGTTGCTGTTTGCCTCCTACTCTTAAATTTATATATAGATGACATGACTGAGAAAAGTTGGGAAAGTGATAAGGGTATTAATATAGGGATATTGTAACGATAAGATTTACAGACGGTATGATAGTTTTTGCTGAGAGTGAAAAGGAGCTAGAAAAAAGTGTTAAAACGTCTAGACGAGCTGAAAACCAAGTACGGACTAAGAATAAATAAAAGCAAAACTAAAGAATGAAAGAAGAAGAGTAAATTAAGGTTAGAGTGAATGTATAGAGGCTGGGGCAGATTGAAAATATAAGTTTCAGAAACCGAACTAACGCAAGGATGGAAATGTGAAAGAGAAATAAAGACACGTATAACAATGGGAAAGGACGCCTTCAATGGGAAGGCCAGGATCTTGAGCAGTAAACTAGACATGTGCTTGAGAAAAAATGAGGTGAACTGCGTCGTTTGGGGTGTCTTTTTGTACGGGTGTGAGTCCAGGACATTGCAAAAAGGTAGCAGGAGAGGATATCGACGTTTGAAATGTAGAGAATGATGCTGAATAGTGGTCAGACAGGATAACAAATAAAGAAGTTATGAGCAGAATTGAAGAGGAGCGCAGGCTGTTAAAAATGGGTCACAGAAAAATGGTTGGGGCATGTCCAATGAGAAACGTGATGCAGAGGATGGTTACCGGGCAGCTGAAAAGGGGAAGGCGAAGAAGGAAAATGATTGACGACATGAAGGAGAGAGATGGATATGGAGGTGTCAATAGAAAAGCTCAACGTAAGAACCAGTGTAGAAAATCAACTAACCGCTAAGGACCTGCAGTACTGCTGAACACCGGTGATGACGATAGCGTACGGGGCTGATTGCACGCTTCACATTCAATTAATCCTATTATTCACCAAAAACGCTATCCCGCTATTCGGTTTATTTAGTTTCAAACAAGTAATGACTAATCCGTCAGTGGTAAATATTTGATACCTGGAATTTCTAATTTATCTATAATACAAAGTACATAGTATCCATATGTGCAAGGTTTGTTGGTGCGCTGCTCAGGAGTCGTCGCCTTCTTCAGCGCTTGGATTGTAGCATCGTTAATGTGTAGTGTGTTATTATGGTATGCCTGTTGACATGGTGTATTGATGCTTGTGGAATTTAAAATAAATTATCGTGTTGTGCGTTATAGTTGGTTAGTGTAGATATGGTGTGGACTATCCTGTGGTCGCTCGGTTGTTGTAGTTGATGCTGCTGCTTCGGGTATTGAAATAGAAAAATTCATCAGTTACGTGAATTATAATGACTGTCGGTATTACCAGAACAGTAATAAAAAACGACACAAAATACCTATCCTGAGATATCAGAATTCGAGTGGGACCTTGTATGATTACCTCTTGTCCGTGAGTAAGCATCACTCTCCACAGGTCAGACTCAGTTGTAACCTGATCTAACGCTACTGTCATCTTCCGGATAACAGGTAGGGCCTTCTCCATATTAAGACTTTCAATAAAGTCTAATATAGAGTCTAACTCTAAGGCGAGTTGGACAGGCCAGGTATCGACTGCGTCGGGATACGCTATCAGTACTTCCGCTTTCCCAGCATTGGCTGCAGTCACTAGGAAGAGTACTCGCTCTGTGATAGGTGTGGTGCTCCATACCATTTGTACTACCTGTATACCTCATTAGCCTGTTTAGATCCTGAGATGAAGCAGGCTGTATCCGTATTACCTCGTAAATGGTCTTGGCCCTTGTGAGGGCGACCACACTTCTCGGAAAAAAGCGACGAAAGATTACCGGCGGAACTTTCTTGTTGGTATCGGCTCCGGTCGCCGCCTGGTCCATGGGTGCTAGGCTGTCCGTAAATTCTTCTAGTGGCGTGAACACGTTGTCGGCCCGGGGTGGCGTAGATAGGCGTCTTCAGGCCTCCTTTTTTGTACTATGAAGTCGCCGGGGCTGGTGGATCCGGAGCAGGTGTCTTCTTCTTTCGTTGCTTCTATGATGACGGTGTTAGCTGCCAAGGCTGCGGCAGCGGGCGTCGACGGAGCCGCCAGCTGGGCCTGAGCTGGGCGTCACTGCTGGGTTTGTCGATCGTCAGGTTAAGTAGCACCGGTATCGGGCCCCGCCGTGTAGACGCGTAGCCACTCCTTTCTAGTGTTCTACTGTTCGACATCGAAAAACGACGTATGTTCTGTCAGCTCATACTACGCAAATAAATCCAAGCAAACTTCTCACAAACCTAGATTTAAAAGTGCTGAATATATGTGAATGTAGGTAATTCTGACTTTGTACTAAACTAATAAGTTTACTATTGATATTTTTTTTTTGTACCGAGTGAGCAAATGAGAACGGCCGTGGATCATATCTTCAGATCTGGTTATAGTACAGCTTTGGAAAAAATATTATAACAAAATTGGCCTCGAGAAACACCTCGAAATTATTTATACAATTGTAGGCCCACCGCTAGAGGGTGTAATTGAATACCAACATTTTAAAAAGCCAAATTTTACAAAATTAGTCTAATTAAAGGGCATTATAAATGCGATAATAAGGTTTTACGGAAAATTCTGCGTACTTTTTGATAAACAAGTTTTAGTCTATTTTTTTAAACAAGAGGTGGGGGAGAGTAAGAACCTACTTATGAAAAGACGCCTGTAAGTCCGCTTCTGCTTAATGGATTTCCGCAAATTTTGTCTTGTTGAAAAGAGTTCTTTGCGACCAATGTAAGTGTTATGCACTCACAACTTAATAAGTAACGTGCAGATTAGAGAGCGGTATTTATTTTTTTTACAAATCTAGTTCTCTTTCGAAAATATTAAATGGAACCATGCAGTTTTAACAATGGATTATGAAAGTAGACCAAATTAGCAACAAAATGGTGACAACCGCATGTCAATACCTTTTTTCTATCCCGAGATATCTTAAGAAACGTGTAAACGGTGAACATTTTTCGTCAAACCTCAATTAGGCTGGTTTAAAAATACTTGAAGATAATTTTATAGTAAACTTAAAAAAAAATGTCTCATATTATTTTCAGATGACCGCCACACCAAAAGTAAACAAAAATGGGTAGGTGTAGATAAATTTCACTATTCGATAATTTTTATCAAACAATGTATATTAGCAAACAAATCTGAAAACAATTTAACAAACAACAATTAAAAAAAAATTACAACAAACAACTGTAAGAATGTGATTAGTGCCGCCCCAGATGTTCAAGCTGTCGTCCATAATTTTTAATACAACATTCCAGTCTCTGCCGGGTGGATAAGACGGAAGTTCTCTACCGCTGAAATGCTTTGTATTGCATTTCGTATCCTTGCGATCATGTCAGCCCTTGTTGTGGGTCTGTTGGCAAAAACAAGTTCTTTTAATCGCCCCCATAAATAAAAATCTAAACACGTCAGATCTGGGGATCTGGCTGGCTAGTGAAATAAACTTCCACGTCCTATCCATCTGTCAGGATATGTTTGAATTAAAAAAATCTGAACATTTCTAGAGTAATGTGCCGGTCACCCATTATGTTGGAAAAACATATCACAACGAATTGTCAATTGTACGTCTTCTAAAAGATGTGACAATTCGTTTGTTAAAAAATCTAAATATCTTTCTCCATTAAGACTTTCATTAAAAAATATGATCCAATTATTTGTCTACCTAGAATACCGCACCACAATTACAGACCAACGACCTCTCGCACCAATTGTGGGATTTGTGTCTGTCCAACAGTGCATGTTACGGCGATTTACACTACCATCACTCCGAAATGCTGCTTCATCTGACCGCATAATATGTGAAAGTATTTCAGGATTTTCTCCTATAATATTTATTATCCAGTTATAATAATTTAGTCTGTTATTGAAACCCCCAGCATTTAAATCTTGGTATAGGACTATGTGATACAATCTAAAATAAAAATACTTCGTTGTTAACAAGCGAAAAAAGTCTTCAAGTGCTTTAACTCTTGTGGTGCTTTTACGAAAGCTTTTCGCCTGGCTTCTCATTATTTTATATTTTTATTATTTGATACCAATAATATAATTTTGGTAATAACAATTATTTATGGTACAAGTAAACGTGACCTCTTATTTTGTGAGTGGTGAATGAATATTGCTGAACGGGCGTAGCGTTACAAGTAACATTGTTATAGTGGATTTTTTAACTAATTTTTTAAATAATTACTGAACAGAACTTATCTGATGTTTGCTAATATAGCTGGACAAAAAATGGTAGACTACATTAAGCACTTAACAAACTAAACATTTTATCACAACTTAATTATGGCATAATGACATTTACTTAGATATAATTGAAAAATTTAAAATATGGAAATTATAGGTAGGTACAGGCTTTTAATGATTGCGCACGCGAAAAATATTAATTAACCTCCATCACGTCTTCGATACACGGGAAGATGAACATTTCCTGTAGTACGCAAACGTTGAGCTGTGATGTTTGGGTACTGCAGCGCATAAACTCTGGAAGCATTTCTCATGCATTCGAAATAAACAGCCCACATGTTAAACACTTCTTCATTTGTAAGAATCATATTTTTCTAATTATGATATCGAAAATGATTACCTGGATAAATTAACAACCGCAATAACACTAGTAATTTTTGGCATATGTTTTCGTATTAATCATAGCCTACTTGATTTCACCTGGTAATTTATTTAATATATTAACTACCGCGTAACTGTAAGAGTGTTAAAATATACCTAATATGGTTATTCTTGAGCAATTTTCATAATATGTAATACACATCATATTTTCAAAATTTGTTTGCTAATATACGAGGGAGATTTTTAAATTATCTACCTAGTTATGAAAACGGGTCGCTAGGCGACCGAAATCAGTATTGCGTATCCGTTAGACATTCTAAGTAACGTTGTCAAAATAGCAAGTCAATCTGTAAAGTAGTACAAATCTACCACGGCAATTAGTGCAGTAACATGAGCGAAATGAAACTGGAGTATCGAAGTGTCATTAAGTTTTTGACAAAGGAAGGGAATGGCCCAAAAATCATTTTTGAGAGGATGACTACAGTGTATGGAAATGATGGACCATCATACTACCAAGTTAAATTTAGGTCAAAACAGTTTCGTTGGGGTAGGGATTCAATTGAAGACGATCCAAGAACTGGCCGGCCAGTGGAAGCGAGAACGGGGGAAATTGTTCGCAAGGTTGAGCAATTGGTGCTGCAAGACCGCCGAACAAAGGTTTCCGTGGTTGCCAAAGAACTCAACATATCGGAAACAAGACCGTGACTTTTTGAATAAAATTGTTACTGGTAACGAAACGTGGGTCTATCACTGGGACCCCCCTAGCAAATAGTGGGTTCACAAAAGCTCCCCACCGCCGAAGAAAGCAAAGACACAATTTTCGGGAAAAAAGTTGATGGAAACTGTTTTCTGGGATTCTGAGTGTGTTTTGTTGAGTGGAATACATGGAAAGAGGGCGTACAATAAACGCTTATGGAAACGGCCGAACTCGCATCGTGAAAAGACATTGCTGCTTCATGACAACTGCCGCGTTCACAAGGCGCGCATTGTGCAGGGAATTTTGAATGAGTGCGGCTTTGTAGAGCTTGCCCACCCTCCGTATAGCCCGGATTTAGCACCACGCGTCTTTTTTTATTCACACATTTAAAAAAACATTTACGGGATAAACGATTTGAGTCGGATGAAGCTCTTCAACAAGAAGTACAGGATTACTTTTAGGACCAAACAAATGAATTTTTTCTGAAGGTAACTGGCGACACGTTGGACTAAATGTGTTAATGTAGGAGGAAGTTATGTAGAAAAATATTTTTTTTGTTTTCATATATCTGTTTTCCTTCATAGCTAGGTAGATAACTTAAAAATTTCCCCTCGTATATTGTTTGATAAAAGTTATTGAAGCAAGTTTTACTGATCCTTCAATTTTTATGTAGTGAAATTTAACCAGCCTAATTGAGGTTTGACAAAAAATGTTCACCGTTTACACGTTTCTTAATATATCTCGGGATAGAAAAAAAGGTATCAACATGAGGTTTTCGCCATTTTGTTGCTAATTTGATCTAATTTCATAATCCATTGTAAAAACTGCATGCGTCAATTTAATATTTTCCAAAGAGAACTAGATTTCTAAAAAAAAATACCGCCCTCTAATCTGCACGTTACTTATTAAGTTACGTTGAGTATATAACATTTACATTGGTGGAAAAGAGCTATTTTTAACAAGAGTAAGTTTGCGAAGATCGATTAACCAGAAACGGACTTACAGGCGTTTTTTCAGAACTAGATTCCCAGTCTCCCCCACCTCTTATTTGAAAAGATAAACTAAAACTTGTTAAGCAGAATTTTCAGTAGAACCTGATTATCGTATTTATAATGCCCTTTAATTAGGTAAATTTTGTAAAATTTGACATTTTAAAATGTTGGTATTCAATTACGCCCTCTAGCGGTGGACCTACAGTTCTATAAATAATCTCCAGGTGTTTTTCGAGGCCACTTTTGTTATCAATTTTTTCCCAAAGCTGTTCTATAATCAGATCTGGAGATATGGCCGACGGCCGTTCTTATTTGCTCACCTTGTATATAGGTGAAGTACCTTGTTAGGTTGTCTTATTATTTGCACGGAAATTGTATGTCATGGTAACGTTCTTTTATGTCGAACGTATTTTAAAGATAAGTTTTAAGCGGAATGAAACAATAGTAGGAAGGTTTTGGAGACAAATACATTAGGAGTAAAGAAATTGCTACTGTTATTATTGATCGTGTAGGCCTTCTTAAAGATAAAGTTTAAACAAGAGTTTTATGTAATTTAAACTTAATTTATCTTTAAAGAAATTCTTTTTAATTCAATAAGTTTATTTCGTACTTTTTATTGTATTTTGGAATGCTAAAAGGCATTTATAACAAATTTAATAACAGCAAAACATCTCTGAAATTAAAACAACCATTTTTTAATTAAAAGATTTACCAACTTACTAAGCACGATGAATGCGTAGCATGATAACAAAATATATTTGTGATTTTACAGTATAGTGAGGAAACTTTTTTTTGTATTCAACAACGGCGCACATACATTGTAGCTTGTAAACAATTTTTAATTTTTTTTTTTCAATTTTAGTAGCTACTCGTAATCTCGATACCTTAAAATGCGCTTTATCGATTTTACAGTATGTTTAGAAGTACCCTCGACTTATAAATAAGATTCTTAAGAAAAAATTGTGTAAGGTGTTGAAGCTCAGAGAACGCGTGTACGACCATATATTTTTCATGAAAAATTTAGTTAATATTTTTCGCGTATATTTATATACAACATATTTTCCTTTTCTATATTCACATATGAAAGTATATAGTTCAAATGTAGCCATTTTACAATTTTTGATAATGTATATTTGTTCAATATGAAACGTTTTGCTTTTTTAGCTGAGAATAGCACATTCATATCTGTACATTATATACAGTATATTGATACAGAGTACTGATATTTTACATAAATTTTCTTCTAATGACGGCTTTATGTTACTTTTATAACAGATAAATACACAGTACATTGTATATTTCCATAAATCAATAAAGTAAAGTAATAATTTGATATTAAAATGTTTATACTACAAACGGCACTTTAAATTATTTCGGTCAAAAGTTAAAGGTTACACAATGTACAATTACTAAATCGCGTTTTTTAAGTTAATAGTTCACTGTTGCATTTATTATTAGTACATTCTCAATTCTAAGAGAATTAAATATTAAATACTACGATTTTGAAGTACTCGATTGTAATTGAAAGATGTCATCAATGTTTCGAAAGAAAATCTGTTCTAAAATTCCATTTACTCTTGAAAAGTTTCATGGATACAACTTGATTAAATCTGTAGAATTTTTAACCTGCATGTCGTGCTATAATTTATTTTTTAGAATTCTTGTAATATTTATGCATAATAAAGGTCGCGGTTGCTGCTATTGCATATTTTTCACAAGATAATGCATTTGGTGTATTAGAAGACAGGAACAAAGAAAATTGCATTTTGTCTTATAATAAATTCCTAACACTACTCTAAATTTTGTTTTGTTTGGTTTTTGTTAAATTGTATAAAATTCAACATTGCAGTATTTGAATGTGTTGGTTTATCCAGTTCTATATTATTTGACGAATTTTGTAAAGATGGTTAAGACTTTTAAGTTAATTTTGCACTATTTTGCATCATATCGTATAACACATTTTTCGAATCGTTAAGAGAGTAGTGGTACACGGTGTATTTCGCAAATGCTACGCAACTGATGTTTTAATGTACTCTGTAATATCGTTACTAATAATGTTCGAACATATAATGAAAATAATTGACCGTTTAAGAAACTAATTTTGTATAAAAATAATGTAAAGTTAAAAATATTATGTAACGAACTCCTGTACAGCTACTCATCTTTGTATTGTGAAAGCGTCAAACGCGATAAGAGTAAATTGTTAAATAAGGTGTCGAAATCTCGAATAAATTCTAAACTATCGGCAATCAGGTTAATGAATAAGTTCGTCTATTTCTATTGAGTTACTTTCTTCCCTTTGGAAAGTGACATGCATGTATTGGGCGGCTGTAGACCTGTTACGTTTCTTAAATATTCTACGACGACGTGTCTATGATTTAATCTATTCCATTTCCTACGCCGACGCACTAGATTTTCGGTTTTCACGCGCAATTGAACAAAATTATTTTCATTTAATTACCTTCCAACCTACATATACATATATAGAAGATTATGCAATCGACTTTTTTTACTGTCACTAAATCGACTTATTAGCTCATTTTACAACTTTTGGCCAAGTTTCGCCAAGATCCGCCATAATGCGTGGACTTCTGTGTGTACGCGAGTGCATTTGTGCATGTGTGCGTGTGAACGTGTGTGCGTGTGTGCGTGTGTGCGTGTGCGAGGTGTGTGTGTGTGTGTGTGTGTGTGTGTGTGTGTGTGTGTGTGCGTGTTTATTATTATTATTATTATTATTATTTATTTACAACTGTACATTTTTCTATTTTACAAGCTTTTCAATGTATTCGACTGGTTGTCATATGCATTGAGTAAAATCATGACACCTATCTTTACATAATCAATTTAAAGCTAACATTGCATTAATAGTAAAAAACATTATATATCTATATCACTATTTCTAACTCTCTATTGTTAATTTTACACAGTACATCTTTTATACACCATACACTTTGAAAACACTCCAGACTTTTCTTTCCCAGAGACCATCCATACTCATTCTTAATCCTGTTACGAACTCTTTCTATAAACTGTGTTTTGTAGTCTTTCACTGTTCTCCCCCGCATTACATCAGTTGATACTTGGTATATTGTGCTTTTAGCCATGGTTATTAGATAGTTGGCTAGATGATATTTCGGTGTGTTCTGGATTAAACCACTGTAAATTTGTTGAGTGTCTATGCGGAACCCAGTTAGTCTATATGTTAGGGCTTTTACATGGTGCCAGAGCTGTATGGTTTGCGGACAATTAAGAAAAATATGAACGCTTGTTCCTTGAACATTAGGACAAAATGGGCAGTAACTACTATCTGTTATTCTAGCATGCATAAGAAAAATCGGATCTGCCAGCCTATCTTTAGCAAATCTCCAAGCGATTTCGCCATCCTTACCTAATGTTAGCTTATTAAAAAATGTTTTCCAATGAACCTCAATGTTTAGAGACTTTCCTAGTTGTTTTTCACTGGTCCCATATATATTTGCAGACATCTTTTCTTGCAGGGCTTTCCGCGAGATTTTTGATACTGTCATCCTTTTCTCGTCAATATTAGTAAATTTTAGCTGCAGTGGTTCGTTATGTTCTGTATTATCGTGCATTGGTTTTCTATAATTCACATCAAAGTATCGTTGTATTCTTAAGTAATGTGTTTGTAAATCTTTGTGTTCCTGTACTGATAACTGTTCGATCTTTTTCAGTAGTTCTGCTCTTGTAACCCACTTATTCCCATTAAAAAAATCCCCTACGGTTTTAAATCCTATAGCAGACCAAAAATCAACGAATAGAGGCGGTTTTGTATCTTTAATGAATGTAAACGCTGTAGTTGGTATGCCTTTGATGTCCTGTAGTCCACGAGGATACCCATCTATTGCAAGATCTAAGCTATTTGTAGCTTCTTCTAGTGATAATGTAAAACGCGATTGCTCTGTTATCGTTTTCTTATGAAGGCAGAAAAACCATTCCCATGACACTCCATGCTTGTTTTCTCGTGAGATTGCATGGTTCATGATCACCCGCCAATTTTGAGGTTCAGTAATACTAATGAGTTTCTGGAGTGTCATTATCCGAAAGCACCTTTGTTTTGATTGTAAGTTCACAATTCCTAGTCCGCCCATTCTAATTGGCAAGCATAAGTCCATTTCCTTGCACCAATGCTTACCTGGCCACATGAAATCAGTGAAAAGGGTCTGCAGTTTCTGTAACTGTGTTTTGCTAAAGCTTACTACATGAAACACGTGCCACATTTTTGGTGCTATTGACTGATTTATTATGGTTTTCTTTCCTATCAATGATAAATGCGGTAGTTTCAGCTTCCAATGTGCTAATGAAGTTTTAACTTTAGTTTGTACATCAATAAAGGCTGCAGCAGTATCTTTTTCCTGGTCATCGTGAAACTTTACTCCTAAGACTGTAATGAATTTGTTGCTCCATTGATAACCAAGTGGCCGGTCTTGTCTATTTTTCCAGCACCCTGTCCAAAATCCAGTGGATTTGCTTACGTTTTGCTGGGACCCAGATTGATTAGAAAAGGTCTCATAACATGTCCTTAAACGGTGAAAATCGCTCTCATACGACACAAACACTGAAACGTCATCTGCGTACGCACTAACTACTATTTTAGATAAATTGCTTGTATAGGATATGCCTTTAAGGGATTTGCGACATAATGACAGGAAGGGTTCAATAGCCAATGAGTACAGTGGACCAGACAGGGGGCATCCTTGACGAATCCCCTTCCCCATTGAGATTCTACTCGTCAGCAACATACCAACTCTTATTTGAAATCCAGCATCATGATATAATAACGCTATAGCTCTAATGATGCGTTCACCTAAGTTGAGACGTTTCAAAATGTGTAGGAGGTATTCATGCCTGATACTGTCAAACGCCGCTTTCTGATCTAACCCTAGTATTGCGAGGGAAGATTATATTTGTTAGCTACATAAATGAGTTCTCTATGTAGATGAAGACTATCATAGATTGATCTGCCTGGTACACCATAACTCTGATCCCCACTTACAATTTTGCTAAGAACACCCGTAATTCTTAAGGATATTGCTTTTGCAAGTATTTTGTAATCTGTTACTAAAAGGGATATAGGTCTCCAGTTATCCAAATCAGTTTCATCGCCTTTTTTATGAACTAAATTTATTACAGCCTTCGTCATAGATTTGGGTAGTTTCTTTTGACTTATACTTTGATTGACCATTTCATGATATAAATGCCCCAGTTTATCCCAAAAGGTAACGTAAAATCGAACAGTAAGCCCATCCCCTCCTGGAGCGCTTCTTTTATTTAATGAAAACAGTGCTTGCTTGAACTCATCTGTTGTAAAATTTGTATTGATGGATTCTTTGTAGGAGTTCGGTAAAGGTGTTAAGTTTGTAAACAACATGGAATCCTTATCTACATTCTCATTCTCATCTCGAAACTTATCTTCAAAATGATTTTTTACTATCGTGCATAGATCTAAAGGACGACTGACCAGTTTACCGTCGTAATACAAACTTCGAAGCGGTTTTAATTGTTTAAAGTAGTTTTTATTTAATGAAGGCCTGTCTGATTGAAGAATCCCTTCTAATTTATTTTTTTGCAGGATTTTTTCGCTTCTTCTCTTGTACCAGTTCTGGGCGTTTTTCAATAATTTTCCAACATCACTTTGACTTAGCTGGTTTATTTGCAATCTTTTAATTTCTCGTTGTAGTTGATTCAGCTCTAATAGTTCTGTACTCTCTTTTTGGCGCTGGTATAACACCACTATATCCCTTATATCCATTTTTAAATTATCCCACCAAGTCAACAAATCGCTGTTAATTTCATTATTCAGAAAGGTATTCATTGTATCCACAAAATTGTAGTCATTTACTAAAGAGTCGTCAAATTTCCAATAGGGAGGTCTAACCGTATTCTTTTTACATATTCCGTTAAACCCTGCAATAACAGCTAGATGGTCCGAAAAGGAGAGCTTATTATAGATATCCGTCAAATTTCTCAGAATCTTTTGTGATATGTAGAACCTATCTAATCTAGATGCTGATTCAGTGGTAAAGAATGTAAATCCCTCTTTTCTATTAAAAAGGAACCAACAATCTTCAAGAGAAAAGAGTTTACTATGGTTTTAAGCATGTTAGCAACTGCAGGGTGTCTTTCACATGAACCACGACGATCCATCAGAGGGTTTAACGTACAATTAAAATCGCCAGCTAATATGATTGCATCTTCATCCACGTTGTATATATCTATTGATAATTTATTTAAAATGTCCATAGCAGCATTTAAGTTGTGTGGCAAGTAGATGTTCCATAAAACCCAATTCGTACCATTGATACTTAATGTGATTCTCTGGACGTACGATTGATAAATTACTGTGTGATCCTTGATCATTAATTTATGCGCATTACGAACAGCAATTGCCGTACCAGAGTATGGTTTATCAGCCATGTTGTGGTAGAAAATATATCTTGGCGAGATTTCCTCGTCATCACGTATAATATCTATGTTTGTTTCTTGAAGAAGACAAATGTCACAATTATTAACATTTAAAAACTCATTTAAGGTCATGCGTTTATATTCTGTCTTAATGCTTTTAACGTTTAATGTTAGGATTTTTAATGTCTCCATTGTAAATTATTAAGATTAAAAGGTGCTATCAACACTTTCTGTCGATGATCTATGATCAATTGTTGAGCCTTTAAGGGATTGCGGAGGGGAGACCCCCGTTTGTTCTTTATACAGATCCCTCTGTAAATTTTTTATTGTCCTTTTACATCGTTCTTTTATTGCACGTTGACTGAACACAGGAATGGCTTGCTTTATGATTTCAATTGTTCCGCTAATATTTTCCGTATATCTTCTTGCTATTTCTAAGGGGGTGTCCGAACATTTCACATTATTCATAAAATCGCAAAATGTTAAATAATCTAACGCCATGGACTCCTCTCCATCCGTCCATATAGTCTTAATCTCATCATAATTATCTATTGGGGGTGTTTGCGCTAGTTTGGCTTTTTTTTTATGAGGTTTGACTTCTTTTACTTCTCTGGGTTTTTGAAAAGAGACTGGCTCAGAAAGGTTTTCAGTGTTATCAATTTTTCCAAAAATTTCAATGCCATCATTATCTCCCGTGTTATCTTCCGATATCACTCGAATTTCATCAAAGTTATAAGGCGTTGTATTAACAGTCGTAGGGGTTGAAGGTGGACGGGCTCGTTTGTTACTTGTAGATTCAATAACCGCGTGTATGTTTTCGGATATGGGCTCAGGTCTTGTACATTTTGTGGCTATGTGACCAAATTCTTTGCACTTATAACACTTGACTTTATCGTCTGACAGGAAAATCCTATACTCCTAATCTTCAAACTCAACCACTATGGATGTTGGAAAATCAGTATCTTTATCAGGTTCACAAGCTATGAAGATTTGCCGACGAAAGCTATAAATGTACAGATAGCCCTCTGTGGCTATACCGGCTCCTATGAAAGATATTGGGGATATCAATTTCGGGTTTTGTTTCTTTAGTTCCTACTCTATTACAAAATGAGGGATGCATGGAGATACGTTAGACAAGACAATTCTCATCGCAGGCATGATTAATTTTCTGGCCGGTACAAAAATTTGATTGATATTGACCCCTCCTTCGTTTTCTATGAACTCTTTAACTAATTCCTTTGTCGCCAAATAGATGCAAATTCTACTATTGCTCATTCGCGACGCAAATAGAATGTTTATTGGACCTATTATTTTACCAATTGCAATTACATAATCTTTAACCCCAAGCCCATCAATAGCGGGGAAGATAACTGCTTGATTTTTCTTAGGAAATGCAGATGCAGAAACAACATTTGAAAAGGAACGTGTTTTATCAGTATATACCTGAGACATAATTTCATTTCGGTCTCTCCTGTTATCAGAAGAGCCGGAATTATTAGCATGTAATACCATTATTAGTAAAAAATCAATACTAGTATCCCATATTTACAGGATAAAATAGCATCATAAAATTACAATGCTTACAATGGGAAATTGCAAGGTTAAAGGTTACAAGCATATCTTTTAAACAGTCTATAATAGTAATGCTATTAAATAAATAAATTTTACTTTCTATAAAGTTTTTAAATCACGAAATAACTAGTAATTAAGCGTCTTTTCACTAAACTAAGGCACTGTATCACTATACAATTTAGGCAAAACGACTAGATAAAGTTTTTAGCTTAAAACACGTATTACAATCGAATAAACGAAAACAATAATACGGCTATTTCTTTGAACACGTCTACACTCTACAAATCTGTGTTGCGTGTGTGCGTGTGTGCGTGTGTGCGTGTGTGCGTGTGTGCGTGTGTGCGTGTGTGCGTGTGTGCGTGTGTGCGTGTGTGCGTGTGTGCGTGTGTGCGTGTGTGTGCGTGTGTGAGTGTGTGCGTGTGCGTGTGTCGTGTATGTGTGCGTGTGTGCGTGTGTGCAGTGTGCGTGTGTGCGTGTGTGCTGTGTGCGTGTGCGTGTCGTGTGTGCGTGTGCGTGTGCGTGCGTGTGTGCGTGTGCGTGTGTGCTGTGTGCGTGTGGCGTGTGTGTGGTGTGCGTGTGTGCGTGTGTGCGTGTGTGCGTGTGCGTGTGCGTGTGTGCGTGGTGTGTGCGTGTGTGCGTGTGTGCGTGTGTGCGTGTGTGTGTCGTGTGCGTGTGCGTGTGTGCGTGTGTGCGTATGTGCGTGTGTGCGTGTGCGTGTGTGCTGTGTGCTGTGTGCGTGTGTCGTGTGCGTGTCGTGTGTGCGTGTGTGCGTGTGTGCGTGTGCTATGTGCGTGTGTCGTGTGTGCGTGTGTGCGTGTCGTGTGTGCGTGGTGCGTGTGTGCTTGTGCGTGTGCGTGTGTACGTGTGTGCTGTGTCGTGTGTGCGTGTGTGCGTGTGGTGTTGTGCGTTGCGTGTGTGCGTGTGTGCGTGTGTGCGTGTGTGCGTGTGTGCTGTGCGTTGCGTGTGTGCGTGTGTGCGTGTGTGCGTGTGTCGTGTGTGCGTGTGTCGTGTGTGCGTGTGTGATGTGTGCTGTGTGCGTGTGTGCTGTGTGCGTGTGTGCGTGTGTGCGTGTGTGCGTGTGTGCGTGTGTGCGTGTGTGCGTGTGCGGTGTGCGTGTGTGCGGTGTGCGTGTGTCGTGTGTGCGTGTGTGTGTGTGCGTGTGTGTGTATGGTATGATGCTAGTATCGTGATAATGCTGCTAGTGACTTTGTATTAAGCTTGTATGTAGTGGTGTGGTTTGGCATGGAATGTTCGGCATGTTGCTCGTTATTTATGTATATATATTATATATATATATGATAGTATAGGTATATATCCATGAATAAATAGCTATGTATTATATAGCTATATTATGGTGATAATGTTTGTTAGATGGATTTGTTTACGTTTGCAATGTAAAAAATTACGAGTATATGATAATATATATATTATCCAATAATATATGTGCGCATGTTTATAGTAGTAGCTGAATATTATGTTATATAAATGTATTTATAGAGGACTTTGTTTGAACGATTATTTGTTTCGGAGCAATGAAAAAATACGAGTATTATGAATTATAGATTATTATCCATGCAAGTAATATGTGCGCAATTTTATTACTAGAGTAGCTGAATATTATGGTTCATATAATGTCATTGTTGCAGCAGACTTTTCGGAATTATTAATCGATATTTTTGGAAGCAGGATAATGAAAAAATTACTCGGATTTATGTCACTTATAGATATATTATCACAAGTACATATAGGTGACGGGACAATATTTAGCTTAGCTAGATGAGCTGGAAATCTACCGTGGTTACATATTAACCTGCTCATTGTTGCAGCAGACTTTTTAGACAGAGCGAAATTATATATATGTGGGATATTTTCTGGAAGAGTGGGATGAATCAGATAATACGAGTTACTCGAATTCTATGTAATTTATTTCCATTTTTGTTCCCATTTTATTTGTATGTTTTGTTTGTGCAATTTTATTACATCAGCAGAGGTTGAAGTATTTTCGAAGTCTCCATTAATGGTTGCATCTTTTGCAAGCTGGTCGACTCTTTCGTTAACTGTAATACTCGTATGACTTTTAGCCCATATGAAAGTAATGTCCATATTTGATATTTTTTGTTTAATGCTCCACAAGAGTTGATAATTTTTATTTTGTTTTGACACATTGTTTATCCCAGTAAGAACAGATTTTCAGTCGGATACAATACACCGCTTTAGTGATTTCGTGCGTTTGCAGCCATGTAATTGCTTTGTCAATGGCTTCTACTTCGGTCGTATAAATTGAACAAGAGGATGGTAGTTTAATTTTCAATGATTGTTCCTGCTTCGGAATATAAAACGCACATGGTATTACCATCTTCTTTTTTAGACCCATCCGTGTAAATTATTGTTTTGTCGTTATATTCACTCAGTATGGATTTTAGCAATACATTATTAATTTGCGAGGACTGAGTATACTGTGGAGTTATAATTCTGGATTTTGTCAATAATGTTTTATAGTCATTTTTGTAAACAAGTAAATTTTTGCAACTGTTATAAATATTTGCTTTGTCATTAGTAACCAGGTAAGCTTCTACCAAGTGCCGAATTAATTTAGATTCGCGTAATCTCGGGTTAATTACATATTTGGTTGCCAGAAATTCCCGGCGATTTGCCAAGGGGATTTAAGCTTGTTTTCACTGCACTTAGATCTGATTAGATATTGGGAGAAATCCAGCGGCGGAGAGGGGGGGTTTATTAGTGTTTTTGGTTTTTATGAAATATTATTAATACAGATGCATATTTCAAAAATATAAAAATGATCAAACATATCGATTAATTATGTTCTATGCAATTTTTTGATAAGGGGCGTAATTTAGCGGTACACAAATTTTTAAGGTGGAATTTAAGTATTAGCTCTATTTTCAATGCCTGAATAACGATTAATTTTAGAAGAAAAAGTGTAGACATATTTTTTAAAGAAAATTTACTTTTACATAACCGTTCTTTATAAAGTTTCTGAATATAACGCAAGGTAAGTCTAAAAAATAATCATATACGAATGAAAATGTTTAAACTGTACAATTGATATCGTGTAGAAGCGGGCGGGCAGCTTTGGAATGTTTCTTTAAGTTGACATCTATTAGGATGGCCTATAAAAATGGCGTTTTTTTATGAAAAACTTTATTTAATGATAAAATAACAAATTTTTCTGCAAGATCTTGAATTTCATGACGGTACCATGTAGCATCTTTGGAATTAAAGAATTCTCGGCATACAGCTTGAACTTCTTCAACAGTTGTAAAATGCCGTCCCGAAGGAAGTACCCCATCGATCGAAATAAGTGATAATCGGAAAGCGCAAGGTCCGGGGTATAAGCTGGATGAGGAAGAAGCTCCAAATTCAATTCCCTAATTTTTTGTTGAGCTTCAGCTGCAGTGTGAGATCTGGCGTTGTCTTGTTGCAGAATTTCCCGTCATGTTTTCGCCAATCCAGGGTAACGCCGACTTAGAGCATCATGCATCATATGCAACTGTTGACTGTAAAGGTTAGCATCAATCGTCTGCCCATCAGGAAACTACTCAAAGTGAATAACTCCTTCAAAATTCCTCCATACAGAAAGCATAGGGAACCGGCAATGCAGGTTACCCAACTGATTTTATGTGCTAGGATTATTCAAGTAAATACACTTTTCATTGCAAGTAACTATTGGTTTAAAAAACATTCATCCCGAGGATTGGAAAGCAGTGGATCACAAAACTGAACTCGCCTTTCTGCCATTGCTGGCGTTAGTCGAGGGGAACTTATCTGCAGCGTCTACTGACTTTTCCAAGTTGATGCAAATGGCGCATTACGGTTTCTTTTGAATACCCAAGTTCTCCTGACAACTTACGGGTACTTGTCGATAGATTTGTTTCAACAACATCTCGAAGTTCAGCGTTACTTAACGAATTGGGCCGACCAGAACGTTGTTTCCTCTTGAAACTTGTATCTCCGGCAGTAATTTTTCGAAACCAGTACTGCAGCGTACGAATGTTCACTATTCCTTCCCCTTCCACTTCGCATATTTTTTTAACTACGTAATGACGCAACAGTATCAAAATTTCGTATGTTTCGTCAGCCATTTTGACGTTTATTGCTAGTTAGAAATTAAAGAATATCAGAAGAAAATTAAACGGTGACATTCGCCTGCTTGATTAGCTTTTAATACTACATAGCTTTAACATATAAAATGTTTTCTGGATAGAAGCAGAATGGCTCAATAAGAAACTATAAAAACGACATTTTTATGGGCCACTAATATATATATATATATATATATATATATATATATATATATATATATATATATATATATATATGTTTATTGTATCTTCTTGCAATCTGTTTATACAATAAGCAACACTTATGTTAGTTAATTAAGGACATGACAGAGTGATTCGATTGTAATCCAAAGATTAACAATTTGTAGTTTCTACCTTCTACTATATATTACACAGGTGACTTTGTTTATGGTTAATCAAATCTGTGTGGAAGGTCTAATGGTTTGTGTCTTTTAAGTCTATGCATGGTTTCACTATTGTCTAGCAGGTTGAGGGCTAGGGCGTTTGGGTGATGATCTAGTTTACTAAAGTAATTTTCACTATCACTTCCTTTACGGTGTCAACTTTTAAGTCACATAGTATGTCTTTATTTTTTACAAAGTATGGTGCGTTACACATGGTCCGTAGCACTTTGGATTGAAACCATTCAATCACTTGAACGTTTGAGTTGGCTTTTTAGGTATAACTTGGATTTCCTTCCAAGTAGCCAGTAGTGCTTACTAAACATTATACCAAGTTGTTTGCGTTTCTTCCATATATGCGGTTTCCAAGTTAGTCCTTTGTCGAGATGTAGGCCAAGGTATTTCACTTCGTTGACTTGTGTTAGCGGAATGTTGTTTGCATAAACTATTGGTGTAATTCCTTTGCGCTTGGTAAACGTGATATGGAAGGATTTGGTTTCATTTAGTTGAACTCGCCATTGCTTGGTCCACTGAATTATTTGGTCAAAGTTCTGTTGAAGGAGTTGAGCAGCTATAGTTGGATCTTCATGTCTTGTCATGAGGATCTTATTATCTTCAAAGGTGGCAGTTAAGGTGTGCTGATTTGTTGGGATGTCCACAGTGTATACTAGGTATAAAATCGGGCCAAGTACACTGCCCTGTGGTACTCCTGAGTTTATTGGATGAAGATTTGTGTGATGACTAAATTTGATTAGAAAGTATCGTTCTTCAAGTGGGATCTGAGGATAATGTAAAAGGAGTGAGGTAGAATTTTCTTTAGTTTGTATAGGAGGCCTGTGTGCCACACTTTGTCAAAGGTTTTGGTTTCATCAAGTAGGGCGGCTGTGCAGTATTATTTCTCCTCAAAGGTTTGATTTATATTATCCACAATCCGATGTACTTGTTGGACTGTGGAGTTCTTCTAAAATTGATATTAGTCTTTTTGCTAGGAGTTTTTCCGAGATTTTACCTAGTACTGGGAGTAGACTGATAGGTCTGTAGGAGGTAACTTCGTTTGGCGGTTTGTCAGGTTTAGGGATTTGTATTACTTGCGCTACCTTCCATTTCACTGGGAAGTAGCCCTGTCTCAGGACTGCATTGTAGAGCATAGTTAACATCACTAGGCCCTTGCGTGGTAACTCTTTAACTGGTTTCCCAGTAATCATGTCGAAGCCTGATGCTTTCTTGGGAGTTAGGTTATACCTGATCACATTTTTAATTTCTTTTACTGTGAAGCAGGGCATAGGCCGGGTTAGTTGATATGGTGTTTCTAAAGACTTGTATTCTCTCTTCATCTGCTAGGGTGCTTTGAGTTTTTTCCGAATCGGAGCTCGCCCATGTATTGTCCGGCTTCTTCAAAGGGGGAATGGGTTGTCCTTGTGCCTTTATTCTTTTTGTTGCTACCCAAAGAGAATAATTTGTGCCGCTTGTAGCGCTCAGATTATTGAGGTAATCTTGAAAACCTTCATTTTTTGTCTTTGATGAGTGTTTTTAGCTCTGACGCTGCTTGATTGTATCTTCTTTCATCGGATGGATATCTTGTGTTTTGCTATACTCGCCTTAGCCGTCTTTTTTCCGCTATTTTTCTTTTAATTATAATAGGGCATCCTTCTTGTTTTCTTTTGATGATAGTTGTTGGTGTTACTTCGATAGCGGCTTCTTGGATTATTTTCGTAAAGTTATATATGGCTAGGTCAAGGTCTTGTTCGGTTTGGAGTGAAATTTTTAAGTCTAGGCTATTTTGAATGAGATTTCTGTAGTGAGTCCAGTCTGTTTTTTTGTTGTGTAATCTTGGATCTGTTTCGCGTTCAGAATTGTACTGTTCATGATTGCTATAATTGGTGTATGATCCGAGGATAGGTCAGGACAGGATGCAATTTTGAGGTAGTTCGGGGCTACTCCTTTGTTTATGAAGAAATCCAAAAGATCAGGTATTTTTGTTTGGTCAGTGGGCCAATAGGTTGGTTCATAGATTGATAGATGACCCAGCTGTAATTCTTGGACTGCTTGGCACAGCACTCTTCCCCTGCCAGGTGGTAAGATTCTGGAACCCCATACGGTGTGCTTGGCATTGAAATCTCCTGATAGAAATCTGTTGCCCAGTGTTTTGAAGTAATCAATGAAACTCTGTTTACTTGTAGCATAGTTAGGAGGACAATATGTTGCTGATATGACTAGAGGACCATTCCAGTCTTCTATCTCTATGGATGTTGCTTGAAGGAAGTTCTTTTGAAAGGAATAAAATGTGATGTGTAATGTGTTGCTGAATTAATATGGCCGTGCCTCCTCTAGCATGATTGTCAGCATCAGGATGATTTGTATTTTAAAGTAGGTTCTACTGGTGAAGTGTGTTTCCGAGATGAGTAGCATGTCAATTTCGTTGTTTGTGAGGAAGGTTTCTACCTCACGTTTGTGATTTAGAAGTCCATTGGCGTTCCACTCTGCTATTTTATATATTGGAGCTATTTTTATTTTTTTAGTTCTTCTCTGAGAAATCTGATATGTGCTGATAGATCATTTATGGTCTGTTGTTGTGCTAATATAGTTTGTTGTAGTGTAAATATTATGGATGTGAGATCATGTGGTTGCGATTGTTCCTGAAGCGGTGGTTGGGATAGTTGTTGCTGTATTTGGTATAATGGGGCCCAATGATTATTTTGTTGACTTATTTGATTATGTTGTTGTTTTTGTTGATTTAGTTGTTGGTGGTAATTTTTCTGTCTTTGTTGCTGTGGCTGCTGTTGCTGAATTTGAAGTCTTGAGGCATAACTTGCGTTTGCTGAATTTGGGTATCTTCTGTTTAATATTTTAAGGTGTACCCTGCATCCTTTGTAGTTGGCAGGGTGTTGACCTTGACACAGCACACACTTAGGTGGTTTTCCGTCATTATGGTTTTTAGGACAGGTACGGTAATCATGTAGTTCTGCACACTTGTCACAGCGTGCTGGTCTGGTACATCTGTTGCGTGTATGACCGTAGCATTGACAGTTTTTACACTGTGGTATCTGCACTTTTTTTATTGGTTCTTCGAAAATCACTATTGCGTTTTCAATGCTTGTTATCTTAAAGATTTCTTTATTATTTTCTTTGCGTTTGTGTCAATGAAAAATAGTTTTTTATCTTTGGTTTCTCTATTCATAACATTCATTATGTTAAGTACTTCATGGCCTTTTTCAGCCAAAGCAGTCTTAATGATTTCATTTTCTGTTGAGTGATGTAGGTGTTTTAGTACAACACGGAATTTCTTTTCTTCCTCCAGACTGTAAGTATGCCTAGCTACTTTATTGGCATCTTGAACATCTCTTATTTTTTTGTAATCCGGGAGGTTATTTATTAGTAACTTTAGAGTATTGCCTTGTAGAAGTTGATATTGATAGTTAGTTTTTGGAATGTGCTTTTCAATCCGCGTTATCAGTGGCTCTATGGCTTTAATATAGTGAAATATGAACGGCAGAATCTGTGTTTTATTTTCGGCGTAGTGCTGGTACTAGCGTTTGCTAAGGGTTTGTATCTGTTGAAAGTTGAGATAGACGGGCTGGATGTTTGAGGATCGCTAGTGGCTTTTCTTTTTTTGTGACGTTTAATTTCTTGGAACTCGTTTAGTTCAATTGTTTGAGAAGTGTCGCTTGTGGTTGACATATTATCCTCTTTGGAGGAGTTTATTGATTGCCACAAGCTGTGCGATGAGTTGCATTTTTGTCTTTGTGATGGCGGCAGCGGTGGAAAATTTGCGGCAGTTGGATAATAATTTGCTTGAGATAGGTGCGAAGTATGTATTTGGGTAGGCAGCATAGCACTTGGGGCTGTTGTAGACAATGCAAAAATTGGCATTTGTGATGTAACTTGTTGGTGATAGTTACGCTGAGTTGGTACACAAGAGTTTGGAGGCTGCGGAATATAAGATTGACATTGTGTAAAAATGTTGGGATGAAAACCATCATTTGAATTTTGCATGATTGTAAAGTGTTTAAAATTTCGGTTTGTTGGATTTAATATTTAGAAAATTTTTGTTTAAACAATTTTATGAATAAAATAAGGTAAATTGTAAATAGGAGGTGAAAGGTCACGATATCTTGTATCACGTATGACAAGTACAGTTTTGTATATAAATACTATTACATTATTATATTATTATATTAATAAAAGCGTCCTTACCGCAGTAGTTGTATAAACATATATAATTTTATGTTTTCTTCTGTTTACAAAGCACAAACACTTAATTTTTCAGTAAAATTTTAACAATTTTCATTACAGACTCGTGTTTTGAACAATATTTATTAGAGAGTTTATTAAAACACGTCTATGCATAAACGCATGATACGGAGGTCTATTAATCTCTTTCTGAAATGAAAAATTTGTTTTTACAATGCTGCCTGTTTTCGTTATGAAAGTATGAAACAGGTTGCATAGTTACACAAAAAAAATTATAATTAAAATTATTTCATTTGAATGCAGTTTTAAACGTCTGTTTGACATGGCTCAATGTTTTTGTGTTTACACTGTTGCTTATTTTCGTATTGAACTTATTATACAAGAGATGGTATAATTATCTTAAAACAGTCTTATTAAAATTATTACATTTCTTTTCATTTCCATTTTGTAGGTTGGAAGGTCGTGTGGTGTTCCACACCAGATATTTTTTTCAGCATTTGATTAACAAATTGTAGGGTTTCTCTTACTTTGCCGACGTATATTTTAACCAAAACAGTCACTTAAAAGGTTTATCTATCAATAAACAAATCAAAAAACATCCTTAAAAAATTAGGTTAAGATGCTACTACTTTTTGCAACACCTTGTAGTTGACCATAAAATATTTTATATAAATTGCTTCTGATTTAACAATAAAACAGATGCATTCCCATAATTGTATTACTCTTACAATACCTAAATGTTAATATTAAAGGAGAATTAATCATAGTTGGCTGTACTCAACTAGTTACCTCAGTAAAAATAAATGGCATATTACTGTTGTCAAATTCTTACCAAGTTTTCATTATTTTATGCTGTTTTCTCTGTATGTAGTTGTGTTGTATTTTAAGTTTGTATTTGTGTTATTTAATTATCATTTTCAACTTTGAGAATGTTTATTTTCATTGAAAATGGCTTTCGCAAACCGGTTAACCTGTTATGCGTGTGATAGACATTTTAACGGCAGACAGTTAATTTACTTAAATAGGTTTTGATTTTCTACAAGTTGCATCTCTTAGAAGAAAAATTGCAGGACATCCTCCAGTTGTCACGTATATCGAAACAAGGTGTGATATAGTTTGCAGGTAATTATAAAACAACCAAATCACCCTGTATATATTACGTCCATGCGTACTTAATGTAATATTATGTAATTAACATAAAAGTCACTCACGAAATACAAGGTATCGTTGTAATAATCTCAAAGCCTATTTATTTTTGGTAGCTGACAATATGCATTTCTGGTTCACCCTGTATGAACAGTATAGATTACGAAATTGTGAGATATAAACTTTAATAAATAAAATATATGTGGCAAAATTGTAGAGATAAGCGTTTGCAAAAATCTATTGTAAATAATTCGTGAATCACCCTGTAACAGTAAATATTTTTGCGAAACTTTTAATGTACCGGGTGGCCAACTAAGAACGGCCGTCGGCCATATCTCAGGAACGGATTATAGCACAGGTTCGGGAAAAAAATTTTTATAACAAAAGTGGCCTCGAGAAACGCCTGTAAATTATTTTCAGAATAGTAGGTCCACCGCTAGAGGGCGTATTTGACAGATAAAATTTTAAAAAGCAAAATTTTTCAAAATTTACTCTATTAAGGGGCATCTTGAATATTATAATCAGATTCCTCGACAAATTCTGCGTATTTTTTATTTGATAAGTTTTAGTCTCTCTTCAAATAAGGGGTGGGGAAAAGTGGGAACCTTGTTACGAAAAAACGCCTTTAATTCAGGTTCTGCTTGACCGATTTTAATAAACTTGATGTTGTTTGAAAGAGCTTTTGTTAAACAATAGAAAATTGGTAAATTTGAAGCAATCTGATTAATAACATAAATGCTAGTGGGCGCTGTTTAATATTTTTTTAATATTGTGTTTTCTCTTTACAATTTTAAATGGAAACATCAAAATTTAAGTAAGACTTTAAAAAGTAGACTAAATTAGTAATAAAACAGTGAAAACTGCAAGTCGATATCTTTTTCCTATCCTGAGATATCGTAAGAAACAGGTAAATAGCGGGAATTGTTCTTCCAACGTCTAGTAGGCTAGTTCGCGTTAACGAAAATTATTAAATTTAGCCTGGATGAAAAGATCTTACATCGGTAATTTAAACTGTTATCATACTAATGTTATGGTTGCCGCTAGATTACCTAAATGTAATGCTGTCGCTACTAATTTCATGGTTTTTGTACTTTTCTTAAAATACAATAACTTTTAATAAATAAATTACCCTGTATAAATTGAAGCTTATATATACAAATATATTAATAGTATCAACTTTCTCAAGAATCAATTCGTAAGTACAGCGTTTTGAATTAAGTCATAAAAAAATAATTGAATATTGTGACTCATTCTGTTAAACATCCTGTATAATAAATATTTGTTGTGCAACATTTTATCGTCAAAATACCATATTGGATAGCACCTTCTGAAAAAATAGTTCCCTGAAGTATTGAAAATAGCGGGTTTCTGGTGCAAAAAACTATACTCATACATTTGTGAATCGCCTTGTAGTTATAAATATTTTGAATTGTATGTATTTACTAATGTATTACTTGAAAATACAAATTCCCAAAAACTGGGCATTTTTCAACTTTAACACCCTGTATCTCGCAAACTAGCCATAGGATTGAGTTGGGCTCATTGACACTTTTGGGTACTAAATCGAGTACAACAATATACCAAAGTTTCAGAAAATTTAACCGGTTGCCATTTTTACATTACTTGGGCGCGGGATCCCGCTTTCTTTTTGAGAAATACACTTTTCTTATTTTGAGAATACAATTCTCTTTTTCTTATACAATAGTAAATACCAGTTTGAGAGGTCCCACTCATGGGATACAGATGGCGCTGCTCTCAACTCTCACATATCGACATCTTTTGTGCCCATCTCATATACGTTCAGAGTCGAGATATTCCATGACAGATCTTAATGACGAAACCGGTTGGCGGTGGTCTTATCATGCGTTTTCACCTCTGAACACAAAGAAACTAAGTCATAGTGGTGGGCTTATGTTTTGTTAATAATCAAATTTTATTCGCTTTCTTTTTGAGAAGTACATTTTTCTTATTTTGAGAACACAATTCCCTTTTCTTATACCTCTATCCTGTCTGGGAAAAACCCACTAATTACGTGAAAGGTAAACAAGTTGACTTTCATTTCCCTAAGTTGTAATTAAAACAACTAAAGTACTAAAATTCTTTTTCATTTATCAGAGTGGAATTGTAGGAAAACAGGCATTATAGAGTAACCTGATTATTTCATTATTTATTATTAAACATTTACTGAAAGACTTATTTACAAAATCGATCATTGGTAAATTATTTCATCTAAAATACAAAAACATTACCATATAAGGTCCACACACATGCGAATGGTAATCCTGCAGTCTAGGTGTTTGCATCAGTAACTGATTAGAAGCACATACAAGTCGAAACACATACTTGTGGCTGGGGATGAATTTCAAACATCTCAACACTTGTACCGCATACATCTTTGGAGTTGGTACGTGTCCAGTTTTACAACAGTAATACGTTTTTCAGAGTACACATAGGCGCTTAGATGTTATGGTTTACACAACTATACGCTTTTGCTTCCTTTTCCAACATCCTGGACAACCAATCTCGTCCAGCTTTAGTATTGGCTTAAGAAATTTTGAATCCTGCTGTTTTTCACTACCCTTAACGTAAATTTCGTTAAACGGCTGCAACGCTCTTATCTACTCCTCTTAGAAATCGTTGTAGGGTACATACACCAACCGCCATTTTTATTCTCTAAATACCTTATCTGTCTTGGCATAGGTTTTGATATAAAATAATTTCGATATGGTTTTATGAGCATTAGCAACAAAGCTCCATGATCTGTAACCACTGCAATTTCTTTCAGCATGAATTCGTTGTTATCGCATCTAAACCCTTGTACGTCCAAGTGTGCGTCCATCTTCTTTTAACTGCTGCTGTACACTGAAGCTTGCGATCTAGAGTTACCCTTTCAACAAGTAAAATCAACGATGACATTCCGATTTTATCGATCTTGATGACGTTATCGAATTCGGCATACACCAAAACAGTTTACGGTCTCAGCGAGAGCTTCTTCAAATCCGTCTGCCAGCCGAAGGAAGCCGTTTCTAGCTAAATTCCAGGGCGTGCTAGCGTTTGCAGATAACTCTGGTGTTAGGTCGAAGGCCATTAAATAGTAGCCGTTGGGGTAATCGCTGCTCGATATATCGTTGCCCTCATTCAAAGAATGAATACCAGTACCGGAAAATAAGGTGTGATACGCTCTTACATATGAAGCACTAGCTGCAAAGTCTGGTTGAAAGACCTTCGAAGAAATTTGTTGGCGTCAGTATATAACGACATGTAGTTAATATTGCTGTGATGAAAATTTAATCATTAATGACCATTTGCTTTACATATGTTGAATCAATTTTCTATTTTGTCATTATACTGTAAACAACAATTTGGTACCTAGACCCAGACAACGACTGGATAGATACAGATGAGACTAATTAATTTATGTATAGTTTCTTTTAAATGTTTATAATTCTGTGATTTTTAATTGAGCAATGATTAATGCAAAAGTAATTTACTACGTACTTGTTCATGGTGGTGATGTCAACTTTATTAATCATAAATTTATTCAAACAAATTTTTCACTTTCATAATAAGAATATTATTAAGTGGTAATTACGTATTAGTCGTACATCACTGCCATTGTGGTCTATAGGAGTAAAAAAGTGTAGCAATAGAACTCCGGTGGTAACGCGTATTACGCCCTCGTTTAAATTACGGCACTTTCTCGTTTCGTTCGCTAGTGCTCGTAATAATGCACCGCTGTAAGGCCCTTATTATGTAATATACTATTAGTATTAATAGGAAAAGTTTCTAATATATTTCACAAATATTTTACATAAATATATATTTCTCGAACCGTTTCAACACAACGCGTATCTTCAGACGTAATATCCATACTTAAATTTACTGAAAAAATATAGAAATAATTTAATATAACTTTAAACCACAATCCCAAAGTAATATATATATATATATATATATATATATATATATATATATATATATATATGATATAATATATATATATATATATATATATATATATATATATATTATTAATTACATTCTCGGGTTTATCTCCTCGTGTATCGTTAAAGTTCTCATAAGAACTTTATTGTTACGACGACGTTTTGGCAAAATCATATTTGCCATCCACGGGTCGCTAGTACTTTAGCTCTGCTTCTCGTTACTCGAACTGAACTCAGTTTGAACAGTTCAGTCCGAGTAGCGTGGGCATAATACTGCAAAGGGCATTCGTCACAACTCCAAAACGTCAACATTGGAAGGCGCCACCTGTTAGATACATTTACAGCGCGAAAACGTCATGAACTAGATATTATAATGGACTAACAGAAACCATAGTGTTCACTCAAAATAAAACCCTCATCTCTACTAAAATTTACTTCAAAAGTATTTACGCAAAGTTTACCCAAACTTCCACAAAATCTTAAGCTTCATATAAAACCACAAAATTGCGAAAATAAATCTCAACCTCACTAAATATTTCCATAAATTTAGCGCTAAAATCATTGGCTCAGGTTCCCAAAAGTAAATGATCAAAACGGTAATTAATTGTATAATTTAAAACAAAAATTAAGTCACTAAACGAACACGATCAAAATTGATAGAATCCTAAAATTTTAAAAACGAGCAAATCGAGGTGTAATTCTTAAATTCGGGAAAATATACAGCTTTGCTTACCTGTTTAGTAAGATCAGGCTAATCAATGATGTCTACAATCGGCATGTACATTCCTATAAATATAACTTCAAAAAAATGGCGACTACTAAAAAATATCGTTGGAATGCAAAAGCAAGCAGCTGACCGGTCAACGACCGATTTACTTTACAATTACGTGACGGTATGTCTATTAAACCTTTCTTCAACTTCAATTATAGCAACCACTTAAAATTGAATCAATCAATCCGCCATAAAATATGCTCGAATTCAAGAAAATTCTATAATGCATTAACTCATCAACCTCTAGAAGGTACTTTATAATTCAAACATAAACGATATCTTTCGAATGTAATTAATTTACTTCAAATAAACTCAAAAATAATGACGTTAATTCAATGACTCAGTCTCATAAAAAAACAAGCACTTAAAATGTGCATAAAAGAGGTGCTGTATAATAAATGGGTTTACCTTTAAAATAAAAACACAATAAGTACATTAACCTGAAGATATGTATTATGAATAAAAAACACCATTCAGATGTCAACACAATTGTTACAATAATCATATCGTTCTCTTCAAAATAAATCACCTAGTTTACTTAATAGGCGGTGATACTAGCTAGTTTCAACGTATGCCTATACGAAACTTCTGCAAATATTATTCTATACCAGCATAACAAATGGTTATAACAAATAAATTGCGTTCTCCTTGTAACGCATTAGTCACATATAATGTTGACACAATTCGTCCGTATAACAAAAAAATACAAAACACTCATATGAATTTGGATTATACAATATGAATACGCTTGTATTAAAATTTAAACGATAAAATAATAAGACGTTAGTCTCAAACGAAAGCGTATTCAACCGTACATAAAAATAATAAAATACACAAAATTTTATTACACTTTGTCAAACACAGCAGAACAAACATGCACAGTAAAGTTTGTTATACAAACACCTGGTGTATACCTCAGAGGATGATCTCTGCGGCGACATCATCAACAGGATCGAATTTGAAACTGCGCTCAAAACTCAAAAATGTTTCGCTTTAAAGTTGCGTTTTGATTGATATTGCAATTGGTTGTTCGTTACACTAATATTTATACTTACGTAAAATTTGATTACTTCACTATATACAAGTTCTGAATGTCACTTATTATTTTAAAATCTCAATAAGCTTATTTATTTACACCGAATTATTTGTTATCGTTCAGCTGTACACACGAAACAGTAAAATAAAACTAAAACCTGAACTATGTTATTATTGATCCGCATGCAAGACGCTACGGAACTCCAAAGGAATTAAGGACCGGCACTTATCCAACACTGTATCCAATTTCATGGACACGATAAGTCGCTGCGCGACAACGATAACAACAAAATAATCCGGGAGGAACGAAGTTATAGAATTACCCACCGAATCAAGGGCAACGGAAAGACTTCCAAGATATACTTCACTTAACCTTCAGGTAAGGGCGTAAAATAGTTCACTACCTCTAAACAATCAAATCTTCGTGTGTGCGGCGGAGACGCAAACAAGAGCCTTGACACTACGACATCCTTCTGCCTTGAGTTTCATGCATTTCTCGCCATCTTCAATATCATTTCCCTTCTATGCTAATTAACCAATCATAACAATTTACTACTTAAATTTTAAATTGGGCCAAAAACGAATCAAACTCCACAACCGTCGGAAAAATTGCATTACCCAAAAACATTTCACAACCGGCGGGTCTTATCTATGTAACCAATACCTTGTATACGGAAGATTTCTTAGCGATGCTAAACCTCAACGCCTCGTACCTAATAGCTAAACCGTTTGTTTAAAACTAAAAATTTATCAAAATACTCCGACGATTTGTCGCCTACATCTTAATTAAACGCGAAATATGCTTTTCTACACGTTATTTAAATCCAAAGTATCAATTTTAAATGTATTCTGTAATTTTCTACTCACACAATTTTTAACGAAAATATTTAACGATATCTATAAAATTACAAACAACTCTATTTACAAAGAAACTAATTAATTTTTCCTCTTAAATTGGTAAAAGGGTTTTACTAATAATCGCTACAATACGTAAATCACATTTTCATTTAAAAGATATACTTCACTTAACCTTCAGGTAAGGGCGTAAAATAGTTCACTACCTCTAAACAATCAAATCTTCGTGTGTGCGGCGGAGACGCAAACAAGAGCCTTGACACTACGACATCCTTCTGCCTTGAGTTTCATGCATTTCTCGCCATCTTCAATATCATTTCCCTTCTATGCTAATTAACCAATCATAACAATTTACTACTTAAATTTTAAATTGGGCCAAAAACGAATCAAACTCCACAACCGTCGGAAAAATTGCATTACCCAAAAACATTTCACAACCGGCGGGTCTTATCTATGTAACCAATACCTTGTATACGGAAGATTTCTTAGCGATGCTAAACCTCAACGCCTCGTACCTAATAGCTAAACCGTTTGTTTAAAACTAAAAATTTATCAAAATACTCCGACGATTTGTCGCCTACATCTTAATTAAACGCGAAATATGCTTTTCTACACGTTATTTAAATCCAAAGTATCAATTTTAAATGTATTCTGTAATTTTCTACTCACACAATTTTTAACGAAAATATTTAACGATATCTATAAAATTACAAACAACTCTATTTACAAAGAAACTAATTAATTTTTCCTCTTAAATTGGTAAAAGGGTTTTACTAATAATCGCTACAATACGTAAATCACATTTTCATTTAAAACTTTTATTAATCTTCCTAAAACACACGACTAATGTTTCGTTTCTCTTTGATACATATCTTGCGTCTCATAATCGATAGTGTTTTTGTTCTTTAGGTTCTTCTCAAGTTCTTTCCATTTCAAAAAATTCATATGTTGTAAACTAGTTTCGTGTTGGTTTAGTGTTTTAGAAAGGTTTTCCCAATCCTTACACCTTTCTACGAGCGTGCTGCTTTCTGGGGCCAAATAGTTTACAACAAAATCAGAAGATAGAAGGTGCAGTTTCGGAGTAAATAAGCCATGATCTTGGTACTAACTCTCCGTTTTCTATCTTTCTATTGTAATATGTCTGGCTTGTATTTATTGATACTATACATTTACCAATTACAATAAAAAAAATTAAAAAGCGAAAGAAAAATGAAATTCACTAGTCTCGTATGACAAAAGTTAAAAAATAAACTTTACCATGTAAAAGCAATTATACCAAGTGATTTTAGAAGTGAGGTGCATTCACGCGAACATTCTAAATTTTTGATCGTTTTATCCAAAATTAAAGGACGTATAATTTACTTTAAGTTATTCTCAATCACTTCAAGATATATGGAATATAAAAATTAAAATTTATATCTAGGTTTGGTATTTTTTCGGTTAATAATCTTAAGGAGTAAAAGATCAATTCACTTCACTTAACTTCCTTAAACCATGGAATGTAAAGTTAAAAAACTGCAAACTGCAAACAATACAATTGGAGAAATCATTAATGTATGTGAGGAAAATCAGCGGTCCCCAGAACACTGCCTGTGCAACTAACTTTAACACGCAATTACCTTTTTAAAGAGAGGTATTACGGAAGCAGTCTTGGGTTTATCAGGAAACACACACTCTAGTATGCATAGGTTAATTAATTTTGTGATAGGACTGACTAAGCTGCTTGTTACGTGTAAATTTTGTGTAAGGACATTTTCGAACGAGTTGAAATTTTTATGTCTGTTTATTACGCAACATCCTATACTTTAACTTCAATATTAGTAAGTTTGGCAACAGTGTACATTACACCTTTGCTTTTTAAAATAAGTTTGAGCATGTCTTATTTTATGGTTCTTTTTGATAAGGGAACCCCCTTTTTAAGAAAATGGATGCGTCGTTAGAAAAATAATATGATACATGGAGAAGATTTCTATGATTTTGTTATAAACATTACTTAAAATTATACAGAGCTTTGGCACTGGATTTGGCTTTCTATATATCTAATTGGTTAGTGATCGTATTTTACGAAGTTTCTAACACACATTTCGCTTCGAATCAAGAGGTATGTTAAGCCACTTTTTTTACTCTAATAATTTGAAATAAATAAATACATACTGTAAGATAACTTAAACTACATTTTAAAACAAAATTTCGTATCAACTCATTTTCTAACACAATTGGTTTATATAGGTTCTTTTCGTCTTATTGGATTTTATCGTCTTTCTTCCGTCCTCAATATATAATTGCCGGATGGTACCAGTATAGTCGGCCAACGTTTCTCCGAGTTATGAAATAATGCACATCTGCTCTCCGAAACCAGACATAGGACATTTTATGGGTACTCGTTCACATGGTACCATCCGTTTGACTAAAACACATAAATTATTTCTGGTAATACATTCGGCTAAGTAATATACATACATACATCACCCGGTGAGAGAATTTTAATGACGAGGCTCTCGTTACCTATACCATTGAGGGGTTACTCTAGGAACAACTCCCTATTATTACGAATTACCATTGTACTAATACGTTTATCCTTTTTGATTATAGCACAGGTTCGGGAAAAAAATTTTTATAACAAAAGTGGCCTCGAGAAACGCCTGTAAATTATTTTCAGAATAGTAGGTCCACCGCTAGAGGGCGTATTTGACAGATAAAATTTTAAAAAGCAAAATTTTTCAAAATTTACTCTATTAAGGGGCATCTTGAATATTATAATCAGATTCCTCGACAAATTCTGCGTATTTTTTATTTGATAAGTTTTAGTCTCTCTTCAAATAAGGGGTGGGGAAAAGTGGGAACCTTGTTACGAAAAAACGCCTTTAATTCAGGTTCTGCTTGACCGATTTTAATAAACTTGATGTTGTTTGAAAGAGCTTTTGTTAAACAATAGAAAATTGGTAAATTTGAAGCAATCTGATTAATAACATAAATGCTAGTGGGCGCTGTTTAATATTTTTTTAATATTGTGTTTTCTCTTTACAATTTTAAATGGAAACATCAAAATTTAAGTAAGACTTTAAAAAGTAGACTAAATTAGTAATAAAACAGTGAAAACTGCAAGTCGATATCTTTTCCTATCCTGAGATATCGTAAGAAACAGGTAAATGGCGGAATTGTTCTTCCAACGTCTAGTAGGCTAGTTCGCGTTAACGAAAATTATTAAATTTAGCCTGGATGAAAAGATCTTACATCTGCAGTAATTTAAACTGTTATCATACTAATGTTATGGTTGCCGCTAGATTACCTAAATGTAATGCTGTCGCTACTAATTTCATGGTTTTGTACTTTTCTTAAAATACAATAACTTTTAATAAATAAATTACCCTGTATAAATTGAAGCTTATATATACAAATATATTAATAGTATCAACTTTCTCAAGAATCAATTCGTAAGTACAGCGTTTTTGAATTAAGTCATAAAAAATAATTGAATATTGTGACTCATTCTGTTAAACATCCTGTATAATAAATATTTGTTGTGCAACATTTTATCGTCAAAATACCATATTGGATAGCACCTTCTGAAAAATAGTTCCTGAAGTATTGAAAATAGCGGGTTTCTGGTGCAAAAACTATACTCATACATTTGTGAATCGCCTTGTAGTTATAAATATTTTGAATTGTATGTATTTACTAATGTATTACTTGAAAATACAAATTCCCAAAACTGGGCATTTTCAACTTTAACACCCTGTATCTCGCAAACTAGCCATAGGATTGAGTTGGGCTCATTGACACTTTTGGTACTAAATCGAGTACAACAATATACCAAAGTTTCAGAAAATTTAACCGGTTGCCATTTTTACATTACTTGGGCGCGGGATCCCGCTTTCTTTTTGAGAAATACACTTTTCTTATTTTGAGAATACAATTCTCTTTTTCTTATACAATAGTAAATACCAGTTTGAGAGGTCCCACTCATGGGATACAGATGGCGCTGCTCTCAACTCTCACATATCGACATCTTTTGTGCCCATCTCATATACGTTCAGAGTCGAGATATTCCATGACAGATCTTAATGACGAAACCGGTTGGGCGGTGGTCTTATCATGGCGTTTTCACCTCTGAACACAAAGAAAGCTAAGTCATAGTGGTGGGCTTATGTTTTGTTAATAATCAAATTTTATTCGCTTTCTTTTTGAGAAGTACATTTTTCTTATTTTGAGAACACAATTCCCTTTTCTTATACCTCTATCCTGTCTGGGAAAAACCCACTAATTACGTGAAAGGTAAACAAGTTGACTTTCATTTCCCTAAGTTGTAATTAAAACAACTAAAGTACTAAAATTCTTTTTCATTTATCAGAGTGGAATTGTAGGAAAACAGGCATTATAGAGTAACCTGATTATTTCATTATTTATTATTAAACATTTACTGAAAGACTTATTTACAAAATCGATCATTGGTAAATTATTTCATCTAAAATACAAAAACATTACCATATAAGGTCCACACACATGCGAATGGTAATCCTGCAGTCTAGGTGTTTGCATCAGTAACTGATTAGAAGCACATACAAGTCGAAACACATACTTGTGGCTGGGGATGAATTTCAAACATCTCAACACTTGTACCGCATACATCTTTGGAGTTGGTACGTGTCCAGTTTTACAACAGTAATACGTTTTTCAGAGTACACATAGGCGCTTAGATGTTATGGTTTACACAACTATACGCTTTTGCTTCCTTTTCCAACATCCTGGACAACCAATCTCGTCCAGCTTTAGTATTGGCTTAAGAAATTTTGAATCCTGCTGTTTTTCACTACCCTTAACGTAAATTTCGTTAAACGGCTGCAACGCTCTTATCTACTCCTCTTAGAAATCGTTGTAGGGTACATACACCAACCGCCATTTTTATTCTCTAAATACCTTATCTGTCTTGGCATAGGTTTTGATATAAAATAATTTCGATATGGTTTTATGAGCATTAGCAACAAAGCTCCATGATCTGTAACCACTGCAATTTCTTTCAGCATGAATTCGTTGTTATCGCATCTAAACCCTTGTACGTCCAAGTGTGCGTCCATCTTCTTTTAACTGCTGCTGTACACTGAAGCTTGCGATCTAGAGTTACCCCTTTCAACAAGTAAAATCAACGATGACATTCCGATTTTATCGATCTTGATGACGTTATCGAATTCGGCATACACCAAAACAGTTTACGGTCTCAGCGAGAGCTTCTTCAAATCCGTCTGCCAGCCGAAGGAAGCCGTTTCTAGCTAAATTCCAGGGCGTGCTAGCGTTTGCAGATAACTCTGGTGTTAGGTCGAAGGCCATTAAATAGTAGCCGTTGGGGTAATCGCTGCTCGATATATCGTTGCCCTCATTCAAAGAATGAATACCAGTACCGGAAAATAAGGTGTGATACGCTCTTACATATGAAGCACTAGCTGCAAAGTCTGGTTGAAAGACCTTCGAAGAAATTTGTTGGCGTCAGTATATAACGACATGTAGTTAATATTGCTGTGATGAAAATTTAATCATTAATGACCATTTGCTTTACATATGTTGAATCAATTTTCTATTTTGTCATTATACTGTAAACAACAATTTGGTACCTAGACCCAGACAACGACTGGATAGATACAGATGAGACTAATTAATTTATGTATAGTTTCTTTTAAATGTTTATAATTCTGTGATTTTTAATTGAGCAATGATTAATGCAAAAGTAATTTACTACGTACTTGTTCATGGTGGTGATGTCAACTTTATTAATCATAAATTTATTCAAACAAATTTTTCACTTTCATAATAAGAATATTATTAAGTGGTAATTACGTATTAGTCGTACATCACTGCCATTGTGGTCTATAGGAGTAAAAAAGTGTAGCAATAGAACTCCGGTGGTAACGCGTATTACGCCCTCGTTTAAATTACGGCACTTTCTCGTTTCGTTCGCTAGTGCTCGTAATAATGCACCGCTGTGTAAGGCCCTTATTATGTAATATACTATTAGTATTAATAGGAAAAGTTTCTAATATATTTCACAAATATTTTACATAAATATATATTTCTCGAACCGTTTCAACACAACGCGTATCTTCAGACGTAATATCCATACTTAAATTTACTGAAAAAATATAGAAATAATTTAATATAACTTTAAACCATAATCCCAAAGTAATATATATATATATATATATATATATATATATATATATATATATATAATATATATATATATATATATATATATATATATATATATATATATATTAATTACATTCTCGGGTTTATCTCCTCGTGTATCGTTAAAGTTCTCATAAGAACTTTATTGTTACGACGACGTTTTGGCAAAATCATATTTGCCATCCACGGGTCGCTAGTACTTTAGCTCTGCTTCTCGTTACTCGAACTGAACTCAGTTTGAACAGTTCAGTCCGAGTAGCGTGGGCGGAGTTAATACTGCAAAAGGGCATTCGTCACAACTCCAAAAACGTCAACATTGGAAGGCGCCACCTGTTAGATACATTTACAGCGCGAAAACGTCATGAACTAGATATTATAATGGACTAACAGGAAACCATAGTGTTCACTCAAAAATAAAACCCTCATCTCTACTAAAATTCTACTTCAAAAATATTTACGCAAAGTTTACCCAAACTTCCACAAAATCTTAAGCTTCATATAAAAACCACAAAATTGCGAAAATAAATCTCAACCTCACTAAATATTTCCATAAATTTAGCGCTAAAATCATTGGCTCAGGTTCCCAAAAGTAAATGATCAAAACGGTAATTAATTGTATAATTTAAAACAAAAATTAAGTCACTAAACGAACACGATCAAAAATTGATAGAATCCTAAAATTTTAAAAACGAGCAAATCGAGGTGTAATTCTTAAATTCGGGAAAATATACAGCTTTGCTTACCTGTTTAGTAAGATCAGGCTAATCAATGATGTCTACAATCGGCATGTACATTCCTATAAATATAACTTCAAAAAAATGGCGACTACTAAAAAATATCGTTGGAATGCAAAAGCAAGCAGCTGACCGGTCAACGACCGATTTACTTTACAATTACGTGACGGTATGTCTATTAAACCTTTCTTCAACTTCAATTATAGCAACCACTTAAAATTGAATCAATCAATCCGCCATAAAATATGCTCGAATTCAAGAAAATTCTATAATGCATTAACTCATCAACCTCTAGAAGGTACTTTATAATTCAAACATAAACGATATCTTTCGAATGTAATTAATTTACTTCAAATAAACTCAAAAATAATGACGTTAATTCAATGACTCAGTCTCATAAAAAAACAAGCACTTAAAATGTGCATAAAGAGGTGCTGTATAATAAATGGGTTTACCTTTAAAATAAAAACACAATAAGTACATTAACCTGAAGATATGTATTATGAATAAAAAACACCATTCAGATGTCAACACAATTGTTACAATAATCATATCGTTCTCTTCAAAATAAATCACCTAGTTTACTTAATAGGCGGTGATACTAGCTAGTTTCAACGTATGCCTATACGAAACTTCTGCAAATATTATTCTATACCAGCATAACAAATGGTTATAACAAATAAATTGCGTTCTCCTTGTAACGCATTAGTCACATATAATGTTGACACAATTCGTCCGTATAACAAAAAAATACAAAACACTCATATGAATTTGGATTATACAATATGAATACGCTTGTATTAAAATTTAAACGATAAAATAATAAGACGTTAGTCTCAAACGAAAGCGTATTCAACCGTACATAAAAATAATAAAATACACAACATTTTATTACACTTTGTCAAACACAGCAGAACAAACATGCACAGTAAAGTTTGTTATACAAACACCTGGTGTATACCTCAGAGGATGATCTCTGCGGCGACATCATCAACAGGATCGAATTTGAAACTGCGCTCAAAACTCAAAAATGTTTCGCTTTAAAGTTGCGTTTTGATTGATATTGCAATTGGTTGTTCGTTACACTAATATTTATACTTACGTAAAATTTGATTACTTCACTATATACAAGTTCTGAATGTCACTTATTATTTTAAAATCTCAATAAGCTTATTTATTTACACCGAATTATTTGTTATCGTTCAGCTGTACACACGAAACAGTAAAATAAAACTAAAACCTGAACTATGTTATTATTGATCCGCATGCAAGACGCTACGGAACTCCAAAGGAATTAAGGACCGGCACTTATCCAACACTGTATCCAATTGCATGGACACGATAAGTCGCTGCGCGACAACGATAACAACAAAATAATCCGGGAGGAACGAAGTTATAGAATTACCCACCGAATCAAGGGCAACGGAAAGACTTCCAAGATATACTTCACTTAACCTTCAGGTAAGGGCGTAAAATAGTTCACTACCTCTAAACAATCAAATCTTCGTGTGTGCGGCGGAGACGCAAACAAGAGCCTTGACACTACGACATCCTTCTGCCTTGAGTTTCATGCATTTCTCGCCATCTTCAATATCATTTCCCTTCTATGCTAATTAACCAATCATAACAATTTACTACTTAAATTTTAAATTGGGCCAAAAACGAATCAAACTCCACAACCGTCGGAAAAATTGCATTACCCAAAAACATTTCACAACCGGCGGGTCTTATCTATGTAACCAATACCTTGTATACGGAAGATTTCTTAGCGATGCTAAACCTCAACGCCTCGTACCTAATAGCTAAACCGTTTGTTTAAAACTAAAAATTTATCAAAATACTCCGACGATTTGTCGCCTACATCTTAATTAAACGCGAAATATGCTTTTCTACACGTTATTTAAATCCAAAGTATCAATTTTAAATGTATTCTGTAATTTTCTACTCACACAATTTTTAACGAAAATATTTAACGATATCTATAAAATTACAAACAACTCTTTATTTACAAAGAAACTAATTAATTTTTCCTCTTAAATTGGTAAAAGGGTTTTACTAATAATCGCTACAATACGTAAATCACATTTTCATTTAAAACTTTTATTAATCTTCCTAAAACACACGACTAATGTTTCGTTTCTCTTTGATACATATCTTGCGTCTCATAATCGATAGTGTTTTTGTTCTTTAGGTTCTTCTCAAGTTCTTTCCATTTCAAAAAAAATTCATATGTTGTAAACTAGTTTCGTGTTGGTTTAGTGTTTTAGAAAGGTTTTCCCAATCCTTACACCTTTCTACGAGCGTGCTGCTTTCTGGGGCCAAATAGTTTACAACAAAATCAGAAGATAGAAGGTGCAGTTTCGGAGTAAATAAGCCATGATCTTGGTACTAACTCTCCGTTTTCTATCTTTCTATTGTAATATGTCTGGCTTGTATTTATTGATACTATACATTTACCAATTACAATAAAAAAAAATAAAAAGCGAAAGAAAAATGAAATTCACTAGTCTCGTATGACAAAAGTTAAAAAATAAACTTTACCATGTAAAAGCAATTATACCAAGTGATTTTAGAAGTGAGGTGCATTCACGCGAACATTCTAAATTTTTGATCGTTTTATCCAAAATTAAAGGACGTATAATTTACTTTAAGTTATTCTCAATCACTTCAAGATATATGGAATATAAAAATTAAAATTTATATCTAGGTTTGGTATTTTTTCGGTTAATAATCTTAAGGAGTAAAAGATCAATTCACTTCACTTAACTTCCTTAAACCATGGAATGTAAAGTTAAAAAACTGCAAACTGCAAACAATACAATTGGAGAAATCATTAATGTATGTGAGGAAAATCAGCGGTCCCCAGAACACTGCCCTGTGCAACCCCAACTTTAACACGCAATTACCTTTTTTAAAGAGAGGTATTACGGAAGCAGTCTTGGGTTTATCAGGAAACACACACTCTAGTATGCATAGGTTAATTAATTTTGTGATAGGACTGACTAAGCTGCTTGTTACGTGTAAATTTTGTGTAAGGACATTTTCGAACGAGTTGAAATTTTTATGTCTGTTTATTACGCAACATCCTATACTTTAACTTCAATATTAGTAAGTTTGGCAACAGTGTACATTACACCTTTGCTTTTTAAAATAAGTTTGAGCATGTCTTATTTTATGGTTCTTTTTGATAAGGGAACCCCCTTTTTAAGAAAATGGATGCGTCGTTAGAAAAATAATATGATACATGGAGAAGATTTCTATGATTTTGTTATAAACATTACTTAAAATTATACAGAGCTTTGGCACTGGATTTGGCTTTCTATATATCTAATTGGTTAGTGATCGTATTTTACGAAGTTTCTAACACACATTTCGCTTCGAATCAAGAGGTATGTTAAGCCACTTTTTTTACTCTAATAATTTGAAATAAATAAATACATACTGTAAGATAACTTAAACTACATTTTAAAACAAAATTTCGTATCAACTCATTTTCTAACACAATTGGTTTATATAGGTTCTTTTCGTCTTATTGGATTTTATCGTCTTTCTTCCGTCCTCAATATATAATTGCCGGATGGTACCAGTATAGTCGGCCAACGTTTCTCCGAGTTATGAAATAATGCACATCTGCTCTCCGAAACCAGACATAGGACATTTTATGGGTACTCGTTCACATGGTACCATCCGTTTGACTAAAACACATAAATTATTTCTGGTAATACATTCGGCTAAGTAATACATACATACATCACCCGGTGAGAGAATTTTAATGACGAGGCTCTCGTTACCTATACCATTGAGGGGTTACTCTAGGAACAACTCCCTATTATTACGAATTACCATTGTACTAATACGTTTATCCTTTTTGGAAAATTTAATGCCTGTAACCGCTTTGGTGAACCTCTTATTAGGATCATATGAAACGAGGTTATGTACTTCTAACTGCGAACGTTAGTTAAGTTTAATTGGAAATTCTAGTTAGCTTACTTACACCTGTAATTGGGTTGGTAACTGTTAACTTTAATTTTTGACTGTTTTTGAATGTATTTAGTCTTACAGTTACACAAAATTCACAATTTGTTTGAATAGTTTTATGTCTGTGTACCTACAGTTCAGGCCATCAGCAGTTCTGATATGTACTTTGAACTTAGTACATTGGTCGCTATTGTACAGAGTGCGTCCTAAACTATAGTAACGTTTGGGTTATATAAATTCAAATTGCTTGTTTAGGGGATTTCTCCTATAAGAATTTCATAAATGTTATTCTTATTTAGGTTAATGCATATGTTGCATTTCACAGGTTAAAATTGTTTAAGCTACAAATGCTATCTTAATAAGGAAGCTATTCAATTTTTATTACGGCCTTCAGCCACATGTTTAAAACTAATGTTTAAAATTTTCCTTTGTGCTCATTTAAATTTATGTTTTACACTTATAAAGCTAGTGAGAAATTCAGCCTTTCTGAACCTGTATGTATCATGTCTTCTTTGTCCATACTGCTAATTGCAAGTAAATTTAATTTCTTTGGGCTGACACAAAAAAAGCAATGGGAGACTTCTAGTGGACGTTCTAGTTTATATTTTGGGTTTTAAAGTTCGTTTTGGGTTGATTTAAAATTGAAATACCAGTTTCAAGGACTTCGCTTTAGAGTTATTTGGAAGCCTTTATACATATGTTTTGTTGTTTTACTTTTAGGGTCAACACCGGATGTCGAACAGTGCACTTGTATATTTTGATTTGACGTATTATAAAGCTTGTTCAATATTTTGTTTGAATTATAGGTTTAACACTTTTCAGATAGGTAAGTGGGTTACTACTAGACCATTTGGGTCAGATTTTATTTTAGTTAGTCTAATTTCTCTAAAATTTTGCGTCACATATCGCATAGCTATCCCAACTTAGGATAACGTTTGTGTGCATTGCTCAGATTATTGTTTCTTAAATTATTATGTTTTATATAAACATTATCCGGTAATTTACCCTGTAAATAATATTGTTTTCTTAAATGCGAGTATTAAAATTAAGATTAAACAAGTTGGTGTTAAACGATAGTCAGTTGTTTCTTTATTACTGTGGCCTAGGATCAAAATTCCTAGCCAGACCTTTTACCTGGTTGGACATAATCCAGCGTTTATTTTAATTGTAACGTCTCTCTCTTTGTGCGTTAGCCCTTTTCTTGATCCAGGGGCGATACAAAAGATTAGATCAAGTGGTGACCTTTTAATCTTTCTGTGTACTTTCCTACGCCAAAACGCCCACGTATCCAAATGTCCAACTGACTGACTGAGCTTCCGGTTAATTTCTTAATTCGTGTTACCGTAATGTTTTGAGTAAATTTTTACTGATACGGCACCGGTAAAACTACTGATCTTTTTTGCTACTGTGTATGAAGGAATTTGAACTAAAGAAATGGTTGTAGACGTATGATTGAGTGAGTTTGTGGTTTATTGAAATTGTATTAACGTGCAGTAAGGAATACGGATGCATGTTTCTGATTGTGGAAATTTTTGGTATTGTTGTGCAATATTGGTAAATTGAATGCGTATGTATACATAAAGTGCATTCGTACAATCCTCACCAAATACAATTCGACTGTATAAAGAAGCAAATAAGAGATTCGATATCCAAAGGGGAAGCAAACGTACCCGTTGTGTTAAACGTGTATGTAGTAAAGAGTTAACATCTACAGATAAATACGATGTTATGCTAAATTAAAGAAAAAAAAAAGGACCATGAAGACATGTGAATGAAGAACTGTTCGCGAGTGCCTTGAAGGAATACGGTTGTTGTGTGTGTACCCAGTGTGCTGGCCAATTTAAAGGCCGTTTCCATTTATAAAGGATTGTCTCACCGTAAGTTAAATGGACTACATGTCATACACGGCAGAATTTTCTGAAGTTTTGAGGTTGACCTTTATTGTGGGAGTGTAGCTATTGATTTATTGACGAAGTTAGGCATGATCACCTTTACTGAGATAATTTGCAATCCTTTGCTTTCCACATTATTCATTTAAGGTACATGAATTAATATTCGAGCTGTGTCGATATTTCGCCTATTTAGACTAAGATTTATTTTACTTAAATTTAAGCAATTTGGTGGTTTCGATCATTGTGTACATCTTTATCATATTGTACAGAGCTGTATATTATTTCGTTGTTGTTTGTGATATTGACTTGACTGGTAATATTTATATTGAAAGTAATCTTTACCTTATTTTATTTAGATTAAGGATCGATTTGACATCTTGTATTGCTATCGTTCACAAAATTTCAGTAAATTTGGAAAGTAAAGCATAACATTAGTAACAAAATGCTCAATTTTGATTTAGTATTTCCATAAACGTTTATATTTGAGTGATGTAATTTATGAATGTTAATAGATCCATTGGTATTAAAATTGAGTTATAGAAAGAATAATGTTAGCAATTAACATATTTATTGATGAATATTAAATCGTTCGTTTATTCATTTTGTTGATTTTCTAATTGCATTGATTATTTATTTAATTTTAAAGTTCATTAACCAGATTTAAATTTTGGATATGAGCATTTTAAATTCAGTTAACGTTATTTATTGAGTTTCCATTTATACATTGTTATAAGTTATAACCACCGTGTATCCAAATTTTCTGAAGTTTTGAGTTGATTTGTTTGAGTGTGTTTGACTTTGAGAAGTTAGTGTAGAATTTACTGAGTAGGCTGCAATCCTGTCTTACAATCAAACATGATTAATTTACCATTTCGCCTAAGACGATTTATTTTAGCAAAATTTAAGATTGTGGTGGCCGAGACATCTTTCCGGACTGAGCTGTATAAGTTGTGAAGTTATGATAAGGTAAGGTGTTTGAGCTTATTCAATCATTTTACTCTTACCTTGACGATTTCACTGTAGCTGGTTGGCAACGTTGCTAATGTAAATAACGCCTAGTACGGATTGGACATTTAACAATAACCCAAAGGTGTCCTTCGTTTTCGTATTTTTGAGGATTTAATAATATCTCGGACATGAATGATGTGTACAACCTGAAATTTGAAGTTTATGTGTTTTAGACAATTAGAGCTATTGTTAACTAGATGTGAGTTAACAGTAGATAATTGTGAAATAATATTGTTAGCAATACTAACAAAATAATCATTAAATTGATCAGCAGATATTTCACAATCGTGTTTAGAATTTTGTGATTTATAATTGCAATGACTTTTTACAATTTTCCAAAGAGTGCTGTTAATATTAGTGGACTTTGATATTACCTTGTCAGTGGCAGTTACTTTGCATTGCCTAAGTTTTAATCTGTATCGAGTTCTATATTTATTTTTAAATTATTTAGTTCTGGACAAACCAAACCAAATTTTAAGCATAAGTCATTAAGTAACGTTGAATGTTCACGCATAGCTCTTAGTTCTGCATTAAACCATGTCACTTGGCCATCGCGCGTTCTTGTTTTTAACTTTGCTTCTGGGAAAGCAATTTTGTATGCATCCAACAGATTTTGAAAAAATATATTACATTTAGTATTAACACTTTCACAGGAATCATTTATGAAGTTAAAGATTAAGTTAGCTAAAATATTATGAAGAGCGTTACACCCTTTCCAAGTAATAGGTCTACATATTCTTGTACTAAAGTTAGTATCTGGAACATTAGCTGGTGTAGTTACACTAATTGTTTGCCCATAGTGATCAGACATATGAGTATTAACACATGAAGTTGCTAATTGTCAAAACTAAAATTGATAAATATGTTATGAATGCAATTGTTAATTCCTGTATTGGTATGAATAGTCTGCACGAAACCAAATGAACGGAAACAATCGCATATTTTTAATGCATTTACATCTCTCGTTTCAAACTCTACATTGAAATCACCTACAATTACCCAATTTTTGTTCCATATTTTATTTAACATGATTTCTAGGATTTCTAGAAAAACATTGATTTCGCCTGAAGTCGGTCTATAAATTGAGATAATTTGCCAATTCTGTTTAGTAAGATTAATTGCAGCTACCTCATTATCATGTTTAATAGAATATAAATGGATATCGTGTAACACTATATAATCCTTGTGTTTCATCATTATTAACACCCCGCCATGCTGTGTATGTGTCCTACTAAATGAAGACGCGTCAAACCGATTACCACATTTTAAATAGTCAATTTCAACAGCTTTCAGCCAATGTTCACTTATACGCACTTCATTAAATTGTGGATTACGATTATTTAGACAGCATTCCAGTTCCAGCACTTTGTTTCGTAAGCACTGAATATTAATGTGTAGAAGACTAAAAACAGAAGTATGTTTTGTTTCATTTAGGGTTAAGGTGTTGGTACTATTCCTTCGGTCGGTTGATTTGTGCAAATCTAAAAATATATAGACTTACCCGTATATGCTTAGGCCAATTGTTTGGATCCAAAAGCGAGCTAGAATTGTTTATATGTGTACCAACTCTAAAACACAAACCTACTCCTCTATTGTGCCTTGTCGTTAACTGGACCAAAAATTCTTCTTAATATCCTTCTTTCCCAAAGATTAACACGTTCTTCTTTTGTGTTGAGAGTCCATGTTTCAGATCTGTACATTACAATTGGCCTTACTTCCTGCCATTATTCTTGCTGTAATGTTCACTATATATTCATTTTTTAACGTAACTATTGAACTGAGATATTTAGACATCTTTTTGTACTATTTGAACACTCCTTTGCTCTGCTACTTTCTTTGCGGTTATCATAACCTTAGATTTTTTATCATTTATTTTTGACGCTTCGTCCATATTTCAGCATCTCTGCTACTTTTCCGTCTTCCCCTGGGAATTTGTAATTTTTCAAGTTCCTTATTATCCCTATTGTTTCTTCCTGCGTTGGTCAATTCTCCACAGTATCTTCTTGTTGTTCCTGTCTTGTATTCGTTTGCACCTCAGTTACATCTTGTTTATTTGGGTTTAACAATTCTTCAAAGTACTCTCTCCACCTTTCTACGACCTTTTCTTTATTTCCTTATAATTTCTTTCCGCATCCTTACACAATCCAACTCTTGTTTGGTTCCCTTTTCTGATTTCCTTGAAAAATTTTCAACTTTGTTTCATTTGTCCCGTTTCTTCCACAGCTAGAGTTTTCTTTCTTGAAACTCTCTTTTCTTATTTCTACACATTTTCTTAACCTTCAATCTCCTTTGCTTAGTTTCCCTGACTTTCGTCACTTAGGTGATCCATCATTTTCATTCTTACTGCATTTCATCTCTGCACTACTTCCCACATTCTTCGTCGTACCATTTTTTTCCTCGATTTTTTGTATTCACACTTTCTATATTTTCATATCTCCTGGCGGTTTGCTTATTCTGTATTAATTCGTTTGCGTTAAGCTTGCATTTCACTATTCCTCGCTCTTCTTTCTTTACTGCCATTTTCTGATTCACCCATACTAGAAAATGGTCCGTATCACAGTCCTCTCCTCTACAGCTTCGCACATCTTGCATGTCTGACTCCTATCATAACATGGTCAATCTGACTCCTTGTTATTCCATCCGGTGACATCCATGTTTCCTTATGAACTTTTTTGAGTGTGAATCTTGCACTGCTTACAATCAAAGCATTACTAATGCCCTGACTTATTAAACGTTACCCGTTATCATTGCTCTTCTAGTGTAAGCCATGTTTTTCTATAATTGCTTTATACTGTCTTTCCTTTTCCACTATTGCATTCAAGTCCTGTAATATTACTTGCACATCATTTCTTGGGACTTCATCCAATATTTCTTGTACCTGGGCATAAAATAACTGTTTCTCCTCAAGCCATTTATCTTCTGTCCGAGCTTTTATTCTTAGTACCGCCGGTCTGTCATTTATTGGACTAAATGCTAGTATTGTATGCTTCTATATGTTGTTTATTACAAATCCTGTTCCGAATTCACCTCCTTTTGCCGCACTGTATGCTATTGTGTAATACCCTGATTCTATTATTCTACTATCCTTCAATCTCATCTCATCTACTGCAACAATATCTAATTTATACTTTGTTATTTCGTTCTTTAGATTCGAGATTGCCCCTACCATATTTAAACTTTTTACGTTCCATATTAACCAAAAATTCGTTCTCTTCTTCTTTGTCCATCTTGTTTGCATCCATCATCAATTTCTTCGCCTGGATTTCATTTTTACTTAGTTTTTTGGGCGCCATCCACTATTCGTAATAATTCTCATTTGCTTCTTCAATTCTTCGCCATCATTATTCTCTGGCAATCTCACGCTTGATGTCCTTGCTGTACTCACCTTTTCAATCATTTTTGACAGATCTTGCACTTCACTAGTTTCTAATTCTTCTAGTGAATACTCATTTTCGTCTATTAAAAGTTTGTTATATCTAAATTGCGCGTTTTTTCCATCTTCTCTTACATGTTTCATGTATTGACCCAACTGTTTGCGTTTTTTCCTCACTATTTTGGGATAGTCTTCAGCAATCCATATTTCTGTGCCTTTAAGTTTTTTTGTAGCCCATAATTTCTACCAGTATAGGTCTATTTTTCTGTATCACGCCTTTTCCTAACTTTGCTATATCTCCCCCTTCTAGATTAACCTTATTTACGGATACCATTTTTTGAAATACATCTCCTATTTTCTTCTTCATCTTCCCCTTCTGTTTCTTTCACTCCATAAGTCAATAGATTTTTCTTTTTTGTCTCTTCCTCCAATACTTCTATTCTTGTCCCTTGTTCTGTCTTCTGCTACTTTAGTGGCTAATTTTCGTGTTGCAACGATCTATTTTCTTGTTGTAATTGTTTTATGATCTCTGCATTTTTATCTATTTTTACTTCAACGGTTGATTACTTCCCCTCTATTTTCTTAAACATCCTTTTTATTTCCAACATAACACTGTCTTCTTCACTATCCCCATTGTCCCCCATCTTTTCGTTAAACTTAAATTCCTCTTAATCCGACCCTGTTTATTATTTACGCTTTATATGCAACCATGGCTGTGCTTATCACTTCTACCCGCTCGAGGTCGGCCCCCTCTGATGTGTATGCCTGAGTTTTAAATTAACTTTATTGCTATTAATTATAATCCTAGCTTGTCTTCTGCCAGTTTACAGTGTTATATCACCTTTATATTACCTAACCACTCACCACCACACAATTATTCGCTTTAAATCACCCGTTTCTACCGATACTATCCGCTACGAAAGGATTTGTCAACCACGACACGACCAGACCAAGTGGATAAAATCATACTCTGAATTAATATTGTAGTGTCCCAAGGTACTCTATCCTAAAAGAGTAATTTGAGATTACTCTCAATAATTAAGAAATTATAAAATCTTTAAGAGCGTAATATTGAACTTATTCGCAATAATGCAAATTCAAGAAAAAGAGTCGCTGAAGGGTGTATCTTGACTTTACTGACATTAATGCTAGTCGTACTCAAATTAATTGCTCGCCTTGCAAAGACGTTCCTAGCAATAATTAAAACGTTAGAATTTATTATGTAAGTCTGATAATGAATTGCTTGCTCTGATAAAATGAATTGACCGTCTAGTAGTAGGTACGCCGTGTTATGTGAATGAGATAAGACTGTATGAGGTTAAGTGGTGCATCATGTGATACAGGTAAACAATGAAACTACTCAAATTAGAACTAACGAGCTTTGCGCAATAATTGTTCAACCCGTTAATTTGCTAAATTGGGAAAGAGCTACCAAGAACACCCAATTTATTAACACATAAGTAATTGTAGAAGTACGTTAATAAATAAAAGAACAAAAAAACAAAGAAAATGTTCAATATACAAGAAAACACCATTAAATCAGGTTAAAGTGCGTACAGAATGAAAAAAAATAAGTAACAGAAAAAAATAAAAAGCAGTTTAATCACACATAAACACAATAAAACAACAGTAAAGTCACACCCACAATTGTGTCATAAATTGTAATACCATACATTTGGCTCTTATACAACCAATCATGCTGGTCTTTAAGTTAACACTAAAGTAAATAAGAAAATAATAAGGAAGGTTAAGGTTTGCATAAAATACGACACACAGTAAAATTAACAATAACGTAACTGCAATGTAGTTTAACTGTACTTAGGCAAAGACAAAAAATAGGTAAGGAATTTAGACATGCACAGTTGTATAGGGAATAATAGAAGTACAAAAATACGTACATACAATTACAATAAATTACATATAGAAGACAGACAATTCTAAATCAGCTGGCTGAATCAAAGACGCTTAAAAAAACATCATCAAAACAAAACCTTGCAAGGGTAAGGTGCAATTGAATCATAACAAAATGACCGATAACCTAACCACAAGTTTCAAACTGCAACATCCTTTACTCAGCTTACACATTCATCTCTTTGGACCTCTCTGGATTTAAAACCAATAAGAAAGGGTTGGTTTAACAGTAACAATGAAATTCGAGGAGGTTTTAATGTCATTTGGACGTGTGTTTGTAAACCCCGGTATTGCTTATAACAATTAACTAGGGTTTGTCGTGTCACGTTCATCCACAAATTATTCTCTACATGGGCGAAAATATTAGTAAACAGTCAACAATGCTACCCCATACAAATAATGAGGGACCGGAAGCTATACTGTCTGACGCGGAGTCCTTTTACTGCAACAGATTTTAAATTAAGGAGCATGTTTAGTTGCTTGCTACGAGGTTTAATCTCAATTGAAGTACCTACCTACGTTTGAATATAATCCTTTAATTAATCACTTGATCACCAATACTTAACGGGTTAAGATACGCCGTTTAAACCCAAGACGTAACAATTATTTATACATATATTATTTACACGCACGCTTATTAAAACCCGAATATTTAGCGATATGTTGATTTACACCAATTTTGAAAAAAAAAGAAAAAAATAAATTCGGGTTTTTATTGTCTACTAAAATGGACACGATAATATGTTTATAGCCACAGCGGTTTACTATGATGGTTTGTAATCTAAACAATCAGAACGGCACGACTCAATCGAAACTGTAACTGCAACAACGTGTTTAAAAGCTATTATATATATATATATATATATATATATATATATATATATATATATATATATATATATATATATATATATATAATAATAATATATATATAATATATATATTTATATATATAATAATAAAATAATATGTGAATATTTCCATATCTATTCTAAAGAGTATTAATTTTAAAATATGACAAACAGAGACATCTTTTGATTAGCGGTATGCTCCTATGTAATTAATTACTAATCTGTAATATATTCTGGTGTATAGAAATTTTCAACGATTCGTCACGGTCTTTCTGTAGTAGAAGTTTCGTGAGGACACCTGTTTTCTATCCCAACATGTGTTTTTCTTTTTCTTTTCAACCCTTAGTCAAATATCAGTTGCATGAAATACATAAAATAAAATGTTCCGAAAAATATTACCAATTTACGACTTATTACCAACATTTTGAAACCCTTTAATTATCTTTTCTTTCGCGGTAACAATTGCGATTCGAAAAATTTTTATTACAATAAGATTTGCATTCCACAATTTGGTCGCCGTGTGGAGAAATGTAGATTGAGCCCGTTTAGTGTGACACGATGGAATTTTGAGTGCGTAATTATGGTGTGAATGGGCAAATCGAGTGTCCCTAGCGAAGATGGCCTTCGAAGGTGTTAAGGAGTGTATTCCGGAGACACACTTACCATGGTAATAGCCATAGAACAAGGAAAGAACCGAAACTATTCTTCTATGCTCAAGAGGCTGTAGGTCAGAAGTCAGAGACGGGTCATTTATAAGCCTAATAGCTCTTTTTTGGATGCGGGTTACCCTATCAAGGGCGTATTGGGGAGCACTGACCCAGAGGTGGGAATTGTATTCCATATGAGGTCGAATTTGAGCCTTATACAGTAAAAGGAGTTGTAGCGATGTGAAGTACTGTTTAGATCTGTATAAAAAGCCCAGTTTACGGGAAGCTGTTTTGCTGGCTGGTAAAAGGTGGTGAACCCATGAAAGTTTCGATGATACGGACATCCCTAACATAGAAAGAGTTTGAAAACTTGAGTTCTAGGCCATTCATATTTTCAGCAGCATTCTTGGTAGACACAAGGCATCACTTCGTTTTGTCGGCGCTGAACGTTAGTAGATTATTCCTTCCCCATTCAAGGACACGTTCTAAGTCACTGTTAATTGATGCTGCCATTTTCACCTTAACGTCCTGTCTAGACTTACTGTTGTCGGAAAACTGAGAGGAACTACAATGTAGAGCGCTGTCATCTGCAAAGCAATGGATCGGGTTAGTTGTTGAGGAAATGAGATCATTTATGTACAGCAGGAAAAGTATGGCAACTATAACTGATCCTTGGGGTACTCCCGCGTTAATAGTAGTTTCTTTAGAAAGAAGCCATCGACGACAACGTGTATACGTCTTTTGTCAGGAAAGTTGGATATCCAATTGATGAGCGAATCGGATAAGTCGAACGAAGTGAGCTTGGCAAGTAGGCACTTGTGCCAAACCTGGTCAAAAGCTTTTGAAATATCTAAAGCTACTACGACTGTTTCACCGGACCTCTCCAATGTGTTATTCCAAAGTTTGGTGACATACGAAAGAAGATCAACCGTTGAACGATTCTGCCTGAACCCATACTGGTGGTCGTTTAAGAGTTTATTGGATTCGACAAACGAAGGTAGTTGGTGGTTGATGGCTTTCTCCATGATTTTCGACAGAATGGAAGTGATAGCTATTGGTCTATAGGTTTTGTCGCCCTTTTTAGGAATAGACTGGACATTTGCCAACTTCCACGATGAGGGAAACTCTCCAGATGACATGGAGATCGAAAAGAGTTTGGACAATACAGGTACTAGCTCGGGGTAGTATTTTTTAAGGACGATAGCTGGAATACCGTCAGGACCAGTCGCCTTGTTTGAGTCAAGTTTATTGATAATTGATTCCTGGAGCTTGTAACGAAATTGGATTGGTTTAATTGCGTATGGGGTAGATTTGGGCGACGGCACAGTTTTACCAGAATCATTGAGACATGAATTTGATGCAATGTAATCGACAAAGAGGTTGGATTTTTCAGCAGGATCAGCTACTACAGCTCCGTCGCGCTAGGTCATGAGAGGAAAGGATGGCTTTTGCTAATGACCAAAATTTACGACCACCCAAAGGACATGAGACTAATTCTTTGCATTTACGTTCTTCTAACATCTTTTTGGCCTTGGCGATGATGCCGGCGGTATAGTTAGCTTGATTTTCGATAGATTTATTTGATTTTTATTTGGTATAGAGATCATGCTTTTGCGATAATGCGTCACTGCAAGTCCTATTATACCAGGGTTGGGAACGGACATGACCTACACGATTATGTTTTTTTGGGAATGTATAACTCCATACCCATCAGGATAACTTCAGTTATTGAAAGAGCAATGTTTGAAGAGGAGGAAATTCATATCCTATAATTCTGGTTGTATTGGACAAACACTTAGGAACTTTGGTATTAGATACAAAGAACACATTAGATGTTACAAATAGAAACACATGGAAAAATCAAACAATGCCAATTATTTAATCACCATATGACTTCACAAAACAATATTTTTGTACTAAAAAAGACAAATTTTATGTTTTGGAAGCATTCATAATTTATAAACGTAAACAGAAGGTACCGTTAATGAATGAACAGGTTGGTTTTGTAGACCTTTAACATACATTTGAAATATAGAATTATAATTCACATCAACTTTGCTGTTTTACCTTAATGATTTGTTACGATAACTACTATTATTTTACTCATATTTCTTGTGCTGTATTGAAATGTGCCGAGAAATAAATATTTACGTAAAACATTTATGGAATTATGCTTGAAACATTAGTGCTATTAATGAGGCAATTCCAGGAAGTAAAATTAGAAAATATACCTTTTACTGTTAATATTGGTCGACTGGTTTTGAGGAAGATAATATTATTATCAACAAATCCCTACATAATATAATATGAAATTTCATAATCACCATCACTTTTGGAAGCTATTGATAGTAATCTGTTCTATTGAAAGCAGTTGAGCGTTGTAAATGTAGTAAAATTTGATTTCATTTATTAAATGGAATTAAACGCTGGAAATGGGTCGACACATTTATTACTCGTATATCGAGTTGTAATTTAACTCTAAAAATAGGTGAAATAACAATAGACAGTGATTACAATTAAAAAAATAGTGCTTCTCATCCTTTTCACAGATCTTAGCTTACCTTCTAACAGATCTTTTTCTCACCTTATAATTGTTATTTAAATATTATTTTTCTTGGGCTGTCTAGTTTGATTTTACACATTCACGAGAAAAGTAGCAAATGTTTATTATAACTCAAAAATACTACTCTCAAAAGAATATAATACAAAAAAAATTGTGGCATCATACTCTACAGCAACAATAAAAATAACTAGTACTTCAAAAATAAACTAAATCTTAAAAACTTTTGACCCCTAATTTTTCGTAACTTAACATTGATTACACAAGATGTTTTGATTCGAATGTAGATTACAAATTGTTTTGTAGCATTTGTTGCAGATGATAGAATGTTTCCGATCCAGTGTCCTTGGACAGCCTTTGCATCGTCGCGTTTTTCGAGGAGCCTCGTGACCGCCTCTTCCTGTTGGGGGACCTTCAATGATTTTTAGGAGTGCTTTTATTTTCAGTCCTAATTCGCTTGGTAAATGTTGATTATTGTACTGTCCCCGTATGTGTTCATCAATTATGTTGAGGCTTTTTATGAAAGATCGTCTCTTCATATTCAAACCTCTAACCGCATAGTTCAACAAAACGTGACTATTGACAGAAAATAGCAAGCGACCATCGTCTCGTTCTGCGATTACCGGAAAACACGACACACTTCTGATCTAGAGAATCGACACTACTTTTTGTTGAGTTGTAGAAGTGTACGATTTCTTGTTTTTTGGTTTCATCTCCGGAAGTTGATTGGTTATGATGTAAAGATGTTACCAGGAGCACACCACTATTTTGGTTGGAACATAAGAGATCAAAATGTTATTGCGTGTAAAACCAAATATTGATTAATATACTTCTCGTTGCCTCTTAGCTAAAAACTTGGAAGGCATTTCCCTCTTATTTTTTTTAATCATGTCCATATATGTTAGTTTGTTATTTTTTAACTCTTCCAAAAGTTCCAAAGAGGTAAACCAATTATCTGCTGTCACATTGGTGCGACCAGATCTAAAACTGAGAGCGTGGGTATGGCCAAATGTCTAGGATTCACAATATTCGGATTTTTGCCAGTGTACACAAATGCGTTTAACCAAATAGTGTGTCTTTGAGTCACAAAGGCATATAAACTTGATACCATAACCTTGTGGTTTATTTTGTATGTAGACACGAAAACTGCATTTTTCTCGAAATTCCACCAACATTTCGTCAATTGTCGCATATTGACAACAATTGTAGTCAGTTTTACAGCTAATGTAGCTGTTGAAAACGTTTGATAATGCGGCTAGCTTGTGACGACCGGTTTTTCTTTCTTCCCTAGCCGAATCTTATAACTGACAACAAGAAAGGTAATCGTTTCAAACTCATTGTCAACCTGAAGATGTCTCGTCCTGTACCATCAGTAGTCCACAAACTACTCGCATCTTCATGTGCTGACTTGAGAATTGCAGTTAGATACAGAAAATCAAGTAACGCCTTCTTCTCGATATTGTCCGTGTGATTTATAAAGGTAGCAGGGTCTCCATACTTGTGAGATTCGTCTCTTATTTTTCAGTTAGTGTGCTCTACGATAATATCAATAATTTCCTCCGTCATCAAAAGGGACCATGCTTCGTAAGGAGACGTAGGTGTGTTTGTTGCTGCAGATCCTCTCAGTCAAGGAAGTTGTAAAACGATGTTTTCAACTCTTGTTCTTGAACTTGAAGGGGGGATTTTAGACCAATTATACCTATTTTTCCCATAAAGGTACTATCTTTGGTTGGGGTATGACGTTTCACCTTCATCATCACTCTAATTCGGTATCTGACTCAGAATGTTCACTTATCAATGCTGCATCACTCAAGTCACTGCCACTCTCCTAAATTTCATTCTCCAAGGGTGTTTCATTATTACTAACATCAGTTAAGGTGTTTAAAATATATTCCAATTCGGCATCGGTTAGAAATCCGGACATTTTCAAGGAGCAGCGCTTGTTAAATGGGTAAACGCAATTGGTATTGTAGAGTTAAATTTGACCCAAAGCATGTGTAGTGCAGCTATAATAAACAATAACTGAAATACTTACGCTGCATAAGGGAGAACGCATTACATCTAAAGAATACCTGGCGGAGTGCGGAGTTATCATGTATACTCGCTTAAATACAGCCCTTTGAAAATGCACTGGGTCACATTTGACTCAACAATACCAGTTGAGAGTTAAACCGATTACATAGCTTTCTCTTTATACGTAAGTATGTGAGAAAGCAAAATAGACAAAGCGAAACAGGATGTAAATCAAACTTGCAGCCGTTTATTCTGTACCACAAAGTTCTAACTAGATGTAACGTGACGAATAAATTGGATAAGTTGTTGATGCAAGATGAAATAAAGGGGGGTAGTTCAATAATAAGCAAAATCTTGTAGATTGCCTAAGGAAGGCGTCCAAGGATGTAGAAGTACAAAGATATGCAGAAATAGTGAGTGACCACTACTTAATAAGGATGGAGGTAAGAATGGTGAAAAGAAGAAACGAAACAAAATAAACGGAAAATGATAATAAAGGAAAAAATTAAAAGCTACAGACTAAAGGAGGAAGAAACCCAAAAGATACACCGTAACAAATTATAAAAAATGATAAAAAGGGAAGAAGGTGGAAAGAAAGTAGGAGTTGAACAAAAGTGGAAATATTTTAAAGAAAATATGATACTAGCAACCTAACAAAAGTGTGGAACAGTTAAAATAAGTAATATTCACCACAAAAGAAGTAAATGGTGGACCTCAGAAATACAGCAAAAGATAAAAGACAAAAACAAAAGTGGAAAAAAGATCAAAAAAAAGAAGACTATGAAGAGTATAATATAAGTACTAGAGAAGTCAAACAAGCGGTAAAAAAAGCTAATAAACAATCATGGACAAAATTTGGTAAAAAAATGTAGGAGTGCTATACCGAAAACCAGAAATTATTCTGCAATATAATAGAACAAACTAGACGGAAGACAGCCCTGAGGCTGGCTAATTTAAAAGACAAAAAAGGTAATATATTAAGGAATGGGAAACGTATTATAAATAGATGGCAACAATACTTTGAGGAACTAACTGAAACAAACACTGAAAAACAAAAACGAGAAATAACACTAGAAAAAGATAAGAAAAAGAGCAATACACAACCAAGCAGTACACAACAAATAGAAGAAGAAGAAGTTGTCCAAGCCATAGAAAAACTGAAAGCAGGGAAGCAGTAGGACAAGACTAGATTACAGCATAAATGTTAAAATTCATGGGGACAGAAGCACGAGCAGTATTTACAGTCAATCAACAGTATTATAAGAACAAAAAGTAAACCGCAAGTCTGGGATGTGGATATAATACTACCCATATAGAACAAATGAGATGCGAGAAACTTCACGAACTATAGAGGAATTACCGTATCAAGCATAATAGGAAGAGAAGATGTATGGAAATGCCTAAGAGAAAGGAGAGTAAAAGAAGACATGATAGAAATAGATAGGTCACTATAAAGTAATAACGTGAACACAGTAAGAACCCTTAATAAAGAATCTGAAACTTTCAAGACAGAGATAGGACTAAAGCAAGGTTGTGTGCTACGCCCTCTACTATGCACAGCCGTTATAGATAAAGCAATCAGGACATGTAAGGAAAAATGCTTTAACAGGAAAATAGGAATGTGGAAAATGCAATCAATACAGCTCCAGAAATTACTATTCGCAGATGATATGGTGATAATAAAAGAATCGGAATAAAAAATAAATGCAGAAAAGACAAATACAATGATAATGACTAACCAAGAAAAGAAACATAAGATAGAATTACAGGGCCAAATGTTAGAACAAGTAAAAAGCTATAAATATTAGGGAACAGTGATGGAAAGTAACGAAAAAATAAAAAGAGAATTAACAGAGAGAATAGGTAAAGTAGGAAGACTACAATTATCTTAGGAATTCATTCTTTGGAAAAAAAGAGATAATAAAAGAAATTAAAACACAAGTTTAAAAAGGTTATAAAACCGTTCCTAATATGCGGAAGTGAATGCTGGGTTTTAACGAAAACGAGATGAAATCCCTAAGAAAAATCCAGGGAATTACTAGAGAAACAAAATAAGGAACTCGGAAATAGTAGAAGAGCTGAAAATAAAGCCAATAGAGGAGATACCAGAAGAAAGACAACTACGCTGGCCGAGACACGTAATTAGAATGAAAGATGATAGAAAAACTAAACAAGTGTATGAAGCAAGAACGCAAAGGAAAGAACAAGGTAGGATGACAAAAATATGCTAAGAATAACAAGCCCAACAAACAGCTGAAAACAGAGGAATAACGTGGGAGGAAGTAAAGAAGTTATCTAAAGACATGAAAATGTGGAAAAAGAAAACTAAGGAGCAGTGAAATAAAATATTTTATTATTTAGTAGCAATAGTATCAAACAAGTATAAATAAGATAATAATAATACTAATATTAAGATAAAATGTAAATAATAGGATGTAAATATTATATACAGTCCAACACGTAAACGGTACAAATGGACTTTAGATTAAATAAATGAATCAGGTAAAGTAAATTCAAATCAGCAGTTATTATCAATTTCAAATTCGTTCTGTACAAGTGTATGTTTTACTTGTTGAATATTCGTGTACTCTTTATTCTCTTTGAATATGGAACAGTGTAGTAAAGTGGTCCCTCGCTTATTCACCAAGCCAGAAAATTATTCTAAATGATATAAAGTGGCAATCCTGCCTCAACGACCAAATTTTAACACTCGATTTATAAACCTGCTTTCAGTTCCGATCTGTCGTACGACGAGGGAACGTCCATAAGATAAGCAAAATTGCACAAAAAACCTCTGGGAAGATGGTGTCCGACATTTTTACAAGAACAAAAACAAGAGCTAATGACCCACGTACCAGATCGATCTTGGAAGGAAGATGTATGGATTACTTACGCGCGATCTGCGAAACAAATTAATTAGCTGATCGTAATTAAATCCCTTACAAGTTCTCGCACTCTGAAGAACATTAGGTGAAAAGTGGTTGTATGGGTTCAGAAAAAGAGCGCGTGTTTTTAATACACTAGTAGTGATAAAATTGTTTAATCGTCTTAAAGAAATTTTGACAACACGTAACTACTTAATTTACAATGAGTACGAAACCTCAACTTCGATCGTCCGAAGACGGAATTCAAAAAATCTGGCAAGATAAAGCGCAAAACAAATGGATCGCGTAAATTCAGCTGAGCGCAGAATCTCAACACCAGCGACCATTTGCGGGTCTGCTGTAGGAAGTTTTGTACGTCCATATTAATTTTCAATAGGAAATAGATGAAGGTAGAACTTACAAATGGGGAATTTCCGAAAACAGTGATCGGCATGAAGTATCAGACGGGGCAGCGACAGCTATCACTTCCAGTATGTTACAAGATATTGGTATCGTAACTGACGATGACCATTGTTTTCTTACTGATAAAATAATATTAGAAGGGAAAAAATGTTAATCGCACAGAACTCCAAATTCAGAGCAAAGTAGAGCACAGTCTAATCCAAGGACTTTACTTTATGGAAGAAAGGACAACACCCTGGTTATTGAAAGAAGCTAACCAAAAACATTTTAGAAGAAACATAAAAGAAGACTACTCAATTACACAAGAACTTAGTTTCATTTGTGTTGGTCATGTTTCACCTTCAACTGGATCCGTCAAAACCATCCCCAATAGTATAACTTCTCATTTAGTAGACGCTGTCATTTCATTAGCCGAACTGAACGTGATTGGGTGTGACGGTACCGTCGTTAAAGCGGGTTGGAAAACTAGTGTTATTCATACGATTGAAAAACAGGTTAAAAGACCACTTCAGTGAGGAGGGTGTCTTTTACGCTTTAATGGATTGCCGTTGCAGCATTTCTTTGAATCTTAGATGATGTAACGACTGAGCCACCGTCATTCTGTAGCCCAATTGGCACAGAGTTGAGTTAATGTGAAACACTTACGGTAGTGACTTTGGAAGTATTCACTGTGAGATTCCGGACATTGATCGAAATGTTAAAAAAAGAACAGCAATACCCAATGGACATAAGCTCCACTATAAAGTTGCACCTTCCCACAGGACTTATCTGTTCGTTAACCAGGTCCTCTATCTCACTCACGGTGGTTGACAATCGCGAACAGAGTTCTTAGACTGTACCTAAGTGTTAAAAATTCCTCAGATTGACAGTTTTTGAAGTCTTTTGAAAATGTAAACTTTCACAATTTAAATACTCATCTTTTTGGTTTTTTAATGGTGTATTTTGTATTTAAGTTATGCAAATCTATACGATTAGCATAAACAAAAGTAAGTACTTTACATGTTTTTGAAATAGTAATACATAATACAAGATTCCTTCCAGACAATTGGATTCAATTGATTAATCCAGTTATTGGAAGAAACGCATATCCACAGAAGTTGCATTTTAGTGTGATAGTGGACGAAAGGCACAATATCAAAGAGTTCGGTTTTAGGAAAATTGTAAAAGCTTCCAACATGAAGTCAATCAGGAGTTTCAAACCACCAAAAATTAACTTTCAGGAAACAGAGTACACCGAGATAATTTAGTGGGTCACCAATACGCTTATATGACCGCTGTTGTTGCCGAGAGTGCCTGACGAAGATATCTGGTCAAAAATTACATCAGGTGGAAGAGCAGATGGGTGAAATTTTGACACATTCCCATGTGAAACCCAGTCAATGGAATTCTTCGTAAAACTGGTCACCAAGGCGTCCCAAAAAGTCGATGGCTTCAAGAACAGAGGTGGTTTCTTTAGAACTACGCTGCTCTCAAGAACTGCAATGCCAGGTTTGTCTAGTAAAAGTTATTTCAATCTGCATACCCAGTAAAGAACTATGATTTACAATAGTTTTAAGTTGTTTAAAAACAAATAAGTTTGTATAATTGTAGATACTATTCGTTTATTTATATTTCCTTTACTTTATTTTACTACCAACATTATGGAGCAAACACACAAATCAGTAATATCCAGAAGCAGTACGATAACAGTTGAATATCAGTGTTACGATGGTGACTGTGCTATTTCGCTGTTCCTCAGCCATTCGGTTAAGGTTAGTAGAATGTCAAAGTAGTGTAAGAATAGTTTGTGGTGGGAATGTAGTATTGCCGGATAAATTGTAGGCTTAAGACGTGTTAATTATTTATTAAATTTAAAATGTGGCATATTTAGCCAAATCTTATTTTAATTTGACGGGTGACGAACACTGGTAAGTCATACCTACCACTATACCCGGTATTTCTCATGGTTGACGAAAACTAGTGCATTGTGTCAATATAAAATTATTCAATTTTCAACGTAATGGTACATTATTATAAAACGTAACACTACTTTCATAGTAATAACAAAACCAGCATTTGTAATATAGTTGTATTTTATTTTCAACTTTTGCACGCATTCGAAAACTATGACGATTACTGGTGCACAAGAATGACGGTAATTAAGTAAGTGCTTTGGATGATTGTTGGACAAATGCAAAAAAAAACTCCAATAATTAGAAGAATGAGTCCTTCTGCAATATAACAGGAATACGAAAAGGAACATTTAGTAAAAAGGGTTATACATCTAGAAGAAAATGGATTTCTTGGTACGATGGACCATTTGCTTTTGCTTGACAGTGTACAAATGGTAATAAAAAAACCTAAAGAAGATACCCCTTTTACACACGGCAAGCCTGGAAAACACCTTCAAAGCGGCACCCTATTTTAACACAAAGGGTATCCCAAAATTTTAAAAGAACGAGAACTGGAGTTCGAGAAATGGATACTAAAACCTGGTTTGAGGAAGTTAAAGATTGCCTCCAGTTAAAAAAGGTTATTTAATATAGTTTTACACTGCGTCAACGGGGTGTTTAATTGCGACAGAATCGGTTTTTCCCTGAGCCTTCCTAATAATATAGTTTTGATTACGAAAGGATAGAGAAACGTCTATAGTATTACTAACTCAAAAAAAGAAAGCCTTACGACATTGTTGATGGAGAATTCGGATGGCCATATCGCACCACCAAGGGTTGTAGTACTCTTAAAACGAGTATCCTTCATGGCCCATTGGGAGATAGGATAACGTTTGGATGACCAGTTAAACTTTTTTTGAATAGTTTTCAATTGTCTTTTATTCGTGGTTGGTCAAAAACAATAATCGTTTTCCTGGATGGTCACGATTCTCATTTGACTAAGTGAATTTTGTAGTAAAAGAGTTCGAAGTGATGACTTTATACCCAAACTCCACCCATTTTTTTACAGCCCATGGATGTCGCCCTATATCATCTTGTTAACGTATCTTCGAAAAAAGAAGTCTACAAGTGGAGAATTTCTCTTTTAAAAAAGGTTCTTGATACATGTTGTAAAGGCAGTACCTTAAAAACTGTGTTTAAGGCATATGGCTACTACATATTTACCAAGATACTTAAGCCACCAAAACCTGCTCACAAAGAAGACAAATGTTGTTTGTTGAGGGCATATTCCAAAGAAGAGGTTACAAATTTTCATAAATTAGGGTGATACATAGTCAGGAGATATTGTTAATACCAGTTTATTTCATTTTTAGCGAAATATCATAAAAGTGAGTGGAAGAACTTTAGAAATGACTCCAGTAATTTAAGACATACCCCAAAATTAAATTACACGGATTTTGGAAGACATTTTGAGAAGGAAAGATTTTCTAGATTTAGAAGTGGGTGATGATTAAGTTTTGGAAGAGGCGAAAAATAATTCAAGTAAGTAAGCGCTCAGTTTTATGGATTATTTATGTTTGTAATTTATTGCAGGTTTTTGAATATTCGGTGTTAGTGACGACAGGGAAGTGACGTAAACGAAAACACCGATGTGAGATTAAATGTACTCTTAGAAGCGTAGCAGAATTTTGATTGTTGTAAGAAGTTTAGCTAGTGGGGGGCGGCCAATATTGTGGCGACCGGCAAAAGCGAGAGTAAGGTCAAGGCATTATGTAATATTTCATAGTGGTCTGAAACAATAAGGTATATCTATTCAAGTGCTATTGTTAATTTGGTTTAAAATAAAGATGAACATTGTTGTTTTAAGTACTAATTTTGAACTTGTTTCTTCATGTTAAAGAGTATAAAGTACGCGCCACCAGGTTAATGTATTTTGTAAAACTTACTAGTTTATGTGTGATAGACACATAGGTGCAAAAGAACGGATTTTTTAATCTTGTGAGATTTTTAATATAAGGAGCGTTTTATTTTTTTTAAACTGTACACGGCGAATAAAGCTTATGTTGATGTGGGGACACTATTTTGTAAAGAAAACTGTATACCGCGGCTGAAGCGCGTTAACCTTTTCGAATCCTGTATTATTATTCGACGGTTTACTATAATATAATTTGAGTTTTTGTCATTGAAGATATGGACGTGGTTAGTTTTATTTGGATTAGAGACCAAACTAAAGTTGGTGGGAACATGTCTCTGTTCTAATTTAGCAACAATTTTCAAGAGGAAGTTTAATAAAAATTTGAACGTTGAAGTACCAAATGACAAGAGGTGGTGTTTTTGGAGCATTACGTTTCAGATTCGACCCAGGAAATTGTTGGTGGCGTGCAAAAAGGTAGGCTCAAGTATTTTTCTCCTTTTTATGTTAGTGCACCCCTTTTTGTTTGCGTACATTTTTTACCAGAATCAAAACAGGGCGGTGTCCAAATCATAATCCTATCAGATCTTATCGCATTACCGTATCTAGAACATTTTTACTATATCCACGACGACACGTCGAGCTAGTTGGCGCCTTTGCTTATTTGCCGTGTTGTTCTAATGATGTTGGAACCCGTTACTACAGCAGAAATAACAAATGCAGATTTGTTTGACCTCCCCCCCCCCCTCATAGGTATTATTTAACAACTTTCTATAAATCCATATATTCATTGCATAAAGCTTTTTACATTCGCTATTAGAGCAGTGATTTTATTTCTACTAGTGATCTCATTCCATAGTAAATCCATTTTTGGCTTATGTACTCTTCTCTCAATCATATTACTGTTTGTTATCATCCATGGTGGTATGGTAATAGATAGTATGTTTAAAGGATTTCTTAAAGATCAACTGTCTGCATTTATACCCAGTTTAAATTAATTATGTATTTTTATGTGGTCAACCTTTACAGTGTAAAGATCCAGCATAATTTTACTAAAATTTTTCTAATTAATCATTTTTTTAATTACCCTACAGTAATCAAGTTAGATAAAGTTGCATAATATTAAAACCAATTGCAAAAGATTGCGCGATATTGCATCAATATCAAATAATTAATTTTAATCCCCTCCGACGTAGATATCAAAAAGCATCAAATGCTCTTACGTCAGAGAACCCTCAGCCAATCACAGCCAGAGGACCCCTGCATAGAAGCCGGATCCACCCACCGCGAATTATCGGAAGAAACATTATGCGCACTCCGCTCTCCTCTCTCTAGTCGCTACTCTCGAGTCTCTAGCATCTAGAACCGAGATCCAGACCGCGCGCGCCTGCCGTACTTAGTTTCTTTGTATACGCCGCCGATCTGTCGATTGCCGCATCCGTTCATCCTGAACCGTCGTGTATCTTTAGGCGCGTTACTTCGCCGCCATCACTGGTAAATCAGCGTGATACAATCAAGCTGCTAAGGTTAACAGCACGTAAGTTTTATTGCACCACTTTTCTTAAACATTACACCAGACACCCAGAGAAACGACGGGCTGCAGAGCCTGGAAGTTATCTCACCGTTCCAGTACAGACACTAGAAGTACACAACAGGCTGTAAAGTCTGAAGTCACCTTCTGCAACCATACACACAAACCAGACTAACGCCCTGATGTCAACTTCCACTTACTCCAGCGGCAAGAAGGGCATTCACTCTAATTCTACCGCTCCCCGGGAGATCCCTTCATACAGCAGTCGACGGGCTGGACCCAGAATCTTATAAAGGGCTCTCCATTAAACACACATTACACATACAATACACCTACCAGATCCTCAAAAAATTAGCAATACAAACAAGCGACGTCAAAACCTGGAGATAATCTCAATGCCAGAAGCCGTATTCTTAGCGATCACCCGCGTGATCCTCCAGTTAAATAAAGATGAACCCGTGGTGCGTATACGTAATAAATTGCATCAAACGTGTTCCAGCCTCTCGCGGACCGACTCCAATTTGTTAGATATTCTTCTAATAATATTTCTTAATAAAGGAAATCCGGTAAGATAAACATTCCTGTATCGCGAGTATATTTTCACGCAACGAAAAACTATCCACTATTTAGTTCCCGAAGGCCTGGATAAATTATCAGCATCAGAATAAATTATGAAAATTATACGTGTAAATTCTCTCATTTTAACCCCGAGAATAATCGTGTACTTAACACACCTGCATTCCGTCTGAAACAATTCTCAGAATTGTTTAATTTAGTTCACGCAGTCCTAAAAGATCGTGTGAACCCGCCTCAGATTAATTCGTTTACAACAATTAATAATAGAAGCAATGTTCGTAATAACTGAAGTAGATTAGTTCGTGGTAAACTCCGTCTTCCCTGTATCCAATAGGTAGAATAAGTTTCGCTTATAAGAAAGTTATACGCGTTTAACAATAACGGACGTTTTCTAATAATAAAGAATTAATGCGTCTTATTTCCGGGCATAAATAAATGTTATGTATTAATCAATGTAAATACGTTCGCAATTAATTAAGAAATCCTGAGACCATCCTGATCAATTAGAGTAAATAATCAAACGCGTACGAACAATTTGCGTTCAGAAACGTATAAATATTAGCCTGTCCTTTGTGAAGAATTCCAAGCACTGAATTCACATCTATTCAGTCTGAAAGCCAAATCACATATAAGAATAGTCATGCGCACCAAGGTTACTTTAAATTATTGATTTTTCTCTTTGACCTGCTTACAAACACCAGCGCGATTGTTGTCCCTTACTTATGTAATACGGAGAATATTACACAACGCCACCTGGTAAATACCACGTCACCGTTTACAGGGCGGCCTAAGCGTTCGTCATAAATAAAAAGAAAATCGTCACTATCAGGATTTTTTTGTCATAACACACTATCAATTGAACCACAATAATTTATGTTTCCACAGAAACATCTCAGGATTCAATAATTCCACCACTACCGTCCACGGGAGACCAACCAAAACGGGCGCTACCAGGAAGAACACTCCGGTTAACCTGATATAAAATTTTTCTTGTTGTTAATTTAATTCACCTAGTTTAGTATCTGATTATTTAGTTTTATAGAAGAAATAGGTAACATACGTTTAAAACATTTTATTGTAATTATTCAAAGTGTACAGTGTTAAGCACCAAAATACGAACCACCCCCGTCTTGTTAAGACAAAACCCGATTTGAGCTAGACCGAGGCAAATTAAAATAAACCATTTCAATTATTGTAAGCAAAGTGGCTTACAACAGGAAAGCCTCTTAACACCATACCAGCTCCTAAGAGAAATAGACTGGCACCGGGTATGAGAATTTTAAGTGGAGTACGGTAGATAACTTTTTTTGTATCGTTTTTCGAAATTTTGGGTTCTAAAAACAAAAGATTTAGAATCTTTCGGTTTCACAGGTTAGTGTATTGAGGATTGAAATTGTTTAGAAGTTTTTTTTTCTTTTTTTTTTGAAGCTTTCATTTAGTCACTTATTTTGGCGTATTTGAAGATAGCAGGATTTTTAGTACAAATTAACATTTAGAACCCCAATTCTGTGTGGGTCGGTTATGTATTTTTTGATTTCGTTGCCTTTAATATAGTAAAGTCCGTAGTAAAATTACGATGAATCTTCTTATTTTAGTGAAATAGATGTAGATTAGTTTTTGTGTAAATAAATGTTGTCGTTACCTATTTTAAATTTTGGTGAATTTTGTTAAATGGATTTGAAATTGCACCATACAAAAATATATTAGGTATAAAATTATTACTTTATATGGAGCATATATTGCAGGTTTACAAAACGTTTTGGGCGACATTCTGACGGAAGGTTTGATAAAATGTTTGGTTTTTAAACAAAGAGTTTGGGCTTTATGTATGTTATTTTAAGGTTCCTTATCGTGGAGTTTCGTTATCATAGACGTTATCATGATGATTCAATTCTTTTCCGATTTAGTGCCGAGAGTCTATCGTTTTTTGCGCGGATGTTAATTTAAAGTAGCCAAGCTATCAATAGGCTAATTTAAAAGGTAAGAAAAATGATTGGGAAGATGGCTGAAACTGACGGAGGTTGAAGGCGGTCTTAATAGGGACGTAGTTATGTCAAAGTTCAAACTATGTGGCCTCCGCGGGCTGCACGCGAAATGGTCTGAAGGTGCTAGGGGAATGTGTTCACGCCATATCGGGGTGTATGGAACAGTACCGAGGAACAGACTTTTCGCAGCCTGTCTGTTTAATTGGGGATATCAGAAGTTTCCCGCATCCCGATGTAATTTACAGTTTATCGTTCGTCAGATCAGTTCATCGATGAAGGGTTAAGTGTTTGTTTATAGTACCAATCCCTTATTAATGGATTTCTTTTATCGCATTATGTCTTGTGAGTAAAATTCCCGTTTTTATTGTTGGTTGTTAATGACATTTGGTGCGCCCCGCCGATGCTTATCAAATAAGGTATAGCTGTAAACAGATTAATCGTTTAGTGACGTTTAAAGTAAATAGATTAACGTTAAAAGACGCTTTGTAAATAAAGCAATGCTTGCAAGTATTAGTAAATAGTGCATTTACGTTAAATAAGATAAAAAATTCGTTACTTGTGTGTTTTTGGTTGCCGTTTGAGATATATTATTTGCAGAGCGTTACCGTTGAAATTCAGAGGATCCCTATCGATTCAGTACCTGTCGGACCAGTTGTACGACCTACTTTATCTTAGTCCAGAGGAAGGAGAGTATTCTACGTCGTTTATTGTTGATCGTAGTTTCAGTTAAGGTAAAATCATACATTTTACTCGACTGATCATATCAATAAAGTATGTCTGTGTCTTTTTATTATCTGTTACAGCGACAACATGCATTTACATTGTAATCAATTTTATTGGAGTTATACAAGTTTTTAAAGTAACCTCTTGAAGTTTCATTAAAGTTTAACGTAATGCATATAGATAAAGGGGTAACGAGTTTCTTGACTGATCAGGTGTCAATTACAAGGATCGGTGTTAAAGGTAAGCACTTTGTTTATTTGTTATGTATTTTTTTTAATTAGGTATAACAACCCCTATTTTGGCAAGTATCAATTTTAATACTTGCTATGTGTGGGTTTATGTTGTTGTGACGTACTTTACGTTTTAAATTGAGTATTTAATTACCGTACCAACCAGTTATTGTGGGTTATTTGAGCCAATGACTTTGACGTTGAACTTTATCGAAATATTTAATGAGTTTTAGTTTTGTTATCGCAATTTTGCTGAGGCCTATGTTTGTCTTATGGGACAGTATGATGGCCCCCTTACTAGAATACCATTTCAAATTTCTCACCATAATTAAAAACAAAATGGCGGCACAATTTAATTATGACTCATAATTCAAATAATTGGGCTTTGACCTACCCCTCTCCTTCCCAGGTCACGTCACTACCCTCCACCACTGTTCCCAGAGTCCGTGACTCGCTGTATGCGCGCGCAAGGCTGCTGTAGTTGCCTACCCACCAGGGGTTTGACTGCCAAAAAGGTTCTTAATACTGTCAATTATGGGGTAAGTATCATAAATACGCCATCAAGGAGGTTGAAAATGACACCGGAAAAGAAGCCGACAAAAAAAGGGACGGAATATGGACGTGGTCACGTGATGGAAGTCGGTGTAGGCTATCACGTCACAAAAAAAAAAACAAAATTGGTGGGCTGGTGGGCTCAGTTCACTCTTTGAATTTTTTGTTGGTTTTAGCTGTACCATCACTTCAACACGATCGACCTTTGTGGTACAACATTTTTCAGTAAACAATTTTTCATAAAAAAGTGTTAGGTCAAATGCAATCACTATAAAGCATGATAGTTGATTTCTCAGTAAACAATTTTCTATTAAAAATTTTTTTAGGATAAACTCAATCACAACTAACATCAAAACATCAGCTGGCTGATGAGACCTTTACTGTTGAAGCATGTTTGGTGTTTTCATTGATTCTTGTGATTTTTTGTACTTTTGTTCATCAAGGGTTCAAGTGATTCAGTGTAGGTAAGCAGTACGTAGTTAGATGCACCATGTATGTACAGGGTGGCCAACTAAGAATGCAAGGTAGTGTATCTGGAAAACTACATATCGTAGAGGCTTACGGAAAAAAAGTTTTACTAAAACGGCCAATACATAAACCTGGAAAATGTTTTTATGTTTCTTAAATCTAAAAAAGTGATGTTTCTGTGAATTCTGCTATAGTAATCTAATCAAAAATAACTGATCTTTGAAGTCGAGGATAATATGAACTTTTTTTGTTTGGCACTTTTTGACGTATCTATAAAAATAAAGTGGTGGGGGGTATTCAAAGGTTTCCTTAAATCACCCCCCCCCCCACGTATCTTCGAAACGGCTAATCCGATTTTAACAAGCTTGGGCGCGTTGAAAAGAGTTTTTCTTGGGCTACAAAATAATTGAAGTTCGGTTAGTTTCACATGTCGTCGCTAGAGCGCTTTGTTCGACATTCCGGCAGAAACGGTTAACTTTCGCAAAAAAATTAAATGCATTGTTATGACTTTTTTTATGTACAAGTAGCTAAATGATGCCTAAACAAGCTCGTGAAAATTGCATCTCGATATCTTGTTCCTAACCTAAAATATCGGCGAAAGAAAACTTCATACGAAAATCCCTTAAATTTTTATTTTTTTTAAACTATATTTTTCTGGAATTGTTTCTATTATGGACCGATTTAAAGGAGGAAGGTTTTTAATTCGTTTAAACTTTTTTTAATTACTTTAAGAATGCACCCATATCATGTCGTTTTGCATAAGAGGAAGATTTTGATCGAAATTTAGACTATTACCATTGGATGTTAATGATCGCGAAAATGTTCAAATTGGACCGATGAAGCCACCTTCAGTAGTGACAGAGTCATCTGCAAGAAGTCTCATGGTTGCAGCGCCAAGGACGTTGGAGTTTAAATGTATGGTGTGGCATACTGGGAGGCAGAATTATTGGGTCATTTTTTTTCGAGTAACCCCTAAATGGCACTTTATTTCTTGACTTTTTGGCCAATCAATTACCGTTGTTGTTGGAAGATGTACCTCTGGAAACACGGCAAAAATTGTTTTTGCAGTTGGAAGGTTGCCCACCACATTTTGCTATTAATGTGCGAGAGCATATTAATGCAGTATTTCAACAGCGGTGGATTGGAAGAGGAAGTCTGTTTCCATGGCCTCCGCGATCGCCAGACTTAACTTACCCCGATTTTTATTTATGGGGGCGCTTAAAGTATATCGTGCTTCGGACTCAACCTACTACTAGAGAAGATATGAAAAACCGGATTCGTAACGCAATACGTAACATATCGAGAGCCGAAATTGAAGCTGCAGTTTTGTCTAGTCATAAGAGGCTTCAGCAATGCATAGAGCGTGATGATCATCATTTCGAGCATTTACGGGGACATTAAAAACCTTCCTCCTTTAAATCGGTCCTTTTTAGGGCCACAACTTACATAATAGAAACAATTTCAGAAAAATACAGTTAAAAAAAAAATAAAAATTTAAGGGACTTCCGTATAAAGTTTTCTTTGGCCGATATCTTAGGTTAGAAACAAGATATCGAGATGCGGTTTTCGCGAGCTTGTTTAGGCATCATTTCGCTACTTGTTCATGAAAAAAAGTTATACCAATGCATTTAATTTTTTTGCCAAAAATTAACCGTTTCTGTCGGAATGTCGAACAAAGCCCTCCACCGACGACATGTGAAACTAACAAAACTTCAAATATTATAACACTTGTAGCCCAAGAATAGCTCATTTCAACGCGTCCAAGTTTGTTAAAATCGGCTTAGCCGTTTCGAAGATACAGGAGGTTATTTAAGGAAACCTTTGAATACCCCCCACCACTTTATTTTTAGACATACGTCAAAAAGTGCCAAACAAAAAAAGTTCAGATTATCCTCGACTTTAAAGATCAGTTATTTTTTTATTAGGTTAATATAGCAGAATTCACAGAAACATCACTTTTTCAGATTCAAGATTGCAGTTACGCCCCTTAGCGGCCATTTCAGAAACTTGAAAATATTTTCCAGGTTTTTGTATTGGCCGTTTTAGTAATAACTTTTTTTTTGCGCAAGCCTCTACGATGGATAGTTTCCCAGATATAGTACCTCGCATTCTTAGTTGGCCACCCTGTACAATTACATTCGTACTTGGGATGCAAGCCGTGTACGTACGACGTACCACCAATGTTTTGACAAATGGACGTACATATTACGTACACAATACGTGTATATCTACGCACATTGTATATGGCGTAAAGTCATTCGGTACGTAGTATGTGTATACGTAGTACATGCTGTGTGGGTAATATATTCTTTCAAAATGTGTTAATTTATTTATTTTCGTTATAATTTAATAACTAAAAGTAGATAATGCTTTATTCAGACCAATAATACATCTAGTCACTAACAGCCGCCAAATTGAATATATACACATGCTCTTTTTTTTAATGAATTTCTCTTATAGGGATCATTTTGCACCACTTGTCAATACTAGAAGTTATTTAACTTAGAATCACAGTACATTAAAGGCAGCGGCCGCTTCTTTAAGTAAGTCTACACTTTAATAAATACAATGTACTGGTGAAACGAATGTCAAAGGAAATATCCATCTGTTTGTGGGTAATATAAAGCAATTTGCAAATATTGCGTCTCCAAGGACTCACAGTGCTTAGGGTAATAAACAATGTGAAAAAAAAGGTTTTATTCGGTGAAAACGCTATGTTGTAATCTTCTGTAGTGCAACAAGTGGAACGCAAAAGGTGTTTAGTTGTTATTTCAGAAGATTTATATTGCAAGCTTTAGAAAATTCCCAGTACAGCAATTTTTATTGTATTGTATTGAAACGTTAATAAAAGAAAGAAAATATTCTCTTGCAATAATCAATAAATTTGCATTGCAGTTGAATATGTCGCTTGAAGTTTAATACCTTTACAATGCCTGTTTGGAATTTCAAATCTGACGATTTAAACTGTTATGTATCATAACAAGCAGAATCTAGAACATTTACATTTATCATTACGTTGTAAACCGGGTATATTAAAGGTGATATTTTCATTTGTATGTAAATAAAATTACACAGAACAATATTAGACGCAAAACCAATATAAAGAGATAGAAAAGTGAGCAACTTGATTGAATAAAGCGAAGTTAGTTTCTATATAAACACAAAGAGCAACAAGTCATAGATAGGGCGCTGTTAAGTCCGGGATTCGATCCGGGAAACGCTTTCGAGCTGTCTGGGATTCAAGACCACCTTGCTACGACTACCCTTAACCCAGACCCGACATTGGCCTGAACCAATCAGTGGCTAGGTCGTGCTTGACGTCACCATGCGTGCGTCTGTCCCGCCAACTTTAGAAAGGCGTCGAGACGCACACTTACCATCCGATCATGGGACTAGTGAGAAGTCCTGCACCATCTCTTCTTCCTAGTGAGGAATCTAATAATTCGAATATAAATAGTGATCCTGGTGAGTGATTTTCAATTAAAGTTATGTTTTTATTGTACAATGTGAAGTTTAAAGAAAGTTTTTTCAATCAACAAAATTGTTTAAAAAGTTTACAATTGAGCGTTTTCAGTGTTGATTATTTAAGTTTTAATTTACAGAAAATAATTGATCTGAAATGAGCCTCGAGTAATATTTCATGTAAGTTTTCAATCTTTCATTTAACTTTCCTATTCAGTATAACTTTAGTTATGAAAGTAATGAATCTTTGCGGCGTTGCTAATTATCTCTTTAACATTGCATAATTTTTGTTTTATAAAAATATTAGCTTGATATTTTAATTAAAAGTAATCCACCGCTTCTTTAATTATTGCGTAATTACACAAAACGTAAAAGCTAAATATTAACCATTAAAAAGATCATCCTCCAAAAGTTTGAAAGTTTAACTTGTTTCATAAAGAATAGAATAAAGAATAAACTTTTTTTATTATAGAATCAATTTGTAATGTTCAATTTAATTCATTTCGAGGAATAAACCTATTCATAATATAGAATTAACAACAAAAAAGTTTGTATACTTTACTAAGCTTGTTTTTCTTTTTAATTGATTTAAACCTAATTTTCCAAATCTAGGATTTTCTAAGCAAATTTGAAACTTTATATATTATAATAAGTAACTGTTACATCCAATTAACCTCCACCACCAAAAGAGTCTATTAGAAGCGGAAATTTGTGTAATTGGATAAACATATAGATACATCAATTATTTTATATAAATTAAAATAGGAACTACAGTAAACTACTAGAAAATTATAGAAAAAAAAAAAAAACTATTATATTTGTTTGACACTTATTACCTAATTATCTGCGGAGTCTAAATGAAACTTTAAGTACGTATTAGTCTTACAATTTTGTAAACACTGTTTAAAGGATGTGATGGAAAGGAAATTTACACAAAAATTGGCGGTTTTCATCCATTACCAATATTCTTGATATAAAATATTTACATACATTAACATGTTGGTAAAAGTGACATGTCTTATGCGTTATCTTGATTATGCTCTTTTTGAATCCAATACTATTTTAATTACTACGGTAGTATGTAATTTTTAAATTAAAAACTCTGTTTAATTTATTTGGCTTACGCGATTGTAATCTGAAGAAATATTACCCAAAACAGCAATTTAAACCGACGATTGACTGGCTTTGTTCTATTTTATGTTGACCAAAACGGTATTCTAGTGATTAATGTATGACAACTTCTAATAAAATCAGCACACCTCATAAAGGATTTCAATTCTGAATTAATCTAAGAATAGTTTAATTTACAGAAATATATGGATAATTACTTTATACCACAGTTGAACTACGCTGATGATGCAAACTTTTTCATATTAGGTAATTACCCAAGTTTAAAATAAATTTAATGTTATTTTTGCAACGGAATGTAATAATGCGTGTTACATTCTCTATATAAAAATAATGGCTATTAATAATAACTAATCCATTTTATTGAAAATGTAAACTTTCACCATTATTACACACAATAAAATTCCTATCTTTTTTGGGTTTTTCTTTTTTTTTATTAATATATTAATTAATATGTATAATATTAATAGCAGGCTGATGTTTATGTTTTAATTTTTCAACTTTGACAAAATCGTTTACATCGTTTTTAACAATTTTTAACAGATATTACTACTGACGAAGATAGCTGTAAGTGTTATCGAAACGTTTAGATTGTATAATTTAAAATACACCATTAAAAAAACCCAAAAAAAGATAAGTATTTTAATCCATTTTATTATTTAAACTTTCGTATACTATAAATTATTATGTAACACGGTTCCGACTAATCCTGGATCACGGCCATATATGAAAACATTACAGTTTCACTATTGTACATGCGTTTATCTTGCAATTCTGCTAGTTTTTTTTACATTTCGCAATTTTGCACTAAAGCAATTCTTTATATACAACATGCCTAAGATAAGGATTAACAGCACAGCATGGGGATCTTGAAAACGGTAAGAGATAGGAAGGCGGTTACATTAGTGAAAAGTTGTATAATTTATGGAATGTTCACATGTAGCTTGCAAAAGTTCATTATTGTTTATCGTTTCCGATGCTTAAAAAAAAATGCGAGTTTTGGGTTTTTCTTAGATTTTTAAAAACCAAAGGTACTTCTGCATTGTCACTTTTTGAATTCTATTAGATGGCGTTTTCAAATTTTTTATTCGACGTTTCGTCTCCGAGAAACCATAATCAACTTTCTTTTTTTATACCGCCGTAACCAACGAAACACCCTATATTCGATAGTATTTTTTATTAAGAATTTAACCTTGTATGGTTTTGACGCTAATTTTTAAGAAAAATTCGGATTAATATTAGTATTTGATAATATTTATGTACAAATTTAACAACTCCAATCTTTTAAACCTATTTAATTAAAGCTACAATAACCGTTCAAGTAGGTTGTCGTTATTTTCTAGACACAGGTAAACTCTCTTTACTGAAGAATTAATAATACGGTCTAGCATTTCTGGCGAAATTGTATTAACTGCTGCCATAACAGATACTAACAACTGCTCTTCATTTTCAAAACTCCCATCATACACTTGGTTTTTTAGGTAACCCTACGATCTTAAATCGAGTTATCGGGTTGGCCAAGTCCATTTTCCTGTAAACCGCAATGACACATAGTCCTGTGCACTTCTTGGGTTATGTGTTGGGGCACCATCTTGTTGAAACCAACACTTGTTAACAAGTGCTAGGGGTAATTCATCCAAGGCATGTCCAAATCAGTCCTTAGCACGTTCAGATATCGTTCGGCACTTAAATTATTGTGATGAATAAAAGGTCCTATTATTCTTTGTCCTAGAATGCCCATCCACATATTAAATCCAAATCTATGTTGATGTCTTGATTCTTTTTTTAAATAAGGATTTTGTTTTGCCCAATAATGTTTGTTACGCCAGTTGAAAATTCCATGGTTGGTTATCATGCTTTCATAAGACCAAATTATTTTAAAAGTAAAATTTAGATCTTCGTCACTTTTTCTAGTATACCATTTGCAAAAACCCGTTCGCCGCTCCTGATCAGCTGGTCTAAGACCCCGACAAACTCGAAATTTATATGGATGAAACTTATTCTTATTTAAAATGAATTGTGCTGAAGAATTAGCTATACCAGTCTTTTTGATATCTCAGGGTTTTCAACAACGGCTTGTAAAACGGTATTAGCTTTTTCGTCATCAGATTGTTTTTAACGGGATAGAACAGGTTTTGTAAATGAACCAAATTCTTTTAAAATAGATTCCAAACGTCTAAAAATGAAATTACCAGGTCGCCTTCGTTCAGGATATTTTTCCCAATACATCAGCTCAGCAACTACACAATTTCTGTGGGACAAGATGTCAGCATATCGTTCGTTTGTAAAATTTAATCTTTCAATAGATACGCTTATTGATTAATTATAATTATAAATTAACCAAAAAAAAAAACAAAAAACAGTCCACAAAGTAATGGTAATAAAAACAACTTAAAATACGTACAATTCAAATAACTACAACGATCTCAACGCAATAAAACAGTTTTCAACAAAATGTTAAACAAGTGTTATTTTATCAAAGCCTTCTAATATTAACTGATATCACATGAAAATCCGAGATTTTCATCTTCAAAACCATAATGTGTAATACATGGTTAAATTCGTAATAAAAATGACTATCGAATACAGGCTGTTTCGTTGGTTGCGGCGATATGAAAAATAAAGTTGATGATGGTTTCTAGGAGACGAAACGTCGAATAAAAAATTGGAAAAAAGTGACAATGAAAAACCTTTGGTTTTTAAGAATCTTTTAAAATAAATGAAGGAATTACGAAAAAAGATAAACCCAAAACTCGCATTTTGTTTTAAATCTCGGAAACGATAAACAATAATGAACTTTTGCAAACTACACGTGAACATGCCCTAAATTATACAACTTTTCTCTACTTTAACCGCCTCCTTCGTATCACTTACCGTCTTCAAGATCCCGAAGCTGTTCATCCTTATCTTTGGCACGTTGTATACACAATTATTCTTATTACAGGTTCAAGTAACATCGATAATGATATTGTATGACAAGTTAAAGATTGTCAGTAGCGTAGTATTTCACGTTTCATAAAATACACCAAAAATACGAAATATATAGATAATCACTTTATGTGGACAGTTTATTTAGGGTATATGCTGATAATGCAAACTTTTCTATATTTACTACTCTGATTTAAAAAATGTTTTGAGTATTTTTGCAACTGAGAGTAAAGACAGAAACATTTATTTAAACTTTCGTACATTATCACTTATTACATATATACTATTCCAACTGATCCTGGATCACGGCCATCCATAGAAAGATTACAGTTTTACCATTATAAATGTGTTTATCTTGTAATTCTGCTTTTAATAGTTTCTAGACGGTACACTGACCTTTATGTTTGCGATTTCTCCCTTTGTCAACATTGCGTTATTGTTTGTTTGCAAATTAGTGTAACATGCATACCATGTAATAGAGATTGCAATCCAGTATGCCGTAGCAGTTACTGAAATTGCATTTCTTTTAATTCTGTTACAATTGTTGTTACACGCTCGATTTACACTAGGTCTCGTATGAGCTTATTAAAATAAACGAGTTGTCTACTAAATTCGCGGAAGAAGACCATAAATTGTGAAATATGGGTAAAATGTAATGTTTATGAATGAAAAGTTATTTAATAACTTACTCTACGTTTACTGTAATTGAATACATTACTCTATAATGCAAGTCATACTGCTGCGTATTGTTATCCCACATAAACCGGTAACACCCAGTAATGTGTTTTAATTTTTTTACATTTCCCATTTTTGCACTAGAGCAATTCGTTACACATATACAAATATTCTTATCTGGTAATTCTGATTTTAATAGTTTCTCGGCGTTGCGTTGCGTTGTTGTCCATTTGCAAATTTGTAGTGTAATGTGCATACTAAGAAATCGAGTTCGGAATCCAATATACAGTAGCAGTTATTGAAATTGCATCACTCTTTAAGTGTGTTACAATTGAAGACCTTGGCGTGAAAAGGGTATATGCTACAATCAGTAAATATTCAGAAAAATAAGTGTAAATATCGTTTTAATACTGAGTTTAATTACAAATTGTTTGACTTTAGGCGAAAAAGGTAAAATTAGTTACTTAGTATTTTAATCACAAAGGAAAACTGGAATAAAATCGTTAATTTTCTTTATACGTTTTTTATTTCCAAAAAAACTGTGCCTTGTATCCTTTTACATAAAAAATAAACGATATGCCGTAAAACATTAGGAATATAAAATAAGAACTTAGTTGTCACTTAAGGGGTAATCTTCATCTAGATGTTCTACTTCGATTGTCGGTTCCTCAATTTCATGAAGATCTAAATTTTGGCACCAATCTCAACATAAAGTCCATGGTTGACTTCGGGTATATAAGGTAGCAAAACAGATAAGTTACTAATTTTTTCGGATTTAGTTGTACTGGCTCCGCATATTTAGGCCTAAGGCAGTCTGCTAAACATAGTTTTCTAATGCCTCTTTTTCCAATATTTACGGTGTTAAAACTCTCATTTAGATAATGCTTTATCCTCATTACATTTGAGTTTTCGTTATCGAAACGAAAACACAAATTTTGCTGAAAGATACATTTTGTTTTTCGTCTGTAAGTTTTTTTTGGTTAAATTCTCTTCCAAAATCTTAAATGAAAGAAAGTCTTCTCTTCTGATTATTGTAACGTGAAACGGGTTAGATCTCTAACATTTTCTTACCGCGGTATACCAATCCTCGGGTTCGTATACCGCCTTCACATTTTTCTTTTTATATTTTTCTATCATAGCGAAGTCCCTATCGGACGGTAGATGAGTACGCCCAACAACTAAGAATCGGTGTTCAATATAATCGAATACACTCCACATATACATATAGCCCTTATCGTTCACGCAGTCGTCTATTCCAAGGTTAAAAACCCATTTCTTCCTCAAATAGAAAGCTGAACCAGTTGTTAGAAAGGGCACGAGAAGTGCCTGTTAGAGGTCAAATGACAGCTAACATGTGTGTTTTGAAGCAGCCAATTTTATCTCTTCTTTTAAGGTATCTTTCATTGCTTCAGCTCGCCTTAAATGTAACTCCTTTTCTATCTTTAACTTCTTCAAAATGTCCTCATCCACTTTTGTATTTTGAATCTTCATATCCAGTTCGTAGCAGACAGCCTAAATCTGATGTTGATCTCTGAACAAAATATCCGTCTCCATTTGTCATGACTTACGAGAGTTATATTTTTTTCAACACACCAAGGTTTGTAGTAGTCGTGATATAAAGAAAATATGTTGAGATCGTGATCAATGTAGCTCTTGTCAGGATTTTTGTTCCTGCTATAGTGGCTTGTGTATTTAGGAATGCTATCAATGTGGTCTCGTGTTGACTAGCAAGCCTCTTCTGATATTTTATTACGACGCTCTAGGTATTTGCCTCGTTGATCTGCTTTCGGTGTTGCCAAACCTTCAAGCATTTGTTTATGCAATAACTGTAATTTCTTTTGAGTACCAAGACCATGTATGGAAACGAACTCTTTTATGGAAACGAACTATTTTAGTTTGTGATATGGCAAGTTTGAAAGACAAGTACTTGTAATAACGCGAATAATAAAAAAAAATAATTTATTTTATATTATAATAATGCCAACTTGCTATCGTTCTTTATTTACTGCGATTTACTTATATTCCTTAGGAGAAAAGTAATTATTAAGAAATTGATAAATCAATGGAAAAATACAAAAAGGGTGTGGAACACAATCATATCGCTAAGGAAAGGGTCGAATATAGCTAAACTGACCACAGTGTAGCAGTAACGTATTCTTGCTTTCATAAGATTACTCTTACTTACGACATGTTACTTAAAGATATTATGATTATTCTGAAGTAAGGCACATGAGTCAAAATTTAATATAAAATAATAATCATACCATGCAAAAATAACTCATCAAAATTTCAGAAAAAGGATATATGCCATGAAATAAGCCACATGGTTTGAAAATTTACATTGCCATAAATATATGTACAAGGGTGTATGCCACATAACCTTAAATACGTACCTCTTGGTTTTCAGAGGATGACGAACTGGCTTCACTTTCACTTCCTATGTAGTCTTTATCTTTTACACTATCATCTGCGTCCCACGGATCACTATTTTTTTCGCCAGAATCGATTGAAAACTAGTGATTATCAGGACAACGCCCACTTCGTGTCACCACCATAATAGTGGCTTGTAACCTTGTTATGAAAATTTCTACCGTTTAACAGAAATTGTGAAAACGTAAATGTGCTGTACCACTGCCATCTGTTGGAGAACCAATAAAATAATTTGTATGCGGTTTATACCTTTTCCGCCTTTCGATATGTTAACAAATCATTACAACCACGTTAATTTAGATGTAATGTTACTCATTACTCCATAGCCCGTAATAACTTTCCCGTTACCATAGAAACTGAAAATTCTTTAGATAGAGACAGAAAATTATTAATAAATGCGCTAGAAAGACGTAAATTTACCTTTTCTCGAAATTTAGTTGCCATGAAATAAATGCGTAGTTAGTTTGTCAAATAAACGTCAGTCTAACAATTAAGTAATATATATTTAATAAAAATGCTGTACGCGCTACAGGAGTAATGTGGGTTACAGGCTCAACTTGTTACGCCCTCAGCTACGCTTCGGGCGCAACCTCAAGCTTCGACTGTAAAATGCCACATTACTCCCTAGCAGCGTAAATAACTATTATTTTTAAAATATTTGGAACAAAAATGTTTACTGTTATGTTTTTATGGCTTACACCCCTTTCACGCCAAGGTCTTCAATTGTTACACGCTCGATTTACACTAGGTCTCGTATGGACTTATTAAAATAAACTAGTTACCTTTTAAACTCATCGAAAAGACTATAAGCCGTAGTAAGAAGTGAAATGTGGGAAAAATTGCTTGAAAATTTACACCTTAAATACGATATATGTGTCATAAGCACCACGATTGTCGAAATTATTCGGTAAAATCTAATGTTTGCGAATGAAAAGTTATTTAATAACTTACTTAAATTGATTGAGCATGAATTCACAACTTCACATTGTAAGTGTTACTGCTTCGTATTTTTATCTCAAATTTAAACCGGTAGTGGCCAGTACTGTGCTTACGTTTTTTTTTTTACATTTCGCAATTTTGCGCTAAAGCAGTTCTGTACTACATACAAATATCATCGTTAATAATATTATATAGCACACTAAAGATTGTCAGTAGCGTAACATAAGTCACCTTTCATAAAATATACGAAAAATACGAAATATATAGATATACTTTATACAGTCTGTTAATTTAGGAAATTAATGCCAACGTTTACACATTTCTTACTTTAATCTAAAATTAATTTATTGGTTATTTTTGCAACTAAGCGTAATTATGCGTGCACCATTCTGTATAAGAAACATTTGTTTAAACTTTTGTATACAATACATTATTAAATATAGGTACTGTTTCAACGGTTTCTGCATCATGATCATCCATGAAAATATTAAAGTTTTACTATTGTAAATATAGTATTTACCTTACAATTCTGCTTTTGAAATTTTCTCCACGATATACTGGCCTATAGTTTGCGGTTTCTCCGAAATTTGAAGTGTAATATGCATACGTAGAAATAGAGTTCGGAATCCAATATACAGTAGCAGTTACTGAAATTGCATTCTTCAATTTTGTTGCAATTGTTACACGCTCGATTTACGCTAGGTCTCGTATAGGCTTATTAAAGTAAAGGAGTTCCATTCTAAACTCAGCGAAGAACACCATACGTATTAGTAAGGTGTGAAATATCGGAATCTTGCTTTAAAATTCCCACTTATTGTCAACTTACACTTAAATACGATCATATATATCATAAGCGCCACTACTGTGAAAATTATTCGGTAAAATCTAATGTTATTTAATAACTCACTCTACGTTTACTGTAAATAAATTCAGTACTTTACATTATAAGTGCTGCTGCTACGTATTGTTACCTCACATAAACCGGTAGCACCCAGCAACGTGCTTTTTTTCCCAATTTTTTACTAAAGCAATTCTTTACATTTACACAAATATTTCTTACTCTAGCTTCAAATATTATCGTTAATGATATTATGTGACAAGTTAAAAATTGTCAGTAGCGTCACATAAGTTACGTTTCATAAAATATACGAAAAATACAAAATACATAGATAATTACTTTATACGAACAGTTCATTTATAGTGCCGTGCTTTTTACATTTCTCAATTTTGCATTAAAACAATTCTTTATATATAAAAAGATTTTTATAGTAGCTTTAATTATCATCGTTAAACTTAAATTCTGTAGTATTTGAAACAAGCGCCACTACTGTAGAATCCGCCGGAAAAATCTAATGCTAGGAATGAAAACATATTTAATAAGTTTACTGTGAATGAATTTATTACTTTACATTTTAAGTGCTACATACTGTTTGGCATTGTTTCTTCACATAAACCGGTAGTACCCTTCCCAAACCTAGAACATTTCGCAATTTTTCACAGCTCTTTTATATTGAAATATTTTTACACCATCGTTAATGATACTATATGGCATGCTAAAAATTGTCAGTAGCGTAACATGGGTCACTTTTCGTAAAATATACAAAAATTACGAAATATGAAGATAGTTATTATTATACGTACAGTCCATCTAGGGTACACGCTGACAGTGGAAATATTTTCATGCTTATTACTCTAATTTAAAATATGTTTATGGGCTATATTTGCAACTGCAGGTTTGTAAATGGGCATCAATGCAACGTTGTAAAAGAGATAAATCATAACTTAAAGGTCAGTATACCGTCGAGAAACTTTCCAAAACAGAATTACAAGATAAACGCTCACATTTACAATGGTAAGACAGTAATATTCTCATAGATGGACGTGATCCGAAATCATATGGAAAAGTGTATATAATTGTTCATAATATACGAAAATTTAAATAATAAAATGGCTTAATTATTACCAAAAGTGATTTTTCTAGCAAATATTGCATGCACACACTGCAAATAACCAATAAATTAATTTTACATTAGAGTGATCAATATTATAAAGTTTGTATTATCAGGGTATACTCTAGATGAACTATGAGTACAAAGTTATTATCTATATATTTTGTTTTTTTATAACATTTTATGAAACGTGACTCATGTTATGCTACTGGCAAAATTGTGAAACTTACAAAGCTTAAGCATGGCATTGGATTCTACCGATTGACGTGAGGTAACAATGCGAACGAGTAGCACTTACAATGCAAAATTTTTAAGTGTAAGTGTAATTTTGAAGCAATGTTTCAGATACCTGACGTTTTAATAAAACACACGGCCTTTTTTTCGGCGAGTTTGATAAGCAACTCGTTTATTTTAATAAACCTACTCGAGACCTAGTGTAAATCGGGTGGGTAATAATAGTACCAAAAATAAAGGGTGCTGCATCTCTTGGTATGTATACTACACTACAAATTTGCAAATGGGTGTTTCCAAAGGTAGAAACCGCACCAAAAGGACCAGTACACCGTCGAGATACTTTCAAAAGTAGAATTGCAAGATAAGCCATCACATTTATAACTGTAAAATTGTAATATTTTCTGGGATGGTCGTGATACAGAATTACTTGGAACAGCGTATAAAATAATTCAAATATCCGGAAGTTTAGAAAATAAAACGAATTAATTATTATTGGAAATGATTGTTTTATTTTATAGAGAACATCGAACGCATTATTACATTCAGTTGCAAAATATTTCTTGTATTATTGTATATTTTATGCAACGCGATCCTTGTTACGCTACTGACAATTTTTAACTTGTCATATAGTATAGTTTATGATGATGTTTGAACTTAAAATAAAAATATTTGTATACATTAAGAATTTTTTGTGCAAACTTGCGAAATATGGAACGTTTAACCACGTCACTGGGTGCTATCCGTTAATCTGAGGTAACAGTGCGATACAGTAGCAATTACTATGTAATACAATGAATTCATTCACCGTAAACGTAGTGTAAGTTATTAAATAAGTTTCCAGTAATAAAAATTAGATTTATTTGAAAAATCTCTTTAGTAGTAGCGATTAGAACGTATATTATTGTATTTCGGTTTTATTTAAAGTAAGTGTTATTATATATATATATATATATATATATATATATATATATATATATATATATATATATATATATATATATATATATATATATATGGAAGGAATTATTTATTTGATTAAAATTGTATGCAAATTAAAATTTAAAAATACATACAGAAAAGAATTCCTCATGACATAAATACAAAATGTTGACTGTGATCATGAATAAATTTAGTGTCAGTATTAATGTAAAAAAAGCATAAAAAAAGTACATACAAATTAAGTTTAAATCGAGTGGAATTTAATCCCTCGGTAGCTTGGTTGGTAACGCAGTTCTTTAACAAAGAACAGATCGTGGGTTCAAATCCCACTCGATGAATTCTTTTGCTGTATATATTTTTAAATTTTGATTTACATACATATATATATATATATATATATATATATATATATATATATATATATATATATATATATATAGATATAGTCATAAACAAAGTACATACAAATTAAGTTTAAATCGAGTGGAATTTAATCCCTCGGTAGGTTGGTTGGTAACGCAGTTCTCTAGCAAAGAACAGATCGTGGGTTCAAATCCCACTCGATGAAACTGTCAAGTATCTGAAAAATTGCTTCAAAATTCACACTTAAATAAAACTTTGCATTGGAAGCGATACTCTTTCGCATTGTTACCTCACATCATTGTGATAGGGGTGGCTGGAGACGACATACCGACTCTTACCGTAAGGTAACTGTGGACGCTGTTTTCGGTGTAGCAATAGCAACAAGATGGCGATTTAGAGACAGCCGCATTTGGGTTGATTCGATACAATATTCAAGAAAACATAGACTAAAAAAAAAATTTCTTTATTTGAATAATTAAATACAAAAGTGTTTTCGAGCCCTGGTCAATTTCAAATATAGCTATAATTCTAAAATTTCATTACAATATCTATAATAAAAGATGAAAATGAAACTACAAAAATGAATTTTACAATACATATTTAGTATTTTTTCTCTTGCTGTCCTTTAAACAATGCCATTTTATTACTATGTTGCCTTATACTAATCTCCTTCTCTACTCTTTTTTTTTTGTAAAGAAACACAATCGTACATTAAGGTATCTGCTTGAAACACTTTTCATTAGCGATACTCTGTGGCTATGAAAAATTGATCGATCAAGCAAATGCTCAACAATATTTGAAAATATAATTGACAAACCATGATAACACCTACTGTTGATTGCATTGGCTGATTGACTAAGTTAATACAAATCCTCTTTAAATTTAACTTAGACACTAAAGCTACAATATTTCTAATCCAGCACTTCTTAGTTATTTAACTATACTAGAGAGTAAAATTAGATTACACGTAAACTGTATGCGTTTTTAAAATTGTTCTTACTAAAACCTGAATCAATATAGAAATAAGTCCGGTCCATACGTTTGCTTACAAGTAGGAAGCTAAGTACCACTTACCTATGAAATGTAATTCCTGTTTCCTCTTTTTTATGAACATTGCCTCGGCTAGGACAGCTTTGAATGGCACAACAAACCGTTGTTTTTAATTACGATAAACCTTATAAACCACGATAAAACAACCTAACGACTTCACAGCGTCTCCACCTCACTTCTATCTCAATGCCACACATAAACCGGTAGGTTAAGCGTTTCACAGTTTTTCCAGTAGCGTAACATGACTCACGTTTCATAAAATGTTATAAAAATACAAAGTATATAGATAATAATTTTATACCTATAGTTCATCTAGGGTATATAAACTTTATCATATTGATCACTCTAATGTAATAGTTATTTACGCTGCTAGGGAGTAATGTGGCATTTTACAGTCGAAGCTTGTGGTTGCGCCCGAAGCGTAGCTGAGGGCGTAACAAGCTGAGACTGTAACCCACATTACTCCTGTAGCGCGTACAATATTTTTCCGCCTGAAGAGATATTATTTTGCACTATAATTGCAAACAGCATTTTTATTAAATACATATTACTTAATTGTCAGACTGACGTTTATTTGACAAACCATCTACGCATTTATTTCATGGCAACTAAATTTCGAGAAAAGGTAAATTTACATCTTTCTAGCGCATTTATTAATAATTTTCTGTCTCTATCTAAAGAATTTTCAGTTTCGATGGTAACGGGAAAGTTATTACGGGCCTATGGGAGTAATGAGTAACATTACATCTAAATTAACGTGGTTGTAATGATTTGTTAACATATCGAAAGGCGGAAAAATTAATTTACTGTTTATTTTCAGAGTGTGTGCATTTGCTAGAATAATCACGTTCAGTAAAAATTGAACAATTTTATTGTTTACACTTTCGTAGACTGTGAACAATTATATACACGCTTCCATATGTAATTCTGCCTTGGAAATGTTCTCGACGGTATACTGACCTTTAAGTTGTGACTTTACTCTTTTACAACGTTTCATTGATGCCCATTTACAAATTTGTTGTGTAATATGCAACCGGGTTTGTATTTCAGTGTACAGTAGCATACTTACAGAAATTCCATCATGTTTTACTTTTGTTCCAATTGTTACAAGCTCGATTACATATGGTCTGGCTTAGTTTTATTAAAATAGACGAATTTTGCCCACCAAACTCATCGCAGCAGGGGGGGGGGGGGTAGCAGCATCTGAAATGTCTGAAGGATTGCCTCAGAATTCAAACTTTCTTTCAATTAAAATTTATATGCGATCATGTATGTCAAAGTGCCATTATTATCGAAATTTTTCGGTAAAGTTGAATGTTTATGAATGAAAACTTATTTAGCAACTTACTCTACGTTTACCGTAAAAGAATTCATTACTTTACATTGTATGCGCCAGCGTTCCTCATTGTTACTTAACATAAACTGGTTGCACCCAGTGACGTGCTTAATTTTTTTTACATTTCGCAGTTTTCCACTAAAACAGAAAAGTGCTGAAACCAATTCGTAAATTTGTTTCAATAACTTAAACAGTTCTTAAAGGTATTACAACTGCAGGGGACGATAACTATAACTGTTATCGAAACGTATACATTGGTATATATACAACGTGTCCCAGATAACATTTCCAGCATGGGAAACTCGCTTATTATAAAAGATACAGATTTGATTAAATTAGATGAATTACTCCTAAGTATTAGTGAAATTATAGGACACTCCAATTTCCAAATTTCCATGTATTTTAAGACTTATGGCAAGAAAAAGAAAAATGTCAAATTTCTTTTTCTTGTAATATCTTTTTTGTTATATTAGACATATAAATTTTATTTGCACTTTCTTAAGATATTTTTTATGCAGAATTTAAATATCAATTTGGATTTTATTTGCACTTTCTATTTTTTAGTTTCAATCCCTAAATTAAATTTTTCTTATGGAACGACAAGTCGGCTTTGAAATAATTGATCGTGTTTTTTTATCCTCTTTGCAATGATATAGCACATGTACTATCTATTTTTAAAAACAACAAAGAAAATTAAAAAAAAATGTATTTTATTAAAGACTCTAATAATAACTAGGCCGTGAAACATGAGAAATCAACAAATAATAGGTAACAACAAGAGTTAAGCAGGTAATAGTATTAGAGATAATTATCCAATTATAAAAGATATTCAAACAATTGACCATTCCGTTCTAAACATAATTGTGCCCTGCGTAGTGTCGACGTAATTGCTCTGCGTAGTTTTTTAATGCTACCAAATGCTGCAAGAACAGCTTCACGAAGATCTTCGGCATTCTCAAATGTTTGCACGTACACTCGATTTTTTACGTAGCCCCAAAGGAAAAAGTCCAAGGGCGTTAAGTCTGGAGATCTGGGAGGCCGTAAAATCGGCCCTCGATTACCAATCCATGAATTTGGAAACCGATTATTAAGATATTCGCTGATGATGTTTGAATTGTGGGGTGGGGCGCCATCTTGTTGGAAGCAGATATTAATGTTCTCAATCAGTGGTAGATCATCAAGTTTATTTTCTAAATCAGTTTGTAGTAAATTCAAATACCTTTCACTATTTAATGTTTCGTTAAAAAATATGGGCCCAACAAGTTTAGCGCCTAAAATGCCACACCAGACGTTAAAACCAAATCTCACTTGATGCCGACTTTCCTTAACAACGTGAGGATTTTCACGGTCCCAAAAGTGAACATTGTGTCGATTGAAAAGGCCATTATTTGTAAATCTGCTTTCGTCAGACCACAAAATCGTAGCTGGAAAATTATCGTTATTCTCACATTGATTAACATACCATTGGCAAAATTGTAATCTTCTCCCCTGATTTCCATCTCTAAGTCCCTGCAGAATGGTGTACTTTTACGGATGATACCTGTGACGTTTTAAAATTCTTTGTGATGTAGTTTTCTAAATACCAGTGTTATGTTCAATTTCTCTAACAGATGTTGAAGGATTTTCAATAACTGATTGTAATACATTTAGTTCTGCATCTTCATTCCCTAATTTCGGATTTCTAGTAGGTTTTGAAAATGAACCATATTCTTTTAAATTAATTACCAAATTTCTGTACGTACGAGCACTGGGCTGCCTTCTTTCAGGATACAGCCTCAAGTACATCCGTTCAGCTTCTAAACTGTTTTTATGAGACAAGATGTAACAACTCAACATATCAAACTTTTCAGTATTAGTAAATAAAGCCATGTTTGACACAAAAATATTCTGGAACGAATAATTTTTAAGTGACATTAAATTCGATTGTGTTTTTATGTTTCACGGCCTGCTTATTGTTAGAGTCTCTAATAAAATACATTTTTTTAAATTTTCTTTGTTGTTTTTAAAAATAGATAGTACATGTGCTATATCATTGTAAAGAGGATAAAAAAACACGATCAATTATTTCAAAGCCGACTTGTCGTTCCATAAGAAAAATTTAATTTAGGGTTGAAACTAAAAATAGAAAGTGCAAATAAAATCCAAATTGATATTTAAATTCTGCATAAAAATATCTTAAGAAAGTGCAAATAAAATTTATGTCTAATATAACAAAAGATATTACAAGAAAAAGAAATTTGACATTTTTCTTTTTCTTGCCATAAGTCTTAAAATACATGGAAATTTGGAAATTGGAGTGTCCTATAATTTCACTAATCCTTAGGAGTAATTCATCTGATTTAACCAAATCTGTATCTTTCATAATAAGCGAGATCCCCATGCTGGAAATGTTATCTGGGACACGTTGTATATATACATATATATATATATATATATATATATATATATATATATATATAGACATATAACAATATATGCCATTAAAAATCCAAAAGATTAGTATTTGAAAGTTCGTTATGTTCACTATAAATTTCAATATTTACGTTAAGATTTGTTGCATAAATTTTGAAAACCCAAATGTCCAAAAATAGTCAAAACCCCTGTTAATATTTGCATCAAGAACAAATAATTTCAAGAACAGACTATAGTCCCAAATTCTGTAATTGGGTATGCTTCCCTTATTTTAATGGATCGCCTCTCGTATATAAACTAAGTGTTAACACATAAAATTCCTCTAATGAACTGTGAATGTACCATAATAATTGATTGTCCAATTAATGCAGCAATCTGTTGTACTCATCAGTTCAAACCAATAAATGGATAACATTCAAATGAATTTAGAGGAAGCTATCTAAATATTTAATCATTTATGCCAAATGTACAACATGACATATCATTTTTAAGCTTTTACTTCCATCACTGACCTCACAATAATGTCCTAAGGGCAAACTATAGGTCAAAGGTACGAAAAGCAAAAAAGTATTTAATATATGCATTTAATAATGGAGATAAAATATATGCAAATTTACATTGTTTACACATAAACGCATTCATTTCGATATTTATTACTTTCAAATAAAACTTAAATTCGATAATATATGTCAAATCTCCATTACTATCAAAGTTTTTCGGTAAAGTCTATTGTTTATGGATAAAAACTAATATAAAAACTTACTCCACGTTTATTGTGAATCAATTCATTACTTTACATGGTAAGTGCTACTGTATCGCATTGTTTCCTCACACAAACTGGTATCATAGGGAGACGTACTTAAACTTTTTACGTTTCGCAATTTTACGCTAAAACAATTCTTTATACAGACAAATATGTTTATTCTAGGTTCATATATCATCGTCACTGATATTGTATGACACGTTAAAAATTGGCAATGGTATAACATGAGCCACGTTTCATAGAGTATACAATTCTATTTACGTGATTAAAATAATACGTTACATATATCATATCTAAGCTATTTATGCTCAAAGTAGTGTCATAAATATTAGAGTTTATTAACTAATATTACTAATAATGTTAGAAAGCATACGGATTGGTCTTAACAGTTTTAGAGTGTTTAATATGCAACCCGGATTAAAACTCGTCACAAGCATGAATCTTTTTGTTGTTAGAAATTACTTTAGGGATATCAAGTTTGTAACTATTAAATAAGCAGTTTAAAATAGAAGGAATAATCCTGAACTGTGAGCCACACAAATTGGGGTAAAGAGCGAGAGATTCGATGTAAGGAGAAGCATAGCACGTTACCTTGGATAATTTGTTGAACAAGGACTCATGATTATATAAAATGGAAAATTTTATATGCATAAGAATATTCTCCCAAATGGGATTCGAACCCATGTTTTCTAATTGAGTAGACGAGTGTGGTACTAACTGAGCTAACTAATCTGTACCTTGCAAGATAATACAATATTCTGTTGTTAACATGGTATATTCATATTAAGTTTCCATAGAATGCAATTCTTTAGTCCCCCAATCGGGGAAACTTTTTGATGTACAATTTTCAACAGAACGTTACAAATAAGGTACAATCGTGAAACAAAGTACAACTGCAACTTTCACGTGCGCCTTCTTTACACTCAAAAAATGTGAATTTATGGTATGTTACCTAATATACAGGAAAATAAAAATTAATTTAATAAGAAAACATATCTATTACTTTACAAATTGATCGCATATTGAAGCATTGTATGCTTGTTAATTTCAAAATGAAGTATATTTTTTATTTCATTGATCGTTTTTCTTCAATAGAAATAAAGGATGTTTATGTATATTCACATAACATCCACGGGTGTTCTAATAAGAATCCAACTTGGAAGCAACCAAAACAATGTAATCAGCTCACTCAATTGAAACACCTCGGACCTCGCACAAATAAAATTATTATTCAAAAAAATAGAAAAAGCAACATATACCAATCGTCTTTTTTTAGACTATCGCTAAATCGACTTATTAGCTAATTTTACAACGTTTGACAGAGTTTTGCCGAGATCGGCCATGATGTCTGTGTATTTATATGTGTGGATATACGTTAGTATCTACAATAACCGCAGAACGAAAACATGTACGTACTTAAAATTTTGTATTAAGCTTGTTTTCATTTCTACTGGAGGTAATTAGATTTTGGGAGAAATTCAGTGGGGGAGAGTGGGGATTTATTAGGTGCTATTTTGAGTTTTTATCAATTATTCAAACAGCTGTATATTTCAAAGATATAAGGATACAAATAATTTTTTGGTCCAACGCATAATTTAGCGGCAAAAATTCAAATTAATTTCATAACCGAATATGTAGACACATTTTATAAAGAAAATTTAATTTTGCATAGCGTCTCTGTATAAAGTTTCTTAATATAAAGCGAAATAAGTCTAAAAATTAAATAAATATGATTGAAAATGCTTATACTGTATTACCGATAGTTTTATATAAGCGGGCATCTAACGTAGATTGTTTTTATTTTTACAGTGTTGTCTATTTTCGTAATGAACGTATTAAAAAAGAGGTTTCACAATTATACTACGAAAATGTTATTATAATTATTTCATTGCTTTTAATTTCCACTTTGTAGGTTGGAAGGTTGAGTGTTCCACACCAGATATTTTTTAAATTTATGTAATAGACGTCTCACAAGTAATATATTTGACTTTCTAATGATTTTACAGTTTGTCCTGATGAAATAAAAAATTTCAAGTATTGACTTAAGTTTACCTTGTAATGTAGCATTGACAAAACTTAACATTAGTCAAGTTGCTTTGGTACGTGTGAATCCTTGCGATATTGCAGGCTCACATTCCATTAATATAAGTAATTTGACTGTAATTTACATCAGTTCTACATACATAAAGACAGAATTTAAATCGACTGGGGCTTGTATCGCAATTGCTCAATTGGTTAGAACGATAATCTAGCAAAGTAGATGTCGTAGGTTCAACTCCCACTAGAGGTAAACTTTTTATTGATGTGTTTAATAAAATTAATAATAATTTTTCATTAGTATAAAGCTTATATAACCCAAACGATAAAAATCGTTAATATTTCCAACTTAAAACATTAACAACTAACCCACCATTAAAGTACTACACACTTTAGTAGGAATTAACTGTGGGTTTCTGTTTACCACGCATTCGATTCTGAAATGTCAAGCGTGTTCGTTGCTTTCAAGCTCCGGCTTAAAATAGTGAGCAAGGAACGAAATTTCAACAAAAAGTTATTCAGCGTTTGCGCTTCATTCTATAAAACTCGAGATATTTATATTAATACTCTAATTTTATATTATAAATGTAAAAATGATGGTATGAAAGTAACCAGTTATCTAATTAATTCATATAAATGCAAGCTTCCCAATCAAAGGTTGTAGTGTAAGTGTCTAAAGAAGAATTTACGGTGGTAAAAGTGAATGATACCAAGTATAATTTACTGTAAATCGAAGAAATTGTCATTAAACTTGAGTTATAATGCTTTTTATGTAGTAATTTCTTTAACGTCTACATTTAGTGATAAACACGTTAGTTTTTGTTGCACTTTTTATCGTATTCAATAAATCTTTAATTGGTATGCTTTAATTATGAATGTTATTATATATATATATATATATATATATATATATATATATATATATATATATATATATATATATATATATATATTATGTATGGTACAGAAAAGTCCAGAGAAGTAAAAGTCCTAAAGCAATTTCGGACTTAAGATTGATATGTAATTAAGAAAGAATTAACTTACCACTTACACATACATGTCCACATAAAAACTTTAATTCCGAGACAAACTCGATGAAAAAGAAATATGTAGTAACCCTTATTCAATGTAAATAGTACGTTAAAATATAGTCCAATTAACTATCTTTTAATTAAAAGTTAAACAGAGAATGCCAAGCACGTGGCTTTCCGTAGTTTTGGAAAAGGTTGCTTATCAAATTGATTCTAACTCTACTTCCAGATGTCGTAAATTTTTATGAAATTTGTATAATTAGGTACGTCATGAAATTAATTGTAGAAATAAGTAAATAAAAACGTAAAACGACGAGTTATATAATTATTTAAACCCACAAAATACAAAATTATAATTTAATTAGCGGATACAGGATAAGAATGATATACAAGAGTCAATGACGTAACATAGGGTTTTTAGTTAGAGTAAAATTATTAGGTATATTTGTACAAAAATTTACTGAAAAATTGTGAATTACGCACATCATTACTAAACCTATAGATTCCGCTTATAACCCTAGCCTGTTCTTCAAAATCTAATATCTGGCAAAACCTCTAAAACATACAGCATATTGTTGATATGTCTCAATGGCAACAGCGCTCTGTTCATCTAATCACTCGATACTCCACTACATCCTTCGATAGCTTTGTCTTTTTGTTGCGACAAGTAGCAAAACCCTCAGGTTTTATGTGATATCTAAAAGTTTGAGTATTTACAAAACTAAACCCAAGCCTAAACTTGTTCTTTCAATACTATATAAAAAACTAACACATTCTCCTAAAAACTTCTAAAGATAAAATGATTAACAGGTAAAGCATTGTTTGCCCACTTTTATGTAATGAGGGGAACAAACGATAATAGAAACAAGTAAACATGTTTATGAATCCGGCGTGTATTATAACCAACCCATTTATTAAAAAAACAATTAAAATAGGGGTATAATATAAATATTTTTATAACCTACATAAAACACTGAGGAGAAATTGTTATAATAAAGCGGCATTTCTAAACAAAATTAATTGTGGTCATATTACATTAAAAATGTAAAATTTCATCTTTTACTAATCTTTAAACAGCATAAATTAAAATTCAGCTAAATTAATATCAAACATGAATATTTCAATTGTGCTTTTATAAAGATGTGTAAAAAGGCTTTCTAATAAAACTTACACCGTAGAATAACAGACTTGTTGCAAAATGACTTTTTCATATATATATATATATATATATATATATATATATATATATATATATATATATATATATATATATATATATATATATATATAGTTGTGTGTGTGTGTGTGTGTGTGTGTGTTTTTGTTGTATGCTGTGAAAATATTTCTGAAAAATGTACAGGGTGGTTCATTTCCGATGTTTTCTTATGGGAAGTACCCTTTCTATTACAGGTAGACAAAAAGTAATATGGGGTCCTTGTGCTCGATTTTGGTGTTAATTAAGATCCAATACTCATAATCAAGATATCTCTGACCGTTATTGCGCAATTAGCCAAAAAAAAAATGGTGATTTTGAAAAACTTGAATTACTTTTTTATTTCTAAATGTATCTACAAACTGTAAAAATATTCTTCAGGCACTTTTTTAAGTAGAATCCTTTAGTGCATTTACATTTTTAATTCTTCCTTAATTTAAAATGATATGACATAAAGTTGTACTTTTTTATATAGAAACCATAGTTGACTATGACATTTTTAAATGACATTTTTTCGTGCTTTTTAAAAATATATAACACTTTTAATAAAAAATTGATTTTTAAGTTTTTTTATTTACGTTTTATATTAAGAATACACAGTAGGCATAGGAGGCTGAGATTGATTTAAGTAAAAACAAATGATACCTATATGCCAAAAAATAAATTAAAAATTAGCAGTGTGCAACAAAGTGATCTTGGAATTTAGTTTAAAATTTATAACACCTCCATGTTATTTTAATAATTAATTGATTTTTTAGTGTTTCTTAATTGGTATATTTATTAAGGACAACAGTTGGCTTAGAAAACCAAATATGAAATTGAATGGAGATATTCTACTCAAAAAAGAAATTTCACTTCCACTTCCACTTATTATGGAATGGTAACAAATTATAAAATCTAAAGATTGAACATAAAATTACCAAAAAACCTCAAATGCACATTGAAATGAAATGAAAATAAACAATATAACATCATCAGAAATTATGAAAAGCTAACAGCAAATCAATTTTTATACGTATGTAAGCATCTAATTCTATAAACGAACAAAAATATGAACAAAAAATATCCATATAAAAAACACTAAAACTACAAATATTTTTCAAACTGTGCGCCCTCTTTTTGTATTCGCATTGTCTTCTAATTGAATTTATAGGGTTACATATAGATCATGGTGTTAATTGTGTAACAGCCCCACAAACACTTTCTTTTAACTCATTCACAGTATTATTAGTTCTTTTATACATAATGTTTTTCAAAAAACCCCATAAAAAGAAATCTAGAGGCGAAAGATCGGGTGAACGAGCAGGCCACAAAATTGGTGCTGTAGTTTCCATCCAGCTATTAGGAAAACGTAAATTTAAGTAGTCACTAACTACACGGGAATTATGTGCGGGAGCTCCGTCTTGCTGAAATATGACATTGTAATATTGTGCTAAAGGGAGACTCTCTAGAAATCCCTCCAAATGAATTCGTAGAATATCGAGATATTTCATTTCATTTCATACAAGTGATAATAAAAACGTCCGTTTTTAATGCAGCACTACACATTTATTCCAAATTACCCTTGCCTCCTACCGACAACACTGACAAAAGCGTTAGTATCTGCCCAGTAAGGTAAATGGTGATTATTAAAAATACCATCACTACTGATATGCGCCTCGTCTGACCATGCAATAACGTTTAAAAAATTAGGTACATTTTGGCAATGATTTATATACCAGTTACAAAACTCAGTACGCCGCCTTCTGTCGTCTATAGTCAAAAAATGTTCTTTCCGAAATCTATAGCAATGGTATTTATGTTTCTTTAAGATTCGAAGGACTTTGCTTCGAGACACGCCTAGATTAACTATTTGTCTAGATGAAGTTTTTGGCTCTGCTTCGACTTGTCCTAAGACGACCATTGAATTTTCTTCAGAATTTCTTTTAAAGTAAGTTTTTGGCCTGAGATTTTGAAAAGAACCGAATTCAATTAAGTTTTACTGCAACCTAAAATTGATTAAGATATTGTTTTGAGCTAGCAAGAGTTTTAATTTCTATTAATTATACCGTTCAAAAATATTTTTATTTGGCTGCTGCCTTTCAGGAAAATTTTGTAAATATAATTCTCATGCCACGTTCTTATCCCCTTCGGATAATATAAAACACTTTAACGTGCAAAATTTTTCTGAATTTGTATAATTAAGCATGTTAGTAACTAAATTCCAAGATCACTTTGTTGCACACTTCTAATTTTTAATTCATTATTTGACATATAGGTATCATTTGTTTTTACTTAAATAAATCTCAGCCTCCCATGCCTACTGTGTATTCTTAATATAAAACGTAAATAAGAAAAACTTAAAAAATCAATTAATTATTAAAATAGCATAAAAGTGTCATTTATTTTTGAAAATCACAAAAAATGTCATTTAAAAATGTCATGGCCAACTATGGTTTTCGTATAAAAAAATATAACTTTATGTCATATCTTTTTAAATTAAGGAGGTATTAAAAACGTGAATGCACTAAAGGATTCTGATTAAAAAAGTGCTTTAAGAATGTTTTTACAGTTTGTCGATACATTTAGAAATAAAAAAGTTATTCAAGTTTTTCAAAATCGCCATTTTTTCAATTTTGGCTAATTGCGCAATAACGGTCAGAGATATCTTGATTATGACTATTGGATCTTAATTAACACCAAAATCGAGCTCAAGGATCCCATATTACTTTTTGTTTGTCTGTAATAGAAAGGGTACTTCACACAAGAAAACATCGAAAATGAACCACCCTGTACAAATTTAGGTGGACTTACTTGAAGTTTGCCGCGTCTGCATGCAAAGTTTCATTTTCTTCCGACAGATAGCGTAAGTGTAGGAATGTTTTGAAATCGCGTCTGTAAGTGACATCCGTCATAAACAACGTGCTGTCATTGATATCTCGTGGCAGAGAACGAAACCGTGTGGAATATTTATAAACGTTAGTGCAAAGTCTATGCTGCAGAGCTCTAAGATTTGCCGCGGGCGGGAAGGCCTGCCATGGCTGTCACAACTTGGAATCTTGCAGCGGGCTGATGTCATTCGAGAGGATAGACGCATTACGACTCGGCAATTGGCATTGGATTTGTCGGTAAGCAAAGGAAGTGTGGATTTTACCAATAGAAGGCGATTATGTAGAAAAATAAAGTGACCAGACGAAAGATTATTCTTTCATATACATAAATTTCAATTTTGTTAAATAAATACTTTTGGAGAAAAAAAAAAAAAAAATATATATATATATATATATATATATATATATATATATATATATATATATATATATACACACACAGAGGGTGTGCAAATGAGTAATAATAATACAAATAAAAAGTACATGCCTTTCTGTCTTTAACTGCGAATATCTCGAAAACTAATGACTTTACAACAAACTAACATCTGTAGGTTATTTACTTAGAAAATATCAGAAAAATTAAAATTATAGTCAAAATTAGTATTTAGACAGCGGCGTAACATTTAGAAGGGGTGCAAGTATTACTTACTCCTGTCGTACGCCACTGGTAAAGCGTACTGAACTGATTTTTCTGCTGTTAGGTGTATTTTATGATATTGTACAAGCGTACCGATTTAAGTAATATTGTACAGTGCATTAAAAAAATTATGGTCATTAATAGTTTTTCATTTTTCAACTTCAATACCCCATATTTCGGAAACGAGTAACATTTTATCTAAGCATGTTTCGCTTAATCGTTTTATTTTAAATTGAGGAACCTGCGGTTGTTCTGAGTCCCATTCTTAATGGGACACCCTGTGTGATATATATATATATATATATATATATATATATATATATATATATATATATATATATATATATAATATATATATATATATATATATATATATATATATATATATATATTTACAATTATATTATTTTTCCGCGAAACTAATTACATTACTGAAATGTTTACACACTGCTAGTCCAAATCTTTATTGATTATACTTCTCACAATAAACCTTCTTTGAGGAGGAAGGTTACGTAGTATAAAGCTGATAAAGGACTACTTAATAATCAATTTAATTAGATTTCTGTTCATTTTATTTATTTTGAAGCATTTCCTTTGTTATTTTACAAATATTGAGTTAGTTATTTAGTGGTTTTCTGAAATCTGGTTTATCAATTAGAGCAATTCTCAGAACGTAACAGTTCTATCGGAAATTAGTAAATGTTTTCCTGAACTCACCATCACTTAAAAGAATTAGACATATGTAAGAAAGGAAATATATGAGGATTGAATTATTTTTAACAGTATGAGGTAACTATAGAGAAACAGGATTTAAAAAATTAACAAAAAGTTTCTGTAAGGGTATGTATTGTAGCATGGCCTAAATTAAGTAGATATTTGTTTAAAATAGTTTTTGAAATTGAGTTTAAATAAAAACGAAATGATTAGATAATCACATACTTTTACTATTTAGTTATAAAGTAATATGGACTTTATTAATTTTGAGATAGGGCTCTGTACTAACACACGTGTTCAAAATTAAATTTAAACTAAGGGATAACTTATACATAATGAGCTTGCACTTCTTGGAACATATCATATAATATTTAGTTCTCGTTTAGCAGGAACTTAAATAATATAATGCTTTAGTTTCCTTTGAGAAGTAAATTATGCACGTGATTTTGGTTTTTAACTTCCTAAAAATAATAAACGCGTAAATGAAATTATGCATTTCCAGTACATATACTCTGTTGAACCACGTTATCTATTCTACCATTCTAAAAAAGATCACTGCATCTGCAGTTTATTCAATTATGAGTAACAAAAAATACACCCACGTACCACACAAAATTAAGCAACGCCGAACGCGTTTCAATAGCTAAGCTATCATCATCAGCGGTCGACTGCTGATGATGATAGCTTAGCTATTGAAACGCTTTCGGTGTTTTTTTTAATTTTGTGTGGTACATGAGTGTATTCCGTTTTTTAAAGATCCTGCCACAGTTCGAGTGTTTCAGATTTTTCAATAAAGAGTAAATCGATTTCAAAATTTAGGCAATGTTTAAAATGTTAAATGATTCTTACAACGCTGCAAATGAAAACGATTTTACTTAATCTTTTTTAAAGCAGTTTCTCCCTATTTTGGCCTAATAAGCTAGATTTTGGGAAAACAAATTCAATTTATATTGGACAAGGCTAAGTAAAACCACAGCATCTACTAAAGGTAGGCTCATATGGTGTTTTTTCTCAGGATAATTGCTCAAATAATAACCAGTTAGTTCGAAATTATTGCCACATATAAAGAGAATAATTGAACAACTGACATCTGTTTTTGATCAATTTATTAGAACTACAATTAGAACTACAATAAACATGAAAAAATCAGTTTATGAAAATTAACTAATTATAAAAACAGAACGAAACTGTCTTATTTATCTTTATCCTCCTCCACAATGTTTTTCAGATTTTAAACCTGTTTGGAGGAATTAGAGTTTTAAAGTTTTTAAGAAGAGTTTATTTTTTACTTTTAAACACTCAACATGGAGATGTAAATACCTTAAGACTGGGAATTCTTTTCTTTAAACTTGTATTTTGAAGAAAATCAATTTCATACATTATATTACCAGATTTGTGTGTGAACTTGTACTTTAAGCAAAAGAATCCCCTGTTGGCCACAATTTGAGTTATTTTTGGCAAGTAAGGATGAGGATCTATGTTTTTTATTTTTGTTTGGGGCGCAAAATCTTGCCCTTAGTATACTGCTTAATTTTGATTTCCACTTTTTTTGAATTCACTTTTCCGACAATCACCAAAATCAAAGTTTTCTTTTGCTTTTCTAATGATAGTTCCACGCAATGGTGGAAACTGTCGGCAGACATAAAGGTATGGTTCGAAATATTTAATACAAATATCTTCAGCGCATATGACGTCGGAATTTACAATATACATCAGGAAAGACAAAAAAGCCAATTTTTGTTTTGGCTTGAGCAGTTAGGATAAAAAGTTTAATATCTTTTTTTTTTACTTTACCCAGGGGTACACAGCTTTAATTGAATGCAGAAATTCTTTGAGTAACTATCACTTTCTTGAACATGTCACACCTTGGAAGCATTATGATCCTCTGTAAATCAACAGATACTTTAAGGATCGTTGACGTATCTTCTTAACTTGTATCTTGAGTCTTTAGCTCGTTGATGTTTTTTTTTCCTTCCAGCAATTAATTTCGGTACATGCTTGATCCAAGTTTCCGGGATTTTGCTACTTATTATGTAATTTGAATCCTTTACACAATTGGCACTCTTGGTGTCCAAGGTTTGTGAAAGGAATATGTTTTTGTTTTAGACGTTCACGATATAACTCTTATGAGCATTGGTTATGAGGGTAAGTGTCTAAATAATCTTTGTACATGCTTTCTATGGTCAGATCGCTAGGCAGGTTTCTACGATCTGGTGCGTGTTCACTTCTCCAATGTGATACACTCGGATTAAAGTGTTGAACATGATTATCAATGTCGGTATTTTGCTTTTACATGTCCCTCTTCCTCGTCCATCTATCATAGGGGAAATAGGAGTACATGATTGAAACACATTCTGTTTTATAAATGCGTTTTTCCGGTGACATCCAAGAGTTGTTAAATTAGCATTTACGTACCAACATTTTTTCTTCTGCCTCATTTGTGAAAAAGTATTTTTTATTTTTTGCAAATATTCAACTTCGGTGGTTCTGCTCTTAACGTTTGTGGCAAGAAATTTAGGACAAATGTTTTTTTTTCAATCCAGTCTAGTTACCAATACATACTATTGATAGTTTTTCTTCTTTCTTCGCTTATTACGTTTAGATATTTTAGCTTATATTTTTGTATGCTGTAAGTTGGTTTTAAAAAATACTTACTTTGCATTTCGTTCTTCTTGTTTTCTTTCCTTTTTTACAAACTATATTTAATTTTTCGCGTTTTATTTTTTCACCTTTCTTTGTGTATCCTTTGCAACCTAGAAAAATAAAATGATTTTAACATCTCGTGGTTTTTTTTTAATGACGTCTTCATGGGCCAATTCTAAAGCCTCTACCACTTGATCATGTTGAAGTTGTGATACTTCTACATTATGCGTGTCATTTGCTAAAATAAAATATATATTTTTTATTGTAACACCTTCTAAATTTGTGAAATCATTATTTGAAATTGAATTAATTTTTGCAGGTTCCAAATCAATATATGTTATTTCAATGTTATTATTACTTGGATTTTCACTCGACTTAATAAAAAGCTCTGATCTAGCTTAATAAATTCCCCATCGTGAACCATTTTTACCGGTTCTAAGAGTTCATACGTGGTGTTTAACGCAGTTGTTGCTTGAGATAATAACAAACCTTAAAGTATTTCGACACATGATTTCCTATTTTCTTTTCCAATGTCCTGCAAATATATTCCACCTTCTGTAAAAATTGGATATTCTTTAAATGTATCATTACTTATACTTCCATTTAGATTGGAGTTTTGAATGGAAGAACCGTTCTTTTTCTCACTCTCAGACCAGTCAACATTTGTAGCAAGGTAGTTCCATGTTCAGGTTGAGCCATGCTGACTGAAAGTTTACTTCTTTTGGACATGTTCAAGAATATTCTCAAATGAAATATCTGCCCAGAAATCAAACCTAAACGTCCAAATTTTCGTTATAAGTTATAAGGGTGTTCCTAAATATCATGCATGTACATACGGAAGGGGGTGATTCCTTAAGTTATTTTATAAAAAAAAGCTCATATAGACATAGGTCCGGAAATGTGTGGTTCCCAAAATACAGGGTGTAACAAATATTATGACAAAAAATGTACGCCACTGACTTTTTTTAATTTAATTTTTTTTCGGATTAAGCTGCTAAAACGACAACTTTTTTGTTACCTAAATTGTCTTCGTATCTCGCGTCGTTTTCAAAAAATAAAAATGATTGTAACGAAAATAACCTGAGGCATCGCCCTCTTTCGTATGTACATGATATTTCAGAACACCCTGTATTTTTTCATATAAGTAAAGCAAAAGATATTAAATATGTCCTTGTTCTGATTTACCTTACTTGATTTTCAACTTTGAAGATTTTACGTTGTGTCTTTTTATTTTATTCAGAATAAACACGGCATCTACAGGCAAGGAGAAGTATACACGGTGTTTCTCCTAAGCAGTGTTGTAGTTTCGGGGTTCTTATTTAGCTCATCAAATCTTTTTGTAGATACTAGGTTCAGCATTTTTTGAAAAATGTATATTTGGGGTTCTGAATACTGTGATTTCCTAAATAAATGTGTAATACAAACTGTCTAGATCTGATTTTCGCGCTTAACTCAATTTGCATAAATTTTGCGCAAGCGGTGATTTTCCTAAGGACAGCAGTGTTGTAATTAGGTAAACATTAAAAGCTAGGTTACAGGATGTTCAGGTTTCCGAAATATTTCAAGCAAAGTATATGGAAGAATAGAGATACATAAAAACTGATACAGGATTTGAAAGGATTACCTGTAGTTTTCTATTGAGATAGGGAAAGAATGCTAAAGATACCTTGCTCTCTTTCCATGACGTTATAGTAACCTTTTACACAGCTTCGTAACGTTACATCTTAAGGACTGTGGACGTTCCATAGAAGTTACTCAAAAGTTTTACGTCCACCATAAGAACTTTGGAAAAAAAATGCGTTAAATGTTGTAATGTTTGTATCTTTTGTAACGTACTGTAGACGTTACAGTAAAGTTCTGTGTCCGCGTTAAATATGTTATTATACAGGTTATGTTGTTTATATTACAATCTTTACACGTTTAGGTATTAGTTCAAAGGTTATTGACTTGGAGCCTACTATAAACGGAGTTTTCTATGGAGAACATGACTTATTCCTTCATTTGTACTAATAAGCAGTGCAGTGCCGTCCCCGAGAATACACTGTGTTTTAGGTATGTGTCACGGCCACACGGCGCACGCTTTTTGCATTTGGTGTTTCAGGTATATTTTTACGCAATTTATACGTTGCCATTGACGTAATTTGATCAGATTTTATTTAATGTTATGGAAAGGTTACACAGTAAACGTTTCATGTGATACGCCTATGTGCCGAATTTATAGTTCTCCCTTTTATGAAGTTTAACTTCCATAATTAACGTAAGCAGTAATTACATAAAAAAACAACTTTCTCTTTATGTTATTTTCATTGCTTAGTGGGAACTGAAAATTAAATTGTTGATCTGGAGTTTAATTATTTATTTTTAAATTGGAAGACACAAACAATTAACAAAAGATTTTGTTACTACACCAACACATTGACACATCCAATATGATATACATAGTCATTTTTCATACATATTTACCATTGCACTACACGGCATAATCCACACCCTTCTCAAGGGTAATTAAAACTAATTTAAACATAACCCTGACTTAAACCTATCACCAATTAAGGTACACTTATTAAACAAGTTAACAAACAAAATTAATGACTTGGACGAATTGATCCTTAGTAGAAATCTATTTCAAGGCTATCACTTTATCGTTGACCTTGTCTCGAATGAAGCGAAACTGTATGCCTATCTGTTTCAGTCTTTTATGAAATTCTGGATTTTTACATAGCTTATTAACTGATTGATTATGCTCCTAAATAGTTACACTTAAATGATGGTTGTAAGGAATGTTGTAGTAAAAAATCTAGCTTCTACGCGCTTCACTTGCAGCTAAACTTAAAATACGAGGGCGTTTCTTGCTTTTTACCTTCCAATCTGCATATTCATATGTAGTCATAGAAAGTTATGCAATCAACATTTTTTCGCCAACGCTAAATCGCTTCATTAGCTCATTTTCGTTTGTCAAAGTTTTACCAAGATCGGCCATGGAGTGTATTCTAACAAATTTATTATTAAAATTATTTCATTTCTCTTAATTTCCACTTTGTACGTTGGAAATCCGTGTGTTGTTTCACGCCGGATATTTTGAAAACCAACTGACTGTACACGAAATATTTAAAAAAATAGCCAGATACGGACTTTCTGTCGACGCAGTTATCAGCTTACTCAGCGTCAGCGTAACCGTCAATAATATTTTTAGAGTCAGTCTTTCTGCTAAACTTACATCCTGTGTTTTCTGTAAGTAACGAGACACCCTTTTAATAGCATGTCATATAGTTCTTATCTAGCAGTTGACTGGCATCTGCACAGAATACTAATAGAGATACATAAATCAGGTCTGGAGCATAACATTGCATACATCAGCGCACCAATCGCTCTACGACACTTATCTTCAATATCTTTACTTTCTGACTTTTCTAGTTGGAGATCGACAGGCTTAATCATTTCCCAGTCCCGTGTATCACATACGATACACAGTACGAACAATTTAGACATTTATTGATTGCATGTTATGTACACGCAATAAATTTTTCATGAATGTACATATTTTTAAGAATTATTACCTTGAAGAGACGCAATTCATGTAGTTTAACCCCATATGAATGGTATATGTCGCACTAAGCCATAGAATAATTGCCCAAAGTATAGGATCTATTGAACTCTTGGATATAGGGATAATTGTGCGGTTTTTTCTATATAAAATGTTCTTGGACTAAATTAATTACGTTTGAATCCAAGTTCAAACAGTCCTTGTTTAGATGATTCACAACTACTTAATCTCAAAACTGGTATAATCAACTGCGTTTATTTCACAATCCCAGATAGCACAATGACATCTTAGGGATGTCCATAAGATGTCCTGAGATGGATATCTCGACGTCCTAAAGACATCCATTTTTAATCCTGTGGATATCTCATGGACATCCCTAAAACATCCATATGTCAAACTCTGTACATCCAGAAGACATCCCTTCTCGGATGTCCCGAAGATGTCTCAATGGAACCTATTTTGGACATTCTTTTTGTGCTAAATTATTTTGAATTAAACAAATTTATGTGTAATAGAATGTTTTTATGATAATGCAGACTGTTAAGCATAATATAAATACAATTTTCTTATAATTACACAAAAGTAAGTATTAATGTGTGTACTCATGCATGATGTCAAAAGTTTTTATAAGACCTTTTACATCCGCAGAAATTTTAATATATTCACAATAAATATTATGTAGCGAAAAACATTCTTCCATCTACAAACTTCATTTATTTTGTTTTTTCTAACCTTTCCTTGGCACTTCTTAACCAATTTTTCGATGCTAACTCAAAATCTTTAGACGTTGAATTTTTTGCTTGCATATCACCTTCTAAAATAAAAGTTATGCTGATATTCAATAGATAAACAATAAATAACTTACGTATTACAACTTTACTCAGAAGTAATTTTCGAAAGATCTTCTTTTTAAGTCCAAACCAACTATATTCTATGGCAACTTGGTTTGATATTAATCGTGTCAGAATTCTCTTAGTAATAACATATGCGTTACTACCACCAATAGTAGCCATTTCGTTAACCTTAACAAAAAAAAATTCATACATTGTAGTAAAAATAAAGTATTAAATTACATACAGTTTCATGAAAGTTTTTTTCTCTTCTTGTAAAAACATTTCAAAAAGCTGTACACTCTTCGTCTTGAAGGGGTAGATTGAACTGTAGAGACACAGATGATTCGTTAACAATTTTATCGCATTTGGTACTATTATAATTACTTTTCAACCCTGCCACTATCTTGCACCAACTGTATTACAGTTGCTTGAATTATATTTTGTTTCCGTATAATTTGGTGAAAATACGCTAGTAACACAATTGTTTAGTAAAAGTAGCTATAACACTACATAATTGTCAACCTTTGAAATAATCATTATCTTTTTTACAGGTGGTGGGGGTTGTTATTAATGTGGTAGTGTTCATTACCACACCATTATTGTCTTCAGTAAGGTCTACAACATTAATTTGTTCATTAAACTAAATATTTTATTAGTTGTATTGAGAAATTCACCTGCTGAAAAAGAAAGTGTTGGCGAGAGACGTACTGTATTTTTTGAACTACTATAAAGAGCTTTCTGTGGCAGACTATTATTTACATCAGAATCTAAAAAATATGAGACAACTGCAATTAAAATGGTATACATACCAATTCAAAACTTACATGTAGACATATATGGTATAGTCTCCATACTTTCCATAGGTGCACTTGCTGATACTTGTCTCATTGTACTGAATTGGTTTGTCTTAGATAAACTTGCAAAAAATAAAAGATTTTATAAAGGCTGCTGAAATGGGTACAACCTGCTATAATTATTGGGCTACTGATTAAAATATGAATTATATAATATTAAGAAGATCTTTCAACTCTATCTGTGCAGTAACTCCAAAATACTTTTAACAAAGCATTAATAAGTAATTAATCTTATCTAAATAAATAAATTACAAACTTAAATACCTTTTTTAAAACAGGAGGCCTAGTGATGAGAAGACTTGGAACTTCATCATCTTGTTCTTCTTCGGTGCTATAGATATGTTGAATCCTTTTTCTTTTTTTTAACGTACCATCTAAATCAGAATTCAAGTCTGTTTCTATTTCTGCTCTCTTCTCTTTGTTTCGTGCAATAGTATAATCTGCTAAAAACTTAGTAATTGACCGATTTGCAGGATAAATAATATCATACCATAGGTACTATTACGAAATAATTGTATGACATGTGTTGACCATGGGTCTCATGTCTCTTAATTGCCAAAGTTAACCACTCGTTGGTATATGGAAGTATATTAGTTTCTAAAAAGCACAATCAGTTATTAATATAATTCCCTTCTACGCAGCACTTTGAGCAAGAATAGTATCCGTTGTAATTTTTTGTGTATATTATATACGATTTTGCAGGAGCATCACTGATAAGGGGAAATTTATAAGTACGGCCACCTAAAACTATTCGTTTAGTTGTCAGTTCAACAGCCTCATTAACAAAATCTTCTAACAAATTATTTGCTTCTTTTGGTTTTACGTAGCCATGATATATGCCAACAACATTTACAACAGTTTTGTTATCAAAAACACTGCACAAAATTGGGTAAAGTTGGCTACCAAAGCTTTTAGAAAGAGGTAATCCATCTATATTAATGCATACCTCTATCGTGTCCACAAAACATTCATAGATAAGAAATAGTTTTTCTATACAATTTTTAAGACCAACATGGTAATAGTGGCCAGGTTCAACAACTTGTGAATCAATTTTCCAAGGTGTTTTTAATAATCTTCTCTAATCATTTGGTAATTCTAGAATACGCGATTTTAATTTTTTGTTTCTTGCTAATTTTGACTTTAGGTATATTTTATCGAAACAGTTTTTGTCAAAATTAAAAATGAGTAAAAGTTTTCAGTAATGAAATATATATTAGTACCTATTAGACGATATTAAATATGTATGATACATTACTGGAGTGGTCCATTAGCGGACATGTAACGTACATCTGACGGACGTCATTACGGGATGGCTTATGTATATCCTCAATTGGATGTCCTTAGGACGTCTAATTTGCATCCATGGACGTGTGGGACTTAAAGTGGACAAAACATGGCCATCCATAAGATGTCCAGTGTTATCTGGGAAGATCTCCGTATATTGGAGTTCTTGTCAATTCTTATTTATTTTTAACTGTGACAAGTCCACATTAAGTTTTCTACCGCCCTGCTTTTTTATCGGTTATCACGTTTCATACACAATTACATATAATTGACAGCGCGGCAATCACTTTACCAAAATTAAAATCTCACTTCAATCCTTGTTTTACTATGTGGAATGTTTGAAGCAGAATACACATTATTTCCTTTAGAATTAAACGTTAAAATAGGTGATCAATATACTAATTACGATTACATTTCAATATTCAATTGCGTTAAATTGTTTATTTGGATTTGCCACTAGATGTTTTATTTCGTAATCTAGAAACGTTTTATTCAACTACTTTGGTCACAATTCTCAAAGTGCTTCAGCACATAACTTGTTGATTTTTAATCCGATACATGGTTTGGTAATATTAAAAAAGTTATACCTAGTGTGTTATGTAGAGGAAGTACAAAGTAGCCAAAAAAGGCATAAATTAAAAAAAGTTCACGGCAATTTTGTTTCCTCTACAATTAAATTTTGGTTTCATATTTAAAATATCTGCTCACCCTAATTTTTTGCGTGTCGTTTTAACAGATTAAAAATTGAACAACCTCAAAAATAACATATTATGTCTGATACTAAATTATATCAAATTTATAAACCAAGATAATGCTTAATTTACTGGACAAACAGTGTAATAATCTATTATAAGTTGCTGTAATCTCAAATCCAATCGTTCTTGTGAGTTCAATGTTATAAAAATCCAAGACATAATTTTCTATTGAATAGTTATTACGTTTTGGGTTTAAATGGTGTGCTAATAGAACAGCATGATAAACGTATAAATTCAACTGTGGAACACAATTTTAGTAAAAAATAAATTAAATATTGTTAAGCTGTCTTGAATATGACAAATTAGAACGCCTTCTAATATAAATATATAAAACACACCAATGAAACCCAAAAGCTAAGTATAGGACGATAATTTTGCGATAACACCAAGATACCTTTTTAATGGTATAATTTCCATTAAACCGTTACCTTTTGATGCCACCAATAAAGTTAAATATAAAACCGTTAACATATTACGTAAATAAAAACCTCTAAAGGGCAACTTATACGTTCATCAGCGCCATACTTTTTTCTATCTTAAGTCGAATGAAAAGATAATATATTACAATCAGATAAAGGTTATGCAGCTGTTATGTTAAATATGAACCACTATAACATTAAAGTAGAGCAACTGTGGGAAACACAGACATCGTGAACTATTAGGAGATCCTGCAAGAAAGTTTATTTTGAAAACTAAGGAACTCATTACATTATCATCTATTCCTGAAAAATAAAACAGAAACTCTAAGGATCTTTCACCTATATAATCCATCAACAACCCAGAAACCTAATGTTCCTTTACGGACCTAATGTTATTGTAATTGGTTCTCCTACATACAATCTTGCAAAACACTTTACATTTTTATTACAAGCTCATATAGGTAAAACACCCCATTATATTAAAAATTCTGCCGCCTTTTGAAAATAGTTATTTATGTATCAAGGGAGTTATGAGGGTCTTAATTGCCGAGGGCAACGGATTTTAACCTCGAGGGACGTTAGTCCGAGGGATTGTAAGTTGTCCTAGGTTATTAACATACTCACGTGATAGATAAATAATTTTATTTCATATTTCATTATCCGTAAATAATATTTAATGTTAATACAATATTTTTAATATCAAGTACTGCATCCTATTTCCATACTTATATATATATATATATATATATATATATATATATATATATATATATATATATATATATATATATATATATATATAGCAGACCAAATAAATATTACCATTATCACAATCTGCACTTGATCAATTAGTCAATTATGACTACTTATCTACAGATCACGTAGGTAAATTTAATAAAACTTTAACTAAAGATACACAAGATACCACAAGAAGTTCTATTAATGTGGAACCCTTATGAAAATATTATTCCTATTCCAAACGAACAAAGATATATTCGAATCTTGCCTTCTGCTGCTACAACGAATGTTACCCATTGGATCTGTACCTACTATGACGGAACCATTATTCACGTATATGATAGTTTAAATCTAACAAAAGCTTTAACTTAACTGATGAACAACTTTCTTTTCTGTTCGGTTTGTTTCCGTACAAACCTTCTATTGTTTATGAGAGTGTCCAACAACAGACAAATGTAACCGATTGTGGAGTTTTCTCCATAGCATTTGCTGTTCCTATTGCCTTCGGGATTAATCCATCTGAACAAAATTTTGAAATTTCCTTGATCACTTAAAGCTCATTTTTGAAAGTAGACAATTAATTGTTTTTTCTACTGAAGATAATGTTTCTAATATGGAAAATATTTTCACAAAAAAAAATCGGTCGACCAATAAAAAATAAAAAAGGGAGACCCAAACAACATGAAAGTGAAGCTTCTAGAAAATGTTTAGAAAGGGCATCTTCAACTGTATTTTATGGGTGATGACAAAACGGAAGCTGCATTAAGGTGTAAAAATTATCCAATTCTAAATTCAGATGTAGTTCTTGATTTACAAAAAACGTTACAATTTCAAAATTCATATGTAAATAGCTTTAAAACGGAAATCGATAATGATAAAATATTTCAAATTATCATTCATTCAGACAAAGTTGCACATCAAAATCATAAGGGAAGTTACAATGCATCTGCAAACAATGAAGTAGCAGTATTAATAGTGGGCCAAGAATTCGAAAAAGAGATATTGTTTTAAATTCCAAAAGTAACCAACTGCTACGAATCTCAGTTAGTCATGGAAGTTATGATGCCCTACAATATCCTCTAATATTTCCATATAGAGAGAATGGTTATCACATTAAGATTAAACAATTTAGTTCGTCAAAACTGTCTCAGAAATGAATTTCTATGCATATAGAATAATGGTTAGAGAAAATAAAATGAACTTTATACATTATTTTCGGCAGCTCTACAATCAGTATTTAGTGGACATACGCAAAAACAGAATCAGAACGGCTTAATTTCATCCGAAATAACCAAAATAAACTAAGAGTTGATGATGTTAAAGATGCTTTAAACAGTGATCCATACGTTAGACAATTGGGCCAAATAGTCATTTTACCATCTTCTTTTACAGGAAGCCCTCGCTACATGCACAAAAAGACAGAAGATGCCATGACGTAGGTTCGGAAATACGGTAAACCAGATTTTTTTATAACCATTACCACCAATCCAAAGCGGACTGAAATAACCGAGCTGCTATTGCAAGGGCAACAGACTCAGTACCGGCATGACATTATTCGCAGAGTTTTTAACTTAAAGGTAAAAAAATTAATGAGTTTGTTAACGAAAGGAAAAATATTTGGTGCTACAATTTGTTTTATGTATTCGATCAAGTGGCAAACGCGAGGATTGCCTCATGTACATATATTGTTGTGGCTACAAAAGAAAATCACTATCAGCCAAATTGATTCTTTTATTAGTGCAGAATTTCCCGACAAAGATGAAGATCCACTGCTGTTCTCTATTATAAAATCTAATATGGTCCATGTGGTTTATTAAATCCAAAATCACCATGTATGAGAGAAGGTAAGTGCTCTAAGAGATATCCTAGGCATTTTGTAAGTGAGACATTAACAGAGGAAGACGGACATCCTACTTATAAAAGACGATCACCTGAAATGGGAGGATTAGTTGCGGAAATCAAAATAGGTAAAACGGATATAATTGTGGACCACCGCTGAGTAGTACCGTATTGCCCTGTTTTATCGAAAACCTTTAACGCACATATAGAATTTTGTAATTCCGTTAAGTTCATAAAATATATTTGTAAGTATATAAACAAAGGCAGTGATAAAGCTATATTTGCTGTTATAAACAAAGAAAATGACGAAGTGTACCAGTACCAAGCAGGGCGTTACATCTTCTGAGGCTGTGTGGAGAATATTATGCTTCCCTATTCATTAACGCAGTCCCCCAGTAATTTACTTAGCTGTTCATTTAGAAAACGGACAGCGAGTATATTTTACAACAATAAATAGTGTAGATAAAATTAATGAACCTCATCAAACCACTCTAACGGGATTCTTTGATCTATGTGATTCTTTGATCTATGTTCGAAAGATGATTTTGGTAAGACTCTGTTATACCTCGAAGTACCATCTTATTACACATGGAATAGGAAAACATTTCAAAAATAAAGCAAGGTTCATCAGTCAAAGGTTTTCCTGGAATCAGCTATTATTTACGTCTCCTACTACAACGCGTTAGAGAACCCTCATCCTTTAAGGAATTAAAAAAGGTTGATGGTAGAGAGTACCCAACTTTTCAAGCAGCATGTCACTCTCAAGGTCTGCTAGAAGATGACTTTCAATTGGACAAAACTCTCCATGAAGCCTCCTTATCGGAATCACCAAAATTGCTATGGGATCTATTTCTTGTGATGCTGGCCTTTTGTAATCTTTTGATCCTCTCAGTCTATGGCAAAATATAGAGATAGTTTAACTGAAGACATTTATCATAAGGAACAGAGAAAATTTCCAGATCTCAATATATTATATAACGATTTGATGTATAATGAAGTATTAATGATTCTTGTATGTCTTGTATGTATTCTACGTTTGGTAAAACTCCTATGACATCAATAAACTTAAATCATATGTAAATGAAAATAAAATTATTTTAATGAAGGACCAGATTAATGTCTATAATACAATTTTGGAGAGCGTCAGAAACAATCAGGGAAAGATATTCTTTCTTGACGCACCAGGGGGACAGGCAAAGCGTTTTATTTCAATTAATAATAGCTAAAATTAGATCCGAGTGCAATATTGCTACAGTTGTTGCGTCCTATGGACTTGCTGCTACTCTAACAGAAGGAAGAAAAACTGCTCATTCTGATTTTAAACTTCCATTAAATTTAAGATAGAGTGACGCTCCAGTGTGCAATATTAAGGAAGGGACTTCTCTTGCACTACTTTTAAAAGAATGTAAAATAATAATTTGGGATGAGTGCACAATGTCTCATAAAGCAGGAATAGAAACTCTAAATAGAACATTAAAAGATTTAAAAAGAGTATGATAAATTAATGGGAGGAGTGACTGTTCTATTTTCCGGGGATCTCCCAGTTATTCCAAGAGGTACTAGAGCCGATGAAATCAAGGCGTCCATAAAGTCATCTCTTATATGGAGTAAGGTTCATAAATTAACCCTCACAGTTAATATGAGAGTCAACCTAAATAGAGACAGATTAGCCGGTGAATTTTCAAATTTACTTTTGAAAATAGGTGAAAAGAGACGTGTAATGGAGATATAGAAATACCGCATGATCTTGAAAACTTAGCAAACACTGTTGAAGAGCTGATTGGTAAAGTTTATCCCGATATTGTAAATTTAAATAAAAAAATAGATTTATGGTTGTTCGGAAGAGCAAACTGTCCCCAAAAAATGAAACTGCTGATGATATAAACAATTATCTGCTTAAAAAACTTACAGGAGGTATGAAAACTTACTCTCCTATTGATTCTGTTATAGTTGAAGAAGAGGCAGTCAGCTACCCAACTGAATATTTAAACTCCCTTAACCCTCTTGGAATAGCTCCTCATAATTTATTCGAAAGTGGGAACACCAAACTTTGTAACGGTACCCGGATGAGAGTTTCGAGATTGCAAACAAATATTATAGAGGCTACTGTAATGACTAGTTGTGAATATATATATATATATATATATATATATATATATATATATATATATATATATATATATATATATAATTCAAAGACTGACTCGCTGGCTGACCGATAAATCAACGCACTGGCTAAACCGCTGGTCCTAGAGACATGAAATTTGGAGAATGTGTTCTATGTGAAGTGTAGGTATCCACTAAGTTTTTCGAAATTCCACCCCTAAGAGGGTGAAATGGAGGGTTGAATTTTTTTGTGAAACTTTTTATTCTATGGGTCGGTTCACTCGAAAACTGGTACACATACTGTTCAAGTAAAATTATGAGACATGTTTATCACAAAATTGAAATATCACTTCCCCCCAATTCTGAGATCGCAGCAATACACGACGAGTACGGCTAGTGGGATATAAACTTATAGTTACCCGCGTTGGCAGTCAAAGAAAATGCCGAAACCAGCTAAACGACAAGTGGCGCGTCGTTTATTACTAGAAAGAAATATGCGCATGCGCACACGCTTAAGCTGCCTTTATCCAGCAGCCAAATAAAAAATTTTAGATCCCACCCTTACCAAATTCAAACTGGCCCTTGATATTCAAAAAGCACAACTAAAAATAATAAAAACTTGCCATCACTCTCAGACAACAGCTTTTGTATTTTGACAATTACAAGCTAATTTCGATATACCGCTAGTATACCCAAAAAATGGCAATCATTTACTGCCCGTCTGAGGGGTGGAAATTCACCCCCAAAGTATTACAAAATTTATGTACCACCCTTAGAACAAAGGTACCCTTATAATGTCATTCGCATCTACCATTAGTATCCCCCCAAAAAACTGACAACCCATCCCCAAAGTATTGAAAACTCATATAACGCCTTTAGGAAACAGGTTTTAAATTTTAACGCTTACAATGTAACTCGTATTTACCACTATTATCCCCAAAAAATTGGCAATCATTTACTGTCCATCTGAAGGGTTGAAATCCACCCCAGAATATTAAATAATTCATATATTACCCTTAGAAATCACATTCTAATCCTTACAGTGTAATTTATATTTACCACTATTATCCCCAACAAAATTGGTAGTCGTTTATTGCCCATCTGAGGGGTTGAAATCCACCCCCAAAATATAGAAAAATTCAAATAACGCCCTTAGAAGAAAGGTTTTACATTTTAACCCTTAATTTGTATTTACCACTATTATCTCCAAAAAAATTGGCCCCCACCCCAAAATATGAAAAATTCATAAAACGCCCTTAGAAAAAAGGTTTAACATTCTAACTCTTACAACGTAGTTCGCATTTACCACTAATATATCCAAAAAAAATGGCAATCATTTATTGTCCGTTTGGGGAGTTGAATTCCACCCCCAAAGTATAAAAATTCATATGTTATCAGTATGGCTTTAATAGAATCACATTTATACGCCAAATATTGTGATAAATGACGTACAATAAATACGGATTGCGCATTTTATGTAATATTATCAGTTGTACCACCATAGTAGATATGCCAGAATGAGACTAGTCGTAGGTTTTAAATAGTTATTTGTAATAAATGATGGGTAAAAAAATTTTGCTTTAGGTAATTTTAGTATCGGTGATCAAATTTAAGTGTGCGCTATTGCTAACTTTTGTATTATTGAAGCTACGAGGGCGGTTAAATTAGAAAAGTGGTAGTATTTCTTCCGCTGATTAACGTGATGGTAACAGAAAAACAACTGAACATCGCGTTTCCAAGTTATTTTAAAAAACGTACTTTTTTAAATGTAAAACGCAAAAGGTTATTGTGAATTTCAGCTAAAGCAAAAAATAAAGGAGATGTGAGCCTATTTAACTTATCATCTTGGCGGGCATAAAATTTAAAATAAGAATTAAACAAAACGAATCAATTGATTTATTTTTTGTTAAAATTATTTAAAAGCTTAAATTAAATCTCCTCCTTGCTCAATGCATGTTTGGGCACAATTAAGTACTCTTCTTGTAGACTTGAAAACCGTATATCCATCTATGCTACGTATGATATTACTTATCGCTGTCTGAAGATCTTCGATATTATTGTAACGATTTTGGTAGACCTTGTTTTTTTAAAACTCCCAGAAATAAAAATCCAATAGTGTAATGTCGTGGAGGGTCCCCTAGTAGCAATAATGCGATTATGAAAAAGTCCACTTATCAAATTATTCACGTTTTGAGTATTGTGTGGGCGCTTGCTGAAAAAATACTTTCTAACGATCAGCTAAATTAAGGTCATCAAGACAGTCTTCTAAAATGGTTCGGTGAAAAAAGTGGCGATCACTTGTTAAAGTGCCTTCGTAATACACTGGGCCGACGATTTTAAAGCAAAAAAAAAACCACACCATACGTTTAAACTAAAGCGTCTCTGTGGATTACATGGAACATTTCGCATTACATTTTCATTACTCCAGTAACAATGATTTTTTCTATTATGAATGCCTCTAATACTGAAATTAGATTCATCGCTCCTGAGAATTAGCCTTTCGAAATCAGGGTTTCCGTTTTTGTATTTAAAAACCATTGGCAAAATATAATTCTTCTTTCTTGGTCACCTGGTAAAAGACTCTGAGTAGGCCTGTATTTATGCGGCACGTATTTATGCTTTTTCAAAATATTCCGTATAGTTCCGAAACATAGTCCACAATCTCTCATGCAATCTCGTTTGGAATTTTCGCGATTTACTTCAAAATAAGCTAGTATATTTATTTTCGTTTCTTCATTCACCACACATTTTTTTAACATACCTTTGGCAAAAACATTTTCATTTGATCTAAATTTTCTGTATAAATTCATAAAATATCTTCGATCTGGAGCAGGACATTATATCGCATTATTTCGCATAGCATCCCTAGATGATTTAGAAATAAAAATAGCTAAATACAATTAAAATACATACATACTTTGACAGTACATTAAATAATAAATATAGCATATTTTGTATAATATGTCGTTTTATTTACATTTTTAAAATAACTCGTAGCTTCAATAATAAAAAAGTTAGCAATAATGCACACTTGAATTTGATCACCGTGTATAAGTGTACATAGCATGGTAAGTCTTTGTATAGCGATAGTCTATCTTAACTAAGTAACCAAGGTAGCAAAAATATTATATTTAGAATTTACATCAGTTCTACATACATAAAGACAAAATTTACATCGATTGGGGCTTGAACCTTGGTGGCGCAGTTGGTAGCGCAGTACTCTAGCAAAGTACAGGTCGTAGGTTCAAATCCTACTCGAGGTAAACTTTTTATTTATGTATTTAATAAAATTAATAATAATTTTTAATTACAAAAATAGAATGCTTTATATTAATAAGGGTCATATCTTTTCGGCTACTTGATCAGAGGTTAGAGGGACACACAATTGGTGCAGACTTACTCTATAACCATTCACCCTTAAGCTACAATTTTAGCTGATAAAGGTTTGGGTATAACCCAGTATGTTTTGTGCCTTTTGCTCAGTCGGAGATTAACAAAGACGAGGTTCATAAATATTATCAGATGTTGCTTTAAAAAAATAGGTATATATATATATATATATATATATATATATATATATATATATATAAGTTATTAATATAAAGTTATTTGACGAATATTTAATAAAAAATTTTTTTTTTCTCCTCTTTCTTCACTATGGTACGTGTGTCAATAAAAACGAACTACAAACTTCAACATTTTCCATATATTTCGAATACGGTTGTATTCATCATCAGTGGAATTTAACAACAAAAGGAACTCATATATATATATATATATATATATATATATATATATATATATATATATATATATATATATATATTTTTGGCGGCTTGCTGAATCAGCGCTTGGAAAATTTCGTTGCGTAAATTTTACATGGGAGTTGAAATAAAATTGAATTCGGATGCATTAAAATTCCACAAATGTATAAATTTTTTTGCTGGTTTAATGGATATTAAAATTCCACTTCATAGTAACAAAGGTTATTGCGTCAGTATTGGTTGAACGTAGTTATACCGTAAAGTAACTAACGGTCAAACGTAAAGTAGAAGTAAATAAAAAATGCCTGAAAAAGCAAACGTCTCAAACTTTATATTATAGTTTTTAAATAAGTTACCATACAAATTAAGTTGTTGTGCTTTTTGAATCTCAAAGGCTAGTTTGAATTTAGAGTTAAAAGTGGGATCTAAAATTTCCTATTTGGCTGTTGGATAATGGCAGCTTAAACGTGTGCGCATGCGCATAATTCTTTTTAGTGATAAACGGCGCACCGCTGATCGTTCGGCTGTTTTCGGCACTTTAGCTACTGTATTTTGGTTGCTAACTTCACGTCTTATAATTTTACATTATAATCCGATTTAATGAATAAAATACCTTTTTTTTTGTTTTTTTATGGTGTATTTGTATATTTAAGTTATACAAACTAAACGTTTCGATAACACTTACAGTTATCTTCGTCAGCACTAATATTATTAGTAGTACTGAGACGCCATGCGCCATCTTGGATTTTGACGTCACAAGGATGGGTTCTTTTCGGTGGTCATTTTCAACCCCTTTTCATCCCTAATTATTTTTGTTTTTATTCGCTTACTTAAGGGGGCGTATTTTCCACCCCTATGGTTTCTTTCCAGAGGTCTTTTTCAACTCTTGATGGAATTTTCATCTCTAATTAAGGCCTTTTTGTACTTTCCTACGTGAGAAGCGTATTTAGGTCTTGAGCTTAGTGTTGGACTTGGGGTTGTTCTTGGACTTGGGGTTGGTCTTGGACTTTGCCACGGTGTTTACCGTAGAATATACTCGGCCAGGCTAGCAGTTGGTTATCTTGAGCAGTTTAGGTGTAGGCGGCAGATATGCGACAACTAAATAAATGTGGTTTAGAGCTAAAGGAAAAAAAAAGGTTAGGCGCCACAAGTTTTCTTTGGGTCCCTAAACTTGAAAAGGGCATAAAAGAAACAATATTGTGAGAGTAAGTGATACTATATTTAACAAAACTATAAATGGGAATTTCTGCAAAGTGTAAAATAAAGTTTCAAATTTTGAATTGGTAATAAACAAAAAAAAATCCTTTTAATATGTAGTAAGCAATCAGAATTGGTTGCCAGTGAAAGTGACTTGATAAGTGGAAAGATACTAGATAACAGGGCAGGTAGAAACCAAGCAAAGCGTTTAAAAGAACTTATCAGTAAGCTGAAATAGAAAAATTATCTTATGCATTCAAAAAAAATATGGTCAACACAATAATTTGTTGAATCGATTCAACGTAGGCATACTGCGCACCTAAATAAATAAAAAAAATATAATAATGAGTTAATTGTAAGCTACACAGGAAAAAAATTCAGTGTACAACTCTGCGTAGCCCCTCCCTCCTATAATCGGAATAAAAAAAAACTTGACTTCCGGCAATTGAATTCCGACTGTACTACCGTAAATGATTTACAAAAAAAATATTGCTACTATGGAACTGAAGGTACATCAAACACAATAGCAAAATAAGCGTAATTAAACAAATGCGGTACAATAGTCACAATAACTTAGGGTTGGATGTTTTTTTTATGGTGAATACATTTCGTTTCTTTTAACAGTTATCAAGATTTATATTGTAAACTACAACAATGGGAATTTCAACTGAACTTAAACATAAGATCAGTAAAATATGATTTAACCGTTAGGCTAACCAATATTATCTATATAAAATGAAAAGGTACGTAACCTCAATGTTTGATTAAACAACGTGAATAGTGATATTAAATTCCAGCTAGCCAACACAATCCACAAGCGTTCCTCTTAAGGTATGAATTGCACAATGGTTTTAATCGTAACAAATAAGTGATACTGATCTGACCTGTTCGTTGCTACACAGAACAGAACGGTAAAGGTAGAATCCAGTCGCAGACCAGAGAAGATGGGTTGTTGTTATACTAATTAGCAATCGCACACCTTATAGTAAGGGGTTCCGTCTGGATTTGTCGGTCGTAAATTGAATTGGTATTCCTTGATGTAATAATTAAATTATTGTTTGTAGAAGCAAGAGTCGTGAACCGTGAATAGTTCACTGTTAAATGTGGCCTGAGTTGATAGGCGGCCAGACAGGAACCGTGCCAATTATTATCCGGAACTTCCAACATATGATTGTACAGGGAGGTAATTACTAAACTAATTAATATAAGCCTGTATTCAATTTTTTTTTATATGTGAATGCACGAGATTTATCCAGAATTTCCACTTCAAGTACACCACATGGCACGAATTTTTAAAAAGAACAAAAATTGTTGATAATAGAATGGAACCAGAAAAAATGCTCAAAAGTACCTAGCAATGATAGAAATTTGGCCTAGGGGTCACGCTATTGAATTGGAATTCAAAGTTGATATCACTAAAGACATCTATTATGCTAAATGTGACTTAAAATAATTATTCTTAAAAAGTTTACTATTCATGAATATATTGAAATTTATTGTTAAATAAAAATTAAACCGTTACAACTTAAGGTTGGGGTTAGGGTGACAGCTATTTTTGAATAACTATAGGCCGTTTTTGACCCTTGTTCTGATGTGTGGGCTAGCATTCTGATTGGTGTGAAATTTGAAACAAGGAAACCTTAATCTCATAAGACAAGTGTCGGCCTTTTCCCTTGTCGTTACCCCTGGTTGGAAATGGTATGGGGATTCTAACCTTATAAGACACGTGTATGGCTTCACAACTTGTTGTCGGCCTTCGTCCCCGGCTGGATATGGTATGGGACCCTAACCTTATAAGACAAGTGTAGAGCTTAGCTCCTGTCGTGGCCCTCTTGGTGCAATTGTATGTGGGTTCTAACCTAATCTTATAAGACAAGTGTAGGCCTTCGCCTCCTGTCGTTACCCCTGGTTGGAAATGGTATGGGGATTCTAACCTTATAAGACACGTGTATGGCTTCGCAACTTGTTGTCGGCCTTCGTCCCCGGCTGGATATGGTATGGGACCCTAACCTTATAAGACAAGTGTAGAGCTTAGCTCCTGTCGTGGCCCTCTTGGTGCAATTGTATGTGGGTTCTAACCTAATCTTATAAGACAAGTGTAGGCCTTCGCCTCCTGTCGCTACTCTTGGTTGGAAATGGTATTTGTTTCTGTAGCTTATGACTGGTAATATGAATTTGTATTCTAATAAGGAGGCCCTATTGCTATATTGTAAGACAGGTGTATGAACTTGTGTTAGGGTTTGATCTTGCGTGGGGAATTTGAATGACAGTAAAATTTAATTATAGAATACTTATTTTTATTGCAAATATCATAATTTTAATGACAGTAAAATTTAATTATACAACACTTATTTTTTATTGCAAATATCATAATTAAAAAAGCCTCAGTGAGTTATAAAAAACAAAAAAAATTACTGACATTCAGATTATTTTCTAATGAAACAAAAATTTTGTATTAAGTATTAACTTAATAAAAAATTTTTGTTTTTATTAATTAATTATAATTACATAACAGTTATTACAATATTGTTTTCTAAACGAATATTAAAGCTGCTTGTTTTACCTGCATTTAGTGCATTGAAATATGTTTAATATCCATCCGATAGTTAAATTGTTGCATATTGTACACCTCAATATTTTTTAAAGAAACTTGTTACGTATAACTTAGATGTGTTTTATAACTGCAATTAAAAATCTGTACAAGTAAATAAAATAAATAAAAAGTTAAAACTTACCAGCTATGTATTGAACGAACATTTTGAGGGGCTGAATCACGAGTGGTACCCGTTTTCTGTTATCCGTATACTCACACTAAAACAACTTTCTATGTTTTATGTTTATGAATAGTTGATGTAAAACTATCTATTGATTTCCCTCGTAATTAATTTTTAGAGTGTAAATATACAAACAACCTAATTATCTTTATCACACTTACTGCAACTCGTATTTACCTTTCCTTTAAAGTAAACATGAACAGTGGTTTCTAACTACATATTCTTGTTGTGCAATTTAAACATGTAATTATTACTTTCCAAACATTTAATGAGGTTTTTTTATAAAAACAATTTGCTTGTGTATGTATGTAACGCCAACATATATTTTGTTCAAACCGCTTTGTTATAAATTACTTTAAGGGAAAGGTAAATACGAGTTGTAGTAAGTTTGATAAAAGATAATTAGGTTGTTTGTATATTTACACTCTAAAAATTAATTATGGGGAAAATCAATAGCTAGCTTCTACATCAAATATTCATAAACATAAAACATAGAAAGTTGTTTTAGTGTGAGTATACTGTTAACAGAAAACTGGTACCATTCGTGAATCAGCCCCTCAAAAATGTTCTTTCAATACAGAACTGGTAAGTGTGCTTTTAAACTTTGCACTCAATGCAGGTTAAACAAGCAGTTTTAATATTCGTTTAGAACACAATATTGTAATAACTGTTATGTAACTAATTAACTTAATAAAAAATCTTTGTTTGATTAGAGAATAATCTGAATGTCAGTAATTTTTTTTTTTATTTCACTGCGGCCTATTTAATTATGATGTGCTACATGTCTAACCTGCATGTAAACATTTTTTTTGAAAGTGCGCTCGACTAAGCTCCTGCGTACGGTCGTTTGACCGCAGAGCACTTGGATGCGTGGGGTTTTGGAGGGTTGCTACAATGGTGTTGACGTGGTTAGATAGCCACTAAAGGATAGGCGCCACAGGTTTTAGTCAGGAAAGGGGAGAAAAGGAAAGAAAAAGGAAAAAGAGGAGTAGAGTAGGGGCAGGCCCTGTAAAACCTGAAACAGGTAGTGCTCCAAAAAAAAAAGGAATAATTTAAAAGAGAGACAAACTTTTACCCGAACAACCACACAGTAATCGTTTATTTAATTTAATTTAAACTCAAATTAATACTTGTCGAATAAATATCGAACGTAAACAAATATGATACTATGCTAGTTTTCCCCCAAAGTATTCATAACAATCTTAATTAACAAAATAATTATAATTCAGCCCTGACGATGGCAAGTGGTGAGCCGTCGCAGATGCCCACAAAGAATAAAAAAACTAAATGTATTTAGTTCGTTAATCGAACCCTAAATGTAAAAGAAAAGTTTCGTTAATTGTGCCGCTCCCGACGGTTGTAAGTACTTACAAATCGCAGCCGAAAGGGCGAAAGTAACCCATAAAGTGCGATCTAAAATAGATCCACAATGAAAATAGTAGTGCTTAATTTTTGAAACGGCTTGCCTACGTTTCACAGAATAGAATTTAAATCCCCAATGATTTTAATTTCGGTTTCTTTAAGTTATATTAAAAACATTAAGAAGTGGTATTAAATAGAAATATCTGGATAGTCTGTTCAGTGCAAGGCATAGAATTGAAGCAAGACATTCAATAGTACAGAAATTTTATTACAGCAAAACCTGCTCTGAACAAAATTATCCGTAATGACAAATAATTAATATTAATCAAAGACAAAGTGCAGAAAAGCTACAGAAATTCTAAATTTGACTATAAATATATATATATACGGTTTCATACAATGACTGTAATTCATTTGACCTCGATATCTGTTCCACCCTGTATATAATGTATTTTAAAAACAGGAGCTTCAACGCGCAGCTACCGTGAAACAAAGTAGGTCAACGTCCCAGTGAATATAGGTGTGGTTTTTTCTTTCTTTTTGTATGTAGAAATTAATTACAAATTGAACAAATCAAACTCTAAATTATTCAACCACTTTAGCCTCCAGTAAAAGAATGTTATTATAAATGATAAATTTTTGTTACAAGTAAGTAATATAAGGTTAAACCCCCCAAATGTAACCTAACTCTGTGGTACTAATTTTAGCAATACACTGTTCATTACACAAATCCTGTGTATATTGAATAATAAAGAATTCTGACCTTTGATGAAGAATTACCAAACTGTAAATGCCCTTCGTGTTTCGAAGGTGGTAGTTACTTTGTGGAACCAAGACAGCTAATCCGTAGTTAAGAGCCAGCATTCCAGTAGGAAAAGGTACGAAGGTGATCGGTAGTGCATTCCAATTTGCTAGTTATGTATATAAATAAAGAATAGCTGTTTATTTCGCCGGTATCAAGGCGCTGAAAGTGATACAAGTAAGTACGTTACTAATTACCTTATACAAGCATACCTCTTTTTAGATGTTTAGAGCCGATAGCGATGATTTCGCTTCAACAGACTTATGTTATAAATTTAATTAATCGTGCGAAAGTGCCTAAATGAAAGAATCGATTTACTAAAAGTTGTCGAACATGTGTTAAACTTACCAGAGGATATGAAGATTGAAAATTGCAATAATATCCGCTTGTAAAGCGTCAGTAAAGTTTTATACCAAAAAAACATTACATTATATGAAAAATTTTCCAAAGAAACGATGCTTAAACATCTTATAAACGGAAGGAAAAATTTTTCTTGCAGATCAACCTTCTCATCGGAAAATGGCGTGTTAAGAAAAGAAAGATTAGGAACAACGCCCTAACAAAAGCAATATTGCCAAACTATTAAAATTATTCAAACTAGATAAGAATGTTAAAACCGAATTTTGATAAATAAATATTTACAGATATCTACTAGTTGTCTTTTAAAACAAGATTTCTTTTCAAACTCTAGTAAATGACCATAAATTTTAGAGATGGCGCAACTTATATCTATAAAGGAATAAAAAAAAGATGTGTACGTTAAATAAATTAGTTTTTAACTGTAGAGATGCGAAAAATAATTTTTGAGGTATGCAATTAAAAACATTCCACCAACGAATAAGGAAATATTAATATTTAGATCTAACTAATTAGTTCATTCATTAGATAAAGTAAAGGAAATTATCGAAAATACACGTTATTCGCGATAAACACGTAACAGATGTTTGCAATAAAAAATAACTGTTGTATAATTAAATTTTACTGTCATTCAAATTCCGCACGCAAGATCAAGCCCTAACACAAGTTCATACACCTGTCTTACAATGTAGCAATATGGCCTCCTTATTAGAATACAAATTCGAATTACCAGTCATAACCTACAAAAAAAAAACAATTCCAACCAGGGGTAGCGACAGGAGGTGAAGGCCGACACTTGTCTTATAATATTAGGGTTTCCTTGTTTCAAATTTCACACCAATCAGAATGCTAGCCCTCAAATCAGAACAAGGGTCAAAAACGGTCTATAATTATCAAAAAATGGCTGTCACCTTAACCCCAACCCTAAGTCTACGACCAACCCCAAGTCCAACACCAAGCTCAAGACTTAAATACGCTTCTCACGTGAGCAAGTACAAAAAAGGCCTTAATTAGGGATGAAAATTCCATCAAGGGTTGAAAAAGACCTCTGGAAAAAAACCATAGGGGTGGAAAATACGCCCCCTCAAGTAAGCGAGTAAAAACAAAAATAATTAGGGATAAAAAGGGGTTGAAAATGACCACTGAAAAGAAACCACGTGAGGCATCCTTGTGACGTCAAAATCCAAGATGGCGCATGGTGTCTCAGTAGTACTATTATTTTTCTAAATTGTTTTAAATTTTTCAAATTTCACAAAATTGTTTCAACATATATAACAAATTTGAAAGATAATATTAGTAATGACGAAGATAACTGTAAGTGCTATCGAACCGTTTAGATTGTATAACTTAAATATACAAATACATCATAAAAAACCCAAAAGTATTTTAATATGTGTAATAAAAAGTTTACATTTTCATAAAACAATTGCTAATTCAAAAACCTAGTAACAAAAAAAAAAGTGGTAAAAATCAGAACTTTGAGCGAATTTTTTACAAAGAAGGAAATACAAATACCATTTAAAACAAACGCTTTTGAAGATAAAAATAATTCGTTACAAACTATCGTTTGCTTTTAAATCTTTCTCGTTAACTTAATAATGTTAAAATGGAATAGAATAGAGAAATAAGACCTACTCTCGGATTAACCGTTTTTAGAATCTTATTTCAACATGACATTTTTTAGTGCGGTGTTTAAAAAAAATCCTATTTATTACTAAGAATGAATAAAATGTAGGCTTCTTTTCATGCGCCTATAATAAGTCAATAAAAGTAGAATAGATATAAAATAATGTAATAAAAACATCTCAAAAATGACTTTTGTTTTGATCTAATCTTACGATATTAAAAAACCAGAAAGAAATTCGTTATTTCCCTGTCAAATTACGCAGATGTGTAATTAAAAAGATCAAATTTAAGAGTAAAAGTTAAAATTAAACTGTAATTTTCAGTATTATTTTTACTACCTCGTTCCTAATAGAGCTAATGGTGTTAGCCAAGTTAAGCCTGGGGAGAACGTTGAACATCCATTTGCTTTCATATTACACAATAATGTGAAATAGTAACATTAAGCTTTCTAATTGGGTGCGTAGGTAATAGAATGATCTAGTGTAACAAATTAAATACTTGTACTTAGCTTTTCCAAACAAATTTCTAATTTATTATGATACAAACCCTACATCCAGGAAATTTGCGTTTTTATAATTGGACAGTTTTGACTTTTGCCTAGTATACGTACTGCACCGGTGACAACCGTTACAAAGCACGATTCAAGTAAGAAGTTTGATATTCAGCTTGAACAGATAGGTACCTACCTCGTAGATACTGATATTAAGAAACAATTGGAAATCAGTTTTGCTTTTTGTGCAAGGGGTGCTAAACAAGCTGAATATTCTTATACATTAAGTGAGTTAGTTAGAGCCAATTTTTTTTATTATTATTTTATTATTTGCAATCCATAAACTTTATATTCGGACAATAAGCAAAACTGAGGTAATATAAGTAAAACGGCATGGATTTTAATGAGAGTTACAGCACAGAAGCCGTAGCCCTAACTTTACTTATTACCAGGTAAACCAAGTGGCTTAAATCTTTTTAAACGTTGGAAGTCTTCACTGTTATCTAAGAGATTTATAGCCAATGTAACATTGAGATATTCTAACTTGTTCAAATATTTCTCACTACACTTACTTATTGTGTGTTTCACTGAATCAACGTTTAGATCACTTAACAAGTCAACATTTCTAATGTAATAAGGGGCATCACACATACCACGTAGCACTTTTGCCTGAAATCTTTCTATGATCTAAATGTTTGAAATTCTGCTGAATGCCGTAGATCCAGATTGCTTTAAATGAAACATTGTAAACTAACAGTTTATTTCGTAGAGATAACGTCGATTTTTTGCCAATCATCCAATAGTGTTTGCTGAATTTAATACCAAGCTGTTTCCTTTTATACAATATGGGCGTTTTCCATGTTAAACCCTTATCCGAATGAATCCCCAGATATTTTACCTCAGTATCCTGTAGAAGTGGTGCGTTATTTATATATACACGTGGTGATAGTCCCCTACAATTTGTAAATGTAGAAACTTTGCTTCATTTATCTTTATTCTGCACTTTTCAATAAGGGTTAATTGTGATTGTAACAAGCTGACCGCTATTACTGGATTTTTATGTTTCCTTGTCATCAGCAAAGGAGGTAGTGAGCGATAGTTCATAGATGGTCATGTCAGCTATATAAAGACTATATAATAGAGGTCCTAGGACGCTATCCTGAGGTACCCCCGGTCTTATGGGGTTAAGATCCATCAGATTTTGATCATATTTCACTTGGAAAAATCGTTCTTCTAAGTAGGCTTGTAGTATGACATTATAGGATTGTACTTTTTAGTTTGAAGAGGAGTCCGTCGTGCCATACTTTGTCAAACGCTTGAGTGCCGTCCAAGAAGACCGCAGTATGATTTCTTTTCAAAAGTTTTACTGACATGATCAACTACGTTATGAACTTGTTGCTGAGTGTTTTTTTCATAAGTCTCTCGGCGATAAGTGTTTCAAGAAGTTTTCGTAGGACAGATAACAAACTAATTGTCTAGAAGACCTCACTTCATGAGGTGATTTACCTGGCTTTGGAATTAAGAAAAGTTGAGCCACCTTCCAAGTTAGAACCAATCACGATTAACCAAGAATAGACCCAACATTCCTTATCATTTTATAGGCAATTGTTTTGCTCCAACATAACATAGCATTCTGGCAGCGACATAACCAGAAAATAAACAACTAAAAACTACGCTTATATCATGCAATTTTACTTAAAAGGTTGTAGTAAAATGTGAAACAATATTTGCGTTTCAGGTTAATAATCAGACAAAATATGCATTTTCTAATATTTTCTTACTGATGGTCTTTGCAAATAATTAATGTTACGTCTACGGTTTGTTTACTTACCGATGAATGTGAGATTACGACTTGAATACTCAATTTTTTTCTACATACTGCGTACTGTCTCACCATTATAAACTTAAGTTATACTTATTATCACTATAAACAACAAATAATAACGTTGCACTTATCTAAACCTTCAAAAAAACCCTGCAATAATAATCAGAAAACAATCGTCAAAATAAGATGTTGCCAACTATGGAGGCAGCCATCTTCTGGCAGTGTGCGATTATGTTGGGATAGACAATGGTAAACAAATAGGTCTGTTGTTGGTTAATCGTCATTGGTTAGAACGCTAAATCCATAAAGTTGCTTTTCTTTCAAATGGGAGCACAGAACATTTTTTTAAATCTGCAACATAAAGGAGTGTTAATACAATGAGAGCTTCAAACATATTCGAATTGTGTAAAAAAAAACTAAATATCAAATATCAAACTAATAACTCGAGTAAATAGACTATACAGGGTGTTTCACAATTTTCGACACCTGCAAGTCGTTAATGGGCTATAAGTATTTTATTATACTTTCCGCGGCTATAGCTCCAAATCGAAGGGTGGCCGTGAGTTCACTAAGATACGGCTGATTGATTGCTACTTGGCATTTCACTCTAACCATTAAACAAGAAAAGGTTTGATACATATATTGTCCTATACTTTTTATAAAACTAAATATATACACTTATACTATGACCACAATAACGAAACGAAACTTTAAACAAAATAAAAACAAATCCCTTTAACTCGGCTTCGAAACTTTACTAAAACAAAGGGGCACTGCTTGTGGTGACAGCGAAAATGATAACGTTACAGGTGAAATAATGAATTTAAACGAGGATAAATTAACTCAAATTATTTTAAAGTAGATAAAGACAAATCAGGCAATATTTTGACGATGTCTCTGTTTATACAGGGTGAATCTTATCTAATCCGCCAAAATTACAGGAGTACTAGAACTAATCATTCCAAGGAAAAAAGTTCATATGTACATGTATCCTGAAATGCTTCGTTTCCGAGATACATGGTGTCAAAGTTGCAAAAAGAAATCGCGTTTTCTTCAATATCTTTCGACTGTTTTGAAATAATTTGATTAAATTTTGTACACGGGGGTTTTTTGGAGAGACAAATTAAAATTTCTGGTCCATTTAGTTGTGGTTCCTAGAGGGCGCCAGCGGCAACCATTTCGACCCCTTTAAATCGTTGCAACTTTTTTGTGCTACACTGTATGCTATTTCGGACTAGAAAAATCAATTCTCCTATCTTTTCTGCTAAAAAAAGGTGTATCTTAGTGAAGTCGCTAGGAGCAACCCTTTCCGAGAAAAACGCACCTAAAGCTCACAATGTTTATTTAAAACTAACTTTTATAAGGAGCACTAAAATATCCAACATTAAAAAAAGAAAAAGAAAAGAAATTAATATTAAAAGTAAACATGTTCTTTTGATAACAACTGTTCAAAATGCCCGCCTCTAACTTCAATACATTTATCAATACGTGTATTAAAAGATTGCCTTATTTTAAAGAAAATATTCTATTTGGGAATGATTCGGCCGCATTTACAATTCTGTGCCATAATTCTTCTCGGTTGTTTATAACTCCGGTGTAAACTAATGATTTCATATCACCCCAGAAACAAAAGTCCATTGGGTTGAAATCAGGACTACGCGCAGGCCACGGATTTAAGCTTCCACGACCTATCCACCGATTCGGAAAAGTTTTATCAAGATAGTTACGTACTTGAATAGCAAAATAGGCTGGAGTCCTATCCTGCATAAATACCATGTTTTGTCGAAAAATTAAAGGTAAATCATCCAAGAAATCAAGTAAATAATGTTGCACGAAATCCAAATACAATTGGCCATTCAAATTCGGAGGAAGTTCATATGGACAAAGGAGATAGTTCCCTATAATTCCACACCAAACGTTGATCTTAAATTCTTGTTGAAAATGACGTTCACTAACAACATGAGGATTTTAAACATCCCAAACGTGCTTGTTTCTGAATTCAAATACTCCCCTACGAGTAAACGTGGCCTCATCGGTAAATAGCACACTGTTTAAAAATTGATGGTCAAGTTGTTGCTGAGTGGGCATAAAATTAGCAAACTGTAGTCTAGCTGGTAGATCTGCTGCTAGGAGATTTTGAACCGGTGTAAAATGGTAGGGATATAACTTCTCTTTATGGAGGATTCTCAATACTGTTGTTTAACTTACTCGGGTGTCTCTAGCCAATTGTCTACTGCTAATTTCTGGATTTTCTGCTACTCGAGTTACGATTTCTTCTTCCTGATCTACAGTAATGATAAGCTTGGGTCCCATGAAATCCCTTTTGGGACGAAAAGTACCAGGCCAAGATTATTAAAAAGTTGTAAAAAAAGTTCACGGCTTGGGTGCCGTCCATTGGGATACAATTCTAAATATCGTCTATGCGCTCTACGCCCAACAAAATTTTCTTTTGCGTAAACGCAAATCATATCCCGCATTTCTGAATTTGAAAATAAATTATGTCTAGGCATTCTATTGTATTTAATTATGGACTTTTTATTAAAATTTTATTATCAATGAACACAAAGTGACAGATACATAAGTAAACAGTAACAATTAAGAATCCCTATTGATAAACCTGTCAAAAAAATATCCTCCGAAAATGTGTATGCATCATGGGTTTTTCTCGGAAAGGGTTGCTCCTAGCCACTTTACTATACCTTTTTTTAGCAGAAAAGATAGGAGAATCGATTTTTCTAGTCCAAAATGGCATACAATATAGCACAAAAAAATTGCAACGATTTAAAGGGTCGAAATGGCTGCCGATGGCGCCCTCTAGAAATCACAACTAAATGGACAAATTTGAATTTGTTATACCAAAAAACCCCCGTATACGAAATTTCATGAAATTATTTCGAAACTGCCGAAAGATATTGAAGAAAACGCGATTTCTGTTTTCAACTTTGACACCCTGTATCTCGGAAACGAAGCATTTCCGGACGTATGTACATATGAACTTTTTTGCTTAGAATGATGAGTTCTAGTACTCCTTTAATTTTGGCGGATTAGATAAGATTCACCCTATATACTAATGATTGCTTGCGTTTCTACAGTGTCACATCTAACTGTTTCAATACAATATTAACGTATTTAACCTTTTTAACTAAGATGGTTCTGTTCTAATTAGCGTTTAATAACTAATTAATGGAAATTATAATGTGTTCTAGTTAGCATTTAGTAACTAATTAGCATGAGAGGGTTATTTGTGTTCTTTCCGTATTTAGGATAGACCACTGATGTTATGGTGGAAACAGGTGGCCACTGAATTTACAGGGTAATTTACAAAGGCGAAATTTGATGGTGCATAACGGAGCTTGATTGTTGGGAGTGCTCTTATTAAATATTTTTAGGTGTGAATGATTTATTTTTTTACAGGGGATATGCGTCGTTGGTGACTGCATTAATGGTAGTCAGAAAATGGTTGTGGCGGCGGATCGGGGAAATGTTTCTGAGTGAATTATAAGGAACGATTAGTTTACTGGAATTTTTATATTTCTATACTGGCGGCCGGGCTAAACTAAACGTTCAAGGAGAAATTCGATACAGAAAGTGTTCAGATTGAGGACTTTAGAAAAGAAGTAGACCTAAAAAAACGGTCAATTACGTTAAGTTAAAGGAAACTTAACATGCAACATGCAATTTCTCGCACTGGAACTTTTAGGACAAAAAATGATTATCTCCGGAAGGAAAGTGATTAACCGCTTTCCTTAAGAGGACCCGTTGCACTTTAGTAAATTGGCGAGGGAGGCGTATAGGTAAGTTTACATATAAATATGTAATTAGTGTCGAGTAGCAGACCTAGTCAGTCAGCTCCGTTCCCATTTCAAGTAAACATTGTGGGGCTAGTAGAATTTAAGCAAACAGCCTTTCTTTCCGACTGTATAAGTAGTCAACGACACACGTAATTAAACTCCTGTAATAGAACTTACGTGCAAGTGAATACGAATTTTAGCGACAGCAGGCCAGGAAAATTCAAGCTAGGATCCAAATGAAAAGTCGACTCTGATCTGTGGAAGAGGGGGGCGGCTTCTGGTAGTGGCGTTAATTTAGAGATTTGCTGTTGTGCAGGCATTCCGAGTCGAGATTCCTAACTGAACGGACGTACAGATAGAGATCTCACGGAATTATATTCGCGCGCGCTCTCCGAGCAACACCTTTAATTTCTTTCCTCTGCGAACCGGGTTTGTGTTGTTTTCACCACGCAAATCCGGTCTCAATATGAGTGAAAACGACAGCGACTCCGACAGCGACATGGCCATAACAATGGTAGAGGCATTAAAACTACAAAATAGTGCACTCGAACTCCGTATAGAAAATCAAAACTCCACGGCTCGACTACAAGAGATGCACATAAACCAATTACAAAATGACATCGAAGAAATGAAGAAAACAATAGAACACCTAACACGCCAGCTTCAAAACCAACAACATAACACACACACGACGATGGAAACATCCACCACAACACAACACGCCGCGGAACCTGCAGATTCCGAGCCTGATGACCACCCGCGAAGAAAAAAGAAGAAGAAGCGAAGCGGAAAACCGAGAAATCAACAAAGCACCTGTTCAAACCAGACACCAAAAGACGACACATTAACTGGCACGCCGTCACAAGAACACGAAAGCGAAGCAGATGCCCCCTCCGATGAAGACGGTTTCACACCCGTACCCACAAGAGGAGGCATCAAACGACAAAGGGTCGAAGCGGAAACGCTAAGACCTGACACCCCACAAGAGAAGGAAGAACGCATCCCACCGATCATCATACACCACCAAAGCGACTACACAAAAACAATACTAAAACTAACAGAACTAAACATTCAACCAACAACAACAAATACAATCAAGGACGGGGTTAAAATAACCCTAAACACCGCCGACGAATACAGGGCGGCCACAACGGCCCTCGACACCATAGGCATTCCATTCAACACTTACCTACTAGAAGCAGCAAAACCAATCAAGGCAGTCATAAAAGGAATCCCACAAGACGATAACATCATACCGTTTATAGACCAAGACCTAAAATCCATGGGTTTCGTTATTCAAAAATTAACCGAATGTACGCAGGACCGGATAAAAGAAAGACGAGCATGATCCTGGTCCACCTGGAGAGGACAGAGAGGGCGAAAGAGATTTTCCAACTACGTACTATTGGATACCTCAAGATACGAGTGGAAACACCACACCGAAGAAGCGGCATAGGGCAATGCCACAATTGCCAGAGATTCGGGCACACGACGAGCGGCTGCCACGCACCATCAAGATGTGTGAAATGCGGGGATTCGCACCACACAAACCAATGCACACTCACCAGGGAATCCGGCGGGTCCACACGATGCTGCAATTGCCAAGGACAGCACACAGCAAACTACCGGGGGTGCCCGGCACATCCAATATACGGCAAACCAAACAACCAACACAATACTAACAAACCACCTACATCAAGCATAACTCAAACTAGACACACAGACAACAATATTACATACGCACAAATAACAGCAAAACATACAACAATAAATTCAGAGGACGCAGACTTCGCACTAGTAATGAAGATAGTAAGGGCACTACGTGCCGAAAATCCATAAACCACCATACCACAACAAAAACAGACGAAGGTATAAAGGGGCTTGCCCCGACATACCGTAAACAATCAATAAAATCGGAATCGGATCGTTGTGCAGGCAGAGGGACTGGAGTGGAAAATTCTTTATGTTTTCGAAACGACGACGGAGGGGATAAAATTCATTATTTTGAAACCTGCAATTTTGATAAAATTGATTAATCAGCGAATAATTAATTTAAAAAGACTGGTAAAGGGTTTCGGCTCTTTACACTTAGGTGCAATGTTGTCATATAGACCAAAATATATACGGTTTAAATTTAGTTTTAAGTAAAGAAGTTACAATGAATCCAATTTATGGAATTAATTAATCGAATATCCTATGTTTAATCGCTGATAGATAAGAATTGAGCGCTGCAGACTTCGACCAGTGTTGTGAGATCAAAATTCTGCTTTTTCATGAGCACGATCGCTGTTAGAAATTCATGAGACTGATAATAAAAACCATGAGACTATTCTTAATACATATATGGTATTTAATTTACTTATTATTTTGCCGTTTTGAAACATTTTATATTGCCATCCATACCATAATTGAGGGCGCCGTGTGTTGAATGAACCCTGACTTCTGCACTCTGCGTTGCCAATTGGTACCGGTACTTTCATGTAAATATTAAATATGAATTAACATTAATAAAGGGTCCTGAAGGAATCTATCCTAACCTAATCTAACCAAATTCGATTAATAAAACAATTATTTTAAGAAATAGAGATATTCTATTGGCAACACCGGAACAACGACGCTAATTTATAAAACTGAATTGGAGAAACCTAATTTAAAAAATCAACAAAACAAAACTCTTAACTATTACATAACATTTTTATACAAGCTTAAATATAGCATAAAAGAAACTAAAACTCAACTCAATTTAATTAAATTATGGTAAAAGAAACCAATTACATAAAAAAACCGAAAAAAAGAAAAGAACTGTTCACAATAAATGTCATCCGCCATTCGAGTTTGAAGATTTAGTATTAGCATTTGGCCACCTGGTGGTTGTGCATTAGCGCATGTATATGCGAATCACACATCCACCACTGAAGCATCTGAAGTTAGTTAATAACGACACAGGCGGAGGATGTGTCCAGTAGCGTAGCGTATTAAAATATTTTTAATAAGATACAATGCTATATAATTTATTATTCGAGCGCGTAAAATTGTATTTTTTTAATTTATAATGATGGTAAAACGCAAAATACGAATATCATGAGATTTTATAGTTAAATCATTAGATGATCAGATGAAGAACAAAATCATTGAAACTCATGTAAAATCATGCTATATCATAACACTGACTTCGACGGTGGTAGGTCACTATTTCAGAGCACGTGATCTAAACGGTATTACATAGTATCGCTGGTAATACAAAGTAACATCGACAAGTACAAAGAACGCCTTTTGGAAAATCTGAACTGAGGATGACCCAAGCAACACACCGTATTTTTCCTTAAATCTGACGTGCCGGTTGTAGGTTTAATACCTCACTATTTCAATTGAGAAAACTGACAGATAGATAGTAGATACAACACCATAACGTATTAATGATATGCGCAAACTGTAAGCCTTACATACATATAACCTTTATATTTTATACATCAACGATTAACCTACTTCGGTGTTACTAGGTATCTCTGCAAGGTAAGTTATGGTACATTTAGTCTTAAGACCTGTAGCGCTTCACCACAAATAGACATTGGTCCCTCCAAATATGTTACATCACCAGTATTAATTGTCAACAATACAAAGCAAATCGCGTTCCTTCCCTAACAAATAATAAAGTTTTGGTAGAATACGCTCAAGTGCAAGCCATGATTCATTTTAGTTCTTATTAGATAATATAACCAATCTTAAGCGTGTATTGTAACTTATTGGAACTTATCTGCAATGATGCAAATTCTTCGTAAAAATTATCTAATAGATTTATTTGGACTTTACTGATGATAATGCTAATGTTAATCTTGCTTGCAAAACTCAAAGCTGCTAAAAAGGACTAGGCCGTTTAGTGGTAGGCTGCGTTAATTGAATGACATGGATGAGCTTAAGTGTAGAATCATAGCGGGGCAGGTAACCATAAAACTAGCCAAATTGGAATTAACGAGATTTGCGTAATAATGATTCAACCCGTTAATTAAAAAATGGAAAAAGATCAACAAGAAAACCCACTTCATTAATCAATCAGCAATTTTACAAGTGCATTAATAAATAAAATAACAAAGAAAGGGTTCAATATGACAACTAAACTAATTCCATTAAATCAGGTTAAAATGCTTGCAAAATTATAAAACCTAATAACGGTAAATCAGTAAAATTAAATAGGTAGCAATAAGGTAAACGCATCGATAAAATGTACTTTAAACTATACATAGGCATGAATAAAAGAAACGCAAAGAATTTACACATGCAGAATTGCATCGTGAATAAAAGCAAAGTTACATACGTACTATTACAATAAATTACATAAATATAAAAAAATCAGCTCGTAGACAAACAATTCTTAGTAAGCCGACTGAATCAAATACACTTAAAAAATCATCAAAACAAAGCTTTGCAAGGCTAAGATGAAAATAAAACAGTTACGTTAACAGAATGACCGGAAAACTACCCGTAAGCAATGACGAGAAACCTTGAGTGGGTGCGTTAGGAACTACGGCATCCTACTTCTTAGCTTATACATTCATCTATAATTTAAAACCAATAATAACGAATTAATTTTAACAGCCAAAACCGTTGGTAACCAGTTTCTAATTGCGAAATCAGGCGGAAAATTAAGATCGAAGATTTCTCAATGATATCTGCACACGCTTTTGTAAACCCTGGTATCGCTGGTAACAAGAATTAAACCGAGATTTGTCTTGCTATGTTTGAAACTTCTCTCAAGCCAATGGACGATTTTGTACAGGTTATACCCCATTGTTCAACTTCGCGGACTAAAATAAGAACTGGATGAGGATTTATCGATATAGGTACTGAGCTCATAGAGTCGTCGTAACACGACCTGCTTAGCATTCCGCAGGTAATGGGTTCGATTCCCGTTGCCGTGTACTCTGTATGAGGTTTTTTTAGGGGGTTTTCCTCATACATATGTAGCGGCACGGTCGCTGCGCATACGCACACTATGTGTGGCTACTTAGGCCATTGCTGGGGTAGTATCTTCCCCCTAAGAACCGTTCGTTCCGATCCTATCCTGAGCACACCCATCCTTAATCCTATCATGCATATATACACAATGTATGTATGTATGCTGAGAATCCATGATTGTGGCTGAAGGAGCATGGATAGCTCAAGGAACCCTCCCTCCCCCTTGGGGAGGGAATTAAATACATGACCTTTTCCTTTTCGATATAGGTTTGTTTATACGCCTACTTTATTGTTATAAAAAACTTAGATTAAAACTAACAAAAAAAGAAATTTGCGTTTTTTATTTTGTCACTAAAACGGAGACGACAATATATTTTATATTCCGGCGTGTCGTAATGACATTATTAAGGATTTCATTTTTAGTGTCAAAATGGCACACTTTATTGGACTAAGTACTATAATGATTTCATTATAGTACTAAGTACTATAATGAAAAAAGTGTATAGGTATAGTAGGCAAAGATATTTAAATTAGGCTACGTTTACACTTGGCGGAAATCTACTTGCCGTCACTAAAGCTTGTCATTAGGTAAACTCAAATGCAACAGGAAATTTTATTAAACAAAAATCGCCGGAATATAAAATTTGGTATGAAATATGGATCATAAACAACCATTATGGCACACGCCTCGTCTGATAATAATCAGGGCGAGTACCTTAATGATTGTTATTATGATCCTTATAACATAAATATCTATATCGCCACAACGGTTTATAATTACTATCCGTAAGAAAACAAGGTAGCATCTCATACCCGGTACGGCTCAATTAACCCTACTACAACTAACCCACCACCATTTATCAAAGTCTATTAATAATTAAAAAATAACAAGAAACATTACATGGGAATATTCCGCCTCTTTTCATATGTTCGACTAAAAGAAGTATCATATTTTGAAATATTTATTCGTCCGTAGCAAATCCTCTATGTCTCGAATTTCAACGTAACAGTGATTTCTCGGTATGCTTTAGTGTAATTAATTACCAATCCGTGACATTTTACCCAATTTTGCGCTAGACGATTTGTTAGGATCTATTCGAGCACCGGTATTTCGAACAGTATGGTAGTACACCACCATCACGCAGTTTAGAGCTTTAGCTATGATGTACGGTCTGACTTAAATCTATATAATCGTTTCCATTTCCGGGCACTACAAACTCTATTGGGGCGTCATCACTAAGAGCTGATAAGGGTTTGTAAAATATCCATTCACCACTCTCGATAATTGTCTGCATCGATGGTAAAGCGAACAAATCCAATTCGGACTTAACGCATTCACATGATTGGGCATGTAGATAAGCCATTACCTTGAAAATATATTGTCGTAAGTAGGTTTATTCTTCTTAGCGGCAACAGCTCTCGCTAGAGCTGAAGTACTCTTTTACAGCCCGAACCCTCCATCATTTTATCGATTTTCTCATCGGATTTACGTTTAAGATTTCTACCTGCCTCGTGAAATCTTTCTTGAAACGATTTCTTAACAGGTCGATCCTCTATGACGTCACCAAGAATATTAGCACCCGTTCTGAGAGCTTCTTTTCCAATGGCCTTTGCACCAAACTTAAATAACGGTATTGCACTTCTAAACATAACACCTAGCCAGCTTCCTATTCCCTGACCACGTTGATATGGTGCTCTTCTGTAAATGGAGCCGATACCCACACCGGCCTGATTCATATAACAAACCATTATTGCACTTGGTTGGTGGTTATTTGGCTCGTTGGAAATTTCTTCAATGTTGTCATAATTCCCTGAGGCGAAACGTAACACACACTATCCGTCCTCAATATAAATGGCTTTCTTGTTGTCATGTTGGTAATGCGATGGAGCCTTTTTTAATATCGTCTCTACAACATCCTCTTCTCCTGCGGATGGATCAATTCTATAATAAATTCAATTGTCTGTCGCACTTACAGCGGTAAAAGAACAAGGGTACTGAATTTCCGAGATGCCTACAAACTATTCGTTTTGGCAGTTGTGTAATAAAACTTGACGTCATATTGTCGGGAAAGGCAGTCATGGAACTATTACTTAATAAGGTGAGATAAAACTCCATTTTATATATCTCTCAGCTGCGAAGCTAATACCCAGCTATTAAATTTGTCACTGTATCCACGCCACTAGACCAGGTTTTGTTTATATGGTCTGCGGTCCTTCTCTGCTACAATCTTATCGACTTTGAATAGGGTGCCTTTATGAACCGTAACAACTTGCTCACAGCACTAATTGTAAAAACTTCCTCGCTCCAATTCTATCCTTTAGTTGGACAGCTTAGGTACTACTTAAGATTATACAGGGCGATTCAATAATTTTACAAAATATTAAATATAACGGTGTAAGTCGAAAAACCTTTCTTTTTTCCATCGCCCTGTATCTAAAAATTGACTCGGTGAAGGTATATTGATTTTAAAATCTTGGAATACAGCATATTATAATGATTTTGTTCCTAAAGTTTCGCTTTAATCCTATGAGTAGATTTGAAGATAGAGTCTGGCAAGTTTCACCAAGACAGGTCAAATGAAACTGTCGTGGCGTTTTTAAATTCTTATGAAAAATGGAATTTGGTAAAAATTTTTAATTTTCTGATATGTATGAGTTCTCTACGTACTCATCAATATGGTTCATGAGCACTAAATCATCCAGTGGCTAGTTAAAGTGTTAAAGTTTCAAAATACCACGATTCGCATGTTCATTATTTTTTATTTGAAATTACTACGTTTATTTTTCCTTCAAAATGCGATTTTTGCATCTTTATGGGATATGTAGATATACACAAAGGGTATAAGTGATTCTTAGTTACAGGGTGATACACAGTTTAACGTTATAGCTTTTAAAAAAAATTTTGTTTTGTAACAGCCACATAATTGCTACTGTGGTGTCATATTATGTAAGTTAAGTTAATGGTTAAAAATACATATTATACAGGGTGAAAATACATATTATACAGGGCGATAGATAAGTTCTGTCTTAATCATGAACTCTTTGTGTATATCAACATATCCCATAAAGATGCAAAAATCGCATTTGAAGAAAAAATTAACGTAGTAATTTCAAACATAAAATAATGAGCATGCGAATCGTGATATTTTGAAACTTTAACACCATAACTAGTCACAGGATGATTTTGAGCTTATGAACAATATTGACGAGTACGTCGAGAACTAATACATATCAGAAAATAATACATTTTTATAAAATGCCACTTTCCATAAGGATTTAAAAACACTGACAGTTTCATTTGACGTGTCTTGGTAAAACTTGGCAGACTCTATCTGCAAATTTACTCATAGGATTGAACCGAAACTTTATGAACAAAATCATTATAATATGCTGGATTCGCAGATTTTAAAATCAATATACCTTGACCGAGTCAATTTTTAGATACATGATGATGAAAAAAAGAAAGGTTTTTCGACTTATTGTTATATTTAGTATTTTGCAAAATTATTGAATCGCCCTGTATAATCTTAAGTAGTACCTAATCTGTCTAACTAAAGGATAACATGAAGTCAAAATCAATTCCCACATACAGAGGGTTCCGTTATTTGATTTTACAAAGAATTGATGATTGGGACAAAACTTATGAATCACCTTGTTTAATAACTATTTACTTAACCAACACAATATCATATCCAATAAAGAGTCCTTCACAGTAGCAATTATGTGGCTGTAATAAAACAAAATATTTTTTTTAAAAAACTGTAATGTCAAAATGTGTACCACCCTGTAAATAAGATTGAATGGCACCCTTTGTGTACAACTACATATCCTATAAAGATGTAAACATCGCATTTAGAAGATAAAATGAACATCAGTACTTTCAAACCAAAATAATGAACATGGCAGAGTAAGTATTTTGAAACTTTAACACCCTGTATTTCTAAAACTAGCCATAGTATGACTTTGTGCCTATGAACAATATTGATGAGTACGACAAGAACTAACCATATAAAAAAATTAGACATTTTAACCGAAGGCCACTTTCGATAAAAAATGGCGTGGTTCTTTTGATCTTGGTTCATAATTTCTAAAATAATGATAATGTTAAATTGTCAAAAAAATATTGGTCATAGCTGTGTTGTAACAAAATCAATTGATTATGGTTGTTTGTGGTTTGTAACTATAAAATTTTGACATTTCCGTGGGGAAAAGTGCCATAGCTTGTACTTTTACCACTTTAAATTATTACTTTTCCAACGTATATCAAAGAAATTAAGAAAAGGCCTGCTTTGCGTACAAAACTTTGTGTAGAAAAGCGTGTTTTTCATAGTGATTGTGGAAAATAATAATTATACCATTACATTAAGTTCCAAAAATTTACGGCTTGGTCACAAAACGCCATCTACAGACTAGAAAAAAAAATAAACCGATAGTGTTAATGCTTTATTAAAAGCACCGAAGCAGCCTTTCTCAAATGAAACTTGGTTTATTAAAATCGCTTAAGTTAAAAAGAAGTCATGACATTTGCCCTCCCCCGATTTAACAAAATAGATAAAAATGCTAAAAACAGAAAATGTGTCTAAGCTTACGTAGTTTAAATAAAACCATTTTGGACATATCTTGATAATGCCGATTCAAGAGAAAAATCCGATTTTCTAATTTGGTGTTGGTGTACGCCAACAACAGTCATCGTAGGAAATTGAAACTAATCTCCAGCCATTTCTCCAGGTCCTTTTTACTATCAATAGTTTTTTCCCGACAATGTGCGATGCGTAGTTTCTCATATACTGCCGGCCTCCTTTATTCACCCGGTACAATTTAAAATTTTTTTTTTTAATTTTTGTACACGCGCTCTCAATATTTAAATATAACACAGTATGCGTCAAATAAACAGTATCGCAAACAACTTTATTAATTGTTTTAATCTTTGTAATTTACACGTGCAGATCGTTGAACATATTCATAAAAAGTGGTTGACGCAGTTGTTGGAAATAAGTTATTATTGTGTCCCGTTGTTCTGCAACATCCACGATTAAAGATTCTGTTTCCAAAATGCTTGCAAGCAAGTTCTAATGAGACCCTCGCTGTATCGTGTTGAAATCATCGCCTGTTCAACTATTCGTGCGCGGAGAAAATTTTTTGAATCTCTCACAAAAGGTATGACGATGTTCTCCTTGTAATGCTCTTGACTGACAGTAACTGTGCGTTGATTCCCGTCCTCAAAAAAATAACGACCTATTATACGATGCCCCGATACGGCACACCAAATCGTAACTCGAGCACTATGAACGGGTTTTTCTACAATAAGGTCAAGGCGTTCAAATCGAAGAAATCGAGTTCTTTGTATATTAATATACCCATTTAAGCGACCATGACTTTCGTTTGAAAGCCATAAATTTTTCAAGAAATCGGTATCTTCGTATACTAGGATCAACATGCGTCCACAATGAACTTTTCTTGCACGTTTGTGCACAACGTTTAGTCGTTGTCCAGTTCGAATGCAATATGGATAACCATCAATGCCCTTGATCACTCTACGTGTGCATGTTTCAATGACGTTTAATTTGTACGCAATTCATCGAAAATTTCTTTATGGAGACTGCAAAACCTGGCCAAGAACCCGTTCTTCATCATTGTGTACAAACTATTCTTCCACGACCTGAAGAACCCTTGCGCACTACCTGTGCGGCAAAATTTCTCAATAATTGCTAATATTACGCTTTTACTGGGTGCAGATTCATTAAATTCTTCAAAAACTTGTTTCAAACTTGGACCACTTCCATATGAACGGAAATAATGTTCCACTGTAAATACTGTTTCCTCAGTTCTTAGAACCATTTTCAGAACGATTGCAAAACAAGCGTAGTATTGTTATGACAGATAATGACAAACAAGCCAATCATAACAAACATACATCGCCCAAGCCATTCCGTGGCCCTTCATATTTCGGTAGTGTTTATTTTAGCGAATATCGTATATACAGGGTAGCCAAATGAGATTGTACAAAATCCAAAAATTAGGATATTTCAAAATACTACAGGACCACCAAAAATTTTTTGGCATTTTAAAATAAACCAGTGGCGGGGTAATTGTTTCGAAAAACAATTGAATATCTCTAAAACCAAAGGAGATAGACCCATACAATTTGGTATCAAATGAAAGCATGTTTCATGGGCTTTCCAAAAATGTAATAATATATGGGGCGTTCCATCTAAAAAAGTATAAGTTTAGTTTGCTCCAAGAACATGAAACACCATGTATGATCAAAAATATTTTTAAAATGTAGTGCCTATTGGTTCAAAAATCATTTCTCGACTTATTTCGCCTTTATACAGTCTTCTACCCCCTCCTAGCTTGGCCACCCTGTATACAAATTAAATATATAAAAATTATTTTTATTACAATGATTGTGTTTACTCTAAATATGAGTTAATATTTTTCCATCAAAAACGTTCTATTAAATAGCTTTGTTATTAGTCTTGCTTATATAAGTAAAAGTAACTACATTTTAATTTCGTGTTATGATAGCAGCGTAAACAATGTGTTAATAGAATATCTTAAAATTAATTCAAAAGTCCCAAGATGCAAACCGTGAAGTTTACTTAAACAACGTTTTAACTAAATGTATTTGTGTTTAAACCAACAATACATTTACTTTCCGAATTTCCATTATACGCATATTTAAAGTTTTCAGACTTTGTTATCTATGTTTATTTTCTGGTTCCAGAATTTTAGATATAACTAATTTCCCCAACAGATAAATGAAAATAAGGTGATCTAAGAATAAGTACGTTATGGCTTCTGTGTAGCCACATTTTTTAAGCGTACGCTCTTCTTTAACTCCAACCAATTGTGATTAATTTGTAAAGCACCATTTTTGTTGTGTTCGTCTGGAAAATTTGTGTTTTCCAACTGTCTAAATAAATATACCTAATATTATTTATTTTGCTTGAAATACGATCGGGTACATAATTTATTTCACTACAGTTAATACGAGTATCTGTAAACAATTGTCTGTGGTAATACGAGTACACTAAGCGCAACGAAAATAGTTGAATATTATACATGAAAAATATTACCTAAAAACCGAATGAATTTAATTTGATTTGTCAGATTTTCTTGACTCATTGGGTATATTTAGTGTTATACTGTAGGTACGAGTGACGTATTGTATGAACGTTTGTACAGAACATTTTTTCTGTATAACTTTCAAGTTTGGTGTAATTCTGGCAATAAAGCAATGAATGTCATGTAAAAGGATACTGTATGTTGTATAAAAAGATTGTGAGTTGAAAAAATTCAATTTGATAATAAATAATATTTTGCTAAGATTAATGGAATTTCAATAATGTAATAAAGTGTAGAATGAAAATGTATGTGTGGTACTGCAATACCACACCGCATTAGGCGTCGTGCAGACTCACCAAGGTAAGCGGGTTGCCAAACTAACTGCAGTGGAAATGGGCGAGTTCGACATAAGACGTAAAATAGTTAAAATTTGGTTTCAAACATACTACACTTACCATAAAATAACAAATAACAAATTTCTTCCTAGGCGCCACCACAATCTTAAATTTCCGTAAACCAAATAGTGGAAGATAGAATTGTAACCTACTCGATAGAATCAAACACAATCCAAGTGCAAAAAATCCAGTTGTACTACATCGCTTCCACTTTAATAGAGCACGTTGAACATCGTCTTCGTAATCTTAATAAAATTATGAAACATACGCGTTGCCGCAAACTTATCGATCACACTCTGTATATTCATAAAATCATAGTAATAAAACGTTATCTGGATACTTTCTAATTTACCCTCGTTTACGCATAGACTAACATTTATAACAAAAATTCAGAAATGAATAAATGTTACCCAGTTTGGAAAAAATTTAATTCGGTGTATTAGTTTCTCATTTGTTTATTAATTATTCCAAGAATCATTATTCATTTTATCAAATACATAAATAAAAAGTTTATCTCGAGCAGGATTTCAACCTACGACCTAAAGATACTTTGCCAGAGTACCTTACTAACCAACTGTGCTGTCGGGATACAAGCCCCAATTGATGTAAACTTTGTGTTTATATATGTAGAATTGACGTAAATGCTAAATAAATCACATATTTTCTTTTGAACTTATTCGTTCCTAAAAATGTATTTAAACCTTCCCAGTATGAATAAATCGGTACAGCTGAAATCTAAAATTTCTACTTAATAAGTAAACCGTGATCAGTGTTGTGTATTCAGTGACTTGATGAATACAATAATGAAAACAAATCAAATTTTGTAATCGATCTGACTCAAAATATGCAAGTTATAGATCCTTTAGCCAAAATGACAAAGTTTGATTTTTCTTTGAACGGAGTAGTCCTTTACGTAGCTTCACATTTAAAGGAAAACAGTGAAACCTAATAATATAGTGTTGGTTCTCTTTTAAAACTATAAACTGTAAGGAGGGTCGATCACAATTTCAACAAAAAAAAATTAACTAATCGAACTGTAATTACTAATTTTGTAAAAACATTTACTTCCGAGAAGCAAAAAAAAATCAATTCTTATAGATTAGAGTCCTTAAATCTTATAATCTAAACATATAATAACATATGGAGATTGATTATGCGTACATGAAGTTACAATGTAAACAATACGTATCCAAAGGTAGTCAAACTTCCACCATTCAAAAATCTGAAATTATTCCTATTTATATAAATTCCGTAGTCCCTTATCAGGTGTAATGTCGTATCCACTGGGGTTGATTTGTTTTAATTAATCCACTATTTTCTAACTTAGATGTCCCTGTTCATTTTACGCCTTTAAACGCGTATAAAAATTGGCAATTTGATTTACTGAATTCTAACATATGTCATAATTTTTTAATTACCATTGAACACTTTATTCTTAACAATCGATTAAGTGCTGTTAATAATCGCACATATATTTACCTCAATAACATTAATGTCCAGTATTGACAATTTTAATTTTCAAAGCTTAACACACCTTTATTTAATTACATAAAGAATCACTTCAAATTCCTTCACGGTCGTGCTGGTACACAATACTTTCTTTTAATGCTGATTGGTATTTATTACAAAACTGTTTAAATACTTGCTAAATTTTGGAAAAGCTCAATAGCAATTTCCAATTCTCATTAATCATTTCATTTGTAAATATCTAAATACTTCATCCCAAAATTGGGTTTTCGCAATGCACTGCGCACTAATTATTTACAAACAAAGACTCAGCATAGATCGTTATGCTCACACAAAATACTCGCGATCAGTTTGTCGAGTATAACTCAAGCCAATTGTGTTCGTGTTCTACCCAGTCACTCCACATTATATACATGCGGTCACCAATTTTTCAAAACGTCATCATATTTATCCCGCTCAAACCAAGACAGCTTGTCCCAAAGGAGTTTCTAACGCGCGTCTCTGCGGGGCAGGTACGTGAAAACGCACCCCAAACGCAATGGAAACTTCAAAATTGCTGCCATATTAAAATTTTTACAGAAATCTTAATAATACTTCGAAAGATTCCAATTTCGAATTCATATTTACTCCACATCACATTCATATCTGGATTGAACTTTTTATGAAAGTTCCACATGTGAACCAACTTTCCTTTCGCAAAATTCAGTAAATTCTACCACCACTTGTCCTTGGCATGCATACAATTTTTCATAGTGAAATATGGCATTTATATAAGTATATATATATATATATATATATATATATATATATATATATATATATATATATATATATATATATATTCTTCCTCTACACTTTCACACAAATTCAACATATTATGATTTCACACGCTATCCATTCGCATTTCTTAAGATACTGCAGCCAAACATAATAGCATTTATTCATTATCGTCTGAATAGGGGCTTTACTAAATATTATTAAAATGTGATGCTTCAACTTATACATTTTTATACAAAATTTAAATACTCAAAGCTTTACTAAAAACCGATTTACATTATGTATTTAAAAAAAAAAATTCTCTCGTGCAAACCCATATAACCAGTGCGTCAAAATAGTTTCACAACATAAATTAGAACTTTATGATGGAAAATTCTACGTTTGATTCAAGGGTAAATAGCATTGAAACCTCTTAAATACTTCGAAAAAATGTTTCGCACATAAATGAGACTTACATGTAAAGTTGACTTTGGTTTTGAACGTAGTTTTAGTGGCTTTGGATATCGAATTTGGAAAGTTCACAGTTACTAAGTCTCGATATGTATATCCTCTATTTTACTTGCATCATAATCTTCATTTACTGTGGCAAACACTCGTTTTTTAAAAGAGTTCCCTGTAACAATGTAATTAAATGGTCATACCTATATATAATTGAGTGTACTTACTTCTCTTTGTTAGTGTGCCATTTTGCTTTTGGCGTTTGGTACACAATATCGTTGCTAGATACCCAGGTCCTTATCGAAGCAATAATGTTTGAATATTAGTTAAAAAGCATCACCCAATATTATAAGATAATTCGGTTTTAGAGTGCATGGGATTGATCTGTGTGGCATGTTTGGTTCTATATTGGATTGCTTTAGTAACTGCATTTCTGGAATGTCCCAGCTTGTCACTGTTGGTCACTTTCTTCTTAATAAAATGGTCAATCTTGGGAAATTTTATTTAAATAATTTCGTAGTAGAGGGTTTCTACGCTCAATTTTTTCAGCAACAAACGTTGCCCATATGGAGCACTTCGGTTATTCTTTTATACACCACCGCCTATTACTCTACCATAAACAATGTATTTTTTTACAGTCTCCTGAAATCCCTCCGAAATAATTGCCGCTTCCATTGAGGTTGACGTTTTATTCCAATTTCTAAAACATTTGTGTTCTCTGCAATGCTCTGATTTTTGACAGATAACACAATATGTATTTTTAACGTTGACACGCGAAATCCTTTTTGTTCGTGCGTCAATTATGCACGCCTAAAAATGATACATTATTTCATATCCTGTTTTAGAAACCCAACAAAACTTACCACACCAGATAATGAATTATAGTTGGTGCAATAAGAACGCTTACTCCAAGTGCTATCAACTACTACCGAAATTATGAGCACTCCATATTCAGTTACATCTCCACATTCCTTAGCCAACCGAGCCTCTTCATTAGCAGCATCCTTCATAAAACGCTAGTTTTCTTCATCGATAACTTCACATAATATTTCATGGCATTTTGTGTACGTTTTATTTGTCATACACGGAATTTCCATAGCGGCAAATAGTTCTGACAGCTGGCAATGTCCAATTTCTGTTGCAATAGTTCCAGCAACTGCTGCTACGTTTAAACTACTTTGTGGTGTAGCATTTTCTGGAACATCTAAATGTAAATATTTTACGGAAACCTTCAATTTGTTCTGATAGAAGGGTTAGATCAGAAAATGTACAATCAAATCCTAAAAGAAAGAAATGAGCAATATGTCATTTTTATTTCCTAAATTTTTAACTTCATGTTTTATTTGTTGTAGTTGATTAAGGAAATATGACAATTCAACAATGTGTCTTCCTTTTAAAATATAATGAAATTAAACTTCGTGATTTTTTTCGAATTAATCATGACCAATTTGAGTTTTTATTATCGTTGGTAGAAAAAGAGTTGACCGTACAACCAAGCAATGGAGTGAGGAAACCGATTACACCACAAGAAAAATTAACAGTAACTTTGAGGTAGGGACATAATACACTCGACTTTTTGGTTTGGTATTTATTGATAACTGATTTTATTGTATGGCTATTTAAATAGATATCTTGCCACTGTTGAGTCCTTAAGATCGCTATCATTCGCAGTTCGAATGCGAAAAATCAATTAGGTGCTATAGTAAAAAATACACTGGCATTGTTGAAAACTAAATTGGTGCTAATTTTTTTAAAAGGCTCCAATATCATTGATTTTCAACAAAAAGCAGCAGAATTTGCTTATAGATGGAATTTTCCAAATTGTATCTCACCTATTGACGGATACATATTCGTATTCGAATTCCGAATAATTCGGGTTCATTATTCCACGATTACAAAGACGTTTTTTCCACTGTACTTTTGGCAATGGTGGATTCAAACTATAAATTTATTACTGTTGATGTTGGATCCTTTGGAAAAGAAGGAGATAGCGGAATATGTTTGAAACCAACATGGGGCAACAAGTTTTAAAGACTCATTCGAATTTCCAGAGGCTTGTAAACTTCCTGGGTCAGATAAGATAGTACCTCATGTAATAGTAGGTGATGAAGCTTTCCGTTTACACAAACATATTATGAAGCCATACACCAAAAGATCTGCAAGAGAAAATCATTCAGTGCTGTCTTTAATTATAGATTGAGTCGTGCTCGAAGAGTAACGGAGAATGTATTTGGGTTATTGAATCAAATTTTTAGAATATTTTATCAGCCAATTCATTTGGAGACGACAACTATTGACGATCTGGTATGAGTATGTTGCTGTCTACATAATATGCTACTTGAGGGATATTTAGAGACAAATAATTCTTTGAATTTGATACTGCAAGGCAAACACCAATTAACAATATGATACCAACTTCTCGTCGAGGAGGTTTTTCAAGTATTGAAGGTTTTGAAACAAGAGATTTATATAAAGAATTTTTCAACAGCGAAGGAGCGGTTTCCTGGTAACCAAAGGATTAAAATTCAATCGAAATTTTTTAAACTAGTTTTTGTTCAATTTTGTTGTACTGTATACTATTTTATTTTATTTTGCCACGATAATGTTCTTTATACGCCTCCAAATGCGGGCGTAATGTGGTCTTTATAGCACGGAAATGTCATTGATGCTAAGCAGCATGATTGACAGCAAACACATGCCATGATATATAATAGCAATATCACAGTATCTTAGTAATAACAAATTAGCCTACTGTCGACTTTATTTCACTGCATTTGCATTTAAAAACTTGCCGAAAATACTGAATCTTTTTAATATTTTGTTCCAGTTTCATGGCGCAAAATAAAATAAAACATTAATTACCACGGCATAATTAGATTACGGCTCTCAGGAATATAAAAGCCCTCCGCTTCGCGTCGGGTTTTTAACATTCCCTCGAGCCATAATCTTCTGATTATGCCCTTAATACATAAATATCTATTAATATTCAATTTTTATTGGATTTTCTTGTCAAAGGAAATGTGTCAATATTGTCTTTAATATAATTAATTGTACTTTAATTTCCATATATTTTTTCCTGCTTACAATATTTTGTTTTATTAATTTTTTAGAAGTATTTAAGAATTCAGAAGTGTATATAATATTGGCTCAATATATAGATATTTTTTGCATTTTAAATTTTTAATTAATACTTAACATTAATTTATACAATGGTATAACAATAAACATACCTACTTTATTTATGTGAATCATTCTACTTTTAATAGGTTGAATCATCAAATTCAAATGTACTAAATTATGAACAAGAAGAGCCCGAATACACACTAGTTGCTGATGGTGGTGAGGGTTGATCTAACTACTTTCTGATAAATGTTCCAAATTATTGAGTGATTGGATAGCCAGTGGATATATGGGTTTTTCAGGAACTGAATTTTAACTGTCATAGCTTAAAGTTTTAAAAAATATGTCAATTTCGTCAAAGTTACTTTCTCTCTTCAAAAGTTGTTCATTTTGTTCTTGTATTTTTTATTAACAAGTTCCGTTCTTCTGACCTTTTGATAAATGCATCTGCATCTTTGTTTGTCTTTGAGATGCCGCGTTTTTTTGTTGCTGGTTGTTTTGGTGGGCTGAACATTTAGGGTGAGTCGTCCTCTATTTCATTTGATGTATTTTCAAGTGTTTCTCCTTCATGTAAAATACCAACAGGTCCTTGTGATTCATTTCTGGACAAGTTAGAAGCCGACCTGATAATTTAACATATATTTAACTACCTAAATGTACACAGAATTTAAAATAAGAAAAAATAATTGTATACAACGACAAGAAGTTATTATCGTTGTAGTTAAGACTAGGTCGATAAAATATTCCAAAAATTATAATTAGATTCTTTTCGTATATACAATATGAGGTGCCAAAAACCATTCTTTTTTATTAGATGCTGCCGATTCTGTACACAGCTCCTCGAATAAGAGTCATTGATGTTCTTCCAGCGTTTTTTTTGTATCGTCCACTAGATGATTAGAATTAATTGAAACAAAATTATTTGATTTTATATTTAAATAATACTAAGTAAATGTTGTATTCATTATTTTTTTATTTACATGCAAGATTTTCCAATTTTAGTTGGTATATCTTTCCATATACCATCTTTGATTACATTATTTTTATAATTTGCGTGTCATTGTATAAAACGGGGTTGTTTTGTTGTTTCATCTTCTGAGGGTAAAAATATTAATTTCGATATTTGATGTCGCTCAGGTGTGTCGCGGCGTACTGCTCTTGGACCAGTTGTGTCGTCGGCCGCAGCGACTGAAAGTCCGGTCGCGACGACATTGTGATAGGATCACGATTTTCTAGCGATTTACCGTCATATTTTTGTTGTCAAGTTGAGTTTCATGAATAGATTTGTTTTACGTGTGTTGCGACCTTTAAGGAAGGTGTGTGGCTAGCTTAAGTTTTTTTGTTTGTGAATTATTATTCCGTAATTTAGATTGTTTTCCGTATTATTCCCCGTTTATTGAATGTTGAGTACCGTATTATTTGTAAATAGTTGTATATAAGTTTAAATAAGGTTTATTTCGTTTGATTTCCTTAAAATTAAGTAACTTAAAGAAAGAATGTAGATTTATATGTGTTTGATGTCGGTCTGGCGACATGAAGTAGAGTAAGTGTTGTGGTTCAGCTTAATATTGAGTATGTTGGTTTTAAATCATAGAGGTAGAATGTGAGACTAATTGTTTGTACTTTAATGAAAATACGGAGATATTTTGCACGTTGATTCTGCTGACGTTTACACTTTTGAAAACTATCGAGTCCTTACGATGGGAAACGAAGTTTGTGTGTAGGGGTATCAAATCTTCTCCTTCCGTTTTTTTAATTGGTGGAACTAAATTAAATGAGTTTTTTTTTTGAGTGGTGGGATTCAAAAATCCAAGATGGATTTTTGGATATAATTTGCAGGATTCTAAAACTGATCGCGCTCTCGAGTAGTAGTACGGTGACGCTTGTTGTTACGCTTTAAGGGGTGGTTTAGAACGTTGATATATTGGACCTTTTGGTGTTTAACGAACGTACTTTTGTGTTTTAAGGGTAGTTATCTACTTTTTGGAAGAAAACCTGTGAAGGGATTTTATTTGTTCAATCACCAAAGGATTAGACCCAGTGCCGATTTCGATTTGACGTAATCAAGTTACCTAGAGATCATCGTCGTGTTATATTAGTGCTCCTGTGAACTCAGTGGCTTATATCGCTTCAGCGGATTTATAAAATTAACGTTCTTGAAGTGCCACTTAATTGCCGTGCGAAGCGTGTTGAAATATATAAAGAAACTTTCGCAGTATATTAAAATTATAAGTTATAACCTTTTGGATTGTTAGTATAAAGAAAACTATTTGAAAGATAAAAGTTAACAAGCAAGTTGAGCGCACAAATTATTATCTTAAAAGAAGTTTCTAATTAATACAGTAACATTTTACCGAGATTCAATCAAGGAATCGTTTGTGTACAAAAGAATATTAGTCAACATTTGCATTCATCATTTTGTCAGAGCAGGGAGATTCCATATCCGTGGTAGCAGTAATCGATCACCTGGTTCGTTTTCAATTGTTGTGACACAGGAGAGGTGTTAATCTAGACATTAAGGTAGTATAAACATTGTGTTTTTTTATTGAATATTTTCAAGATTTCTTGTGTGTACCTCGAATTGTTTTTTTTGTTGACGCAGGTTTGAAAGCGGAGTCGTGTATCTTTTAATTTAAGTTGTTGTTTTGGTATAGTTATTGTAAATAATCATAGCTCTGACGCTCCGCCTTCACACTTTTTAATTTTAGTATTAACGGGCACTTGACCCTATAGTGGTGTGGGTAAATAATCCACGATATATATATATATATATATATATATATATATATATATATATATATATATATATATATATATACTATAGATTAAGCAATTTAGAACGGCGTTACGCAGGATCCTGGCCAGACATTCTGTCGCCCGTTAAGAATTTATCTTATATACGCTTTATCGTGTGTTCACATTTATATTATATTATTTTTTTATCTTATTATAGCTTTGTTAGGTTTTAGAAATTTGTTTTAATTCTGTGAAAACCCTTTTGTGTTACATAAAAGTTTTTTTTGCAAATTGCAAGTTTACCGGTAATTTAGAAGCGTAAATTTTAATGTAACGAAGTGACAGTTTTTTTTTATTGAGTAATAGAATTAATGATATTTAGTGTTTTATTTGATTTTTTTGTTGAGTATTAATTCATTTAGAGTGCATTCTATAGCTTGTTTTTTTTTGTTGTTAAGATTATTAGTTAACGCCTTATTATTTACACCAAGGCGTAGTAAAGTAACGTAACTTTTTTTAGTGTTTATCACGCTTTTGTTTGTCAAGCGTGTAGTGCTATTTTGAAGCCCGATTTCAGGTGGTTTGCTGAGCTGTTGTCGAGGAGACCTGGGATTGATTGCGGATAGGTAATCGTATGTTTTTTGTATGTTTAGACACGCTATGTACTGGTAATTTTGGCACGACGTCCCTTATTTTGACTACCAAACATTCTGGCGTCCTTAACCGAACCGATTATGTCTTCATCCCCTATTTTGACTTACGTACGATTTAATATTCTGGATGTGTAAAATTTATTAACATCATACCCATACCCATACGCTGACTAGTCGGGGCAAAAAGGCCACTTTTGTCTGTAATCCCGTTCTACCACCCGTTTATACCGTTACAACATGTCGCGCATTACAAACCTGTTCATACAGTTTCAATAAAACCACAAGTGAGCGACTTGTCGCGTCTTGGAAATCGTACCTTCGGTTTTCATAATATTACGAAATTGTTAAAAACAAGACGAATAATCATTTATCGGTTACAATTCTAAAAATATAATGAATCCATCTAAACAATTTTTAAAATATTAAAAGTAAAGGTAACGTATAAGTCATTCATGGGCTAAAGCGGTGAGCTAAACTTTATTTCAGGTCACTAGTGACTTATAGTTTCATTTGAACACTCAATGTTGTTTTTTTCATTTTTTTAATTCCTTTCACTTAACTTCTCTTTAAAGACTACCTTACAAACCTATTTATTGATATTAACATTATGTTGAATGTGACATCAGATTTGTTTTGTAGAACACTGTACTGCGACAGACTGCAGCTGTTCCTTTTCTGGGCATTTGCCTCATTGTATTATTTTTCCTGAATTTTTTCGCAATGTCAATTGAAAAGAGATTAATTTTTCCCATATCCCCTGGGCAATTTTCACTCACCATGATATTTAAATGTGTTAATATGATTCCCGGCGGTCGCCAGAAGTGTTACTGAAGTACAAAGCATACTATGGCCAGTACATAAATCTTCACCTGTCAGACACATGTAGTCAAATAAAACGAATTTTCCAATGTTTTTTTTTGTAAAACTATGAAGCTTCCTGCATGGTATCGAGTATCAATATATGTATAAAATAATTGCCTTTGTAAACAATATTTATAATGTTGAAATAGGTCAATTCATCGTAAAGGCAAACACCGGTAATTTCTAGTATCAGCGCACTCTACGAAACCCCAAATAAATAACTAAAAGCAGGAATATTAAGTTAAATTGCTGCCCTTGACATCAGAGTTGTTTGGTCTTCTTAAGTTTGAACGTTCCAATTTTCAAACCTTTGAAATTAATTTTTATACTGTATTTCTAACTTCTCTGGAACAAACCTAAAATCAGCTTTTTTGACATCCACTAAATCCACCATTTTGCTATTAATTATTATTAAATAAATCAACTAATACATACATTTCATAAATTTTTATTGTTCTGCTAGAAATGGACCACCTATGTAATAAACTATTATTATCTTTTACTTTATGAATTTGTAAAAAGAAAAACTGAATTGGTATTCAATTGGTCCATTCTTTGTGCAAAAACCATTACGATAAAAAATATAAGTTTATATTGTTGTTCTATTCAGTAGTATTACTCCAAAATTGAAATATAGATTTATTAACACCACATATGAAAAGGTTAAATAATCGTATTTAATACAGCTTCTTGTCCTTGTAGAAAAAGTTAACTAACACAAATGTTCCGGTTTATTTTTAAATTGTCATTATTTTATACTTAATTAGCGCAAAATAACAAAAAAACGTAACACAGCACATGTAACATTTAATACTTCTTAATTTTAACGACTAAATGATATACCATTTAAAAGCTTTACGTTAATAAACAATGCATTTTATTTATTACAATGAATAATGGGTTTAAGTTAAAAAAATGAATGAAACCTTTGTGTTAAAACAAAGTGTTAATTGCAAACACTCTGTACTTATAACAAGAGCTAAGCTTAACAGATGACAACGATTTATTTATAATACCTTTAGAAATTTGCTTATAACATAACTAACAAGCATCCATTAAGTGTATTGTTTCACATATGGTACATTCATGGATAAGTTTATTATTGTCAAAAGCACTAATAAAAATTTTAAAATATTGAGGATGACGTGTCACTTTGATTTTAATCGATGTTAGGATCAAAGGAGTATTATTTTAATTTTACAAATGTTTAAAGCTCTCCAATTTATGATGTTAACGTAGTTAGCCACTTTCTTGTATGCCATATTACATAGTTGGTCATTGATATTTCGCTACAGTTTATCTTTACGGCGGCAACGTTGTCGGGACTTACAAGTACCTAACATTAATACTCTGAAATTCTTCTCGTATTCTATTCTCCATATTATCTTGTGTGAAGAAGTCAATTTACTTAACTCTTCCCACCCATCTTGCAGGAAAATGGGTATTAAGATGATTATGAATTAATCTAGCGAGATGTACCGGAGCTCCATCATGTAACAACCACATTCTTTGACGAATGTTAAGAGGAACGTTTGCCAACAGTATGGTCCATGGAAAAAATGTGGTCCAATTACGTGATCTCCAACTATACCACCCCAAACATTCAAAGACCACCTAGTTTGGGATAGTCATCTTCGAGTAACTCTTGATGCAACTGGATACGGTATGGATGCATCTTATTTTTACGCAGCATTCTTCGGAGGGGCCTCACTAATATCATGCTGACGCGAGATTTCACATGTACTAACATGTGGATCATGCGAAACTTCAAGCATCACGTTAAATTCATTTTCCTCGTTAAGTAAAGGTTTTGTCCTTTCCTTTTTTTCATAAACTACAGAACCCGTGCGATTAAAACGATCTACTAATTTTTCCTACGTTATTTTCTCGGGTTGTCTTCATGCGGGATATCTTTCTTTGTAAATTCTTTGTGCTAATAAACAATTTTTGATACATTCTCCCAGTACCCATATCATGTGTGTTAATTCCTCAACAGGAAAGTCCATTTCAAACAGTATTTAAGTGTTTACAAATTAATAAACACTACACAATTTCAAAGAAGTTTGGTAAATGATAAGCTACTAATTATTATTATTACTGAATAATATCTATCTGTCATTTGTTCACGGCTAACTTGTTATAATAGAAATTGTCAAAAAAATCTCTTTCTGTTATTAAACTGAGAATATAATTAACATGTCACATGGTACATTTTTTATTACTTTCATTGGTTAAAATACAAAAACAAAATCTCAGAATAGGCTATTAAATCGGTAATAATTTTATCACCGCATGTTGACTATCACATGATTTTAATGAATAAAATAGTTTACTGACAAAGTGACAAAAAGTTTCAAAAAAATAAATAATTGTATTGATTATCTCGTAACTGTAATATTTACTATCAAAATGACACATCGTTTAAAATTGTAAACTTTAAAAAATATATTTTCTATTAATGTTTATTACATTCTCTTACTAAATATAACACGTGTTATGATTAATAATCGATGATACCACTCGTTAAACTCTGTTCATCGGTTTTAACTCGAACTATCACCGATGATAATCATAACACTAGTTATATTATCCCCGAAAATATCTCAGAAATGAACGATTTTAGCTATAGGGAATGTTTAATAGAAATGAAAGAATTCTATATTCAATTGGTGCAATAATAAAGAAATAGTACTTTCTCGTAACACTGTACCAATGTCAAACCGTTATGCCGGGAAAAAATATTGTTAGGTTGTTCTGTCGAGGATATACAGGACGTTGAAGTGAGAATGATTTTCGTGTACATTTGACCGTAACTTTAAAAAAAAGTATGTATTGTTCACCCTGGTAATATCCAACACCCTGTAAATACGAAAATAATTTTACAATGTGAAGTTTGAAGTTGCCTATAATTTTTGTAAATTACTTTTAATAACGGATATACCGTACTTCGACGCACTAATGCCGTACCCTGTACATATATATATATATATATATATATATATATATATATATATATATATATATATATATTGTAACATTAAAAGCGGCTGCCTAAGTATATAAACACTAAAACTGGGCCAACTTATAACATTAAAACAAAAGCGATGATGTAATAAACAATTTGTAATTGATGGAATAATTTTAATTAATAAAAAATTACCAAATATTAATCGCTACTGCCGTCGGCTCAATCGGAAGATGAAATAGGGAGAGTTCTAATATACTGAGTTTAATTAACATACCTGAAATACTGCATGCTTCTCATCTGCTTAATTATTTTCACTTAATTCAAAAAAATGTTATCTAAAAATTATGAAAAATTATAAAATCTCGAGCGCCATGTTGTCATATATATATATATATATATATATATATATATATATATATATATATATATATATATAGGAACAACAAAACCTAGTTAAGGAATAATAATAAACAATTTATCAAAATGAAAATAAAATAACATAATATACTTAAGTTTATTTAATATCTGATTGAAAACGTAAAAAAATCAGAAGTATTATACTATTCTAAAATTATATAAAAACATTACCTTTGAACGGTTCTGTCCATAAACTATAACTGGTAACTATGAAGCAGAATGGTGAACTTGGTGAGGTCAATGTCTTGCTTATTTATCCTTAATATATTGTGTCCATAAATTTATTGAATTTCTTTGAAGTTTAATTCGCCAAATTTATTTATAAAAGTATGTAGAACTTGCGTTGTAAAATGTAATTCAAGTAAAAATTGGCATTTAAACCAGAAAATAATAGAATAGTAAATTACTGACTTATACGTGCCATTAAAAATAATTATTATAAAAATGCCATATAAAAGTATGCATTAAAAAATATGAGTAAAATAATTGCATAATAAGTGAAATAGGAGTGCAAACTAAGTGCAAACTAAGTGCAAAATAAGTGCAAAATAAGTAAAATAGAAGTAAAATAGAAGTAAAACAGAAGTGCAAATAAGTAAAATAGGAGTAAAATAGAAGTGCCTAAAAAAACAAACAAATGCTTTAGTTTTAAATATAATGAATTAGAAAATAACTTACCATCACAATCTGACGGCACCAAATATAAAAAAATTAGGTAATAATCATGCTTACTGCTGGAACATTCAGCATTAAGTGAATTAAAAAAAAAAGCTTTCAGAATAACTCAAATGAGTATTCCCCCTAAAAGTATTTACGCGTTGCGTGGATACAATAATATAAATCCAATTTTTTAAGAAAGGGAACTATAACTATTTATGTAATATTACACCCAAAAGATATGTTCTAGGAAATGCAAATTAAGCTGCCATTCTCAATTCTACATATTAATAATTAAAAACTTTTCTAATATTACGCCAAATAAATGAACGATTCTTAAATTCATGTACTTTTTAATACAACCACAAAAAAGTTTGTTACAATATATATATATATATATATATATATACATATATTCTTATATTGAAATTTGGTAGAAACATTCACTATAACAGTTTGTAACATTTATACTTATATTAATTGAAACACACGTGTTATTGAAATATAATTACTATTTAATGAATTAATACAAGTGGTTTATTTGAACATATTGTAATTTATTTAACATTTATAACGGTTTGAAGATGTTACATTATACAAATATTGTTACCATTCTTAGACATAACAATTTTTATAATTATAAGAGTAAACTGTTCAAATAGTTATTAATTTAACCTTGATTACTGATTATATATAGTACCAGGTGTTAAATTAATACAATTTTATTTATAATTACCAGAAATTTACTATGTTCTTAACATTATAAAAATAGTTTTGGAATGTAGTTGACGTTACATAATGTAATCAACATCTTCCAAAACCCTGTTTTTATAAAAGTAGTTAATATGACTACAATTGTTTCAATTAATCTTAGTTAATGTAATCAACTTTAATGATGTTTTAGCAAATTTAACTATAATTAAAATTACAGTTCGTGATATGTTTTGTTATAAAATATATATATTCTTGTTTATGTTGTCCTTACTAATGTTCAAGTAATTATTGGAAAAATATGAATCACAAATATAACGTACTAGTTTAATTTTGTTGCCCATACTCAAATGCACCCCCCTATATTTTCTACGCCTAGTTTCAAATACACTATTTACATCTGTACAACTCACGTTACTAAAATTAAACGCTGCAAAGTCCAACTGAGGGTTAATGTCATAAGCATGTCTATTATAAAAATCATTATCTTTATCAAAAGGAATAGTGACAAAACAGTTTGTGTGAAGTGTCACGTAAAGTATTCACAAAACACGCATTGCTAATTTTTGAATTTAGAATTGTAACAAACCTTTTAAGTTGTGTTAAAATTTGCAATAATTTAAGCGACTTAGTTCATTTTTGTGTCATTTGAGTTGCATACCTTAGTGGCTGAAGCAAGCTTTTAGATATTTTAAAGTGGAGCTTGTACGTGCATTTAGTTGGCACATTGAGTTCGTGCGCGGACACCTTTTTGAGGTAGTTGTTGTTGTACGATAATAAAAGCAAGAAGCATCCATATTTGCTCTTGAATATTTTTATCAAAAGTGTCGTATATTTTTACGGCACTTTTTTCTTTTTTATAATGTTAAATTTTCCTTTTACGTAATTTCATTGTAATATTACGTTTCAATTTAACGAGGATGACGCAGTAGAAGTCTGTTGCTATGCATAAAAATTATAAATAAATGGTACATTGACCTGTTTAAATCAACCAAGTTTGGCTGTTTTGTAAAGGAATATACTTATTTGGGATCAACGAGTATCAAAACCCTGTTGTTTCCATTTTAAGATTAATTGCACAACCAAATTTGAAAGCGTGTAGTTGTCAGCATTTTGTTATCAGTAACCGTATATCAGTGACAACCAAAATTTAAAAGTACTATAGGTATTTCATTCTTAATCATTAGTTTATACGGTATTTTTAAGTTAATTCAGATTTACTAACATTAGTATTTAGATTTGCTACTTTATAACTTGAGTTAAAGATGTTTATAATAAACCTTGTTATTGTTTCCAATTTTACATTTATTACATTCACGGTTTACTTGTTTTCCCTAAAATAAATTGGCGTCCGATGTATTTTAACATTTATTTACAGGTTGAAGTTACACCTTTTTTTTGTAAAGCGAACATATCTAACCACACACACATTTTCTAATTAAAGCAAATCAAACTTTAAGAACATGACCCGTTTAATCGCCGACTGAGGCACAAAATCTTCTATTTATTATTAGAAGTATAAGTAATATTAGGGGTGAGATTATTAACAACAACCTCTACACCCAACAATTTTTATTATTACTAGAGAATGGCGTTATTAGTATCGGCGAATACAATTACAGACTCATTCTTAGTGAAATCTGATAACTCCTTCACATTTACTATCACTTGTTCATAAGTATCGCTTGGTTTAAGCAAACAACAAATTGAAAATTTACTTTGAGCTAAGGGCTTGCAGAACAACGCCCTTGGCTATCTGCCAGAATCAGTGCAGTTACTTCTTACAGAAACGTCCTTCATTGTGTATTTTAAGGGACATCACGTCTTTAAATAGTTCAAAGAAGAGGGAGGTTCAAATTATCTTTTTTCTCCTAATAGGGAAAGGTTACTTCTTACTGAAACGTACTTCATTGTGTATTTTAAATAGTTCAATGAAGAGGGAGGTACAAAATTCTTGACTTTATGGATATTATGCTTTTTTGCACTATTATTGTTTGTAGGGAGCACTATCTGCGTATAGTCCTCTATCAAGTCGGGGGCGTTGGACATCCCATCCAGTGGGCAAAGGTCATTACTTATAAAAGCGTCCTTCGCTGTGCATCCAGAAGTACCTGAGGTCTTTCAAGAGATCGAAGCAGTGGGAAGAACATTCTTGTGTACATTATCCTTCTTTTTAAAGTAGTTTTTAGGCAGCACTGTTTGGGTCGAAGCCTCTATTACGTCGAGGTGAAGTGAGATGTTTTTAGATCCAGAATGTCCTGACGAAAGGATTGATTAAGAGATTGGCATTGTTGTAGTTGTTCAGAAATGCACATTTTTTCGTCCAGACGGGATTGTTCCATGCTGATGCATTCCTCTAAGGTACATTCATGTTGCTTTTTAAGTCTAGATATATACTTTTGTGGAGAGTCAAGTTCTATACTTTGGTATTTTATAGTGTTACCTAAGAGAGTAATTTCCTTTTCCGCTATTTGCAGTTTGTCATCACAAGTGTAACGCATTAATTGCACTGTCCATTTGCATTATATTACACTAGTTTATTCTCTTAGACATTTTAATTAAGATAATTAATTTAAGAGATTAAGAATTAATTAAATTGATACGAATCGATACATGTTAAAATGTCTATAACTGCATACATATAAATGTTGTTAACGTTAATTGAATGCTATCTAGTCACTCATTTCATTTAGAAACAGTAAAAGTACTTACGATAATTTAAATGTTTTCATTATTACTGCATGTAATTTATTTGCCTGTAGGCACTGTATTTAATTCACTAATATTTTTCAATTAAATTTGTAACTTATTTATGATTTCCACAATTGTTGCACACATTCACGCTGTTATTATTATTACATCTAGAAGCTTGTTTATTGATTTGGGGTTATCACTCTCATTGAATAAGATACTACTAATCAGCGTTTTTGGATAACCATTGAGGTTTTTGTAAGTAAACTTGTTATTTGAAATTTTGCATATAGTCGCCTAAACTGCAAAACCTCGTATGTGCGGCTTGTCAAATTTTTCAGGAGAGGTAAAAACATACCGTAAAAAGACTTGATTACATTTTATATGGAGATATGGATTTATTTTAACTAAAAATACATAATTAGTATTATAACATCGCAAAAACAGAAAAAATAATAAATTCTTACTTGGTAAAATCACATACGAGTATTTGAACTTAAAATCAATAACAAAAAAAAGTTTACGAGGTGTTGAATTGGGTACAATATAGACATTAGTGTGATAAGCTATCGTAGTAATTCCAGAACTGTTTGTCCAACACCTGCTTTAACTGCTGTAAATGATGGAATTTCTCTACTTTAATTTTTTGTCGACATTTGTATAATTGGGTGATGGAGTATTGTGCAACTTTGGGTCTTTTAGGCAAGTTTTCCCATTCATCTAAGTAACACAGTTTATATTTTATCAAACCTTCTGGCTCGTACATAAAGGAATGAACATCTGTTACGTGGGGATCTCCAACAGTGATGCCTGGACGTATACTTGAATAATACTTAACTTTTGAGTAATCACGAAAATCTGAGTATCTCATGTACTTCACGTTATAGGGCATTTTACATCGCGATTCTCTGCAGACAGCGATATAATCCGTGGGCAGATATATGTCTCTATTTTTTAATTTCCTCTCAATCACGCTATGTACAGAGTCAACTTTCATTTGGGAATGTCCCTTCTTAAAATATTTTTGCATAATAATAACTTTTTTTTCAATTGCAAATTTTAGTAAGGTATTTGATAATGTAGCATTCTTGTTTTGGTATCCGCATCCATCGCTATAAATAATCATAGTTTTGGTGCTGGGTACTCTTGGTGAATGGCTTTCTAAGAAATCCCACAACATTGTAGCGAAATTATTTGCTTCCATGCCTCCTTGGGTCTCATCCCATAGATGACAAAGCACCTCTGAATTATGCAAGTTATAAATAGTATAGTTTTGTAATACATCGCACTAGCTTTTAACATAGGACCTAACTTAACAGCTTGAACGTCCACCATAAAAACAGCAACCTCGTTAGCATTTGTCTTACAAAGATCTTTGTCTGCTTGTTTTGATATGCGAGCTTGAATTTTGTTGGTTTGATGTTCCTGGTATGTATCTTCGTCTATATTGCCAAGCTTATGTGATATGAAGACGTCGCAACGGTCTTTTCGAGGTCTGAATATCTTAATGTTCATTTTCTCCATTTCGTTATTAAACACTAGTTGTGTCAGAGGAATTTCTTCTTTTCTAACCCAGTAATTCTTATATTCTCTATATAATTCAGCCTTACTCTGAAATGTAGGTTTCAAGTAGAGGCTGGATAGATGAACGACAGTAATGAGAGGGTATTTTGGTAATCTCTTGTAAAAAGGCTCTCATTATATTTCTTCTGATGCTCTTGGAATGTCGATTTCGCCCATTAGTAAAAACATTTTGTTCGGCTTCATTCATGCTATAACGTTTCCTACTATATTCTCTCACAGTCCACTCCTTGACACTCAGTGTTGACAAAAACATTTTCTTGCATACTCTAAGCTTCTGAGTGCGCTTTTTCAAGTAATAGACCGTTTCTCCTTGAGTTTTCCTTTCTTATTTTGCTGGGTACAAAATCAACTAAAGAGCTAATGTAGGTGCGCTTCATATCCCATGTTAACATATTCCAAAAATTTTCAAATAAAGCTTTTCTGTCATATTCGTCAAAAGACATACAAAAAAACGCTTTGGATTTCTTACAGGTATCGGACGTGCATCTAGGGCCCATCTTACGGGCAGGTCTATCTTGAAATTCATAGTTTCCAGAGTTATTCTTCTTCAAGCCTTTGTAGTCTTTCCCAAGCATTCTTAGTCTTGATGTCTTTGTTCTCGGGAAATTTTATCTTTTTTTGAGAAACCTTCTCAATTTTCTTCACTGCTCGACTGATTATAGTCTTCTTCATTTTTTCGTCATTAGTGTTATCATTCTGCCTTTGCTGCTCTTTTTCTATCCACCTTTGATGACTCTCTGTGTTATTTATTTCGACATCAAAAAATCGTTCCTCGTGGGTGTTTATGTTTTCGCTATCAACTGTTCCAAAGTTGATATCATCTTCGTCGCGACCAGGAGAAATTTCGTCTTTGTTCTTTTCATCTGCTGCACATTGTGTATTTTCCTGAATTTCCGCAGATGGAATGTTGGTGCATACCTCTTCCATAATGACGTTCTGCACTAATTGACTAGACAGTAAACAAGTTGACTTGTCAGCAAACAACACCGGAATACAGTCAATCCATTCAGATATCTACACATCAGCAATTTCTATATTTTCATCTGGTATTGAAAGGTCCCGAGGCACATTGTCGCGCGAAATATCTGACCCTACTTTCTCATTAACATGTGGTCCTGTCTTTTCTTGTTCCTTTAATGCCATTTGAACAAGAATCTTGCCTCGAGAAAAAGCCATTCTGCAACAAAAAACAACCTGTTGAATTATCGTATTATTATTAGTGCTAGTATGCAATATTTAAAGAAAGAAAATTATGTATTTTTTAAACTGCTAATTTTATAAATTAGCTTCAAAAAAGTAAAAAAAATCACAGAGGTCAAAATTGGATTATCTAGACCATACTACAAATACTCATTGAACAAATAACAAAAATCAAAACTATTAATATTCTGACAATCTATCATACCCGACACAACTTTTCAATGCAATTGTTTTTATCTTCAAATGTTGAAGATAGCTGGTTTCGTTACACCTGTTAGTTTTTTATCGTTATCATTAGCAGGAGTGTAGGACCGCCATTTTGCCGAGAAGGAATATTATAATGAACTTTGGAAAAGGTATAACTACATTCGAACGCCGATAAATTAGTAGTGATCGATTTATATAATTGAAGCTTTCTCATTTCACACTATCGAAGTCTTTAACTCGTTCGTGAAGAGTATGATTACAAATGGAACATGCAAATCCAGTTCTAAGTGTTAAAGTGACTGAAGTTTGTTATTGATTTTAGGTGATTTTATACACCTAAACTAAAAATACCAACAATTTGTATTTACTCAAATATTTGTTCCCTTCCTGAAGTACGGTTTCAACTGGTTTTCTTGATACACAAGTGATCATAGTTATTAACCAGAAAGACCAACGGTCTTATTTTGGTGAACTAAAAAGTTAATTAACGTAGTAAAGACCAGTAAATTATTCATAATTAAGACGTTCCTAATTTTCTCATAAATCTGTAACTTGAATAATGTGAGGCTTGAAATGCACAAAACTTAAGGTTATCTTTATTATTACAAACTTGTCCATAATAAAATAAAATAAAATCATTTTCCGTATCCAGTTAAAGGTAAACGCACGCTACGTGACATGAACGATTTAACGTAGTTAGAACTAGAATTAAAAAAGAATTGAATGATTAATTTAATATTAACGCTTTGTGTATTGCACGAACTGCTTAACATTACCATTTAAAGGCTGAAATGGACAAGTCATTGTTTAGGAACTATAATTATTCACTTAAATAGAAATAGTACAACTTGGTATTAATTCGATTAATGCATGCAATTTGGTATATCAACAGAATTCAAAAGTTTTATTACTGATTGTGTGGTTGGTCATCGTTTTGTAATGAGGACATTATTAACGTTGCTTGAACACATGCTTTAGTATTTAAAATTTTAGAAAACTATGCTCGCTGTGTACGAATTTTTAATAGATTAGTAGTGGCATAGTACATACAAATTAGTGTACAATGTTAAAGTTTAAACACTTGGTGTGAGTTGCAGCAGCTGTTTGATTGGAATTATGATATATTTAGTTTAATGGTTTAATAGTACTAATATTATCCGTATGTGCAAAATTGTAACTTATTTAACTTACCTAATCATACTATTTATCTTATTTACGATGTTAAATAGTCTCACACTTTTTATATCAAACTTTATACACATACAATTTACTAAAGTGAAGCATAAACATAAAATTCCATATTTGATGTAGATCACTTGGGAAAAAAATAATTACAATTACAATGTTAAAGGCAAGAAAAGTGGGATTTCTAAACTCATCTTCCATACAAATGTTATTTCATTCTGTTACTGTCTACTGTACATACAAATAATTTTTTTAATTATTAATTCTGTCTTCAGACATTCAGTGGAGTAAAATCGCTCTTCTAAGGTATAACCCAATGAAACCTATACCACAGATAAGCCTACACCATGTTGTGCACTTTGGGACATATAGTGCAGGCGCTGGATAGACTTGAGTTTGCAAAATATGAGGACCGCATTTTGGCAATTGATATGAGTTCAGAAAAGCTGGTAGATTCATAATTCGGATGTAGACGGACACTTTATTGGTCCAATTTTTTTTTGTACCCCCTCCCTCGCCGTATCGTGTTAATACAATGAGCGCGCGCTATGGAGCTAATTTAATAGTTAATTTAGTAATCATTTTTCGTTTTTTTTAATAAATAAATACAATAATAAGTTGCCGAATGATTATACAACAGAAATTATTCATAAAAAAAATTATAAATTGTTAATAAAAAATTTATTTAATCAGGAAAATCAAACATACAGATATATACTTAAAAAAAATAAAAAAACATTCCAAGAAATGCAGATGTGAGAGCTAGTATGGCAACTATACACAGATTCTTAGGACTGGAAGTAAATCGTAAATAGGGTTAGTCCCTTGTCTTTTGTGTTCCCCCCATTCCTCTCGTTACTAACGTTATAGCGTTCAGTATTCCTAGTCGTTTGACGTTTTCGTCTCAGTAAGGTTTAAACCATTGTAACAGTATATTTTTTGTATTTATTAAATAAAACTTGAGTTTTGTCGTATTTCAGTGATAAATTAATAATTGTTTTATTAAATTACCTGAAAATGTCGTTACAAGTGAAAAATGTGAAAAGAAAAAGACCAAATGAATTATCGTGTTTGTTTTGTGATGAAACAGGTGACTTGGTTAAGCAACCAAAATCACAATCGTTTATTAGTATTCAAAAAGCAGCCGATCGAAGAAAAGATGAAGTTAGTGAAAAATTAAAAAATAATCCGGAGTTCGCAGCACAAGAATGTTCATGGCATCGAGGTTGTATGGCAAGTTGCATAAGTGAAGAAAAAATAAGGCGACGAGAGATAGCAGTGCTGAAACAAGAAGATATATCTACCTCCGATATAGAAACAAGTGATTCAGATATTGCAGGTACTAGCAGAAATATTCGTCTGTCATTAAGAGATCATTCAGCAGTTAATATAAATGTTTAATTTGTGGTAAGTTAACAAAGAACAAAAATGAACAACTTTTTTTGTGCTCTGAACTTTCAGCTGCGCAACAAATTTTTGATACTGATAATAAAAAACAAGATCATGTATTTACACAAATTAGTACTTGTAGACAACCTGAGGATTTATTTGCAATTGAAGTAAAATACCACAAAGATTGTTTGCGACTACCGAGAAATTCGGAACTTCCTGCAGGTCGACCTATGAGTAAAATACCTCAAGAAATACTTATGAACTGTTTTGATAATCTTATGAATGAAATTTTCGTCTCACTCGTTTGAAGTATCGTTTTTGGCTAACCGATTGGTTGAACTCACTGAAATAGAAAATGCAGTTTTTGAAAATCGCGTTATGAAATTACTACTCGTTGATCGGTATGGTGAAAACGTTTTGTTTTCATATCCGTCTGATCGATCGATATCATCTCTAGTATTTATGGGTAATATACTACTGCAAGATGTCGTTGAACATCTTCGTGATATAAAGTCAAAAAATTATGTCGTTCAATGCTCGAAAAAACTTCGGGAAGAATTGTTTTCGACGGAATTGGTACCGGGTCGCTATTTATGTGACGAAAATTTAATCGCAAAATTTTTAAACGATGGTAAATTACCAGAAACTTGGCTCACTTTTATGCAAGCATTATTCAGTGCTAAAAATACAAAATTAAGTGATAACTACTTTCGACGAGCACTATCAGTTTTTTATGATGTATATTTTATAGTAACTGAGAAACAGGCTCCAAAGCATATAGCTTTAGCGGAATCTATTCATCACTTAACTAGATCGAAATTTGGACACTGCATTAATTACAAAGCATTGAAGAATCTGGATCATGAAATCACTACTTCAATTGTATGTGAGGATGCAGACAAAAAATTATTTATTCCAAAAAATATAGATTCTTCATTATTTCTTCACGGTGGGATAGATAATAATGATTTTAATGAAGAAACATTAAGCGGATAAGATTCTACTCACGTAACAGCAATGGTGATATATCAAGAACAAAAAAATACTGAAGATGAGATTAATGTCATTAAATTGAAACCTGAGCGCAATAATTATGATTTAAAAACGTTGAACTGTCAAGAAATTCTTCATTTTGAAACACATATAGAGCCTACTGTACCGAATTACAAGAACGGTAATTTTTTATTAACATACAGTAAAAATAATTTACAATTTGATCATTTGCTTTGGGTCTTATGTAGGCTGCAATATAATGAATTAGAAAATAATTCCGCCTACCATCGAAAAATCCAATTCCAGGATGGACTCCATTTCAACAAATACTATCATCTGAAAACTTACCTGTGTCTATAGTTGGATTTAGTCCGATCATTTCGCAGCCACCAACTTCAAAAGATGTCGTGTACACCGCTATGAAACATTTTGTTACCGTAAGCCTTGCATTAACCCATTATCTGCCCAATTTTTAAACCTTACAGGAAACCCAGAATAATATTTTAAAAAATTTCTTTTGATTTTTACGCCTTTTATACCATTTTTTAAAAAAGTCCTAAATGGGGATCATGGATCATGGTTTAAAAAATACAAATTATCAAATGGACACATTTATTGTTTTTCATAGGATACAAAATTGAGTTTTTCTTCATGATGCATTAGATTCTTTTGTGCCACGTCTGAAAACATTCAACATGGAGGCCCACATTGCACTTGGAGCATTGCTTCCTTACGTTTGTCTTACATATTCCGCATTTTCGCTGCTTGCCGTCAGTGGTTCTTTCTATGAAGTGGCCCACAGGATCAAACCTCACAGTTTCCAAAACTCTTTTATTAGAAGGTTTAGGTTGAGCAGATCTTCCGATGTTTCTTGGATTGGACAGAGATGTCAATGCCAAGTAAGTTCTTGCAATTGTTCTTCTGAAATCAAGCAGTGACATTTTTTGTCCTGCTATGCACGAGAGAATGTGAGCATTGACTAAGGTCATATCAAGAACATTGGTGAAGATAGGGAAGTACCATCTTTTAGCTTTTATTTTTGTCCTGTATTTGTTGATAAACCAGTCCATTCTATCAACTCCACTTATTGTAGGTGGTGATGCATTTTGGCTAAGGAACCTTTACCTTCTCTTTTCCAAGTTTAGACCACCGAGTGACTGTTGACTGTGGTTCGATTGCTTCGTGGTTAGACAAAACTTTTACAATGTTGTTATCTTTCCAAGTAATAGCAAATAGTTTAGTTCTTTTCATCAAATCGATAGTCACTTACACCACGTTCTACTTTTTTCATTTCTTTGTCAAACTTTATAGGACAAGAATTCATTCTATTGTAGCGGACCGTCCCAGTAGCACAAACATTTTTTTCTGACTAGTAGTTCATCAAGTCAAAACTTGTAAAAAAGCCATTAAAATAAAAAATATGATTTTCTGGAGTCTCAGGTACAGAGACTTTGGACAGCACAATGGATGAACCCACAGAGGTCGTTTCAACATTCTCTATCTGCACTTTTTTGCCTTCATAAACAGTATCCTGTTTCCCCACAGCAGAGTAACTACTGCTTGAAGCCAAACCGTATAGGCTTTCCATGGATAAATTGCTTCAGGAAATGCTGACCGTAGTATCGAACCATTTGTTTGTCAATGCTTAAATTTGTAGAAAATACTCCAAATTTCACAAAGTTACTGTTTAGTTTATCAATTAGTGGCTCTACTTTGTAAGACTTTTTGGGATTAGTGGGTATTTGGGAATTGTCGTTGAAGTGAAGATTACATTTTATTTCTACAAATCTGTTCTTTGAAAAACACTTCCTCACACAATCAATGGGTATATCCTCATCCTCGCACCAATATAATGGTTCTTGAGGAAGAGAGTGGTACCCTGTGAAAAGAAGGAACCCAATGAACTTCTTTAGGAACTCATTTGAGAAAGTAAATGTTTGGCGGTTATTCTGTGCAGCATAAATTACACTTGGTCTTACTATGTAATCACACACATTTTCATCAGAGATACTTTCAAAAATCTCTACAGGGTTCTTATCTTTTAGGGCAGCTTCTATATTTTTTTCTTTTATCTTTTTCGTTTTCATCAGAAGCAGGTGATAAGCTAAATACAGGATCTGACTCAGTTCACTTCGACTGGTTTTTCTTCTCATCAGCCTTTTTTTAGGTTTAAATGCCGTTTTAATTTTTTCTTTGTCGTTTACTAGTTTAGTTTTAGGAACCGATAACCTTCTCTTTTTAGCGTTGTTTTCGGTTTTAGGCTCAATGTTTTTCTCTGAGGACTTCTCCAATAATATCGCCAGAAGTCTCTTTAGAGTGGCTTGGAGCTAGATTAAATGAATTCAAGTAGTTATCGCCTTCATCTGAATGTGATTCTGCTGGATTGTAGTGGAGCACTATTTTTCCTGGAACATCGCAATGCATTGTATCATCTAGAATGTTTTAATCGATCTCTTCCAAATCAGAAAGATTGTCAACATTATATGGTGGTAGTTGAACAATATGTATTTCGCCATCATCGTCGAGGGAATCCAAAAATTCTTAGTCATTTAGTAGAGATTCTAGCTGGTTTAGAGATAAAAACTGCCCCTCAGTGATGCCTGCAATCGTAATAAATAACGTAGCATGCACCTAATCGAAACAGATTGGATGTACCATGATCCCCAAATGGGTATCACTCTTCAAACAACCGTAACTGGTAAATGACAATTGAATTGATGTTACCGACCATGTTTATATGTTAGGGGAATACTAATAAACATAATATATCGAGCTAAATTGATAGAAACATCCCTAAGCATAATAGCAAAAAACTCATACTTATAAAAGTAAGCAACATACCTGACCCAACATGAACTAATTCAAAAAACTAAAACATAAAGGTATCAAAATAACTTCTAATGTGCATCAACATAACGTGAAACAGTCTAATAGTGTCTGTAAACAGGTGTTACGTGCCTATAAGCAAGTGTTACCAACCCATATTCTTTGAAACGCAAAATCCCCAAACGGGGCTCATGGCAGGCAATGGGTTAAATAAAAAAATAGCTGTTTTATTTTGCGACATGGCAATATATCTTATTTCAAAAATATTCAACAAACCAGTCTAGAATTTGAAAAATTGATACTGCGAATCGGGACATTTCACTTGCAAAAAAATTTTTTACGATGCTTGGGCCAATATATAGAAGGAAGTGGACTTGATAGCATTCCTATTGAAGCCAACGTTTATGGCATGAATACTTTGTCGTCAGTCTTGAAAGGTACTCAGTATAACAGAGGTATTAGAGCTCATAAACTTTTGTACGAAACACTTCGAAGCGTGCAGCTTTCAGAATTTATAGAAAACGTGAATTTCTCCCAGGATCATCTACAGCAGTTACATTTTTGTCTACAGACAATAAGAGAAGTAACAGCAGACAAAGATCATTCAGGTATGGTTGACAAATATAATCAACATCAAAGAATATTAAAAGATTTTTTAACTGAGTTTGAAAATTTCGTACACCACAAGAGTACTGAAAATGAAATATTTAAATATTTCACCAACTACTGTGAAATAGTAGAGATTATTTTAAATTCAATAAAGGCTGACAGTAGTAATGATTATTAATTACATTTATTAACTACTAGACAGATGTTACCTTACTTTTTTTCTATGAACCACATTAATTACATTCGCGGAGTGACACTTTATTTATTAGACATGTTACAATTACCATCCGAACTTATAAATGATTTTAAGAGAGGAATGTTGTCTGTAAAACGGAGTCAAGGTACATTTAATGCGGTGAGCCCCGACTTAGCACTGGAGCAGTCTCAGAATCGATCTTCAGCAGTTACTGGAGGCCTGATTGGTATAACTAAAAATGAAGCGATGCAGAGATGGATGCTTCTGTATCCATTTAAAAACAGCATGCACGAGGCTCTTTCTTTATATGTGGATCTACAATCGCACTCAACAAGCGACATCAATCACCATAATGAATGGACACAATCCAGGATTAGTAAAGACGAACAGGATATTCGAAATATCATGAAGTGTATTAATGCTTGTAATCCTTACAAAGATAATGAGGAGTGCACGTTTCGAAACATTTATACTGGAGAACTAGCTGATAAATCATCTTCGCAAGATTTACTGAATATTGTTGAAAACGGAGAAAATCTGTTAACTACATTCGAAAATGAACGATTTGTGCAAAAAGTTAAAAAGATATCCGATCCTATAAAAAGAAATACTTTTTGTAACTTTGAAAATCCTTCTACAACAGCAAAAAAAAGTACTTCCAATAAAAAATTGAAAGATGTAACAGATAAAACTCATTTCCAAAAAATATTTATGTAGGTTAATGAACGTGAATTCGACACAAAACTTTTAACATCTTACGAAATATTGAACTACTGCAAGTATCTTTTTGGTTCAGAAGGATTTTATAGAAAATCTTTGAAATCAGAACTCGCCCTTGAAATCGAAAATAACCATGAATGTGCTAAAAAGTCTCGGAAAGATGTTTCAGGTTTACATGCTCCAAAAATCTATATTGGTGATGGTATGGCACTTGTTCATCTAATTCAAATACATAAATTTAAAACCTTTGGAGATTTTGCAGCGGAATTCTTCCAAAGAATCGTGAATCTTTTCTTGGAACCAAGTGTGAAACGAGTAGACATTGTGTTCGATAGATATGATAATATTTCGATAAAATTGCTGCAATCAACTTTACGGAACAAAGGTCGAGTCGTTAAAAATGTCATCATTTCCAGCGGTCATACACAAATTCCAACAAATTCTAAATTGTTTCTCTCGAGTACTGAAAATAAATTTCAACTTGTTCGATTTCTCTGTACTTCTGCTTATAAATACGCAACAATAAAGGAAGACTGTGAAATGTACATTTGTGGAAGATTTAATAATCCAACAAAACGTTTCAAACTGCAAGGTTTTTCATTTCCTGAGGCACTTGAATTGAATTCAAACCACTTAGAAGCGGATTCAAGAATGTTTTGCCATATCTTTCATGTAGTACAAATTCAGTGTGCCCATGTTATAATCCTAAGCACTGATACAGATGTTTTCATCTTAGGCATTTATTTTTGGAATAAATTAGATCGTCTTGGTTGTCTTGGTGTATGGTTTCACGGTTCCTATGAAAAGAAATATTATTCTGGATCTCATTTGACCGCATTGTATAAGTGGTTGCGATACAACGAGTAGAATAGGCACAAAAAAAATTGTTTAAATACTGCATCGTTGGATTTCGTACAAGAAGCTCTAGAACCATTGGGAAATTCACATATAAGTACTCAACAGTTGAAAAAATTAGAAACAGTTTGTACTTATCTTTTTTCAAAAAACAAATTGACTGCTGATGAACTCCGATTTAAACTGATTTCACAAAAGATCGGCTTCGATTTAAATTTAATAAAAGTCATTTGCACGTCTGATGCTTTGCATTTTCATTTGTTAAGAGCTACGGTACAAACTTATATAGGGATAAATTACGATCAAACTCAACTTAAAACTATTGATTACAATTTATTTGGATATGAAGAGAGAAATGGAAACCTGTATCCACGACAAATCACCAAGCCATCGTTACCACAATCTTTGATTAAGCCCTGTAAATGTGCATCGCATTGCCGCACCATGGCTTGTCATTGCAAAAAATATAATTTAACTTGTATTTCGTTATGCAAGTGTATAATTAATGACTGTCAAAATATGAATCATTGATTATTCGCACTACTTTCAAGTATGGATCTTTATAACTACTTTTGCTCATAAAATAAATTTCTTATTTACAATGTTTAATTTTTATTAATAAATTTCTGTTTTAGTTTCATTGGACAACCAACTATTACTTTTAATTAATAAAAAAAACAATAATCATCACTAAAATAATCATTAAAATAGCTCCCTAGTATATAAATAATGACTGTAAAAATATGAATCTTCAATTATTATTTGTATTTTTTTCAAGTATGTATCTGTATATTCGATTTTTCTCAGTAAATAATTTTTTAAAAACGCAAACCCGTGATTACTTGTATTTTTTCTCAAGTATATATCTTTACGTTTGATTTTTCTGATTAAATAAATTTTTATTAACAATTTATGATTTTTTTTTAAATAATTTCTGTTGTATAATCATTTGGCAACTTATTATTGTATTTATTTATTTAAAAAAACGAAAAATTATTACTAAATTAACTATTAAACTAGCTCCATAGCGCGCGCTCACTGTATTAACGCGCTACGGGGAGGGAGGGGGTATAAAAAAAAATTGGACCAATAAAGTGCCCGGCAACATCCGGATTCTTAATCTACAAGCTTTTCTAAAATCATATCAATTGTCAAAATGCGGTCCTCATATTTTGCAAACTCCAGTCTATCCAGCTCCCGGTCTAATAGGAAATGTAAATGTACAACTTTTTTAGTAGGACCGAACTTTCCAAATGGCGTTTAACGCGACTGAGGTCGAGTTAAAATAACTACGTTTTTGTTAACATCAACCGTTGTAACAATTTAAGCTTTTAATATAAAATTCTGATTATTTGCACACATATACCTGAAACATGAACGCTTCTAGTAGCAATTTAGGAATTTTGAAAATGTTTACAGTTTTTTTTAAATAAAGTTGAAGAGATAAAATTATCAAAATCGTGCATCCAAAACCATACCCTGCGGCGAGCTATGTGAATTATTAAAAATTTCTATACATATATATCGAGTCAAATGTAGCCAGAAAACGTAGAAAGTTTAAAAAAAATTAAATCGCTAACTTCAATAGTTACAGAAATATGAGTTTTTATCCGCTAGCCTTAAAATGCGCGCTGTTGTTAACAACGCCACTAACCGCTCTCGGCACCATACCTTTCTAGAAATCATATAAGTTAGCCTCTAGAAATAAAATAAGAATACCGGTAAATGTAAAGTAGCGGTGCTTTTCCTAAGAAGATTACCAAACCTCATGTTCTAAAATGTAATTTTTGAAATCGAAAACAATTAATTTAGTAAATATGGTAATTAATTAAAATAAACTTGTCCAAAACATGTCGAAACATCGATGTTATTATGATTCAATAATTCACATAGCTCGCCGCAGCGTGAAGTTTTGTATTCACGATTTTGATAATTCTATCTTTTCAATTTTATTTTAAAAAAACTGTAAACATTTTCAAAATTCCTGAATTGCTATTAGAAGCGCTCATATTCCAGGTATATGTATGCAAAAAATCAGAACTTTATATTAAAAGCTTAAATTGTTACAACGGTTAATGTTAAGAAAAACGTAGCTTTTCTAACTCGATTTCAGTCGCGTTAAGCACCATTTGCAAAGTTCGGCTACTAAAAAAAGTTGTATATTTCCATATCCTATGTCCCAAAGTGTCCTCTATAAGGTGGTGTAGGTTTAATTTGGTTATATCTTCGGTGTCACGCACCTTCAGACAACAGCGAGTTGGAAGATCAATTTTACTCCACTATAAAATACTACAAAATACCGACTCCGTCCCGCGGCGCTTCGTGATAAGCTTACGAGCATTCCTAAGCTCTTGAATAAAAATTCATATTTCTGTAACTATTGAAGGTAGCGACTTAATTTTTTTTTAACTTTCTATGTTTTCTGGCTACATTTGACTCGATATACATGTATAGAAATTTTCAATAATTCTCATAGCTCGCCGTAAGGTCAAGTTTTGGATGCAGGATTTTGATAATTCTATTTTTGTAACTTTATTTTATAAAAGAACGATACATTTTTTTTAAATTCTTGAATTGCTATTAGAAGCGCTCCTATCTCAAGTATCAATGTACAGAAAATCAGAACTTTATAATAAACGATTAAATTGTTACAACGGTTAATGTTAAGAAAAACGTAGTTTTCCTAACTCGACCTCAGTCACGTTTAACCGCCATTTGCAAAGTGCCCTCTACAAGATGGTATAAGTTTTGTTTGGTTATACCTGGGTGCCACTCAAAGTCATAATTTCACTACGATTTTATTTTAGTAAGTTTTGTGACTATTGAAATATGAATGACATGCCAGACATAGTCCATCGACTACTTGTATAAAAAAAACCAAAATAATTTTTACATAATATGTACCTATATATACATATATAATATATATATATATATATATATATATATATATATATATATATATATATATATAGACACACACACACACACACACACACACACACACACACACACACATACACTGTGTTTAAAGAATCCCAAACCCCCTAAATATTTCGGAAACCGGACTTCTAAATAAAAAACGTTTCCAATAATGTTTGTGCATCTCTTGCTAAACTATCTTTCAAAAACAGTTTTTATTATACAGGGTGCGTCACAAATCTGGTATACACAAAAGTTGTATTTTTTTTAATAGATTAGTATAGTTTTTTTTTGTAACTTTAAATTTTACATACAGTTTAAGCCTGACTTCTTGTTACATGTCCTATACCTAAATTGAGCAGATTAAACGATATAACGATTTATTTGTATCATATTAAAATAATACCTAATACCTAATATTTTCTCCTACCTGCCAATTTGTAGGTATTACAGGTTGTTATAGTATTTGTGACACTGTCAAAAATATTTTAAGTCATTGTTTGTACTTAAACTACGTACTAAAACTTGATTTTTTTTTAAATTATGTCGCTTACAGAAAGGGAACGGATTACGTTACTTATGATTAAAGGATTCGGAAATTCCGAACGATCTTAAAATGCAATAAAAGGTCTTTTCAATACTACGTTTTCAAACCGGCAACCTATTTCAAAATCTACAGTGATTAGGACAATCCAAAGATTTAATCAAACCAGAACTTGCAAAAATTGTCGGCGTTCAGGAAGGCCGAAAGTGGTTACTGATGGTGGAGAAAAAACTTTGGAAGTTTTGCAGAATTTTGTAGAAGATCCAAATTTGTCTTTGCGCAAGGTAGCAAATTTCATCCCTATAAGATTACGTTAGTTCAAGAATTATTTCAAGATGATTTTGATCGCAGGATGGAATTTTGTGAAAACATGATGCACAAATGGGAAGCTAATAATAATTACTTTAATGATATTATTTTTTCTGACGCATCAACCTTTATCCTTAACGGTACAGTTAATCGGCATAACTGTCGATATTGTGAAATGAAAATCCTCACTGGATACGTGAAGTACATACCCAGTACCCTGAAAAAGTTAATGTTTGGGCAGGGATAACCGAAAACCAAATACTTTTTTTGTTGATGGCGATTTAAATTCGGAGACATACTTGCAACTGTTACAAAATCAAATTTTACGGGAGATTTTGGCAAGAAGAGGTCCAAATTTTAAACATACATGGTTTCAGCAAGATGGCTGTCCAGCACACTTCAGGATAAACGTAAGGATGTCTTTGAATGCTACTTTTCCGAACAGATGAATTGGTAGAAGAGGTGAAGTATAATAGTCGCCCAGATCTCCTGACTTGACGCCGTTGGACTTTTTTTATGGGAACATTTGAAGAACAAAGTTTTTTTTACAAAACCTGATAATACAAACGTATTGAAAGAGAGAATTACCCCCGAGCGTTAACTCATAACTGCAAAAATGCTTCAAAATGTAAACAGTAGTTATTATGACAATTTGATGCACTGTTAAGCCGTCCAAGGAGGCCACTTTCAACAGTTAATTAAATAAGTTTTTGTTCAATTTTACTCTTTTTTTAATTAAATATTTATGTGGTGTTAATAAAAAATCGTTATATCGTTTAGTCTAATCAATTTAGGTATAGGACATGTAACGAGAAGTAAATTTTATGTAGAATTTAAAATTACAAAAAAAACTATACTAATCCATTTAAAAAAACGCAACTTTGACTCGTGTAAATTTAAACCGATTTTGATTAAACTTGGCATGATCAATAAACAAGCATTGATCTTTTATTTGGCTATTTCAGGTTTTGTAGATGTCTTCCAGTGACGTAGATATTCAGGTTTGGCGCCCCTTTTCCCACCTATCTTTTACGCCATTGCATTTTTTAAATCTAAAAGTCTTTTTCAATTTTAAGTTTAATTTAGAAAAAGAGGTGGCTCTTGAAAAATTTTGAGTAGAACCTTATTTACAGAGATATTTTAGATATTTTACAATCTTCTATTTGAATTATTTAAAATAATGTATTTGACAAAATCAGTCTGTCATTGGTAAGATGGATAGTTTTTTACAGGCATATTTATTTACTGTTGTGAAGAGATGTTGGCTTGTTGTGCATCAGTTTCGTGTTATTATGGAAAACACACTTGCTAAATTAACAGATATGCATTTTATTTATGGTGCTGCAAATGGGAACAGTAGAGAAACCTTCACGCTGCCGTCGTACACGGTCAGCAACAAAGGTTCTCAGTTAATGTCTGGGAAGCGATCATTCAAAACCTTTTGTTTGGACTTTTTATTTTACCTGTCAACGTTATCGTTCAAGTTTATCTTGAATTCATAACGGATTCTCTTTTGGAATTGCAGGAGGATATTCCCCTAGATATTCGGACTATGCGGATATTCTAGCACGATTGAGCACCGCTTCATTTTTCGGCCCAAGTCTGAAATTATTTAAATAACACATGTTCAGATCGTTGGATTGGACGTGGTCCCTTCCCCTTGCCTCCTAGATCACCCGATTCAACGCCCATATGATTTTTTCCTTTGGGGATACCTATGTGAAATGTGAAGTTTACGCCACTCCTGTTGATAATCGCGATGGCTTGGTAAACAGGATTTTTGTCGCCTTCCAAGAATTACAAGAAATGCCAGGCATCTTTGGCAGGGTTCGCAATTCAATGTTAAGACAATGTGAAGCCTGTATCGAACAATTATTGATTATTTTTAAAATATATATATATATATATATATATATATATATATATATATATATATACAGTGTGTCCAGTTTAAGATGAAATGCATGGGGATATTGAAAACCGTTAGAGATTATATGCCCAAGAAGTAACCATGGTTACATGTCAAAAAATCCCTTCCATTTACTAGACACAGGGTGATAACTGAAAATATGCGTTTTCTAAAAATCGCTATATCTTGTTTCTTGCAAGAGATACATCCACGATTTTTGCAGGATGGGGGTAACAGGTAGCGAGGATTTCAAAAATGATTTTGAAAAAAATCTAGGCCTACTAGATTTTGAGATAATGCACGCAACTTTCGATTTTCTTATGGACGCCATATTGGATTTTTGCATTTTTGAATTCTTCATAAAAAATGCTTTTCAACCATATATCATATGTTTATAATCTGCCAATGAGAAAGTGTCAAATTACACAATTAAATTTATATCAAAGCAACCTTGACATATTATGTATTTTAATTAAATGAAAATTAATCTACAAATTAAACTAACTATTGAGAACAATATTATTGATTATTAACATAAATCATAATAATAAAAGTGACAAAAACAACAAAAATAAAATTTAATATTATACTGAATTTTACTATTAATTAATCAAATGCTCGAATAAACCTCCATTCTCCTGCAAACACCATCTGCATCGAGTTAGAACTGGATCACCAGAGTTCCTTATCATCTCCGTAATTTTATTAACAGCTTCGATAACTGTATCACGTAATTCGTCCTCATTGTTATACGACTTTGAATAAACTTCGTTTTTAAATAGCCCCACAAAGAAATCAATGGAGAGAGATCAGGAGCTCTGGACGGCCATCTTATTGGTCCCTGGTTTCTATCCATGCATTAGGATATTCCATATTTAGGAAATCTGTAATAATATGGGCACTATGTGCAGGAGCCCCATCCTGTTGTAAAATCATATTTCTTACTGTAGCAAGAGGGAGCTCCATTATCCTTTCCGCTATTTGAGTTTGCAACAGGTTTAGATAGGTAGCAGAGGTCAAGTTCTCGTGATAAAAAAAGGGCCAATAATATGGGTACCAACAATACCTAACCAGACATTAAATCCCCACTTCACCTGTTGCCGCGTTTCACGGTATAAATGCGGATTTTGGTCCGACCAATAGTGGGTATTTTTTTTATTAAATAGGCCACAATTTGTGAATCTGCTATCAGACCACAAAATATTCTTGGTAAAGTCTGGATTTTCATTACATCGTTGGATAAACCATTGACTAAATTCCATCCTTTATACATGATCCCCTTCTCACAGCCCTTGGACCGGTCTTTCACGATAAGGATGGTATTTATTACGTTGCAATATTACTCCCGCTGTTGATCGGGCAACTCCTACGTTGCTTTCAATTTCACGTAAGGATGAGCGGGCATTTTCAACTACAGTTTGTAATACAAGATTTTCATTGTTTTCGTTACTATTTCTGTTTCTCTTTACCTTAATGAAACTACCATGATTTATTAAATTGTCACGTATGCGGCTAAACATGCTTCTTCCTGGTTGGCGTGTCTCAGGATAATTATGAAAATACATCCCCCAGCTCTGTCACTATTTCTCCTACAGAGAATGAAACATTCTAACATATCGTATTTTTCACTATTTGAAAACGAGTTCATTTTTGGCTTATAACAGAACGTCAAAATTAAATGACGTTTGTACAAACGTAACTAACTATGGTAATTCAATTGCTTATAAACATGTCAAAGGTGTCAGCGCCTACTATTCTCTTGCAATAATTGAATAGATGGTTGATTGGCAAAGGCCTAGTTTGATATAAATTTAATTGTGTAATTTGACACTTTCTCATTGGCAGATTATAAACATCTGATATATGGTTGAAAAGCATTTTTATGAAGAATTCAAAATGCGAGATGATAAGGAACTCTTGTGATGCAGTGCTAACTCGATGCAGATGGTGTTTGCAGGAGAATGAAGGTTTATTCGAGCATTTGATTAATTAATAGTAAAATTCAGTATAATATTAAATTTTATTTTTGTTGTTTTTGTCACTTTTATTATTATGATTTATGTTAATAATCAATAATATTGTTCTCAATAGTTAGTTTAATTTGTAGATTAATTTTCATTTAATTAAAATACATAATATGTCAAGGTTGCTTTGATATAAATTTAATTGTGTAATTTGACACTTTCTCATTGGCAGATTATAAACATATGATATATGGTTGAAAAGCATTTTTATGAAGAATTCAAAATGCAAAAATCCAATATGGCGTCCATAAGAAAATCGAAAGTTGCGTGCATTATCTCAAAATCTAGTAGGCCTAGATTTTTTCAAAATCATTTTGAAATCCTCGCTACCTGTTACCCCCATCCTGCAAAAATCGTGGATGTATCTCTTGCAAGAAACAAGATATAGCGATTTTTAGAAAACGCATATTTTCAGTTATCACCCTGTGTCTAGTAAATGGAAGGATTTTTGACATGTAACCATGGTTACTTCTTGGGCATATAATGACGCAACTTTTTCTCCATTTAACCATCTTCGTATCTCTAACGGTTTCCAATATCCCCATGCATTTCATCTTAAACTGACACATGTATATATATATATATATATATATATATATATATATATATATATATATATATATATATATATACAGAGTGACATAGAAAAAGAAAAGTGCCATGCATAATACCACGCGATAGAGGACACTAAAATAAGAAAAAAGTTCCTATGAACTTAGGTCTGCAACGCCTTCGTTTAAAAGATATAGGTGTTGAAGTTTAATTATTTTTTGTTTTTGTTTTAATATATTTTTACAATGTTGTAATAAGCGGACGAAATTTTGTATACAGGGCTTTTATCACGCAGAATTCAAATATGACCTTAGTTCTTTTATTACTGATAGAGGGCGCCACATACAGGTTTCCATCTTGTTTGAATCGGTCCTAACTTTTTGCCTTACACTATATGTCATTTCTGCTTCAGAAAGGTATACCTTATTGAAGTCGCTAGGACCAACGGTTTACGAGAAAAACGCATCCGATGCATGCAAATTGTCCAAAAGCGACAAAAGGGACATGATTATGTGTTATGGAGAAGCTCGGTCAAATTTCACCAAAGCTCAACGTATCTATCGAGAGTGATATCCTTTAGGACAGGTTCCTAATGTTCGAACATTTATTGACGTGCATAGGTGTTTGGATGAAGATGGGTGGTGAAGATGTCTGTTTAAAAAAGTTAATAGTGGAGTTTTCAGAACTCGTCGCACTGTTGAAAAGGAATAACCTGAACATATTATTAGAAGATGTTTCATTGGGCATTATTGCAAGAGTGGACTTTATGCTTAATGGCAAGCTAGCTCACTTTTCTTGAGTGGTAAGGAAACTTTTGAAAGGAGGTTTGAAAATAGGTGGATTTGTCGTGGGGGCTTGTAATATGATCAATACTCTTCAGTAATAAAAGAACTAAGATCATATTTGAATTCTGCATGATAAAAGCCCTGTATACAAAATTTCGTCCGCTTATTACATCATTGTAAGAAGATATTAAGAAAAAACAAAAAATAATTAAACTTCAACACCTTCAACATCTTTTAAACGAAGGAACTTTTTCTTATTTTAGTGTCTTCTATCGCGTGACACTATGTCACCCTGTATATATATATATATATATATATATATATATATATATATATATATATATATATATATAATATATATAAAGAAAAGCCATTTACCTTATTTGTGTTGGTTTATAAAATATATACATTTTGTTTTACAATACCTAAATATTTCTTAACTTAATTTGTTGTGCACAAATTTACACTATTTTTTTCTATTACTTGTCATTGCCTTTGCTTCCACCATTGTTTTTCCTTTTCTTGTTAGTATATTTCCCAAAACATTGTCCCGTGTTTCGTGTGGCCTTCCTTTTTCCCTTTGCCTACTTTTTTTTCGTTTCTCATATTTGTTCAACTTCTATTTTGATCCATCCGACGTAAGTGACCGCACGCTATGTTGCCCTTCTATGAAATTTGTTACTAGGTGGGTCTCTAATTCTTTCCTTATCTGGCTACTTTACTATATCCCTCATATTTTTAAATTATTTCAAAAATGTTATTGTTCTTGTTTTGTTGTGTTTAATATGTAATAAAAAAATTACAACTATTAATTCTTTTTGTAAATTGCATTGTCCATGGACAGTTAACAGAATGAAATACTTCTGTAAAACTACCTATCAATTTTATCAGTGAACCATTTCATTTTCTAAATTAGATTTAAAATTAAAAAAGAATTTTATATTTGAAAAAATGCAAAGGTGTAAAAGATAGGGAGGGAAAAGGGGCTCCAACCCTGAATATCTACGCCACTGGAAGACGTAAACAAAAATCCAAATTAAAGATCTTTGCTTGTTTATTGTTTACGCCAAGTTTCATCACAATCGGTTTAAATTTACACGAGTTATAAACAAAAACTCTTATATTCCTTTAAACTTTAACACCCTGTATCTTTTAAACGAAGTCATTTTGAGTTGAAATTTATTTTTTCAACATATCTAAGAGAGGAACTACCCATTTAAGTTTGGCCCATTATCACTGAAACACCCCATATTTACTGTCCAATCCGATCTGGTAGGTCAGAAGGTTTAAACCTTTTCAGCCGTCGTGGGTTGTCGTCATCGTCTATTTGATTGCGGATTAATCCGTTCGCGATATCTCACACTGAATTTATGTATTGTTTCCCTGACAGAGTCTATTCCGAGGTCACACATAATAATATTATTCGGCACGTACCAAGGAGCATTAACTAAGGTTCTTAGCATTTTTGACTGAAATCTCTTTAGAAATTAAAACTCGAGTTACAAGTTGTTCCCCACAAGCGAACCCCATAAGACCACATTGGTTTTATAATAGTCTTATATAAAATGATCTTATTTTTTATGGATAACTGTTATTGACTTACTAGGAGCCAGTGCATGTAGCGAAATTTCAAACCGGCCTGTTTATTCTTCTTCCATATGTGTTCCTTCCATGTCAACCTTCTGCCTAAGTGTAGCCCAAGGTATTTGGCTGTGCCCGTTTGTGGTATTTGTGACCATTTAGCCGTACTGGTGGGCATGTTTCCCTTCTTAGTGTGAAAGCTATATGGACTGATTTGGAACTATTTTTTTATACACCATGTTTTAAGCCAGATCTGTAATTGATTTAAATACTTTTAAGGGAATTGCAGCTGTGTCGTCATCTAACGTTGATATAACAATTTAGTTAGTACTTGGCAAGTCTGATGTGTATAAAATATACCCGGTAGGGCGGGACTCAAGCAACCTCGTTTATGAAAAGCACCGATTCGCCTAACCTGCAATCTCCCAGATACAACCACTACTCTGACTTTCGCTTTAAAGGCGGCTTATGTGCGTATACCAAGGACAATGTAGGTTGTAAGAGGGTGGAAAACAAAAAAAAATTTGACGCGGTTTGATTCTGGGCCCCAATTTCTGAAAGTCTACTGTTTTTCGTATACGTCGCCCGATGATAATAACTTCCAAGATCTTTTTGATTATCTTAGTCTGAAAATAGACAACATCGTATCACAGTTTCCATCTTGTGATATTTCAATTCTGGGAGATTTGAATGTCCACAACTCCAATTGGCTTCAATTTTCATCTACTACTAATCCCGTAGGTCATAGTGCAGGAGAATTCGCTGTATCCTGTTTCCTATATCCCACCTATTCTTGTTTTGTCGGATACGTTTTTTATGATAAGTCTGTTTCACGTTCATACAGTTCAGCACTCAAGTGATGATCTACCCTGCACTTCATTTTGAATTTTTCACCCACTTTTTCTTATTTCCCCCCCAAAAAAAAGTTCTGCATTTTTCAACTTCTGCCAGCTACATAACCTCTTTACTCATCCTTACTGCCCATTTTGCTTCTTTCTTTATCACTATGTACACATCATACATTTTCTTTTTCTCCGTCTCGTTGTTTTGCAACAAGCATTGTCTTGCATGCGTTTTTTTATGAACTACCTTTTCTTTGGATCACTCTACCAAATGCTTATTTTCTGTTTACCTACAGTCGCTGTTCCACATGTACAATAAAGAACAGTATCACTCAAGCACTTCTACACACCGTGCTTAATTTATTTGTTCAACATTATTTGGTTCACATTTAAATCTTTGGTCGAGCCTTCTGCATACCTTACCTCACCTCACATCGTGAAATACCAGTTCTTCACCATAAAAGATAAAGTAAAGCATGCTTTTAGATTTATCTCTCCGTTATGTAGACATATGGACACTTTATATTTAAATCATGTATTAGTTAAAAACCGGTTCCAGACATTCTTATTTAGTCCTTAGCCAAATCTCCCAATAAAGCCACTTTCTAAATTGGCTTACACACATTCATTACGTTTTTTTACGTCATTTACAGGTGCGTAACATGCAATATAATGATCCTTTGACATTCTTTCATTCTAATCTGAGTTCCCCTAGAGATACTAATGCATACCGATTAAATCGCCTTTCTTCCCTTCTACATGCAATCATCCCAACTCCTTTTGCACCATGCATTTTCGTTTCAACCACTTCCATCCATTTTCTGTTGCTGATACACACAGAATATCAAAATGCCTTGCATTCATTTAATTCGTAATTTGCTAATCTTTTTCATATACACCTTTATTATTTCACGTACCAACATTCTGTGTTCATGCCGTTTTCAACAACAGGACCTGTCTATTTCAGCCGTAGCCGACCCTACCCTAGACAATAAAACTAGTTTCATTAGTAACTGAATAGTGCCAAAACCAGCTACGAGCCAAGTCGAACCCGGACGACGCAGCATTCCATATTAGCGTTATAGCCGTACAACGCGGTAGTTAGGTTAGCCTACATATGACAAACTCAGCTAGTTTTTACCCCAGACGTGGCCACTGTAATTTTAAACATACTAGGATTCCTATCCATAGGAAACCACTTTTTAATACATCAAGCCCGTACTACGCCCACTCGAAGGCCAATGCGATACATAACAAAACTCGTGAACCAACATTGGTATCAACTCAGTACAAATCGCAACACTTTTGTATTTACTATGGTGTAATGTAAATACAATTCCTATTTTTCCACCGAGCTGGTGGGCCTGTGGTAACATGATCTGCACAGTATGCGGGAGGTAATAGGATTTTCCTCATGATTATTCCGTATACGCACATCATGTGCCGAAATATAAGCGAATGCTGGGTTATTATCTTCCCCCTAGAACTCTATAGAACCCTAACCCCGTTCTTTCCTGGCCGAACCTATCCTTAATCCTACAAAGCATACATACTGAACGTATGTATGTTGAAAATCCATGACTGTGGCTGAAGGGGCTTAAAAAGCTCAAGGAGACCACCCTCCCTCTTGGGGATGAAACGAAATACGTTGCCTTTCGCGTTTCCTTTTTTTCTATAAGTGATAAGAGCTCATCCAACATATTAAATGATTGACTATTTAGTTTAGCATAAGTATTACACATCAAACTATTTTCAAGGTAGAACCGATTATTTTCAATTAATTAATATTAATATGCTTAATATGTGTGTATTATTAAGGCGGCCACCTTTAATATATTCCAGCATAATTACTGGATTACAAACGGATATTTCACAATTTGAGTTACTGTATGTTTTGATTTACTAATTATAGGTTCATCATTAACATGTACAGTTAAAGAAAAACTTTATTGTTTATACGAGGATGTATTGATATGTAGTTAACACAGACCGGTTCCGTGGATAAAGAAAATATTGCGTTACCATAAAAACGAAGAATAACTTATTAAAAGTGTCAGTGAAAGTTTCACGTCAAAAAGACAAACCTGAGTTGCGCAATAAAATTGAATAAAGTGATGTCAACCGAAATTGTGAAATTAGAAAATTGGTGTATCGAGTACCTGTATTAGAAGGGGTTAAGAGGTAAGCAGATTTACGAAGTTATGCTTAATACCCTTGGCGATCAATGTCCTTCGTATGCGACCGTAAAAATTTGGATTTCAAGCTTCAAAGGAGGCAAATTTTCCATTGAAGATGAAAACCATCGGGAATGTCAGTTTCTGTGTCCACCCGTGTAAATATCTATGCAGTTCATGACATGATTTTATCAGCCCGCCGAATTGGATTAAAACGAATATCTGAGACACTGAATATTTCATATGAAGGCGTCCATTATGTAGTTCACGTCGATTTGGACATGAGAAATCTTTCTGCAAAATGATCCCCAAATGTCTGAATATTGACCAGAAGCGTGCAAGGGCAGAAACAGCGCGTTCGATGTGTGCTTGGTTTGAAAAAGACGCAGACTTCTTAAGCCACGTTATTACTATGGATGAAACTTGGGTACATTCCTACGACCCAGAAACAAAGCAGCAATCGATGGAATGGAGACACTCTGATTCTCCACGGCCTAAGAAGTTTCGTGTTCAAGAATCTGCTGGGAAAGCTCTTGCTTCATTTTTTTAGGGATCGCCAAGGAATCATGATTGATTTTCTGGATAAGGGTATAACAGCAACTGGGAATTACTATTCCCAGTGTTACTGTCCACTCTACGAGAAAAAATTATGGAAAGAAGACGAGGATAGTTGTCTAAAGGTATTTTGCTTTTGCAAAACAATGCCACTGCGACATAAATCGCATGTTGCCATGCAAACAATTCGTGATTTAGTGTTCGAATTACTTGAACACCTCCCTTATTCACTCGATCTGGCTCCGTCCGACTATCATATCTTTACTTAACTGAAAAAAGTCTCAAAAGGTCGTCAATTTCTTTCCAACGAAGTGGCGATAGATGCTGTGGAGGCCACGGTTTCAGAGCAAGATGAAAATTTTTTTCTGAATGGTCTAGAGGCGTTGCAGATTCTCTGTAATAAATGTATCCAGTTAAGTTGAGAGTATGTTGAAACATACAATACTTTGTTTCTATAGTAGCCCAATAATTTTTCAGTACATCCTCTTATTTCAGTTAGGTAATACGTGAAGATTGTTTAAGGCTACATAACTTCTTATGTAATTCTCGCACCAATACCCAATCTTTGCATACATAAAATTATGATTGTTCTATAAGTATTGTTTGTGTAGGTTAGAAATCCATATTTAACGTCAAAATAATACATCTCACAACTTTTGACAGGTTGTGTCGTTAGCAATCACATTTTACCCATTTTCTTTCTATTATAGAGCAGAGCCTAAAATGCCTTTTTCTTAAGTCAATTCAATGGATCAACTACCGTAGGCAATGTTATCGTAAGTGGATGTCCATTGACTCCAAGTAAACACACACAATCGCGAAAAATATATTTATATGTATTATATATATATATATATATATATATATATATATATATATATATATATATATATATGAGCATCCTGTTATTTGTATTTACCAAAAATAAGCACACAAATTCCTGATTGGTTAATTCCGAAACAAATGATTAATCTTTTCTATAATGTTTAATATTGAGTGGGTTATAATTTTAATTGACTTCCTTTTATTGAGAACTACTAAGCCCGAGGCATTACCTCCAATTTAATTTGAGCGATGAACGTTGTTTGTAACAATAAGCGAAGATAAGAGTTACGATTTAAATGCAAACAAAAGGATCCTACAGATTTATCTCGGTTTCTTTTTTTGTGGCTCTATTACGAAAATTTGCTGTTTATTCTTCCAAATAGGAATGATATTGAATTGCTGTATTCGAATTTCACTGAATGCAATTAATGCTTTTAATTAGGAAGACTTTACGACCATTCTATTTGTACTATTTGGCTCATTGTTTTACGAAAAGGCGAAGTCTGAGAATTTCTATTATATGTACTTTTTAATTTTAAATTTTATATTTATTCCGCTATGAAACGAATCGAAACCTACATGTTTATTGTTTGACGACTGACTAGAAAGTGCGTTATCCTTATCTTATGTACACGCTGCAAGTGTATGCTAAGAAGATGCAGAGGGGTGTAGCTTTCGTTTAAGTATACTACATACAGGATGGTTCAGAATTTGCGCTATTAATTTATTATGTGCACGCAACATTATTATTAGAAAGTATTGCGAAACTTGATTCACCCTCATATATATATATATATATATATATATATATATATATATATATATAATAGTATAATGTTCTTACGAAAAGAAACATTAACAAACTGTAGAAAATTGGAAAATTTAAGAAAACTTAACGACTATTTAAACTTCGTGCGTTTGACAGCTCGCGCGCCGCAAATGTCATTTAACAGCTGCATCGGTCGGGATTTATCGATCGAGGGTGAGTCCTTTGAGAAGTGTAGCTGTCCACTAAGAAAGGGTTTTTCGAAATTCCACTCTTAAGAGGGTGAAATGGTAGGTTGAATTTTTTTGTGAAATTTTTTATTCTGCGGGTCGATTGACCCGAAAATTGGTAAACATACTCTTTAATTAAAATAATGAGACACATGTGTCACAAAATTTTAATATTGCCACCCCCCTCCCTTCCATTCTGATACCCGGGACGGGTACCGCTAGTACTAAAATAAGTAAGGTTACGACGGATTTATATAATTACATAATAAATCTCTACGTTCAATCTAAAAATGAAACTGAAACTTTTTGGGTCCATGGTTTATATGTCCCTCAACACCTTTTTTGTACTCTAAAACAAAGATTACAATAAAAATTATTATTAATTTTATTAAATACATAAATAAAAACTTTACTTCGAGTAGGATTTGAACCTACGACCTGTACTTTGCTAGAGTACCGCGCTAACCAACTGCGCCATCAAGGTTCAAGCCCCAACCCATGTAAATTCTGTCTTTATGTATGTAGGTTCAAATCCTACTCGAGGTAAATTTTTTACTTATGTATTTAATAAAAGTTTTAATTACATATTTACCTTTGAACTTATTAGTTCATAACATAAACATATAATAATAAAAATTACAATAAGTTTCTTAAGGATTTTCACTTTTTTAGGTAGTGTCCAATGCCTTTTATTTAAAACAAAAAGTCAATAGACATTTATAAGTAATTTCTAATGTTTAACGCTTGTACAACGTGTTGCATAAGTATGTAATTTTAAAATTTAAGACATATTAAAATAAAATTTAAAAACAATTTTAACAAAAAAAAGTTATTTCCCCCATGGGGGTTAGAACTCTCATTGCTTACATTACCAGTCCCATAACTTGACCACTAGATCAATAGATATATTTATGTTTAACATTTATTGTTAGCATATTATTAAATTGTTACACATTTTTAATGTTTACTATTTTTGTCCATTTTTAGTTTGATATTTAAGCTGAAACTATGTATCTATGCGTTTTTCATAAATTCTGATTCTGCAGCATCCCAGTCGAAAATCTTGGTTGAAAACCTTAATTTATATAAAAATATTTTTTATTTAAATGCCATTTTCAGCGCCTCGGTCCGCTTGAAATTTCGTATCTAATAGTTTTGTTAGTATCTTCCATGTGAGAAGTTTCAATTTAATAGTTCCATCTAACGACTAGTTTAGGTACTTGCTGGACATCATAATCAATTAAAAGTGGTGGGGGGCAGAGTGGGGATTGCGTTTTTCAACCCCTGGGCGGGGTTATGCCTCTAATTAAGGTCTTTTTGGCCATATTAAGAGCCTTTTTGCGGTCTAAACCCTGGTTGGGTTGTTGGGCTAGCCTAGCGGGCATTTTGGCTGTGCAGGATGAGGTCAAAGTCCGATTATTTTAAATATGAGTTATAATCAAATACCGTAGCCATTTTGTTTTTAATTCTGACGTCATAATCAAAGTCCTCCGTCATTTTGTTTTTAATTATGAGTCATAATCAAACACTGCGGTCACTTTCTTTTTAATCATGACGTCATAATCAAAACCCTTCGCCATTTTGTTTTAATTATGAGTCATAATTAAATTGCTGGGGTGCGGGTGTGATTTGAGGGGGAAGGAGAAGGTTGGGTCAAAGTCCAATTATTTTAATTATGGGTTAATCAAACTCCACGGCCATTTTGTTTTTAATTATGATTCATAATCAAAATTCGCAAATATTTTAGTTATGAGCCGTAATTAAATTGTATCATCATAATCCTTTTAATTATGAGTCATAATCAAGACCCTTGGCGATTTTGTTTTGGGGGAAATTTGAATTTGTACTCAAATAAAGGGACCTAATGCTAACTTGTAAGACATGTGTAGGTCTTCGCAACTTGCTCTCGGGGTTTCACCCCTTGTCCTGGCCCCCGGAAGTCAAAATTTGAATTTGTTAGTGGCGTCATCTAGTAGTGCATGGACTAATGAATGTTTTCTGTAATAGAAGTGGCTCCACCTAGCGGTATATTTTAAAACTACAAACAGATCACTGTAACGTTTATGGGGGTGAAAATTTGAAATAAGACGCCCTAGTTCTAACTTGTGAGGTCGGTATAATACGTCTACATCAGCTTTCGCGGCTTAATCCATTGTTATGCACCACTTATTATAGTTTTAATTAAATTTATAAATAAAAAAGCTAAATGGTTTTAATCATCTATCATACGTAATACTGTTTTGAGATTACCAAAGCAACCAACGTCGATCAAATCAAACAAATTAATTAAGCAAATCAATCTCAAATAACTACTTCAAATCAAACAATCAGACCAAACACAATTAAGCAAAGTAATTAACCAAATCAGTCAAATCAATCAACCTGAACCATATCAAACAAGAAGCTGAGCTAACAATTCTTCAGGTAACGATTATCCCACCGAATATACCTAACTCCTATGAGCTACCGCTTACTTTGTAGATATTTTTGAATTGTGGTTGGTTTTAGTAAGCTATACGTTAAGTCAAACCAGTATTTTTGAATTTTACACTGTTTTTTGCAAGCTGTAAGTTATGATTTGATTGATGGGTATTAAATTTATTGAGGCTGATTTGCGGTTGATCGACTGTTTTTCAATTCAAGTTTGGTTATATATTTGTTATTGTATAGTCATTTTAACTAATTTAACTGTAAAACTTATTTTTAACCATGTATGCGAAAACCGGCAACAGTGTTACAAGCTAATTCGATGCTCGTATATTGACTGTAATGACAAAGGCTATCTTATGTATTTTGAATTGTGGATGGTTTTAGCAAGGCATAAGTTCAGCCAAACCGGTATTTTTGAATTGTAAACTAATTTTTGAAAGATGTAGGTTATGATTTGATTGATCGATATTGAATCGATTAAGGCTGATTTGCGGATGATCGACTATTTTCCCACGCCCGTTTCCTCGCGCTCAGAGTGTCGATTGGTCTTATCTACAAAGTAAGCGGTAGCTCGTAGGAGTTAGGTATATACAGTGGGATAATTGTTACCTGAAGGTTATTAGCCTAGCTTCTTGTTTGATTTGATTGAGATTGATTGATTTGACCAATTTGGTTAATTACTTTGCTTGATTGTGTTTGATCTGGTTGTGATTTGTTTGAGATTGATTTTCTTGATTGATCTGATCTAGGTTGATTGCTTTGGTAATCTCAAAATAGTATTACATTACGTATAATGGATGATTAAAACCATTTAGTTTTTTATTTATAAATTTAATTATGACTCATAATTAAGATCATAATAATTGGTGCGTAACAGTGGATTAAAACGCGAAAGCTGGTGTAGACTTATTATTCTGACCTCACAAGTTAGAACTAGGACCTATTATTTCAAATTTCACCCCCATAAACATTACAGTGATCTGTATGTAGTTTTAAAATATACCGCTAGGTGGAGCCACTTCTAGTACAGAAAATAATCATTAGTACATACACTGCTAGATGACGTCACTAACAAATTCAAATTTTGACTTCCGGGGGCCAGGACAAGGGGTGAAACCCCGAGAGCAAGTTGCGAAGACCTACACATGTCTTATAATATAATTTTGAGCTTCGGGGGCCACGATAATGGGGAGAAGCCACGATAATGGGGAGAAGCCCCGACAGCAAGTTAGCGTTAGGGCCCCTTATTAGAATACAAATTCAAGTTTACAGCCATAACCGGTAGAGACCTAAATACAAAGTCAGAGTCAAGGGGGCGAAGCCCCGAGAACAATTTGCGAAGCCCTGTATCTGTCTTGCAAGTTGGTGTTAGGGCCCCTTATTAGAACACATATTCAAATTACCCTCCATAACCTGTAGAGACTTAAATACAAATCCAGAGATAAGGAGGTGAAGCCCCGAAAGCAAGTTGCGAACACTTGCCTTACAAATTAGCATTAGGTCCCCTTATTAAAATACAAATTCAAATCCCCCGCCAAAGGGTCTTTATTATGACTCATAATTAAAAGGGTTACTATGACACAATTTGATTTGATTTGATTATGACATATAACAAAAAGGGTTATGGTGATACAATTTAATTACGGCTCATAACTTAAATAATTGCGGGTTTTGATTATGAATCATAGTTAAAAACAAAAGGGCCGCGGAGTTTGATTGGCTCATAATTAAAATAATTGGACTTTGACCCCAACCCTCTCCTTCCCCCTCAGATAACACCCGTGCCCCAGCAATTTAATTATAACTCATAATCAAAAACAATACGCCCTTATTAGAATACAAGTTCAAATTTCCCGCCATAACTATAAATCAATCTACACTTCTAACGTCGGGGAAAAACCCAGTGATTGTTTTTTTCTTTTTTTTATGATTATGGACCTGAACAGGCTAAATTTGGCCTATCGTGCTAAAGCACTCAGGAACACTTAGAAGGGTAGATAGAGGGATAATGAATTCCCAATAGATGCCTATGAACAGCTACCTTAAATTTTCTCATATCATAAGTGGTAGGAAAGCAGGAACTAGGGAGACCATTCCAGGGTTTAGAAGCCGTGTAGAAAAAGGTGGATTGCGCTCGTTTGGTACGACAAGTGGAGATTTGTACTGCATACTGGTGATGTGAATGAGCGAACCGAGTGTTTCTCGCAAAGATAGCCCGAGATGGTATCAAAGAATATAATTCAGCTGCACAATAGTCGTTGTAATAACGATAATACAAAGAAAGAACTGAAACCATCCTTCTATGATCAAGGGACTGTATGTGAGAAGTTAAGGACGGGTAATTTATAAACCTAATCGCTCTTTTGAATACGATCAACGATATCGAGAGCATATTGGGGAGCACTAACCCAGAGGTGAGAATTATATTCCAGATGAGGCCGAATTTGGGCCTTATACAGCAGGAGTTGCCGAGAGGTGAAGTACTGCTTAGATCTGTACAAAAAGCCTATTTTACGAGCAGCTGTTTTGGTAGCTGACAGAAGATGGTCAACCCATGAGAGATTTTAAGATACAGTCATACCCAACAGAGTAATAGGGTCTGAAAACTTAAGAACTGGGTCATTCATACTTACAACAGGAAATGATTGATCTTTTTTGGCGGACACAAGGCAACACTGAGTTTTGTTAGCATTAAATTTAACTAGATTATTGCTTCCCAATTCGAGAATTTGATTGAATTTGCCATTTCAGATTTAATTTCTTGATTTGACATAGAAGGTGGATTATCACTATGAGTAGACCGAAATGAACTACAGTGAAGAGTGCTATCGTCAGCAAAGTAATGGTTGTTGAAGAAATAAGGTCATTTATGTACAGCAGAAAAAGTGTAGGCGCTATAACGGATCCCTGTGGTACGCCCGCGTTAATGCTAACTTCTTTTGAAAAAAATCCATCAACTACGACACGTATTCGTCTAAATTGTGACTCATAATTAAAATAAATGAACTCTGACCTGCCTTGCCGCTTTCCCACGTGGCTACCTCCACAATTTAATTATGCTTTATAATTAAAAACAAAATGGCGGAGGGTTTTTATTATGACGTCATAATTAAAAACAATATGGCCGTGGTGTTTGATTATGGCTCATAACTAAAAACAAAATGGCCACGGTATTTGATTATGACTCATAATTATAAACAAAATGGGGGAGGGCTTTGATTATCACGTCATAATTAAAAACAAAATGGCCACGGTATTTGATTATGACCCATGATTAAAATAATCGGATTTTGATCTCATCCCACGCAGTCAAAATGGTCGACAGACTAGCCCCTAGGGGAATTCAACACCCCTGAACAGTGTTAAGGCCGCCAGGAAGGCTCTTAATATGGCCAAAAGGACCTTAATTAGGGGCTAAACCCCGCACAGGGGTTGAAAAACGCCTCCCGAAAAGAAGCTGACCCCAGCCAAAAGGGCACTAATTAGATACTATCAAGGGTTGAAAATTCCGTCTAGGGATTGAAAAACGCCCCCGGAAAGAAGCCGACTCCACCCACAGACTCCCACCCAGACCCCAGTCAATCCCCACTCTGCCCCCCACCACTTTTAATTGATTATGACGTCTAGGGCTATTCTGGGCTCCTTCTACTCATATATACATTTGTATTTAGTTTATTATGCGTTTTATTATCATCATTAAATTTAATTTTAAACGCAAAATTTTGCGGAGGAAAGTCTGGTTAAAATTATTTCATTTTCTTTAATTATTTAAGTTAATATCTATATGTCTATTAACTGTCTGTCATGAAGTTTTAAACGTCTGTTTGACATAAATTATTGTTTTTTCTTTTACAATGTTGCCTATTTTCGTAATGAACTTATTATAAAAGAGGTTGCATAATTACGCTTAAAAATGTTATTACAATTATGTCAATTTTAATTTCCATTTTGTAGGTTGGAAGGTCGTGTGGTGTTCCACACCAGATATTTACTTTCACACAGATAACTACAAATACTTATCCTAGGTATTAGTATTCTATTTATAATTATGAAGTTAACTCGTGAAAGTACATGCTATAATTCTTCTACCGTTTTAATTACGTAAGGTAATTGTAATGCACATAACGTCGTAATTGTATATTTATTTGGATGCAACTGCGATGATTGATAATTTTGTGTGGAACAATTTGTACAAAGTTACAAAACGGTTATAGTTAAATTATAAATTTTTAGAATGCTGTTGAATGTTACATTCACATACCGTTAATTCCTAAACTACTAAATGTTTCTAAGGGATGATTCTTTATTTTATATGTAGGCAAATCAGTAGACATTTTTGTGAAAGCCGTTACATTGAATAATAATGACTGTAATGATTGGACGAGAAAGGGAATGTAAATAGGGAACGTTAAAAGCACACAGAGGACTCTCTTTCAATTGTAGATAAATCCCCTACAGTTTTATCGATAAACATTCAAAATACGTAAAGTATATATCTGAGACAAAAATCTTGAATATTTTATTGCGTTAAGAATGTCTTACAGGCCAAATAATCCTAGCACTCAAGTTACTTACGTTGATAAATATTTATGTCTTCTGCCATTAGTCTAGACTCCCATCAAACTGGTAGAGCATGCAAGCTTGTCATGTTTATATAACTTCCATTATGACTTAACTGCATTGTTTTTCAAGAATTCAATAATGTTTGTACAAATATTTACTAACAGAGACGAGACAGCAGAAAAACACGAGAGTTTCATTTTAATTTTTATGCGTATGTCATTTAATCAATTAATCGAAAAACTACATATTGATCAGCTGAAATGTCAGATTCAATGGCAATATCCCCCCGACGCTTTGTAATCTGTCCACACAAAACCGCCACTTCAACAAAATTTCGCTGATATACAATGTAACTCGATATTCTTTTAATTAGGTAGAACTTTAATTACGGTGGTCCATAAATACTCATCTCTTATCTAATAGGAATATCAATACCAACCTTGTGCATAAAACAATAGATATACAACTTTAAGACGTAAGATGCCGTTACATGATAACCGAAATAATAGAAAGTGATGCACGCTGCATTATAATGACTTCATTAACTAAGTTATCTAGAAAACCGAAACGAATTTCCACAAACTTCTTCAAAATGTCAAGGTTAAAATAACCGTAAACTACGCCTTTTCCCAACAACGATAGTAAAGAAGAAATGTGCATTTGGAACAAAAGCTTCCAATAAGTGATTTCTACAGCTTACTCATTACCAGCTACTTATCTTGGCATAAAATAGAAAGTTCGCACTTCACATACCGCGCATGTGGCTCCTCACGGCTTGGCATTCAGACCTTCAGAAGCAGAGGAGAAGCGTGTTTAGCTAGACATACGTGCGATATATTGTTACGGTATAAACTGGCAGTAAAACAAAACTTGGCTTTTGCACGACTAGCCAGCGGTCGGGGGTAGGTAAGATGTAAATTAATTTTGCGCACAATATGATAGCTTGCCATACATAAGTCGAAATTAGGGTTAAAAACGTCATAAAACCATAAACGGGCGCCAGAGTATTTGAAATGTCACAATAGGGGATGAAATGCCTAACTACAATAGTTCACAGCTAGCTCAAAATACTTAAATAACTTACCGACACGTAATCTCCGCAGGCGGCTCTAGCGCCAACCTGAAAGGTTTCAAAGCAAATATTTGCACTCTTAACTAAAATAATAGCGTGCCGTAAAAATCAATCACTTCTTTGATAATCAAACACTGATCTCTAGTCACGTTACGTTAATCCAAACAAACTCAATATGTAAAATAATTTCACTTCATCAAGAAAAAAAATGAAATAAAAAACCCTTTCATTCTGTACACAATCGTTTGAAATCGAATTCCCCAGACTACAAGTAATTATGCTCAATTCATAAAAATAATGCAATGATTGATCGACCTATAAATAAATGTACGTTATAGTTCAATAATCGCTTGAAAAGCTCTCGGCCGTAATTGTTTTTATAGAAATTACAAATGTGTGTCGTCAGATGCTGTATAATAATAGGTTCACATTAAAAAAAAAGCAAATCCAATAACCTAAATGTATGTAATGTTGATAAAAAATAAAAAACAGATCACCTAGGACCTCTATTAAAACATACTCTAAAATTGATTAAAATGTACAAAATAATAAATGATTTCTTTCTTTTTTACAAATAAATCATGTGCTCAAAATGCACTCGTTACATAATTTCGATGTAAAAGTTCATCAGTTTGAATAACATTAATAAAAGCTTCAAATAAATTTGGATAAATATGCGGATGGATACGCCTGTATCAAAATTTAAGCGATAATAATAAACAAAGAAAAGTTAATCTTTAAAGAAAAGGCGTATACAACCGTTTCCCCCAACACAACAAAAATAATACAATTAAACCTATAAAATTTATTAACATTCGTCGTCCACCATAATAAACAACACAGAAATGTTATCTTACATGGAGATACCCTTTTGTTACATACCCATCCAGGATTGAATATCCTGCAGGAGGACCTCGCTTATAGGACTGACATTAACAAGACGCTCACAGCCTGGTTTTCAATTCTTCGAATACCGTCCTCTCTTTCAACGCGCGTTCTGATGAAATTTCAATCGAGAGTAAATGAGCGAAGTTCTAACCATCAACAAAATCCGGTTTATTTACGGCCCCTTACTGATTATCTTTACTCTAATAATGTACAAATTCTGGATAATTCATAATATTCTTAAATTACGAAAAACTATCTTATTTACAGTAGGTTATTTGTTTACCAGCGTGCTGTGAACATAATGTTTGTAACCTTGAAACTAACGTTGTATTTTTCCGCAAAATAAAAGTGAAACCTTCTCCAGAGGATAACGAGAGAACTTGATACTTAAATTGGTCTCGTGAAGGTTGAACAATCATATGATCCCATATTGGAATTTTGTGAGGGGGTTGGACACCCTATAACGACAGTTCCTTCAACACGGACCTGGTTCAACGTCGTTTCGCGGTAAACTTCACCGCCTTAAGGGTAACTGTATGCTGCTAAGCCTATACATCGGGAGAGATTGCACTGTCAGCAAGCCTACTTCTACCTCGTAACCTTATCTAAATAATTTGATATATGGTTACTTCAAGCAAACTAGCCATTAATGCTATGTATTTAAAGTCAAATTCTTTGTTTTAAAACCAAACCCTTATCAACAGAAACGGTGCCTATCTGACGGCTAACTCAAACGTTTGCAAAAGATGTACCTTACAATGTAATATATGAATACGTTCTTTAATTTAATTTTTTATACGATGCAATTCCAGCGTGATTTAAATTAAATTTCTCCAATTTAAAATACAATAGCATTTATTTATACAAAACTATCTTTATTTACAAAGACACTAACAAATGTTTCCCCACACTCTAGTGAAAAGGTTTTCCTAAATATCAATACCAAAATATAAATCACCTTTTCCTCTTTAAACTTCCATCTTACTTTGATCAACAACAAACACTTCATTTTCGTTTTAGAAAATACAAAAAAAATCATAAACCTTTTAAATGCGTAAACGATAAAAAAACGTTGCAATAGAAAAGCTTATCCAATAATTTCTGCATGATTAGATCCAATTACGAGAGTCTATACCCCATTTAAGATGTTCGGTACTAACAAATAATTTATAAATTCGAAAATTAACGGAAAATCTTGCTAAAATCATGGATTCATGACAATATGCATAACTTTCGCAAATGCAACTTGTGAGAAAGTGAATGACACAGCTATATTTTGTCTTTATAAGGCGTATAAGCAGCAACTCTGCATACAAAAAGATTTATGCCAAAAAACTTGTTTACATTTTTAAAGACATTAATTTGTCTCATCCTTGTTCTCAACTTCCACTTTCTTATTTATTGAATCTTTACGCAAGAATAAGAATTTATTATGCATTAAAGTACGCAAACAGACATTTTAAAGGACCTGAGTAGTCTGTGGTCAGAAATTTCAATTTCATCCACATATGCTGTGCTTTGGTGATAGGTTCTGTTGTGCAACTGACCAAGCTATCTAAGTTGATTCCAAAAAATGTTAAAAGCTACTCCCAGTGTATAAACTGGTGGTTCTTTTGTTTTCCCTTTTTCCATCATCGCGGTTTTCTCCATTTCATCTTTTGCCATCCTAGTCTTGGTGTTATTTGCAAATCCGATTAACTACATTTCGATATTCATCACATTTAGCAATATGGTCTCTGGCACGTACAGCTCTAACCTCTAATTTTCTTGTTTCCCTGTGGTAGTCAGTTAATTTTCAATTGTTTTGGTTCTGTACAGTAGTACTTAAATTTTGTCTAGCGACTCTGCAAAGACTTTGCTATGCACCTTCAACGTCTTGCGAGGTATCTATACATAATTCTATTGTCCTGCGTGTACTTTGATTAGTTCTTTCGACCGCTTTTGCTCTAACTTTAACCCCCGTAATAGTACACTTCTTTTTTGGAATCCGTATGGTCTATCTAAAAATTTAGGGGCTATCATCTTGGAGAGTATTTCTGCTAGTAATTGTTCCATAGCTTTCCTACAAGATCCAAAGGTTATATTGTCTTACATATTGACTGCTTAGCTTTTGATGTTAGTATCAGGTTTGTTTTCTTTCATACTTTTACAAAGACGTCCATTATAGAGCTCCTTTCATGTATAGAAGCCACAATTTGAATTACTTTCAGGCTTCCTCGGATGCGCACAGGGAGGTGTGTTTTCGTAGCTACTTGTTCTTTTGAAATGTACTTGAATTTGCGTTTTTCTATTCGACAAATAACGCCTGCACGCTTTTCGTGCAGGTTTTGCATTTAATCTTGTTGAACCGTTTAGTTAAGCACGATAAACTTTTCCCTAAATGGCCTAGTCTAACTTATTCAGTAGGACCGCACAGTTATATAGTTAACTCTTTTGGCTTCTCTCACGCATCAATTATACTCTTCCAGTTTTGTCTACGAATTCATATCATTTTTGATACGGAATTGATATATACTACTCGATTAGATACGGTTCTTTCTTGAATTTACGACCTGCTCCTTTGATTACTTTTTTTTTTCATTGTGTCTTTATGCATTCCTTGTAGGGCTCATGCTAGCTGATGCAGGTTCTGGGCACTTTTAACATAATCCAGAGCGTTTGTGTTCCATCCTTCTTTCTATACCCCTTTATCAGGGATAGTTTTTGTTTTCTTTGATGTAGGGTCATTTAAGTCCCTATTATGTAATTTCATTGACTTAGTATCTCAATTTTGGATGCACTCAACTCAATAATAGATATCTGATCTCGTCATTAAAACGTCTTCCTCATTAGATTTTTGGCCCTGGTAAGGGGTTAATGATTCCAAAGATATTCTGTCAAAATAATGAATGATTTCCACATGAGAAGCTCGATATGGCGAGACATACGGTCGGTTTACAGGATGTCTGACAGCCATCTAGTGTCTCTTAGTTTACTTATTATAAACTATTGTAACTTACATATATCTCGGCGAAGCTGAGTAATAATCAAATCGACTATGGTAAGTCTGGTACATAAAGAAGAGAAGGGTATTCTACAAAAAGGAGTAAAAGGAAATATTTCTGGTTTGGATAATTAAACCATTATTAGATAATAATGCAGGCTGCGGAAGTAATGCAAGAGAATATTAATGTAGCGTTTTGGAAATAAATTCAAATTCGGAACACAATGCAGGAATTATATTTGTTTGGAATTGTGATTTGACAGAAATAACATAAGCATTATAGTCAGAATATAACTGGTTTACACAAAGACCGTTGATTAGGATGCACTGCATATTAGCGTATGCTGATGGTGGAAATGCGCACAAAGACTCTCGCCACGTCGTTATTTATACGTGCGAACATAAAATTAATATAAGATATAATTTTCAGGATTTTTTATTTACGAAATAAACACGCTACCCTCTCTTCCACATTCACAGATAAACACTACCACTTTCATTTTGACCACGTTCAGCTTTAAATCCCTACCTCGCAAGGTAGCTTTTTCAGCCTTGGTTGCAGCTATATTATCTGCATACTCTAGAACCTGTACGATAACGTTACAATAAACAATTTGCATCAGTACATACGTACCTAGTACATATATACATAGATACATTAAATAGTGATGGTGATATTACGCAGCCTAATCTAATTCCTTGCTTCATTTTAAAGTATTCATTCACGTCTCCTCTTACCCTGACACACATCCGCCTACCATCATATACTGCTCTTACTCCTTTCATCTTATGTATGCATATGAAACCATAAACTACATACAAACATTTCTTTCCACACGAACATTCAACAATCCCATGCCCTTTTGAATCTCAAAGCTTTCCCATTAGGTTCATTACTCCGAATAAAGCATCTTCTTCACTTGGCTTACATATATTCAATACGTTATCCACATTGTTCTAGAAATTCCCGCATTCTTGGCTGCTCATAACCGGAGAAGTCCGCAGCAATCATACCAGTTTAGTACGTACTTGAAATAGCACGTTGGCCGGTTACCAGTTGAGTCGCACCACGGACGATGTAGCATTCACTACTGTCGATTTTCTACCGGTCAGTATTGGAATAAGTTATCCTACAGACACAAAATTGGCCACATTTCCGGTTATCACAGACGTAGCCTGCGTAATTCTACACATGCTAGGATCCTACCTTGCTGGTCAGCAAATAGTGTCCCGTACCACTGCCATTATACCCTGAGCATAATTTAAGCTTATAATTATAACTAATTATCTCAGGGGTATTCAACTGCTAACTTTAATATAAGTTAACCAAAATGTACACACTTCAATAGCAATTGGGACTATCGCTGTCAGTAAGGACAGAAAAGGTTGATGTTAACCTTAATGTTAATTAATGTATAGAATATATTCAGTGGAAAAGGTCCGATATGATAATAACAGCTTCTTAAAGGAAGGTTGTAACAACTTGTGCAACAAACGACGCATGTGGGCGATACTTGCTTGCAATGAAGAAACAATTCGTTATGGCCTCGTTTATTACCTATCGAACAGAAAATATATTTTCTAAAAATTTAAATGTATTAATAATAAGAATTTAGAGTGAATTTCATAAGTAAATAATTTGTACAATAATTTCATAATTAAATTAAACTCAATGGGATATACTGGTGTTTAGGCATATCGAATCCAATTATATAATTACTGATTGGTATTTGGACTGTTTTCTTACGGGGGTTACGTTCACTTATCTGATCTAGTAACGATTATTAGTGTATAAATACTGTCTATTACCTATCATTACCTTCCAGCCCATGTACATATGTACGTATAGAAGGTTATGCAATCGACATTTTTTCACTAGCGCCCAACCGACTTATTAGCTCATTTTACGAAGTTTTGCCGAGATCGTCCATAGTGTTTGTGTTTGTGTGTGTGTGTGTGTGTGTGTGTGTGTGTGTGTGTGTGTGTGTGTGTGTGTGTGTGTGTGTGTGTGTGTGTGTGTGTGTGTGTGTGTGTGTGTGTGTGTGCGTGTGGTGTGTGCGTGTGCGTGTGCGTGGTGTGTGCGTGCGCGCGTGCGTGCATGCGTGCTTGCGTGCGTTCGTGCGTGCGTGCGTACGTGCGTTCGTGCGTGCGTGCGTGCGCACGTGCGTGCGCGCGTGTGTGTGTGTGGATGGGTGTGTGCGTGCGTGCGTGCGTGCGTGCGTGAGTGCATGCGTGCGTGTGTGTGTGTGTGTGTGTGTGTGTGTGTGTGTGTGTGTGCGTATGAGTGTGCGTGTGGGTGTGCAAGTGCGTGTGCGCCTGCGCGTGTGCGTGTGTGCGCGCATATGTGTGTAGATGTGAGTTAGTTTCCACAATAACTCTACAACGTGCAAAAGTACGTACTTGAAATTTTGTACTAAAACTGGATTTATTTTCATCTGGAGCTGATTAGATTAGGGATAAATTCAGCAACGGTGAGGGAAAATTTATAAGGCGTAGTTTTGGTTTTTATTAAATAATAATTATATTTTATTAAATATATATGTGTAAACACATTTTTTAAAGAAAATTTTACATAACTTTCCTTCATAAAACTTCTTAATACAAAGCCAAATAAGTCTAAAAATTAATTAAATAAGACTAAACATGCTTAAATCGTCTTATTTTTAAATTCTAAATTTTTACAGAAGCGTGCGACTTTGGAATTTTGGAAGTAATCTAAATGCCTATTTACTTCTATCAAACATGAATTTTTAAACTCCATTTGACAGATTATTTATTTCTTTTGTTTTTACAATGTTGCCTGTTTTCGTTATGAACGTATTAAAATAATGGTTTTTTTACTGGTGACGATACAAACAATTTCTGTCGAAGATCATAGTTTGTATAATGTATTTATAAATACATAATTTTAAAACCTTAAAAATTAGTTTGAACACTATTTATTTGCTTACGCTCAAAACAAATTTTAAAACGATCTTGACTATTTAAACGTAACGTACGTTTTAATGAAAAAAGAATAGAAAGCTATTTTGAAATTAATTAAAATTTAAATAAGTTCCATTGATGAGAGTTTATCGTACAATAATAAATAGCCAGACATAGATCTAATGTAATCTTTGTGAATATCTGAAGAACCACCAACCTTATAGCGAAAAGTATAGGCACCTTTTTTTATAGGTATGCTTTAAATATTCGCTAGTTTTTGATGCGCTAGCGGATTTAAAATATGTTTGATAGGTTACTAGCATAAACGTCTGTATGAAATGTGTTGCAAGTTTTCATTGGTTTTATGTAAACATTAAGTAGAGAAGGTGCCAACAGTGATAAATTTACAACAGAGGCTCAATTTAAGTGCTATAAACACTTTAGGATCTCCACACGTGTCTATTTATATAATCTGTAGATTGGTTAAATGTAAATAATAGATATTCGTAATTTATTCACCAGAATAAAATCACCCTTTTTGAAATTACTACGGGCTAGTAAGGAATACTAAAAGTTATACTATTTTTTGTTTGTTTAAATGCATATTCCCTATGGATATATACGAAAAATACAATTAATAGAAGCAGGCAATGGAAACAGATACGTAAACAAAACATACATAATTCTCAAATTGTCAATAGTTGTCAATACTTTCGCGTTACTTTGAGCAATTTTTGTGCTTTCAAAATGCGTTTTACGAATAATGAAGTTGTTGATATGCTTGCGGTTTATTTTGAATGTCTTCAGAATGCCGCAGCAGCTAAAAGAGTTTACGCGGCTCGATATCCAAATCGGCGTCCTTGCGATGTAAGAGTCTTTCCCCGATTAGTGGCGAGCTTACGAGCCAGTGGTAGTTTTCGGTCTACGTTTCAACAGCAAACAATTGGAAGGACACAAGAAAATATTAACCGTGTACTGGGCTATATTGAAGGAAATCGTCATTTTAGCACAAGAGCATTATCCACTGACAACGGTTCAAAATATTTTGAAGGACCATAGGAAAGTTCTAATGCCATCAAAATATACAGGCATTCGTTTAAAATTTTTTTAATTACTTTAAGAATGCACCCATATCATGTCGTTTTGCATCAGGCCTTGAAAGAGGAGGGTTTTGATCGAAGGTTAGACTATTTCCATTGGATGTTAGGCATGATACGCGGAAATAGAGAATTTTTATTTCAAATTCCTTGGACCGATGAAGCCACCTTCAGTAGTGACGGGAGAGTCAATCTGCACAATATGCGTTATTGGTGTGCAGAAAATCCCCATTGGTTGCATGAAGTAGTTCAGCGCCAAGGACGTTGGAGTTTAAATGTATGGTGTGGCATACTGGGAGGCAGAATTATTGGGCCATATTTTTTCGAGTAACCCCTAAATGGCAATGCATTTCTTGACTGTTTGGTCAATCAATTACCGTTGTTGTTGAAAGATGTGCCTCTGGAAACAAGGCAAAAATTGTTTTTGCAGTTGGATGTTTGCCCAGCACATTTTGCTATTAATATGCGAGAGCATATTAATGCAGTATTTCAACAGCGGTGGATTGGAAGAGGAAGTCTGTTTCCATGGCCTCCGCGATCGCCAGACATAACTTACCTCGATTTTTATTTAAGGGGGCGCTTAAAGGACATCGTGTTTCGGACTCAACCTACTACTAGAGAAGATATGAAAAACGCAATACGTAACATACCGAGAGCTGAAATTGAAGCTGCAGTTTTGTCTAGTCATGAGAGGCTTAAGCAATGCATAGAGCGTGATGGTCAGCATTTCGAGTATTTACGGGGGCATTAAAAACCTTCCTCCTTTAAATCAGTCCTTTTTAGGGCCACAGCAACAATTCCAGAAAAATATAGTTAAAAGTTATAAAGTTTTCATTGGCCGATATTTTAGGTTAGGAACAAGATATCGAGATGCGGTTTTCGCGAGCTTCTTTAAGCATCATTTAGCTACTTGTTCATGAAAAAAAGGCATACCAATGCATTTAATTTTATTGCGAAAATTAACCGTTTCTGTCGGAATATCGAACAAAGCCCTCTAGCGACGACATGTGAAACTAACAAAACTTCAATTATTTTAACATTTGTAGCCCAACAAAAGCTCTTTTCAACGCGCCCAAGTTTGTTAAAGTCGGATTAGCCGTTTCGAAGATACGGGGGGTGATTTAAGGAAATCTTTGTATACCCCCCACCGTTTTATTTTTATAGATACGTCAAAAAGTGCCAAACAAAAAAAGTTCAGATTATCCTCGACTTCAAATATCAGTTATTTTTTTATTAGGTTAATATAGCAGAATTCACAGAAACATCACTTTTTTAGATTCAAGATTGCAGTTACGCCCCCTAGCGGCCATTTCAGAAACATGAAAATATTTTCTAGGTTTTTGTATTGGCCGTTTTAGTAATAACTTTTTTTTTGCGCAAGCCTCTACGATGGATAGTTTCCCAGATATAGTACCTCGCATTCTTAGTTGGCTACCCTGTACATGTTTAACTTCATTATTAGAACACTTTTATAAGAGGAATTTAATAAAGCCAACAATAATTTTCTAGCCTCATTTGTATTCGTGATGTTTACAGGAACTTTTGACTTTCCTACCGACGCCATATTGGATGGTATGCATTTTTGGAAAAAGCTCTTCAAGAGTTTTTCAATAATGTATTACAAGTATAGCTTAATAGCTTCGTTAAGCTTCAAAATTGGAAATTATTGTTTTTTTCACAATAGGTTTTGTTTACCTGTGGCCGCCATTATGAAACAGTGTGTCTCTCTCATGCAATTATTCCATTTTCTTAAGTTTAAATAGGCGTATTTATTTAAAAATTGACATCAAGGCAATAACAGACATTTTAGATTTTTAGTCAAGCATTTCCTATTTATTATTATGCGTACACTACCTAATTATCGAATAATTAAGTAGAACTTTAACAAAATTTATGTAACTACGGAACAAAAATCTAATAAACAAATTAATACAAAAAAGTCAATAAGAAAATCTAATTTTCAACATATTTTTCACACATCTCCAACAGAAACCTTTCTAAACGTGTCTCTGTTGATGTTTGTTAAAACATTTCAGGCTGAGAATATTCGGACATCTCAATTTCAGCGTATCACTGTAAACAAAAATCGGGAGGTGTAATTTTGTGTTTCTGAGAAGCTCCATTCCCCCTTTGCTATTGTGGGTCAAACATACATCTTGTTGAAACCAAATGGGGGTGGACCATGCATTTGAGGAACAGCATTTCTAGGAGAAGGAATAATTTGTTCCTGCAATAAATGTTTATCGAAAATAAAGTGCTCGATCAATTTGTTGTCTAAAATACAACAAATGGTTTTATTGTTTATCAAGCGTAATAAAGGGTATTTTTAAACCTACCTATAACGCCATACCACACATTTAACCCAAATCTCTCTATTACTCTGTTGGGTATGACTGTATCTTCAAATCTCTCATGGGTTGACTATCTTCTGCCAACTACCAAAACAGCTGCTCGGAAAATAGGCTTTTTGTACAGATCTAAGCAGTACTTTACCTCTCGATAACTCCTTCTGCTGTATAAGGCCCAAATTCGGCCTCATCTGGAATATAATTCCTCCCCTCTGGGTTAGTGCTCACCAATACGCTCTCGATATCGTTGATCGTATTTAAAAGAGAGGGATTAGGCTTATAAATGACCCGCCCTTAACTTCTCACATACAGTCCCTTGAGCATAGAAGGATGGTTTCAGTTCTTTCTTTGTATTATCGTTATTACAACGGCTATTGTGCTGCTGAATTATATTCTTTGATAACATCTCGGCTATCTTTGCGAGAAGCACTCGGTTCGCTCATTCACATCATCAGTATGCAGTACAAATCTCCACTTGTCGTACCAAACGGGCACAATTCACATTTTTCTACACGATAGGCCAAATTTAGCCTGTTCAGGTCCACAATTATAAAAAAAAAACTTGTTTGTAGACGCCCTTCACCTAAATTATTTGGATTGTTATTTCTCGACAATGATGATTACGCTTACTAAATACTCCACAATTGATAAACCGTGTTTCGTCTGTCCAAACACTTTGGATAGAAAGTTCGGTATTTGTTAGCATTTCCTTATAAACCATTCACCAAGTTTAATTTTTCTATTAATATCATCTCCGTAAAGACCCTGTACAATACGGGGTTTTTAAGGATGAAAACTGCATTGTGCCAGAATTTTCCTCAATTTTTCTTACTGAAGTGCTTGAGCCGTCCATAACATGTTCCATTATGGTCGCATTTTTTGCTCATTTTAATATAAGTTTTGGGATTTGGTTTTAAAAAAGATCCATAAGGTAGCAAGTTCTTAACTAAAATCTAAATGTCTGCGGTTAAGTTGGTTCGTTCCTGGTGGTGTTGAAATAGAATTCAATAGTATCTAAATTTTCTTCATAAGAATAATTAACAGCCATACTAAATACTTGAAAAAATCATTTAGGCTTTGTAAAAACAAATAAATTACGCCTTTAGTGGTAACTCAGCGATATGGAATAATTACACAAGGGGTTCTTTTGTTTCATGATGGCGGCCACGCGTAATCAAAGCCTAGTATGAAAAAACAATCATTTCGATCTTTGAAGAGCTTTTTCCAAAAATGCAAAATCTAATATGGCGTCGGCAATAACATAAAAAGTTCATGTAAATATCTCGAAAATAAATGAGGCTAGAAAATTATTTTGGTCTCTATTCAATTTCTCTTATAAAAGTGCCCTAATAATGTATTAATCAAAAAACTATACTGTACTATACTCATTTACTGACTGTCTGCAAAAATTCAATCAAATTTATGGCGGATTTAAATTTGTAATAAAGTTCTCTAAAAGTCCCCTAATTTAAACAACCTAATAGCTGAAATGGTTTCAGAGATCGCAATACATGTAAAACAAATCTTGGATACACTGTATACTCTTTACTAATGCAACATGACATAGGCTTAATAAGGCAGCTACGTGCGTGCCACATCAGATTTTTTAAGGTAGATCACTTTAAAATAATTAAATGTCTCCATTTTCGTATACGATTAATGTCAGTCTTAATAATGCAGATATAGTAGAAGAACTTAAACATAAAATAAAATGTGGGTGTTTTAGCAGAGCACAAATAAAATCCGGTAGAAAATTCAAATCGACATCACTTATTCAAAGCAATTTACTTCGCCTTCTAAACTGAAGTTGTGGAAACAGTAGACAATATTTTTATTTTGTTTAAAAAATTTCAACAAAATATCAAGGTAAATGTTTCGTATCTGTGTTTTCCTAACCGTCTATGCGCAGAAAGACTATTTGCAATTTTAATTGCTTTCGTTTATAAATGTTAATCTAAGCATGACAAAATTTTACGTGCATCATTTTCTTGTTCAAAGAGATTTTACAGCCCACACAATTCTACAGGTTTCTTTAAAGTGATTCACATATACAACACTGGTACGGATAGATATAAACTAGTAAACTCATTCATTCATGTAAGAGATCTGAAACAATTTTGACGTACAAACGACTACAAAAATTTCGATTACATTTTAGATTAACTTTATGTAGAAAGTACTCCCACGTAAACCAGCATAAATACGTGGGTAGCAAAAGTGGTTCTTGATACTATACACTCATATACAGGAATGTGTATTGTGTATTCAGAGAGAATGTTTACCAACTACGTTTAAAGTTTGTTTTGTTTTTCATCCATTTGCAGGATAAAGCAAATTTTTTTTCATTAGTGTAATGTTTCATTCTATAATTTTATAATACACGAATACGTTAGTAAACTTTCACTCTCAATGTGTAAATACTTGTAAATAAAAATACTCCTGAATGGTTACGATGGTTGTTGAGTATGTCATTCGTGGATATTTCACAGCTATCGCTACCTAGGGATTCATGTTAACTATACTTAGGAGATGAACTAAAGCCTAAAGATTAGCATATGCTTCTTCTGTCTGATAAGCCTATAAAATCGTCTTCTTTATAGAAAATTATTAATATAAATAAATTTATACGGTATTCTATTAAGCATAAGTTAGTTTTAAAACATTGTTGTATTAGATTATATGTATTCTAGCAAAGTACAGGTCGTAGGTTCAAATCCTACTCGAGGTACACTTTTTATTTATGTATTTAATAAAATGAATAATGATTTTTAGAACATGTTTAGGAATGTCAGGAATTAAGTCAGGTATTTTAGTGAAAGTATTTAGCTTCTTTCAAATTGAATTTCTGATTTTGACGCACGCCTTTTGTATTTCACTAAAAAATCTTGCCTAATTACACTCATTAGAAAACTGATATCATTAACATTTCCTTGCACGTGTTAACAAGGAAGGACGAACCCAAGTCCTCAAAAAGGAAACCACGAACATAAGATTTATAAATATTTAAGTAATGTATACACTGCCTCTCTTGAATTTTTGGACATAGGGAATCCCATGTTAAAATAAACTATTGTAAATATTGGCTCCCCTAATTATTTTACAGTAAAATGTCAAATGTAAAACTTCTTAAGGAAAAAAGGCTGCTTCTTATGTTACAATTGCATTTACATTTGGATCATCCGTTTTCGAGAAATTTAGGAAAAACTTAAGGGCTTTTTCGTAACTGGTCAAGGTTGCTTTGGTTTAGACAGACAATGCTAACAATAATTATTAATTGTCATTGTAAATCATTAATTGTTCAAAAACAATTCATTCATCATTAAAACTTTATTTGGGACAGATTATTACTTTTTAAAGAAAAATTTGTTAATAAAAATGAATTATTACACCATTGAAGAAAAAATAAAATTTATTGAATGGCATTACTCTGGCAATTCACTTAGGATTATCAGAGATTTGTACTCTGCTAGTTATCAAAACCGTTATTTATTTTCCAATTTTCATAATTGATTGGTTTATTTAGAATATCATCTTCTTGTTTATAACAGACTTATTTTATTTGTGCTCCTTATTGTATTTATCTTGACATTTACATGGCTTATTAACGTTAACGGTTACGAAAAAGCCTTTATGTTTTTCCTAATTTTCTCGAAAACGGATGAACCAAATGTAAATGCAATTGTAACATAAGAAGCAGCCTTTTTTCCTTAAGAAGTTTTACATTTGACATTTTACTGTAAAATAATTAGGGGAGCCAATACAATAGTTTATTTTAACATGGGAATTCCCTATGTCCAGAAATTCAAGAGACACTGTGTGTGTGTGTGTGTGTGTGTGTGTGTGTGTGTGTGTGTGTGTGTGTGTGTGTGTGTGTGTGTGTTGTGAGTGTGTGTAGTGTGTGTGTGTGTAGTGTGTGTGTGATGTGATTTGTTGTGTGTGTGTGTTTGTGTTGTGTTGTTGTTGTGTGTGTGTGTGTGTGTGTGTGTGTGTGTGTGTGTGTGTGTGTGTGTGTGTGTGTTGTGTGTGTGTGTGTGTGTGTGTGTGTGTGTGTGTGTGTGTGTGTGTGTGTGTGTGTGTGTGTGTGTGTGTTGTGTGTGTGTGTGTGTTAATGATGTGTTGTTATATATATATATATATATATATATATATATAATATAATATATATATATATATATATATATATATATATATATATATACATATATTGTGTGTGTGTGTGTGTGTGTGTGTGTATCTATGTATGTATTTCAACAGCTCATGTCGAGTATATCATATGCCTGAAAGTTTTCAACTGTGGGCTTGCATGAGGATTTAGCTCAAGCGCTCATATAATATCAAAATATTGATAACAAAGCAGAAACTACACAACACCGGAGCTACAATTGTATGGTTTGTTCTTGTTTCAGTTACGGGCCAGACAAGGAGAGGATTCAGATTATTGAATTTATCTCGGAAGTTATGGGTCCTTCATGACACCACAAACATGGAAAAAAATTAACATTATGCCATGAGATACGACCACTCTTTTGAATATCAATGTATCAATCGTACTTCTGGTAATAACTTGGAACGTCAAGAAAGGCATCAAACCTATGACGATAAAGAAAAATCCAAAACAGTAGTGAAGGTTGTTGTTTCAAACGTCAACAATCGCATCAGTCTCAGGATGAAAACGAAAAACGAGAAAGAATAGAAGATAGTGAAAGCAGATCTGCTGTTCAAAACTTGACGGAAGCATGCAAAATTAGTAGATTTGTTCAATAATGAAGATGACTTCGAACTCAATAGAGTTATCTTCTAGTTTCGTTAACAACATTGTTTGTGAAAATGATCATTTGAAAGGTGACGTTAATGATAATTATTATCCACTGCTGTAATCTCAAAATCAAATTTATAAACTGAAAGACCGGATTTATCATCGGAAAGTAACGCTGAAGAACCGATGGAGTGAGTAGAAAATCGAGCACATTAGTCAGATGAATTACCATAGTGACATCGAGAAAACGACCGAAGAATAGATCAATGATAAGAACATTATTAACAGAAACAAGGGCAACACTGTAACACTGGATAATTATGATAATACCTTTTATAGAATCTCCGAAACGGAAAATGGTGTTTAAGAACACAAGAGAGGCAAAAGAACCATTTCAACAATTCAGAACGTGATTCCAAACCAAGAAAAATATGGATCCGTTTTTAAACCGTTTAAGCCTTGTTTAAAGCGTACTTTAAATATAGCCGACGAAGAAGGGATTGTGCAAGATAATGTGAACGACATAAACGTTATGGCGGCGGCCGTTACTAATCCCCGCATTAGTATTCGGCAAGTTGGTAAGGATTTACTTGTGCATAATACAACTGCCTTTAAAATTTTAAAGAAGAACAAATTTAAATCGTACAAGTTCTCAAATCAGCAGGAGATTATTGAGCCAGACAGGTATTCCAGAATGGTTTTCTGCAAACAGTAATGGAAATGGCCAATGTAGATAGGTATTTCATCAACAATATTGGTTTTTCTGACGAATCGACCTTCACCATTAATGAAGAGCCAAATGTGCAAAATTAGGATATTGGGATACGGATAACCCTCATTTGATGATCGATAACCATTCTCAATATCCACAGTCAATCAACGTATGGTTAGGAATATACGGATCTAATATTAGGGGCCCCTTCTTCATTGATTGACACTTAAACGGTGGAAAATACTTTGAGCTGCTTCAAACGGAGATTAGCCCGGTCATAGATAATGTCGCAGGAGAAAATGTTGTATGGTTTCAACAGGATGGTTGTGCTGCGTATTTTACAATAGACATCATTGCTTATTTAAATGAATGCTATCCAAATACCTGGATTCGGCGAGGCGGACCAGTGAATTGACCAGCTCGTTCACCAGATCATCACGAAATGACTTCTTTCTGTGGGGTCATTTAAAATAAAAAATTTATGGTGCTACACATGCACACATCTAGATTTTGAAAAACAAAATTTCCGAAGAATGCAACAATGTATCGAACCGGCAACTTAAAAATGTTCGCAGACATTTTTATGATAGACTTGGTCAATGTTTAGCCGTTAATGGAAGGTCTCTTTGAGCATTTAATTTGATTTTATTAATAATTTCTACTAATGAATTCGTATTAATGTTTGGTTATTCTTCTCCTGATTCTGATTATTTCAAACCATTGCAATATTAATTATTATTGTATATCATTATTTGTTGTTAAATTTTATTGAAATAATTATTAATAAGTGTGGATTTATTTAATTCTCTGTTAACTTGTCTTCTGTACTATTAAAAATGTCAAAACTTGACAGTTGTTGATAACGTAACATTTTGTTTTAATATCATGGCAGTATTTTATTTTTATTATTACTAATTTAATTTTAGTTTTTATTTTTTCAAGTACTATTTTGAGAATAAAAAACTAATCTGTTGCTGTTGCTGTTGTAGTAGTCCCTGTCGGTAATCTTGATGCATCATCCCTGGTACTGAGGTTGTCTATGTGCTTCTCTATTTCGATAGCCTCTCTGATGATGCGAGATTTGTAATGTTCTATATTGGTTAGCATTGTGGTGTTTAGAAACTCCATTTGATGGCCCGATGTTTGTACTGTTGTGCCAAAGATGAGGTAGTTTGGTCTTTTTTAACAGCATTATGTTCTTCTCTTCTTGCACTGTTTGTTTGTCCGGAGCACATCTGCCACATGGAATTCGGTATACTCCTTGCCCTTCTAGGTTTATTTGTTCCTTGGGAAGTTTTAGTATCGTCTTGATCTTCCTTACTGGTTTATATATTGTTTTGATGTTGTGTTTCTGTAGTATCTTGCTGATTTTATCGGTTGTTCCTTGTATGTACGGTAGATATGCTATTGGTGTAGATTCTTCGTCTTCTAGTTGACCGGTGTTGTTTCGTTTTCTCGGATTTATATTATTCTGTATGTCCCGTTCCTTGAATCCATTTTGGCATAGGTATCTGCTTACTTGGTTTATCTCTGCTTGTCTGTGGTCCTCGTCAGTTAGCGTTTTAGAGCGGTGTATTAGCGTTTTCAATACAGACTGTATTTGTGTTAGATGATGGTGTGAGTCTGCTTGAAGATATCTACCCAAATGTGTCGGTTCCCTGTATAAGGTGTGACCAAATCGATTGTTATCTCTTTTTATGAATACATCCAGAAATGATAATTGATTATCTTTTTCTAGCTCCATCGTAAACTGTATGCGTTTATTCCTCCGGTTGAGATGTTCTAGAAATCTATATAAGTTTTGTCTGCCATGGTTCCATATGACAAAGGTGTCATCGTCGTATCTCCGCCACAGTTTCGGTTTGTGGGTGGGCGTTCTGAGTGCTTCTTCTTCAAATTCCTCCATGTACAGATTAGCAATCACTGGTGATAGTGGCGATCCCATTGGTGCTCCTGTTTTGTTGTTTTTTTGTCAATTGTAGGTAAATATGTATTTCTTAGGCTGTGCATATTCAAATTTATATGTTGTGCTGTATTATATTTCCGTGATATTATATTTAGTGCCTCTTCTGCTGGTATATTCGTAAACAGTGACACTACGTCAAAGCTTACGAGTATATATCCTGGTGCAGTTGTTTGTTGTTAGAGTATTTCAATGAAAGGTTCTGCGTTCTTCACGTAGGACTTCACTTGGTTGGCGTAAGATTGCAGCTGTTTTTTTAGGTATTTCGCTAGCAGTGGTGATCCTATTGAACTCACGATAGGTCGCAGAGAAGCTCCATCTTTATGTACTTTAGGTAGTCCATAAATTTTTAGGCATCGTGGTGATTTTTTTCTCGGAATTAGCATTTTTATATTTTTTCATAAATAGGTTACTCCGATATTATCTTCCTTGTTGTTTTCTCCAAGTACGTCGTTGGCGCTGTCATAATTGGTTGATAAATTATGTCTTTCTGCAGATTTTCCATTTTCCGGTGGTATTTGGTGCTGTCCATCACCACTGTTATATTTCCTTTATCGGCCGGAGTTATTGTGATGTCTTTGTTCTTTTTCAGACCTTTCAGTACTGCGGATTCGTGGTGTTGTAGGTTTCTCCTAGTAATCGTGTTTTACTTAACATGTGACACGTGTCCTTCCGTACAATTTCGGCTGGAAATTTATCCATCTGTTATATAGCTTCTTCCACTCCGCATATGATATCTTCAGTCGGTTTCCGTGATGGCACTGCTGCGTAGTTGAATCCTTTGGCTAGTACGTTCTCTTCGGCTGGTGTAAGTATGTGACTGGATATGTTTTTTACTACCTTTGTAGGATCGAGTCTCTCAGCTATCTTTTTCTTCTGGTCTAAGTGTTCAAACTTCTTCTTCTGTCTTTCCCTAGTTTGATTTTGTTAATTTCTGCTGACGAGGACTACAGACAGCAGAGATAAATCAAGTAAGCAGATCCCTACGCCAAAATGGATTCAAGGGACGGAACATACATAGAGCAAAAAATCCGAGGAAACAAAACATCAGGTCAACCAGAAGACGAAGAACCTACAACAATAGCATATCTACAGTACATAAAAGGAACAACCCATAAAATAAGCAAGATACTACAAAAACGCAAAATCAAAACAAGGTTTAAACCAGCAAGGAAGATCAACACGATGCTAAAAATTCCATGTGGCGGATGTTCTCGGGTATACGTCAGACAATCAAACAGGAAGATCAGTGCAAGGAGAGAAGAACATGTTAATACCAAACTACCTCATCTTTGGCACAGCATGTACAAACATCAGGCCATAAAATGGACTTTCAAAACACCACAATGCAACTCAACAAAGATCATTACAAATCTCGCATCATCAGAGAGGCTGTCGAAATAGCACATAGACAACCTCAGTACCAGGGAACCAATTCTAAAGGATAAACACATAAAACTACACATTCAAACACGAAGACAAACGAAAGCAAAAGTAGAGAAAGTGAAAGCGAAACGTCGAGTAAATAGTCTCTTAGAGACTACTACAACAGCAACAGCAACAGATTAGTTTTTTATTCTCAAAAGAGGACTTGAAAAAAGAAAACGAAGAATTAAATTAGTAATAATAAAAATAAAATACAATTGCCATGATATTAAAACAAAATGTTACATTATGAACAACTGTCAAGTTTTGACGTTTTTAATAGTACAGAAGACAAGTTAACACAGAATTAAATAAATCCACACTTATTAATAATTATTTCAATAAAATTTAACAACAAATAATGATATACAATAATAATTAATATTGCAATGGTTTGAAATAATCAGAATCAGGAGAAGAATAACCAAACATTAATACGAATTCATTAGGAGAAATTATTAATAAAATCAAATTAAATGCTCAAAGAGACCTCCATTAAGGCTAAACATTGACCAAGTCTATCATAAAAATGTCTGCGAACATTTTCAAGTTGCCGGTTCGATACATTGTTGCATTCTTCGGAAATTTTGTTTTTCAAAATCTAGATGTGTGCATGTGTAGCACCATAAATTTATTATTTTAAATGACCCCACAGAAAGAAGTCATTTGGTGATAGATCTGGTGAACGAGCTGGCCAATTCACTGGTCCGCCTCGTCGAATCCAGGTATTTGGATAGTATTCATTTAAATAAGCAATGACGTCTCTTGTAAAATGCGCAGCACAACCATCCTGTTGAAACCATACCACATTTTCTCCTGCGACAGCATCTATGGCCGGGCCAATCTCCGTTTGAAGCAGCTCAATGTATTTTCCGTCGTTTAAGTGTCAATCAATGAATAAGGGGCCCCTAATATTAGATCCGTATATTCCTAACCATTCGTTGATTGACTGTGGATATTGGGAATGGTTATCGATCATCAAATGAGGGTTATCCGTATCCCAATAGCGATAATTTTGCACATTTGGCTCTCCATTAATGGTGAAGGTCGATTCGTCAGAAAAACCAACATCTACATTGGCCATTTCCATTACTGTTTCGCAGAAAACCATTCTGGAATACCTGTCTGGTTCAATAATCTCCTGCTGATTTGAGAACTTGTACTATTTAAATTTGTTCTTCTTTAAAATTTTAAAGGCAGTTGTATTGTGCACATATAAATCCTTACCAACTTGCCGAATACTAATGCGGGGATTAGCAACGGCCGCCGCCATAACGTTTATGTCGCTCACATTATCTTGCACAATCCCTTCTTCGTCGGCTGTATTTAAAGTACGCTTTAAACAAGGCTTACACGGTTTAAAACGGATCCATACTTTTCTTGGTTTGAAATCACGTTCTGAATTGTTGAAATGGCGGTATCGGCCGATCAGGATATAAACCAGCAAACAAGTTTTGAACTTCAGGTACACTACTACCGGAATAAAACCATTTCAGAAATAGATTTTGCAACAATTGTATAAGACATTCTTAATTTATTGAAAACCGCGCTTGAAAATCGGAGCGTTCGGGATTTTACAAAACGTCAAAACTGACAGTTGTTGATAACGTAACATTTTGTTTTAATATCATGGCAATTGTGTTTTTTTTAAATTATTACTAATTTAATTCTTCGTTTTATTTTTTCAAGTTCTATTTTGAAAATAAAAAACAGCATTTTTAATTCTTTTATGTTTTTGCTCTAAACCAATTAGGAGAGCAGGAAATTACACGAAAGTGTGATTTTACATGTAAAATGCTATTACCGAGCGGTCGGATCAGCACCCTATAATGATATATATATATATATATATATATATATATATATATATATATATATATATATATATATATATATATATATATATATATATATATATATATATATATATATATATATATATATATATATATTTATTTTCATCAACATTTATCTATTGGATTAAATACTCTATTGACATTGGCAAATTATGAAGTCGACGTCATAAGATTTATAAACTTTATTTTATAAGAAATAAACTGTTAATGCTTTAAATCTCTCTTGATTTGGGTAGGCAACACACACTAGCAGTGATATTTAGTTGCGGATCTACACCTATGAACTTTATTTAATTTTGACTTATTCGTAAAAATAAATTGTTTGTACAGCTAAATCAAGCAGGGGCGATACATCATTGTGATGCCCATTCAACCGAATACTTGCATCAACTAATGCAATCTAGGGAGTTTTACTGAATTTTTTGAACTTGGCGTTAAAAACGATGCAATCGTAGTTAAAATACATTCCCTTATCGATTTTTAATTAAAGGTAGCCTGGGATGGACGAATGTCATTTAGTGAAAAACACATCATTTTTAATTATATGTCGTTAAAAACTTAAGTAAGACACAATATGCTTCAATCTTTGCTCTAATTAAGAATTCTTGTAGATTACAAAATATTTGAAGGAATTAATTGCACACCACCTGACTTGAAAGGAATGGCAAATAATACGGCGGCAAATATGTTGCAAAGCATCAAAAAATATGACAGCGCACGAGTTTCAAATACCATTTCTGTAACTGTTCACATAACATTGAAAAAATATAATAAAACTGTAAATTTTGACAAATCTAATGACCAATTGTAATACATACACGCAAAATTTTATTCATTGAAGTATATTCTATTTTCTGTTAATGTATCAATTTTCTGACTAAAAAAATATATAATACGAGCCTCTGCAGTAAAACACATGCGATTTATTCGTGTTAAACAGTTCGACTTCACTGACAAACTTTTGTTTAACAGATAATAAGAAGATCATGATTACGTGGTGTAGTGTGAATCTTATGAGAATCACTACAAATTACTTTTTTCACCTCTGTATAGTGTAGGAATAACACTTACGTTAGTATACTAGGTTTATCACGACGAGCTGAGTCGATATGTACATGGAAAACTACTCAAAATGTTTTTTTTTAATTTGTATACAAGGATTAATTAAAAACTTTAGTTTAACTAAAATATTTTCAGTTTTATGCAGCTTCCGGTTATGCCTGCTGTAGACCCTAACTTTGTTATTTTAAGTGGAATGTACCCGTTTTTATTATATCTTTAAAATCTACGTTAAATGTAGATGTTAGTTTGTAAAAAGCGTCTTATGCCTAAAATGCACCGTTTCTAATCAAGCTAAAAATTAATTTTTGGTTGGCTTTACCTTAAAGGAATCAATACTAAACAAATACTATCGCGTCAATAAAGAAATGGTTTGACATTTCCCACATTAAAGTGTGTTACTCGTAATTGTGCCTCGTTTAGGTTTTAATAATGAAGATTATTTTAATTTATTAGTAATGTTCGGGAATGTGGAAAAGTTATTGAAAGAACTGTCGAAACGTTTTGTGCGCGATATCCGAACCGACCAATTCCAACTCATGATACCCTGACGCGACGTATTTACAATTATAAACCTACGGCCAATTTGTAGGAAAACCCAAGAAAATAAACCCGTAGTTGGTAATGAAGCTATTGATATTACTGTTTTGGCATATTTTAGAGCACATCCTGAAAATTCATTAGCTAATGCCGAAAAAATCTGAGAATATCTATAGTGTTCATCGAATTTTGAAAGAACACAAATTTAATCCGTTTTTACATAAATTAACTAAAAATTTAAAGCCAGGTGAATTTTTGTGAATTTATATTTGTTAAAACCCAAGAAGATGAAAATTTTTTGAACAAAATAATTTGGACTGACGAACCAAAATTTCATAAAAATGGTATGTTTAATTTGAATTGGAATCAACATGACTGACGGATAATAGTGCCTTTCCAAATATTTTTTTAGAAAACTGCTTTGGGGATCGTTTGATGGCAAAGAACGATCACTCGACCTAACCCCATTAGATTTCTTTGTTTGGGGTCGTGCAAAAGGTATACGCCACTCACAATAAAATAAGATTGCCAGGAAAGAGTTCGAAATGCATTTCGATATATTTCTCCGGAAGAAGGGTACTACTCATGACGGCGTTTAAAAGGGATTGAAAAATGTTTAGACGTTGGAGGCATTCAATTCGAGCATTTATTATAATTTAACAGGTTTTTTTGAAGTTAGTTTAAATACCATGTAACTTAAAAAACGGGAATGAATCAATTATAATCGAATCTACTTTAGTTCCTTGGTTTAAAGCAATTAAAAACATATTTGGAAAATGATGTGCAATGATCCAAATACGTTCCATGAATTAAAATTTATGGAATATTTTGGAAAATGAAATAAGAATTTTGACAAAAAGAAATAAAAAATGGGTTTAATAAGTAACGTATTTTCAAATACATCCATGCATTCGTTTTTTTCTGTAAAATAACATGATAAATCGAATACGTAAAAAAATAATTTTGAATACAGCTTTACACAGAATGCTGAAGTAAGGTATTGTGTATGTACTTTAGCTGTAGTGTAGATTACAATGGTGGAGTCAAAAATGGAGTATGGTGACCTTAAATTGCTCCAATTTCAAGAAAATGAATCAGCAACGGTTTACTGCTTAAGCAAAATAGTTATTTTCCTAACTAGTGCGTAAGGCGTTACTTTTCCGTAGAGATACGGTCAGGTGCGGAAAAGACACTTTCCGCACAACATTTTTTCTACGAGCGCGAGGAAAATAAAAAAATAACAGATACAAAATAACTAGATACAATCGAATAAGTTTAATAGTAGTATTGATTTGGCTGGCAATAAATCCGTATTAACTATGTTTGCCTCTTTCAGAATTGCTTCTGGGAGGTTTTCATCAGAGCTTTCTGAATAAATTTTATTAAATCTTTCTCACTAGCTCAACGCTTGACATTTACTAATTTAAGATCAATTTAATATGAGAACTGTCAGAATATGACGGCCAAATTATTTAGTTTGAATTTTTTTTTAAATTTATTTGTATCAACGGAGATTTCACGCTTAACAAGCTTATTTTCGATACGCAATATTTAACAGAGTGAAACAAATAATTATAGAATGATTTTTGTTTAAATTTTTATACAGCATTCAATAAATATGTTTATTTATTATTTATTATAATACCTTACATCAAAATGAAAATATAAATGTATTCTAGAGTAATTATTTAGTATGCATCAAAGTGGAATTTTCTAAATTAAATTGCGTGCGGAAAAATACACTTTTCCGCACGCTTGTAGAAAAATATTTTGGTATTCTCTAATTTGTTTAAGGTTAGATGCTACTTAAACTAAATGTATACGTATTGCGTAATTTTGTTTGTAGTTTTATTCACTTAGTTAGATTCCGTATATATATATATATATATATATATATATTTTGTCAAGTTGAGTTTTATAGATAAATTTGTTTTCGTGTAGCGACCTTTAGGAAAGGTGATGGCGAGCTTTAGATTGTTTTGTTTGTGAATTATTATTCCGTAATTTAGGTTGTTTTTCCTTATTATTTCCGTTTATAGAAGTTTGAGTAACGTTTATTTGTATATTTGTATTGTAAAGACGAGTAGTTATAGTTGTTCAGTTTATTAGTGAGTATGTTGGTTTTGAGTCATAAAGATTGAATGTGGGATTGATTGTTTGTACTTGAATAAAAATATAGAGATATTTTGCACGATGATTTTGCTGACGTTTGAGATTTTGGAAATTACCGAGTCCTTACGGACGAAAACGAAATTTATGTATTGGGGTATCAAATCTTCCCCTTCCGTTTTTTTTTAATTGGTGGAATTAACTTAGATAAGATTTTTTGTGAGTAGTGGGATTTAAAATTCAAAGATGGAATTTGTTAATAATTTTTGGGATTCTGAAACTGATCGCGCTCTCGTGTACTAGTACGGTGCCGCTTGCTGTTACGCTTTAGGGGGTGGTTTAGAACGTTGATATTTGGGACCTTGTGGTGTTTAACGAACGTACCTTTGTGTAGTAAGGGTAGTTTAGCTACTTCTGAAGAAGACCTGTAAAGGGATTTTATTAAAACTGTTCATCACCAAAGGATTATACCTAGTGCCGATTTCGATTTTACGTAAAGTTACCTAGAGGACATCGTCGTGTTATATTAGTGCTTCAGTGACCTCTTTGGTTTTTCTCGCTTTTGCGGATTTTTTTTTTAAATCAACGTTCTTGCAGTGCCACGTATTTACCGTACAGAGCGTGTCTAAGGATAAAGAAACTTTTGCAATATATTAAAATCATAGTTATTTAAAATAAGTTATTAACATTTTGGATTATTAGTGGAAATAAAACCAGTTAAAAGCTAAAAGTTATCAAGCAAATTGAGCATACAAATTAGTATTTAAAAGAAGTTTTTAATTAATGCAGTAACATTTTAACGAGATTCAATCAAGGAATCGTTTGTGTATAAAAGAACAATAGTCAACATTTCATTCATCATTTTGCCAGAGCAGGGAGATTTCATTTCCGTCATAGCAGTCATTGGTCATCATTTTCTGTTGTAACACAGGAGAGGTGTAATTCTAGACCTTAAGGTAACATAACATTGTTTTTTTTATTGAATATTTCAAGATTTTTGTTTCGAATTATTTTTTTTTGTGTTAACGAAGGTTTGAAAGCGGTGTCGTTTTTTTTGTTAAATTAAGTTGTTGTTTTAACTTTATTCAGTGTAATTGATTATAGTTCTGACGCTCCGCCTTCACACTTTGTTATTTATTTTAGTATTAAAGGGCAATTGACCCTGTGGTAGTGTGGTTAAATAATCCACAATATATCTATAGATTAAGCAGCATTCTGATCAGACATCCTGTCGCCCATTGAGTTTTTGTATTTTTGTTTATACGCATTATCGTATGTTTATATTTATCCTTTTTTTATTATTTTATTATAGCTTTGTTAGGTTTTATAAATGTGTTTTAATTCTGTGGAAACCCTTTTGTGTTACATAAAAGTTATTTTTGCAAATTGCAAGTTACCGGTAATTTAGTTTTAACGTAGCGAAGTTAGTTTTTTTCTTTATTATTGAGTAATAGCGTTATTAATATTTAGTGTTTTATTTGATTTTTAGTTGAGTATTAATTCAGTTTAGAGTTCATTCTATAGATTTTTTTGTTTTGTTTTGATTATTATTTAATGCCTAATTATTTACACTGAGGTGTATTAACGTAACTTTATTGAGTGTTTATCACGCTTTTATTTGAGAAGCGTGTAGTGCGATTTTGAAGCCCGATTTCAGGTAGTTTGTTGAGTTGCTGTCCAGCACCCCTGGAATTGATTGCGGATAGGTAAGCGTATGTTTTTTGTATGTTTGGACACGCTATGTACTCATAATTTTGGTACGACGACCCTTATTTTGACTACCAAACATTCTGGCGCCCTTAACCGAACTAATTTTGTCTTCATCCCCTATTTTGACTTACGTACGATTTACTATTCTGGATGTGCAAAATTTTTCAACATCTGACCTACACCCATACGCTGGCTAGTCGGGGCAAAAAGGCCAATTTATCTGTAATCCCGTTCTACCACCCGTTTATACCGTTACAGGATTTTCAAAAGGACAAAGCAAAAAACTTTTGATTAGATATGACAACAAAGCACATTATCAAAGCTCTATTAATATTTCAATAACAGCAGTATTTAGTCCTTAACTTTTTAATTATTGAAAATATTAATAGGGTGTTCATATTTTTAAAAAGTGCAAGAAACGAGTTTTTCAATGGGGAAACTGGCATATGGTTCCTTTCTACATAGAACCGTTTGGTGAGACATGGCAATACAGCATATTACCAAGGCCGCCTTATAATGTATCAATTTCTATAACTATTCAGTTGTTGAAAATAATAGGATTGTGTTTAGTTTATGCCATAACCCAAAAACCTTGCACCATATGTTATTTTTGACTACATCATCGTAATATATGCTAAAAATAACATAGATAATACCTTCAGTATTGTTTATCTACCTCACCAAATAAGCGAGTTTTAGCAATTTATAGAAATGGGCAAAAATAAATGATAGCGAACAAATGAAAAGAGATAGAAACCAATTGATAAGTCACAGAAAGTACCTTTTCCAAATTTATTTCAGTTTTTGTGTATCTCTACTGTTTCATGTACTTTACCTACAATTCAAACTAAATCTGGTGACCATGTACTTAGATTAAAACTATTGTGTGCGCAATCAGAAGATGTAGGTTGGTTAGCGTTGTATCAGAGGTTGTAAGAATACAGTGGAACACTACATCTAAAATGCAATGTGCAATTTTAGGGTTTTGACTTAGTGTTCGCTTAAAGTATGCTAGCTGTTTTCGATTTATCATATATGATTGGTCGTAACCCTTCTTACTTTCTTCCCGAACTTCTGAAACGTTTGCGGTCGAGGGAGAATACATTTAGCTTCTGATCGTTTAAATCGTTGCGCAGTGTTTGATCCATTGTTGTCTAAGCAATTAAGTTTATGTGAAAGTAGTATATTAGTAGAAGGGTTGTTACGCATTTTCGCAAGTGAGGTTATTAAACAAATTTTATGTGTATGCAGAAGTTCTGTTACAGTGAAGTGTCATTGACGACGTTTTATCCTGGGAGCAAGACTTCAGGAGATGATATCGTAGTCGGACGTATGCGTTACGAGGTTACTTTATTATTAAAAATCAGTGATGGGGGTTTGCACAGAAAAATCAGTCTTTGGTCACATTAAGTAAGTATGTAACACAGAAGGAACAAAACTTATGTACTTTTTTAAGATTTACTGCACAAAAATTAAGGTAATATATTTAAACGTCTAAATTAATGTAAAATTGAAATAAAAAAAAAACTGAAAGAGATTAATACTATATGTCCAAATTTATCTATAACAACATTAAACATAAGTATAAATGTAACTTAAAAATGTAATAAAAATATTATTACTTTTATTAAATACATGAATAAAAAGTTTGCCTCGAGTAGGATTTGAACCTACCACTTGTACCGCTCTAACCAACTGAGCTATCGAGATACAAGCCTCAATTATTATTATAACTTATAATAAATAATAAAAAATAAATCTAACTTCATTAAAAAAAATTTCGTCAATTCTCATTTTACTTTGCGCAAATCAATACTTACAATAGTAATATCAATATCGCTATAATACACTTTTAATGATTCTGAATGGTTATTTTTTCTATGCATATAATATTGTAATTTTTAGGTTACTTATATCATTAAAAAGTACTTTATTTATTCTTATTTTTACCTATAATAACTAGTTGACAGTATTTAACACCAGATATATGTAATTATAAATAAAAAATTGAGGAGACTGTGTATACTTTCTAATTGAATAGAATTATGTTTAATGATATAACGTTCAACATAAAAAATACCTTTTATATGGATAATTATTTTCTAAATAAAAATTCTTCAACGAAATATATAATGTCGGCATTATTACATTTTTTTGACACATATTTCTTAGAACGCCAATAATACTGTAAAAGAAAATAAGCACAAATCGCACCTGTGAATGTTTTTTGTAAAGACAACATGATAAATGTAGAGTTTTTTAAAAATCAATACCCTTGAAAACCATTACCCTTGATAAAATATTCATGAAATATTTTACTTGAGAAAATTTCGCTGGGTCATGTTTTCCTTAACGTTTAGCAATCAATGTCGTTTTTAATAAAAAAGGATATGTGTACATTCTTACTTAATCTATGAAATATTTTTGTGATATGACATAATGTTTTTAAGAATCATTCGAAATTTGATATTTTGAAATAAATAAACATTTTCGCCAAATTTCAGTGTTTATTCGTACGTGTTCATCTAATTTTCTTGGGAGATAGTTTACAACTTTGTTCAAAAACTTAGAGTTAGACTAATTACCCTGTTAGAGCGATTTCACCCTTACATATTAATATATCTATTTTAATAGTAGTAACTTTACTGCGCCTTGATTTACTATTAATAATTACGTTAATATTTAATGCTTGGGGAACTGCGCTTTTACGCTGTGTTAGGAAGTTCATAGCATTTCGCTGATTAAATAAATAAATACCAACATCCGTTTTTTATTCAACTTCATAACAAACTCAACGTCATTAGTTTACAAGCAATGTTGTTAATCGTCTTTTTGCTTTTGTTGCGACAGATCGTCAGCCTTACTTATAGGAAACATTTTTTGATCCTTTAGTTACTAAACTTGGAAACATATTTCCACGTGGTTTGCGTTGGGCATATAAAAAGTAAGTTTGGCAACCTCGCGGTAGGATTTTAATTTTAAATGTCTATCGGTTGTTCTTATGTTACCTTATCTGAAGAAGAAAACTTCCTTTACCGTTCAAAATGGCACAATACTTGTGTGTTCGAATTGACAATTGGATAATTTAAGTCACGCTTGTAGCCGGATTTACATTATTCCATCAACGATTACAGAAGCGCCGTGATTTCTATGCCGTATCTGATTCAATCTCTCAGGTTATTCAGTACGTTAATTTGATCTTGAAGTAACAATCTACTTTTCTTGAATAATTCTCTGATTTGTCTTTATTTCTTAGGTGTCTTTAGTGCTAGTTATTAGAATCTCAATACAGCCTGTATGGGGATTTAACTAAAATTAAGAAATTTACAGTATGTGTGTACTGTTGGGAATGACTAACACGTTTAGTTTTACCAACTAGTGGTAAATGAGGTACAGCTAGTGTAAAAAAACTTATTTTCATTGCGTCAACTTGGGTCTACAATTTTTATACGTTAAATTAATGGTGCACAATACCCGAGTGTTAAGTATCAGCATACCCGAAGTTTTCGTATATTTACGGGGATGCCTATTGCTGTCATAGCTATTAGCAAGTTATTGTAGCTACTCTCGATATAATGGAATAATAAATATGTATTAACAACTTCTCGTTTTGTGTTAACCACATATTGCCGGTTTAAGGTTAATTAATTCAAACACGTTTTACATACTGAACGCCTATCTGTATTTTTGTGCTGGCTTAAATGATTATAGACACTAACTTAACAATTTGTTGAACAGACAACTGTTTGAGTTAGGTATTTAGAGATGATTTATATTGCGGTTGCGTGTTTCGTGAAGAGCCTAACTGATGGGAACTACTAAATTTAATTTTTAATTTGTTTCACTTTACATTTTTATGCTCCTAAGTGAAAGAATGAATGTCTATTGATAGATAGCTTACCCGTAGATCAGTGAAGGTATAATCTGTTTTCATACTACATAGTTACTAAGATAATTACTTGCTTGAACAGAATTATTAGAAATCTCATTTTAATGCTATTATTTGCTCATATGGTAAATTTTAATTTACATGCTGTCGGATTTTACAGATCCATGTTTAACTTTAGTTATTATGTGTTGATACACCGGGTTATACTAAGTCGAAATCTATCTAATTAAGAACATATTTAGTGACTCAGGGCCCAATATTACTATTGTCAATCTAATTTTGCTTTCCTTACCAATTTTCTTATTTGTCTAGGGTTAGTGTATCATGAAATTATTGTAACCTTAAGAATTAATTTTTGGTGTATGCTATAACACTTCTTTATAACTATACTGCTTTATTGCAGTTGAATTCATAAGAAAGGTTTGACCTATCGAATGGATCGAATACTGGGCTAAATTTTGGGAGTGGTGTTGAATTTAGGATACGACAGTAGCTATAGGAGCTCTCTCACTTGTTCTCATTACTCTAGGTATTTTGCAATGTCACAAATACAGTGTGTGTAGGCGTATGTGTGTGTGTGCGTGTGTGCAGATACGCGTGATTCCATGAGTACGAGTGTGTGAATGTGTGGATTTGTGTGCGTGTGTGCGTGTGTGCGGTGTGCGTGTGTGCGTGTGTGCGTGTGTGCGTGTGTGCGTGTGTGCGTGTGCGGTGTCGTGTGTGCGTGTGTAGTGCGTGCGTGTGGTTCGTGTGTGTGCGTGTGTGCGTTGTGGTGTGCGTTGCGTGCGGTGTGTCGTGTGCGTGTGCGTGTCGTGTGTGTGTGCGTGTGTGCGTGTGGTCGTGTGTGCGTGTGCGTGTGCGTGTGCGTGTGCGTGTGGGCGTGTGCGCTGTGTCGTGTGTGCGTGTGTGCGTGGTGCGTGTGTGCGTGTGCGTGTGTGCGTGTGTTCGTGTGTGCGTGTGTGCGTTGTGCCGTGTGTTTGCGTGTCTGTGTGTGTCGTGTGTTGTGTGCTGTGTGTGCGTGTCGTGTGTGTGTGCGCGTGTGCGTGTGTGCGTGTGTGCTGTGTGGTATGTGTGTGCGTGCGGTGTGCTGTGCTGTGCGTGTGTTGTTGGCGTGTGGCTGTGTGCGTGTGTGTCGTGTGCGTGTGCGTGTGCGTGTGTGCGTGTGTGCGTTGTGCGTTGCGTGTGTGTGTGCGTGTGTGTGTGTCGTGTGTGTACGTGTGTGTGTGCTGTGTGCGCGTGCGCTGTGTGCGTGTTGCTGTGTGTGTGCGTTGTGTGTGCGTGTGTGCGCGTGTGCGTGTGTGCGTGTGTGTGTGTGCGGTGTGCGTGGCGTGGTGTGTGTGTGTGCGTGTGGCTGCGTAGTGTGCGTGTGTTGCGTGTGTGCTGTGTCGGCGTGCGATGTGTGTGCTGTGTTGCGTGTGTGTGTGGTATGTTGTGTGTGTGACGTGTGTGGTGCGCGTGCGTTTGTGCGTGTGTCGTGTGCGTTGTGTCGTGTGCGTGGTTGGTGTGTGCGTGGTGTGTGCGTGTGGCGTGTGTCGTGTGTTCGTGTGTGCGTGTGTAGTGTCGTGTGTGCTGTGTTCGTGTGTATCTGTGCGTGTCGCGCTGTTGTGTGTGCGTTTGCGTGTGTGTCTGTGTCGTGTGTGTGTGGTGTGCTGTGTTCGTTGCGCTGTGTCGAGTGTGCTGTGCGTGCTGTGCGTGTGGTGTTGTGTGTTGCTGTGTGTGCATGTGTGCGAGCGTGCTGCGTTTGCTGCGTGTGTGCGTGTGTGCTTGTGCTGTGGCTGTTGTGTCGTGTGTGCGTGTGTCGTGTGGTGTGCGTGGTGGTGTGCGTGTGTTGCGTGTTGTGCGTGTGTTGTGCGTGTGTGCTGTGTGTCGTGTGTGCGTACATGTGTGGTGTGTCGTGGTGCGTTGTGTGCGTGTGTGCGTTGCGCTTGTGTTCGTGTGTCATGTGTGAGCGTGCGTGCATGTGTGTGCTGTGTTGCGTGTGTGCCTGTGTGCGTATGTGCTGTGTGCTGTGCGTGTCTGCGTGCCCTGTGCGCGTATGTGCGTGTGTGCGTGTGTTCGTGTTTGCGTGTGTGCGTGTTTTCATGTGTGTATGTGTGCGTACGTGCGTGTATGCGTGTGTGAGGGTGTGCTCGTGTGCTCGTGTGTGTGTGCGTGTGAGCGTGTGCGTGTGTGTGTGCGTGTGCGTGCGTGCGTGGGTGCGTGTGCGTGCGTGCGCCTGCGCGTGTGTCTGCGTCTGCGTCTGTGTCTGTGTCTACGTCTGCGTCTGCGCATGCGCGTGTATGCGCCTTCGTCTGCGTCTGCGCCTGCGTCTGTGTCTGTGTCTGGATCTGCCTCTGCGTCTGCGTCTGCTGTGGCTGCGTCTGCGTCTGCGCCTGCATCTTCGTCTCTGTGTGAGTGTTGTGTGTGAGTACGTGCGTGCATGCGTGCGTGCGTTAGCGCGTGCGTGTGCGTGCGTGGGTATATGTGCGTTTGAGTGCGCGTGTGCGTGTGCGTGTGCGTGTGCGTGTACGTGTGCGTGTCCGTGTGCGTGTGCGCGTGCGTGTGCGTGAGGGTGGTAGGGTGCGTGCGTGCGTGTGTGTGTCAGTGTGTGTGACTGTCTGTGTGTGTGTGCGTGCGTGTGTGCGTGTGTCAGTGTGTGTGACTGTCTGTCTGTGTGTGTGTGTGTGTGTGTGTGTGTGTATGTGTGTGTCTGTGCCGGTGTCTGTGTCTGTGTCTACATCTGTGTCTGTGTCTGTGTCTGTGTCTGTGTCTGTGCCTGTGTCTGTGTCTGTGTCTGTGTCTGTGTCTGTGTCTGTGTCTGTGTCTGTATCTGTGTCTGTGTCTGCATCTGTGTCTGTGCTGTGTCTGTGTCCGTGTCAGTGTCCGTGTGTGTGTGTGTCCGTGTGTGTCCGTGTGTGTGTGTGTGTGTGTTTGTGTGTGTGTGTGTGTGTGTTGATATATATATATATATATATATATATATATATATATATATATATTTCATTTATTTAGATTTCCACAAGTATTCATGTTTAAATAAGACAATTTTCTTTAAAACTTGTGTAAATAAACGTAAAATTAATTCAACGTTTCAGGAACGTCCTTTGTTCCCTTTGTCAAGAATTTATTTGACAATTACAAAAATTGAAATAAGGTAACTATTTTTAACAAGTACAAAATATGAAACAAGGTAACTAATTTAATTTTAATCTGGACGAGTGTGTTTGACTTCGGTAGTTGGTCTAGTATGTGATGTAGAAGGTGCAGAAGTGGGGACGCCAGGAATAGTTGCAGCATAAGTGTTTGAAATTTCTGGAAGATTTGGAGTTGGTTGAAATGTAGAATCAACTTGTTTAATGATATTCTTCCAAATTTGTGGCATTCTAGAAGTGTCATCTCGTTTATTGAGGGCGTTTGGTCTTCTTTCAATTTCAACTGCTTCTCTAATAATTCTTGCTTGTAAGGTATATAGAGGTGCAATTAAACGGATATTGTTGTTATTAATTTGGTGTCCTGTATCTAAATGATGTGTAGCTATAGACGATGAAGGATTGTGCTGTTTAATTGCTAGTTGGTGTTCATCGGCTCTCGCATATAATATTCTGTTAGTTTGTCCTATATAAGTTCTTTGACAGTTGTTGCACGGTATCTCATACACTCCTTGGCTTTCATTAGGAATTTTGTCTTTGGGGTTTCTTAAAAGTTGGGACAAAGTTGAATGAGGTTTGAATACCGGTCTGAAGTCGTTTTTGGGAAATTTCTTTGCTATTCTGTCTGTAATTCCTTTTATATAAGGTAGAATAACAGGAATCTTTCGTTCATTGTTTGACAAGTTATTATTTCTTGGTCTTCTTATTTCGTTGGTAATTTTCAATATTTCTTGATCTTTGTATCCATGTTGAACTAGTATTTTATTAATAGTCTTCATCTCTTCCGTTCTAGAATTTTGGTCAGATAAGTGGTAAGAGCGGTATATCAAGGATTTCATAACGCTACGTAATTGACCAGGATGGTGATGCGAGAGAGAGTTCAAGTATCTATTCGTATGTGTTGGTTTTCGATAAACTTTGTGTTAAATTTACCATTAGAAAGTCTTGTTATTAGGGTGTCCAAAAAGGAGTGAATTATTTTCTTCAACTTCCATAGTAAATTTGATGTTGTCGTGAATGTTGTTAATATGTCCTAGAAAATGGTTCAAGTTTCCTTTTCCATGGCAAACTACAAATGTGTCGTCAACATAACGAAACCAACATTTAGGTTTTAAATCTGCAGAATTTAAAGCAATGGTTTCAAAATGTTCCATATATACTTCGCAAAAGCTGGAGAGTGGCGACCCATAGGTGTTTGTAGAATTGTCCTTTGTATGTAAAATAGGTTGAGTGCATGCAGTGGTTTATCAATTTGAGTATGTCTTGGTATTGAGTGTTTTCTTCTAGAATTTTCATCGTGTCTTCAATAGGTATTTTGGTGAAAAGTGACGTTATGTCGAAGCTAACTAAAATGTCATTTGGAGCCAAGGGTACAATTTTGAGTTTGTGTAGAAAATCATAAGAGTTTTTGATGTAGGATACAGCATTTTCACAAATCGGTTGAATAACTTTGGCTAGATAACGAACAAGGTCATGAGTCGGAGAATTGAATGCACTGACGATAGGGCGTAATGGCCAGTTTTCCTTATGTATTTTGGGAGTCCGTATATTTTGGGGATTCTTGAACTCTTCTCTCTTGGAATTAGTTTCTGTTTTGTTTCTTTGTCTAATTTTGTAGAATTAATGATAGATTTTGTTGTTTTTCTATGTAAGTGGTAGGATTGCACTGATTTTTCTTATATTCTGAAGAAGTTAGCAGTTCAGACATCTTATGGTGATAGTCTTGAGAGTTAACAATGACAGTAGCGTTTCCTTTGTCAGCAGGTAGTATTAATATTTGGTCGTCATTTTGATTTGGTTTAACATTTGGAGGTCTTGTTTGGTGATATTTTGTTTGGGAAGTTTGCAGTTCTGAAGAATGTGTGTTACGTTGAGTCTAATTTCGTCAGCTACCGTAGATTCTGTATCTTTTAAGGCGTATTCTACGTTGGTGATGATGTTTTCTACGGAATCCGTTTAGGAGTGATGGCAAAATTAAACCCTTTACCTAAAACATTTAGAATATTATTATTAAGTTCTTTGTCACTTAAATTGTGTACTGTCCTTAACGGTTCTACATTATTTGCCTGCGATGTATGAGACAGACGTTCAAATTTTTGTTTCTGTCGGTTAGTTTTTATCATCAAGGACGATTCTACAGTAATTTCAATGAGACGATCCACCGTATCGAATATGAAAGGGTGAATTTTGATAGCATGTAAAGTTTGGAATGTGTCATAAAGGGTACGGTTGAGGTAGTCAAGTTGAGCCCTTTCATTGGCAATCGCTTTTCTTAAAAGGGCAAGGCTTGTTTTGAATAAAATCTTATAAGAACCATTAATGTCTGGTCTTGGTTTCAATTTAAATCCCTTGGGTATTATTTTATTGTCACGACAACGCTTTAAAAAAGTTAAATTAGTAAGTGTTTCACATTTTTTGATACGTAAGTTTCTTCTCCGTATAGGAATATTATGTGTCTATTTAGATTTCCACAAGTATTCATGTTTAAATAAGACAATTTTTCTTACCAACGAAATAAGAAGACCAAGAAATAATAACTTGTCAAACAATGAACGAAAGATTCCTGTTATTCTGCCTTATATAAAGGGAATTACAGACAGAATAGCAAAGAAATTTCCCAAAAACGACTTCAGACCGGTATTCAAACCACATTCAACTTTGTCCCAACTTTTAAGAAACCCCAAAGACAAAATTCCTAATGAAAGCCAAGGAGTGTATGAGATACCGTGCAACAACTGTCGAAGAACTTATATAGGACAAACTAACAGAATATTATATGCGAGAGCCGATGAACACCAACTAGCAATTAAACAGCACAATCCTTCATCGTCTATAGCTACATATCATTTAGATACAGGACACCAAATTAATAACAACAATATCCGTTTAATTGCACCTCTATATACCTTACAAGCAAGAATTATTAGAGAAGCAGTTGAAATTGAAAGAAGACCAAACGCCCTCAATAAACGAGATGACACTTCTAGAATGCCACAAATTTGGAAGAATATCATCAAACAAGTTGATTCTACATTTCAACCAACTCCAAATCTTCCAGAAATTTCAAACACCTATGCTGCAACTATTCCTGGCGTCCCCACTTCTGCACCTTCTACATCACATACTAGACCAACTACCCGAAGTCAAACACACTCGTCCAGATTGAAATTAAATTAGTTACCTTGTTTCATATTTTGTACTTGTTAAAAATAGTTACCTTATTTCAATTTCTGTAATTGTCAAATAAATTCTTGACAAAGGGAACAAAGGACGTTCCCGAAACGTTGAATTAATTTTTACGTTTATTTACACAAGTTTTAAAGAAAATTGTCTTATTTAAATATATATATATATATATATATATATATATATATATATATATATATATATATATATATATATATATGTTATTACTTAAATTTCCACAAGTAGTATTATTCAATAAAGACATTATTTGGAACAACTTGTGTTTACCAATAACTCAAAATCTTCCCAACATCTCGGCCAATATTACATCTACATCAGCTCTAAATCCTGATACTCAAGATTCTGTTAACATTCCGGCATCTAATACAATTCCAAATTCAACGTCATACCTTGATCTGCAAATCGAAGCAGAACTCGTTCATCAAAATTATTATAATTGATTAGTTAGCTTGTTTCATATTTCATTACTAAATATCATTCTTGACAAAGGGGACATAGTATTAAATAGTCCCCGAAACGTTGAATATTGTATATTTTCACGTTAATAAACACAAGTTGTTCCGAATAATGTCTTTATTAAAATATATATATATATATATATATATATATATATATATATATATATATATATATATTTCTTTAATGTACTACGTTGCCTATATTATTAAATGGATTTTTAAGATTTAAAATGTTAGTTCAATTTTTTATAGCTTTACATTAATAATTTGTGTGTGTATAATGTGTAATCGTATTTCGTGCATATAATACCAAAAACTAGTTGAAGAACTGAAAGTGTAATTACCTTATTTGTTTAAAATTTCTCATATTTATTTTTACATGGAACTTCCTAAGGGTTAAAGTGTGTGTCGTCATTTTGCCGCACCAATAATAAAAGTGTTAATCATCTAATGTAGGAAATTCATTATCTTACGGTAAAATGTTAAACGCATGAAAATTGCGTACAAACTAAAAATGCAAACGACCGACAGACATATTGATCCAAATACAAATATTTGTCGCAAAAGTTTTTAAAAGTGTATCAATGTTAATACAATGTAACGGGTCCAAACGGCATTATAGAACCGCACTGTGTAAAAATCCGAAAGGGTCAACTAGCTCGTCGTTAAACCCATGAGTTTCACTAATAATTTTGGTTAAGTTAAACGGAAGCCAAATCGGCTTAATTTTTTTGGACACCAGTCTGTCCTAGATCGAGTAAAAGTACACTGGCAAGAGATGGTGCACTAGTAAAAAACAGGGAAAAATACCTTTTTCAGACTCCTGCGCGTCACACATTTCGGTTGTTATTCCCTTAGGTCGAATCTGAAACGTAATGTTCCAAAAAAAATAAAGTATAGCTCTCACATTACGTTCTTGCCAGAAATGCACTTCTAAAGTCACCAATAGATCAGGGTACCACAAAAATGAATATTCTGAATTTTGAATTCAGATGAAATTGGTCTTAACTTCAAACAAAACTCCCAACGACTCTATTTTAATTGATATCAAATCACTCAAACTAAAATGAGGTCATCCACAAAACTGAAGTGTCGAACAGAGGATTGATTAACACCTTTTTAGCATTTGTAAATAGTTCCTTTACAAATAATCACAGGCATGAAAGAAACTCAAAATCAACTTTAGCATTCGTCTCTTGATTCAATGTAAATAGTCCACTAGTAATTTTTAAAAACACTATTTTTCTGTTTTAAACTATACAAAAGCTCTTTCGGGAGAAGATAGAACACGTCCTTTTCAATTAGTGAACATCCTAAAAATAATATAATCAATTTAGTAGGCCATCACCAACGGTCAACGTAGATAATTACGTAAAAGTGACAGGCCAAATTAACAATGTTCCTATTTATTACCTACAAGTTTGAAAGAAGCACTCAAAAGTTTTAACAGGAAAAAAAAGGTAGAACCAGTACATAGATGCTCATAGCTGCCCCAGCTCTATCCCCCGTCACAACGATTCCCCAAAATACTATACGTTGTTGGGATTCTCACTTCTCGCTAACAAGCTCAATATTCTTCACTATTCAAAATTTGTTATTCAAAGATTGACAACGTGATAATGTGTGACCTCGCACGAGAACAACAAGAACTTCTTACCCTACTGTCACCCTATATCAACCTTTAACTTATTAAACCAAACCTTTGTTTACTAAAATGTCTTACAAAACCGTTCATGGTTATTTTTCCTTTAAATAATACGAGTGCATTGAAAAACTACACAAAAATTCAATAAATGCGACTTGCGAAATCTTCATAAAAGTAGGTAACACGAAGCGGGGTAGCAGCCCCTCGTTCTACAATATCACAACAGGTTTATAGGCCCACACAATCCCATGCTTTAAATCACTCCCACTCACACTCTTAACAGGATCGGATTTCACATATCTGACTCAACGTAAGACTCGACGCTTATTCCCCTTTCGCGACTTTTTCTAAATTTGCCATGCTTCATTTCAACCTTTCTATCCAATCTCTTTACTAGAAATTCACTCAAGCAGTTCGCGCGGTGAAAACAAAAAAAATATTCGTAGAATCGAAGTAAAAAAATACCAGACAGCAATTCACACCTCTCGTATCCTGCTAACACATGATTATTGATTACAGTTAAAAAAGTATTTTCGTTATCTCAACTTACATTAAAAAGTAAATCTTAAAAAATTTACCTGAATTTTCTACAAATTCGTACAACAAAGACTAATCTGTCTACTAAAAATTCTGCACACGGTAACGCAAACACGTTTAAATTTAAACAATTAATAGAAATATTAATGGTAGTGGTGCACACATTTTACGTACAAACTGATAAAAATGTAATCAATAGATTGAACTATTGATACAAATGTAAGAATTTTACCTAAAAGTTAATAAAAAATGTTATATAAGCGTGTCGTGAGGTGTAAACGTCTCTCATCAGATGTTTACATTTATTATTAATTCTATCCCTTAATCTAAAAACTACGCAGAACCTATCAATATGATTCTAAGCAGTGTCGTTCAACAGGTGATTTTCTTTAATAGGTGGTCTAAGTTTGAAACAATACATTGGGATAATCCGGTGAAACAGTTATACTTACTTTAAGTATTTCAAAAGAATTTGACCAACCATGGCGTAATTACTTACTAAACTCACCTGGTTTGGGTTAACTGATAGTCATCGGGTTTCCAATTTTCTAGACGAATACTTGACGTAGTTGACGGCTTCTTTCTAAAATAAGTTGGCATATAACAGGGATCAGTGGTACTTTCCATACTAAATGCTGAGATATGGTACTCCATAGAAGAATCGATTCAACATTTTCTTTGCACTGTCGGTAATACAACGGTTATTGAGCTGTCGAACTATATGTTTCTCATTAACATAAGTAATATTCTGGACAAATTTCAGTCTGTCGTACCAAACGAGCGCAATCCACATTCTCCTACATGATTCTGTACTCTGGAATGATCTTCCTAATTACCGTTTTCTTCTCATTTTGATTTGAAAAAATTTAAGTTGGCCCTTCATAAGTAGCTCTTGGCGATTTAAATTCCTTGCTTAAGTGCTCCTGAGAACTTTACCACGTTAAGCCAAATTTTAAAACGAATTTTACTAAAAATGGCTAATTCATTATTACTATATTGTGGAAACGTAAGAATAAAGAAATTATATTTAAACAAGGAAAACGTTAGCGGTGTAATGTATAAGCTGAAACTGAAATGGTGATCTGTTCTCCTATATACAGGGTGGCGCATTAATGTGACAAAGTCCCATATCTCCTTTATTTAAAGAGATACAAAAAAATTAAATACAAAAGTTGTAAGATATGTTCTGGTGCATATTCCAAAAATATTTTTAATTATGTAGGGTAGACCATAAAAGCTGAGAAGTAATTTAAAATTTTTTTTTAAATAGAAAACCCTGTATATTATTACATATTTAGATTCTACATACAATTTAAACACATTTTATGTATAATGTCCTATACCTGAGTCGAACCGTTTTTGACAAGTTTCAAATTTTTTGTCAAAAATGACGTTTGCAGGCCAAAACATAGGTGGAAACCTTTTCTAAACGAAGCCTTTATCAATTAGTTATGGTTGGTTTCTTGGAAATGGGGACCTACTCTAATGGGCTGTATTGATATTTTGTAATACATTCATACAGGGTGATCAAAATGGACAATAAAAGTAGATTCGAAAAACCTATAAAGTCATTTTTTAATGGAAACCCCTATTTTTTAATTCTATCTTATTTAGCATTAAAAATAAGGGTGACTTTGTATAAGAGTGTATATTCCAAAAATTTTAGTTTTGAAATAATGACAATTTAACATTTTTTATTGTAAAAAGGCTATGCGGCTTTCAAGTTTTGTTGTTAGTTGGCCGTGACGGCGAGGCTTGGCATATAAAAATAATAGAGATTATCAGAAACGTCATTATTTATTGTCAGTTGATAATTTGTGTGATGCATTAGTGTATTTTATAGCAAATTTATTTAAAACTAAAATTGTAAATAAGGAATTTTTCGTAAGCCGAGATGGTTGATATGATTTTTGTTTTGGGAGCTAGTGATTAGAATATGCTCTTAGCAAGAAGACTGTATCAACAACGGTTTCCAGAGAGACGGAAACCTGAAACAAGGGCATTTGAAAAGCTTTTGGAGCGTTTTGAAAGAACTGGCAACGTGCACAGACTAAGGAAAATCAATTAAATGTACTATTAACAGTTACCAAAAATCCATATATTGGAGAACGACCCATTTCTCTGCAGGTTGGTGTTGAACAACGCACGGTACAGCGGATATCGAAGTCTTAAAAAATGCACCCCTATCACATTCAACTACTTCAAGAGTTGGTTCCTGAAGATTATCAAAGACGACTGGAATTTTGTCAATGGGCTCAAAACAAAATAAACCAACAAAGAAATTTTGTTCATTTGATTTTATTTACAGATGAGGCCACATTTCACAGAAACGGAAGTGTAAACAGACACAGTTTTCATTACTATTCTACCGAAAATCCACATTTTGTAAGATATACTTCTCAAACTAGATGGTCTTTAAATGTTTGTGGAGGTGTTGTCGGTAATCATGTAATTGGACCACATTTTTCTGATCAACGAGTAACAGGGGAAGTATACTTAGACTTTCTGCAAAACCATCTGCCTAATTTGTTGCGTCAAGTGCCATAGGATACGCAACAAGAAATGTGGTTTCTTCATGATGGGCCCCCATACAGGTCCGATAATAACTTTTTTTAAATGCTAGATATCCAGAATGTTGGATTGGGAGGGGAGGGCCTGTTCCTTGGCCTGGTAGATCCCCAGATCTTACTAAAATGGACTTTAGCATACGTGTACCCCATATATTGCTTTCAGATTTCAATTTATTTATGAAATTTTGTATTTTATCAAGCTTCGCTATCGTCAGAATAATTTTTTTATGGCGTTTTGCTCTAAAATTAACCTTATGGGTAGTTCTCTCAGGAGGCAGTTTTAGATTTTCTAAATTTTTGCCAACACCGTAAATTTTTTCTGAACTTTTATAATTCCAATAACACTTTTAGAGGAAGCAGTACTTTTTATCAGGAGTAACATTTCTTCGTAAAATCAAAAATGAAAAAGTTTTCCATTTGTTAAGAACTTTTCAGGACACGCTGTATTTTAGAATTAATTTTTTACAGAAAACAAAATACAATAAATGTTCAAAATGTTTATTTTCGAGAATTATCAGTCAGCATCCATTTTTTAAATTTCTCTAATATGTATTAGGCGCAAAGTGACTAAGAACCTAATTCAATTATTTAATTATTAAAGCACCTTAGAGCAAAAATAACGTTGACTTATATTTTATTTACTATAGAAAAAAAAATTAGGAAAGCATTATACTAAAACTTATAAGATGTTCTATTTTTAAACGACTCTATTGATAAGCTTTAAAGTGATACTTTATATATCATCCCTTAGCATATACTATAATAAATAGATATATAATATGCCATGAATAAAGGACGATTAAAAAAGAAAACAATAACCCTCTTATTAAAAAATGTTAATATAATGTGATTGTTGCTTAGCCGTATCCATTATAAAAATAATAGAGAACTGCACTGAACTGTCCTAACTACAGTTTGTTCGCGGCCAAGAAAACCGCATGTAAATAAAATCACGTGAATATTGAATGACCTAGGCAAGTGAATTAGATTGAACGGTCCGCATGTATGAATTTTTCTGTTCCCCACTGCTAATATTTGAAAACGACCGTCGTAATTGTTCACAGGCGGTCTTTCTTGGGAGCGAACTGAGTATAACTATTGTTTAATTTAGCTTTTTCAATCCCAACTCTCATCAACGTTTTTAATAAACACATTATATATTGTATGGATTACTCCACCAAACTATATTTTTCCTTTAAATTGGATTTTTTCTGTGGATATATTCTTCAATTTTTTTTTTTTTTGTTAGGTTCAATATTAGACTTTATACCTATTACATTAATATTATATTCTTTATAGACCCGATGATGACTCGATTTAATTGAAACTAGTCTCCATCTATTGTGTAATTAACTTTAGTATAGTTATAATTAGCATCTGAGTTTAAATTTTCATTAACAAGTATTAAATAGCATCTTACAAAATGGTACATTAGCTAAAAGAGAAAAAATTTAAAATTATTTACATAATGGGATTTGGAGATAAGAAACGTGTCCAAAGAAAATTAATTGAATTATTCATGCAACAACTCACCATGGCCAACTATCTTTTAATCAGAGTTTGAAAATCGAGAACATGGGAATAACTTCAAAAACGTATTTGCACAAGTTGTTGTTATTTGTCAGTATGTATTAAAGAACTTTCGTTACTGGGCCTACTAACACTTCATTCAATTATTTTCCGAAGTTATCATTGTTTTATATTGAATATGTTTAAATTTTAAATTCCTTATTTCGTTTGTAAAAAAGATACCGTCCTCTGAATTCTTATTACTTTGTTAGAAATGTCTTACCAGCTCTAGGATATAAAAAAACACTTACCTACCACTTTTTTTTACAGTTTTAATGCCAACGTTTCCATGCTCCTTCCCTGAGGATGAACATCGGAACGTTGGCATTAAAAATGTAAAAAGCAAGTGTCTTTTATAGTAAAAAAGTCATTGACGCCATATTTTCCACAACAATCACCTTGTAAGGTAAAATTTATTTAGCCTACGGCTCATGCTGCAACTGTCGTACTCGTGGGAAATGAGTGGCATTCCGTGCTTGTTAAACAATATACTATTTTGCTCTATGGTGGTCAAAATAAAGAAATAGTTGAATGAATTTGTTAGTTCGTTTGAGAAATTTAAATTGACACTGACTGATAATCTGCGAAATTGGAGGACATTTTAACATTTATTGCATTTCTTATATTTCTTTTTTGTAAAAATACATTCTAAAATATAATATAAATTCTGAAATATAATAATATATTTCTTTTCATAAAGATATTTTTGCTGTAAAACGAGTACGTTTTTTAATAATTATTTCTAATCTACGACTACTTTGCCCTTACAAGAAGAGCACTACGTTTGTAAATACAAGATCTACGATTTTATTACTTCTGCCAATTGACATTCCTTGACATCTTGTTTACGGAAATTGAGACAGCATTTTCAAATTTAGAAAAATAATGGGTACTGGTTACTGCTGATAAGTTTGAGCAAGGACGCGATCGTTGCAGAAAAACTATCCGACGATACGAAATATCTATTTTTTTATGTCCAGTCGTTATTAAAGGAACATAAGTGCGAATATATGCAAACATGAAATACATGTGGACGCCGTAGATGCTAAAAAATATACAACAATTGTATATTTTTGACGCCTTATTAGTGAGTGTCTGAAAAGACGCTATATAACTGGAGAGTTAATATAAAATTTTATATTTTGTATCCAAAATCAAGTCTTCTTTATATTTGAAGACAACTATATAGGAATCTGTAAAGTATATATGAGAAATATAGCTGCTTCTATGAATTTTTTAAAATGGACGCCACAAACATATTTTATGAAAGAACGCTATAATGATAGAATGATGTATTATATATATATATATATATATATATATATATATATATATATATATATATAAAACTCTCTTTTATAAAGGGTCTTATAAAATAAATTTTTATATTTTTGACCACGGTTTACTCTAGTCAAAAGCTGGGGGTGAGTTTTTGTCACTTTTACAACACAACCAAACTAAACAGGCATCTATTATACATAAATAATGTTTTAATAATACAATATAATACAATACAATAATAATAAAATAAAATGTACTTCAAAGCTTAAATAAAAATATGTTAAAAAAATGAAAAAATACTTTTAGTCTGGGATCGCCTGCGGACTAGGCAATTCTCCTGACACGTTGTCTTCTTTCTGTATTCTGGAATTAAATAATCAATGTTTCCAAAGTTTGGCGACCTAATAACAAATCCTTAATAAATTGTCAGAGTTAATTTATTAAGTTTTATTAATCCGTTCTATTATTAAGTTTTATTATTAATAAGGGTATTTGAATGTGTATTTCAAAATTAGGGAGTTTTGAGGTTGTTGTTGGCAGTCTGAGAAATAAAGATGGCTGATTTTGTTTACCACCGGCGTTTATCAATTCAAAAATGTTTTTGTTTTATTAATTAGGGTTTTTAATAATAAATTCTGTTTGGGGTTGTTTTTCTATATGTGTGTGTAAGTATTGCAGGTTTTATTCTGGTTAATTTAAAGTGTATAGAAAAATTCTGTATTCAATGTGATTTTTATTGTCGTCTGGAAATAGTTACGTCGTTGTTAACGATTCTTATTATTCAACAGGAGAATTTTCGTTATTTATTTATTTAGTTATGATTAATAACAAAGAATTATATCTAATACATGTGTAACTGCAAAATTACTTTAACTGTAATTTTGGCTATTGAAATGATTTCAATAAAATGAAAGCTTTTATCTTTTTATTAAAACATTGTATTCAGGAAAAGTTTTGTTATGCAAATGTGACTAAATTTTATCTAACTTAAATGGAATTATGTACATGTAATCATAAAAATGTGCTTATCAATTTTCTTTATAATGTAAAATTTATTTTAAAGAATATAAATTTTACGATTATTTAAATATAAATTAAAATGTATAATGACAGGAACTAAATGTATTTTGGAAATAATAAAAAAATGAACAGGAAATAAAATATTTTTTCTAGTATATGTATACAGGATGAATCTTAATTGGGTTTGTCGTATTTTGTATACGTGAAAATTTCATAAATGGGTTATGGGGTTAAACAGAAATGTTACAAATTGAAGATAAACCAAGGGATAATTTATATCAGACTATGTTTTGTGAAATTTAGCAATTACAGCTTAGTTTACACGATTACAAATAGGCGCAGTTTTGTTTTGGAGCTCCTTGAATACTTGTCATCAACAATGTCTGCTGAATAACTTTATTTACAGAATAAAAAAATGATCTATACAAAAGTACAATCTTATAATTTATCCTAAACTACTGTAAAATGATAGATTTACCCGCAAAGCATGAAAGAAAACCTTAATATCCGGTTCTTTGAGGGACAGTTTAATAGTATGTCGAATGTGTTGAAACTTAATAAACTAAATATACTATTTGAAACGCCCCCAAAAAAGCATATTGTATTTTAGAAAACTATGTAAACGAATTCACATTAATTAAAACGTAGATGTGTATAAACAAAAGCTTTCAAATTAATAACACAAGTAGTAAGGAACAAGGAGTAACTGCGCCAGATTCTTATTAGTTTGAATGCGATTACTTATTACTTTGGTTTAGGAGTAAATTATTTAAATTTTTTTTAATTTATTTATTCACAAACAGAATATAAAATGAACACGTAAATATTTACAGAAATATAAAACGCTAACTCACAAAATGAATTGAGAATTATAATTAAATCTTTCACTAAAATTATGCCACAAAACCACTTATGACAAAAATCTAATTATAGGAAATTACAATTGCTAAAGTTTAATTGTAGTATACCTAATGTAAAATTCTGGTAAATCATAAATACGTACAAAAACAATTAAGAAATGATACATTTTGTTTTAGGGTTTAAACAATTGAATCAACACACTTCATTTTGGTTGAAACTACACATTCACCTTAGTTTTATACAATTCACAAAACATTAAATAGATCACGATATAAGTTGTTTCATTGTGGGAACTGAACAAGTTGCAAAGTACCTATGTGTGTAAATTGTAAATATTCCCTAATAAATTATTTTATTCTGTGCTCGGTCCTGCTTGTTGTAAGTCAGAGTCAGGCAATAGAGAAATTCCAAGATCCCCCTCATCTTCATCATCGGAAGATTCTTCAGTAGATTCATCTAAATCGCCTGTATTCACAATGAATCCAAAATCATCATATGATTTGTCAAACATGTGTTCTTTGTGCTTGTATTCTTCAACTACTTTATCAACAAGTGTACATATGTTTGCCTAATCTTCAGGAGTTATCGTGGCAAATTTTTCTTCAGCTAATTTTATTACATCCTTTAATGTAATGGTAGTATTCCTAGATGCAACGTATTGCTTCACTGCAGCCCATATTTTCTGAATTGGGTTTAGTTCTGGATGATACGGAGGAAGTCTAAGCACTATATGGTCATGTTTTGCTAATTCAGCATCTAAAATATACTGTTTGCACTTTGACTTTTGCTCCTTGATTATTGCATACAACACAGGTTTTGTTGAAAGAGGATCATGCATAATTGAATGTTGACGAAGCCACTTAATCGTATCGTCCTTTTTGGTCATGAATGTTGGATCTTTATTTATTACCATATTGTGATATGATGCATTATCGATGACAAGTGCAGCTCGCTTTGGGATATTTGGCAACAGCTGCTTCTGTACCCACTGCATAAAATTTGTATGGTTCATATCGTTGTGGTAATCTCCTGATGTACTTCCTATAATTAATAAGATTTAGTTTTAGACTACAATTATGATAATGATCTCTTCAGATCCACCAGCATGTACCATGATAACACGTGGATCTTTGCCAATAGGTTTTTTAAACCCCATAGTAGAATTATCTGTCCAATTTTTTGGGTTTGTATGACAACTGTTGATATAGGACTCATCTGTAAAAATAATTGGTCTCTTATCTTGAATGCATTGCTGCAGTTGAAGTAAATATTGGATACACTTTAAGCGTATGTCATATGATTCCATCAGAACCTTCCTTTTATCAACAGTGTTGCACCATCTACAAATTTATGCAATAAGTTAATATGAGTGAATGTCACAAATAGTTATATGACTTACCGAAAACCCAATTTTTTAATAATCTTTCCCAAAGTCGAAAGTCCACCTTTAAAATCAATACCCCTTTGCAGAATTTTATTGTGTATACCTGTTAATTTAAATTGAATTATATTTACCATGTAAAAATTGTTTCATTACCTTTTAACGTGGGCACTCTCTTTTCAATAATATAAAAATTACGTATAATGGATTTTATCTGCTCCAATTCCCCCTGATACCAATTACTTTTAGGGTTTGGTCTGTTTTTATTTTTTCTAGGTGAAGAAAACTTTGTTGCTTTGCCTTGGGAAATTTCTTTCATATCTGATATAACTTTACGATAAGTGAATTCACCTATCTTCGTAGCAGCTAAAATTCTCTCCTTAAAGTTTAATAAAGGGATTGTCACTCCCTCCTTGGCTTCTTTTGTCATGAACTCTATGACGTTTGCAACAATTTCTCGAGCTTGACTATGTAGAATCTTTCCACGAACGCCGATCTGTTTCGATTTGTTTGCCATTGTTTGGTGACTATAAAAAGACAAAAAAGACACTTGTAAATTACGCTTAAAGCACAGATATTGCAAACTTACCAAAATATACACGAAGGGTCAAAAAGAGCTCTGAAAAGAACTGTTTATTAAAAGAAAATGTAAAAGTCAGAAATATAACCTATAACTCAAGCGTGCACCAAAATGTAAATAAACTACTTAAAATTTCTACGCCTATGAATTGCGCACGCGACGGAAAATTGTCGAATTGTGACCAATATTGGTTTGTGCGCACTGTGTTGTTCTGAAAGTATTTCAACTCTAATAGAAATTTTAGCAATTTGGCCATGCATGAAAATAGTTTTTATTTTTTTACGCGAAAACGGTGCATCGTACAAAAAAAAGTCAAGGGATCAAATTTACTCTACATTAAATGGAGATTTCAAAAATATCAGAAAAAGCAGTAGCGTACCATTTTTTTCTTCAATAATATTCAGTTGAAATACCGTGGACAGTTATTTGTACACTTTCTAGTGCAAAAAGTGCTAATAAGCTAAAAAAGATAAAAGTTATTGTATAATCTGTTAATTACTAAAACAACGACTGTAAAGGAAACTAAAAATAGTAACATGGTAAGAAGTAATTATATCAACAACATAACAAACACATAATCATAAAGAAACACATAAAATACCAAGCGTAAAACTAACACTCCTTAAAATTCTGTACCACCTTTTTTGGTGGTTGTATAAAAAAGTACATTAATCTAAGATCATTAATTTATTTGGCGTAAAATTAGAGGAATTTTTAATTATTTTCATGTAAACGTGAAAATTGGCAACTTAAATTGCATTTTCAAGAACAAATCTTTTGTGTAATATTACGTAAATAGTTTTAATTTCTCTTTAAAAGTTGGATTTATAGTATTGTATTCGCGCAAGCGTGAAGATAAAATACATTTGAGTTATTCTGAAAGCTTTTCTTAATTTAGTTAATGCTGAATATTAACGCAATCAGAATGATTTTTAATTAATTTTTATATTCGTGCCATCAAGAATTTTGGTGGTGAGTATTTTTAATTCAGTATAGTTTAAACTAAGCATTTGTTTGATTTTTTAGGCACGTTTAGGTGGCACGTTATGTGGACATTAATTTAAACGTTAGGTGGCACTATATTTTCACCACCTTTTAATTTTTAAACACTTATATTACAAATGGCTATTAAGTAACTTAATTACCCAAGTTTCTCTTTGGAAAAATAATAATATAATATTAAAATGCAAGTTTAATTCAATAAAACATCCAGAATAAGAAAGAGAAGTAAAATGCTTTCATCTGTATTGACTGTTCGCCTGTATTTAATCACAGGAAGCTGTCTATAGAAAATACTGCTGAGGAATTTTTTGTGGTAAATTTTATATCTATTAAGCTTAGCTTTAAAACCTTTTAGTACCTCTCCTACTATCCATAATTTTGGTAAATAAATTTTTGCATATTGTTATTATTTGTTATTATTAGAAAGCTTTTAATGTTCATTAAATAGGTTTTGTTATTTTCCTGATTTAAAGATAACATGGTGCCCGAGATTTCATTTAATTATATATCTAAATTTTTACATAATTTTTTATTAATAGGCATAAGTGAAAATAACTAAGCGGTTGAGTGACAAGCGGCGTTTCAGGTGAGTTACCAATTTAAAATTCAATATAATTGAACCCTCCCTTTTTAATCTACCGATTGTGGACGAGACGGCATATTAATTAAATGATAAGCGGCATATAATTAGTGATGAAAGGTTTACCATTTGTTAAATAATTGTATCTAGGAAAACTTTGCCTAGTATCGTTATTTATTAATTATCTGATTTTATTACATCACTAAGTATATGTGTTTGTTATGTTAATTTAATTTTTTTTTATTGTTTATACTGGCGCCCGAGCAGGGACTTGACTTTGAAATTTATTACATTGATTCTTATTACTTGACTTTGCTTTTATTACTTGAAATTTAGTGCTTTGCGTGGGGCCAGAAAAGGGACCTGAATTGCTGTTATTCTCACTTATGATTGTTTATATTTTTTGATTGATTTTATGTTAAGAGTAGACAGAATTTTAAGGAGTGTTACAATTTAGGTTACGCTTGTTTTTTTATGTGTTTCTTTATGATTATGTGTTTATATAATATTTTTAGGATGACAAATTTTAATTATTTAATTGATGTTTTTTATATTGATGAGCTATTTTAGTAGTTAACATTTTTTAATTGTAAATGGAGCATGCGAACAGAGAAATTGATGATATGTTAGAGCAAGGAATTATTAAACCCAGTTCTTCTCCTTGGAATTCTCCAATGGTTTTAGTTAAGAAGAAGACAGGTGATTTTAGAGTTTGTTTTGATGCTAAGAAATTAAATTCTGTTACAAAAAAAGATGCTTACCCCTTACCATTTTTAAACGATATTTTGGATAAATTAAGAGATGCTCGTTATTTAACTTCAATTGATTTAAAGAAAGCTTTTTGGCAAATTCCTTTAGACGTTGAGAGTTGTGAAAAAACTGCTTTTACTGTTCCACGTAGAGGATTATTTGAGTATACTGTTATGCCCATGGGACTTACAAATGCACCCAGTACATTACAGCGATTTATGGATTCCATTTTAGGACATGATTTATCTCAATCAGTTTTTGTTTACTTAGACGATATAATTATTTTTTCGAGTACATTCAAGGAACATGTTGCGATTTTAAGAGAAGTTTTTAAAAGGCTTTATGATGCCCAATTGAATATTAATTTAGATAAATGTGAATTTTGTAAACCTCGATTATCATATTTAGGTTTTGTTATTGATAAGAATGGTCTTCACACCGATCCTTCAAAGGTGGAAGCTATTACTGAATTTCCTCAACCACATACTTTTACCGAAGTTAAACGTTTTATTGGAATGTGTTCTTGGTATAGACGTTTTATTCATGATTTTTCCACTATTTTATCTCCGATTAATAATTTATTGAAAGGTAAGAAGAAATCTCAGAAAGTTTTATGGAATGACGAAGCGAATGATTCATTTTTGAAAATTAAATCTTTATTAGTTAATGCTCCTATTTTAGCGAGCCCTGATTTTTCTAAAACATTTTATTTACAATGTGATGCATCTAATTGTGGAGTTGGATGTGTATTAACACAAGGTGTCGGAGAGGAGGAAGTTGTTATCGCTTATGGTTCTCGTACTTTGAACAAAGCCGAGCAAAATTATTCTATTACAGAACGTGAGTTACTTGCAGTTATTTTTGGTATTCAAAAGTTTAGACCTTATATAGAAGGTACCCATTTTAAAGTTATTACAGATCATCATTCATTGATTTGGCTCAATAATTTAAAAGATCCTTCTGGTAGATTAGCCAGGTGGAGTGTTAAACTTCAACAATTTGATTTTGAAGTCATTCATCGTAAGGGTAAATTAAATGTAGTTCCTGATGCACTTTCTAGAGCACCTTTGGAAGTTAGTTCTTTAGAATTTTCTGTTGTCGATTTAGACGATTGGTATAAGAAAATGATAGCCAACGTTTCTAAAAATCCTGAATTATTTCCTAATTGGAGAGTTGAAGATAATAAACTCTACAAATTTATTTCTAATGAATTAAACATCGAATCGAATTTAGTGGAATGGAAATTAGTTGTTCCGAAATCTTTAAGGAAAGATATTTTACGAAAATTTCATGATGATCCTACATCATCACATTTTGGTGTTTTAAAACTTTTCAAAAATTAAAGAATTTTATTACTGGCCAAAAATGAAGTCAGATATTTCGAAATATATTAGGAATTGCAATGTTTGTAATCGAAGCAAGTCTTCGCAATTTAATCATTATGGTTTTATGGGTAAAGAGAAAAATGTTTCTTATCCTTTTCAATGTATTTCTATTGATTTAGTGGGTCCTTTTCCTAGATCGAAGAGTGGAAACACAGTTTTATTAGTTATTTGTGATTGGTTTACTAAATTTACTTTGATTCACCCTATGCGCAGTGCTACTGCTAAAAGAATTTGTCAATATATTGAGAATTATGTATTTCTAGTTTATGGTGTTCCTCAAATTTGTATGGTGGACAATGGTCCTCAATTTAAAAGTTCACAATTTAAAAATTTAATGAGTTCTTACAAAGTTCAATCCGTTTGGTTTAATGCAAATTATCATCCTCAAGTAAATTTTGTTGAGAGAGTTAATAAAGTAGTAGGTATTGCTATTAGATCTTATATTCAAGATGATCACAAGGAATGGGATGTTGAAATTCACAAAATTGCGCATGCTATTCGTAACGCTGTTCATGAGTCTACGAAATTTTCACCTTCCTTTTTGGCGTTTGGTCGGACAGTTCCTATTTCTGGAGATTTTTATGGTCGACTAAAGGATTTCAAAGAGGATGATTTATTTATTACTAACCGTGAACAATTAGTTCAAGATTTAAATGAACTTTCACCCATTTTTAAACATGTTAAACAAAATTTACATGCAGCTTACGAAAGAAATTCAAAATCTTACAATTTGCGACGTCGTCCGTTGAAATTAAACGTTGGCGATTTGGTTTGGAAAAAGAATTTTACTTTATCTGATGCGACTAAAAATTATAGTCAAAAGTTAGCTCCAAAATTTATTGAAGCGAAAGTTATTGAAGTGGTAGGTCCAACTACGTACCGATTGGCCACCCCTATTGATAATAAACCCTTAGGTGTTTTTCATGTTAAGGATTTAAAACCTCATTAGTTCTTATTTTTTAGTATTCTTTTTAATTATTTTTCGATTTTAGTATTTTTACATTCTGGTTTTCTTATTTATATTTTTAATTATTTTGATAATTTTTCAAAATAATTTTGTTTGTGCTTATTTCGCACATTATTTTATTTTATATTGTGGCTTTGCAAACCACTTAATTATTTTTACATTTGTTAGCATGATTTTTGCTACATTTGTTTAGCACGATGGTTGATATTTAGATCCCATTGTGTGATTGAATTGCCGACTTTGTGGGACATTAGTTCTCAGGCAGATTATCTTCTTTATTGGATTTTCCATTTGCTATTGTTACAATAGTAAAATTGAAGATAACTATTTTGAGTTTACCTCTGATCGTTAATTTGACGTGTAAACTCTTTACCATTGGATAAGAAAACTAGTAATGCTTCTATACATTTTTATTTTTGATTGATTTAATTATTTTATTTTTCCTGATTTGTGTAGTGTTACTATTCTTGGACGGTGCTTGAGGACTTCGGTTCGCCTCGTGTCAACCTCGATTAGTTCACTTCCTGATTATGACGTTTTGGTAGTTTTAGGAGGGGTTGTTGTGTTCGTAAGAGTGCATCACCTTTCTCTTGCTATCTCACCTAGATTTCGATTTATTTATAAAACGTGCGTGTTAGATAGGGTATGTTGAGTCTTGGACGATGACTGTGGAACAACATGAAACCTGAATCTCGTGAAGGGTAGAGTGGCCTCTCTTGTTCTCCACGACGAAGCATCCTGAGCTAATTTGCAATGAAATAGTTGTATCTTGGTTTACCGATTTTGACTCACTTATCGAACGTGACAGTGGTAGTTGTGTTATGTACCTAGGAGGCTTGGTTTGAGACCACCGGGGTAGGGTAATTGAACCGCTCTTTCTCGACCTCAAATCTCGCGATTATTTATTGTTAGTCCGAAAGGATTGTTTTTTTAATACTTATACTCTCGAGTAGAGTGGCGTTTAGCCTTGATTTTTTATGAAGTTGCACGATGACCGTTTCCGGGTTCTCTGCCCACTGTCCCTTCAGGTCATGGTAGGTTACGGTTTCCGTTCGTTTTTACCTTAGAATCAAATTTTTTACCGGATACTCATTTTGCTCTCCTGATGGTGGTTGCTTCACTAACCCCACCAGTTAAAGTTTTTGACTTTATTTAAGGTTTCGGGTCCTTGATTCTCGACTAGTGGCGTGTGCGGGTGGTAGCGCGTCATTAGCTTTTTGGTGTTGCGAGGGTCTTTCCTGACCGACGTCACCACATTTTCCGTACTTCTTCGTACATTTTCTTGTTATTTTTAAATATTGCTTATATTTTAATTAGCTTAACATTTTGTATTTTTAAATTTTAATATTTTTAATTCACTTAGTGTTTGGAATCTCCGCTTTGGTGATCTCCGAGTCCAAATTTTAGGAGGGGGTGTGTAACAACCTTTTTTGGTGGTTGTATAAAAAAGTACATTAATCTAAGATCATTAATTTATTTGGCGTAAAATTAGAGGAATTTTAATTATTTTCATGTAAACGTGAAAATTGGCAACTTAAATTGCATTTTCAAGAACAAATCTTTTTGTGTAATATTACGTAAATAGTTTTAATTCCCTTTCTTTAAAAAATTGGATTTATAGTATTGTATTCGCGCAAGCATGAAGATAAAATACATTTGAGTTATTCTGAAAGCTTTTCTTAATTTAGTTAATGCTGAATATTAACCGCAATCAGAATGATTTTTAATTAATTTTTATATTCGTGCCATCAAAATTTTGGTGGTGAGTATTTTTAATTCAGTATAGTTTAAACTAAGCATTTGTTTGATTTTTAGGCACGTTTAGGTGGCACGTTATGTGCACATTAATTTAAACGTTAGGTGGCACTATATTTTCACCACCTTTTAATTTTTAAACACTTATATTACAAATGGCTATTAAGTAACTTAATTACCCAAGTTTCTCTTTGGAAAAAAATAATAATATAATATTAAAATGCAAGTTTAATTCAATAAAACATCCAGAATAAGAAAGAGAAGTAAAAATGCTTTCATCTGTATTGACCGTTCCGCCTCCGTATTTAATCACAGGAAGCTGTCTATAGAAAATACTGCTGAGGAATTTTTTGTGGTAAATTTTATATCTATTAAGCTTAGCTTTAAAACCTTTTAGTACCTCTCCTACTATCCATAATTTTGGTAAATAAATTTTGCATATTGTTATTATTTGTTATTATTAGAAAGCTTTTAATGTTCATTAAATAGGTTTTGTTATTTTCCTGATTTAAAGATAACATGGTGCCCGAGATTTCATTTAATTATATATCTAAATTTTTACATAATTTTTTATTAATAGGCATAAGTGAAAATAACTAAGCGGTTGAGTGACAAGCGGCGTTTCAGGTGAGTTACCAATTTAAAATTCAATATAATTGAACCCTCCCTTTTTAATCTACCGATTGTGGACGAGACGGCATATTAATTAAATGATAAGCGGCATATAATTAGTGATGAAAGGTTTACCATTTGTTAAATAATTGTATCTAGGAAAAACTTTGCCTAGTATCGTTATTTATTAATTATCTGATTTTATTACATCACTAAGTATATGTGTTTGTTATGTTAATTTAATTTTTTTTTATTGTTTATAATCTTACACTTTTAATTAATTGGGTTGAATTACTCAGTTTTAAGGACCGTATTTCAAGTTAGAGCAAGAAATACGTATGATACTAATTACTACTGCATAAAAAAATGGCAGTAATCCATTGTATGAATACGTAACGCAAACATGAAATATACCTACATTTTTTACCCTTATACAATTTACATAAAAAATGTGAAAAGAAAATAAGGCTATATTTCTTTATTAATCTTATCTTTCGCAGTTATGTGAAGTTCACAAGTATAGATAGTTTTGTTAATATATAACTTCATTTTACATTAGTTTATACTTACGTAAGGGATGTCAATTATAAAGTAGCTAGATAACTTTACATAAAATGGTAGTAAGTTGTGTTCTAATTTAAAGCACCAGCAAGGTAATTAACTACATTTATGTATGCACCATTTTACTATTACGTAAGCACACATTTATTAAAGAAAACTTTAGCTTCTGTTTTCTGTGTTTTCTATTCATTTCAAGTTGAAACGTGAATATACTTTAAATATTTTCCAAATGCTTCTACTTCTTATATGTAAATTCTGTTAACATATCAAACAAATTTTGTCGATTTATAAGGTTTGGTTTATTTTGTTTTGGTTTGTTTCATTATACAGGGTTGCTCATTAGTGCGTTAAAGTGCGATATCTCAGTAAATAGGGTTTTAGAAAGTAAAGTTTTTAAAAATTATTTCCAATATCATAAAAGTGTGGTAGTAACAAATTATGTTTTTTTAAAAATAGAACCCCCCAATTTTTGCCATATTCGAATATATTGTCAAATTTTAATGTTAATTTATGTAAGATGTTTTATCTTAAAAATGTAGTTTTCGAATTATTTGGAAAAATATGAAAATCTTGACAACTGCAGGGTTCCATAAAAATCGGTGCTGTACCCTGACCTCTGCGAATTTGGGAATCGGTACATTAGGGCTCTAACGAAACCTAATAAGCTACGTTTTGACGTATTTTTATTTAAAAAAATCGTGTGCAGCACGTGACCTCACAATACAATGTAATTGATAATGTAAACAAGCAAAAGTAAAATCGTAAGAATTTGATGTTTTATAACTAGTGTACCGTTTCTTGCTACTAAAAATTTTGTAGTTTTTTCATTAAATTGTTAAATTGTTTTATTAAAAAAATCGTAATACTTCGACAGAAACAATGAAATATGGCGATCAAGACACATTATCTTAAATTTAAGTTATTTAAATAATACCTATAAAGCCTGACGGACTAAACAAAAAATGATCACAATTGAAAAAGTTGATCAGAGAAAGTAAATAATCATAATCACCCAGTATACATTTATTTAGTTCTTAAATTGGAAACGTGTAAATATGTGCAGTGCATAAAAGTAAAATTTTTATAATAGATATTTATGCATTAAGGGCATAATCTACAATTATGCCCGTGGTACATACAATGTTTTATTTTATTTTGCACCATGAAACTGGAACAAAATTTTTCCTAAAAATCATCTCAAATGGTCAGAAAGGGCTCAAAACGTGGAAAAATGCAAAAAAATATCGAAAATTTTTGACGTAAGGGCAAAAATTTTTTTTCCAAAAATCTCAAATGGTCAGAAATGTCTCAAAACGTCTTTGAATGCAAAAAAAAAATTTTTTACCAAAAATCGTCTCAAATGGCCAGAAATGGCTTAAAACGTATAAAAATGAAAAAAAAATTTCGAAAATGTTTAACCAAAGGATCAAAAAATTTTTTTTTCAAAAAGCGTTTCAAATGACCAGAAATGCATTAACACGTCTAGATAAAATAAAAAACCTCGTACATTATGCGTCTTGAACCCGAGACGCCGAGACACCAACCAAACGCGCTGCCACTGCTCTACCGGAGGAGTTCACGAACAAACGAAAAACTTGGTAGATATTCCATTCCAGGATGGTTCACTTAGTTGCCTACGTATAGCCGTTCGTATTTATACACTCTATAATAGTCTGAAATTCCATTGTGACTGGACAGATTTCGCTCAAAAGTTCATCGTTCGGTTTACTCATGGATCCGAACCTGGGTACCAAATTTCATGACGATCGGATTATCTTTGTGGACCCTATCACGCTGGAATACATACAGACGGACAGACAGACAGACAGATATACATCTTGAAACTTTCATGTTTGAACCTCTTTTTTTCCAACTTACGGTAAAGTAATTTTTAAGTATGGTAGCTCATTTTAAAAGAAATTTAATCCTCTTTAATAATACGCTGGGGTCTACTTTCTATCTATTTTGTATTTTGCGATAATTCACAAAAACTAAAGTGCTGCACTCGGAATTTCGCCGACCGATTACAATACCTCCCAATACTTTCGTATTGTGAGGTGAAAAGTCCTGCAGAGCCCCCAATATATTCATCCGGAGTTGTATGATTTCAAACAACAATAACTTGTTTATTTCAAATGGAATAATTTTTATACCGTTTTCGGATTTATCGTCAAATTGTTCATAACAGATTCTCAAACTATCCCCCATTTCGATCATAACACAATTGCAGTCTTGCCAGAAAATACGTGTTTACTTCTCGTAACACCTCAACGCTTATCCTATTAGTAACTCATGAATTATGCGTTGTCCCATTTCTTACGCAGTAATCGGAGCAGTTTCATACAGAAAAAATCTAATTTTGTTAAATCTGGCGATCAAGGTGGACAAAATACAGGACCGGCACGGCGTATCCATCTACCTTCAAATTCTCGATTTACATAGCCTCTGACAAACCAAAATGCGCAGGAGCACCGTCATATTATAGCCACACATTTTGCCTTAAAACAACAGAAATGTTTGGCAAAAGTTTGGGCAAATCATTTTTGCAAAAAATACAAATGTTCGCTAAAGAAATGTGACCCAATTATAAAATCACCCATAATGCTACCCCAAACATTTACAGTCCACTGTCGCTGTGAATTAATCAATCTTACTATATTTGGGTATTCCGTTGCATAGTAGTGAAGAATATGACGGTTTGGCCTATCACTCTGAATGAAAGTTAACTCGTCGGAGAAGAATATATTTTGGAAAAAGTTAAGTGTTATTCTTTCTATTTCCAACCCCCCATTAGCGAAATGTTCTCCTAATCTCCAAATCAGGACCCAACAGTTCTTGTTGGACGGATATACTGTAGTCATGATTCTTGTTCCTCTTTAAAATTGTACTAACGGTAAATCGGGGTATATCGTTTTCCTTGCATATTGTTGCCGAACTAGTAGAAGGTTCCGAAATTACAGGCTACATTCAATTAGTCTTCGTCGCTTGTCCTCTTAGCTCTTTTACATTTTTCATAATTCACATTGCGTGTTCTAATAAACCTTGCTTTAAGTTTTCCTAAACCTGTAACCGAGGATTGTCTTCTATCGGGATATTTTCAGTTAGCAAACAATTTTGATCAGAAGATCGCATAACGAAGGTATGTCTACCAGTTCTGTTCTTTCGAAATTCATCTGTATTTAGTTAACTACAAACATTAATATAAGATAGGAATGAAATACGCAAAACGAATGCGTAACTAGTCACCAAGTGGATAATAATGAACGATTTTAAAAATTGTGTAAGAAATATTTAAAAAATATGCCTTTAGATTGAAAAAAAAAGAAAGAACGAACGTACAATGTAATACTACGTGCCACTTACAAGCAACTATGACATTTAGGATATTTTCGGAAAAAAATTCAGGCACCAATAGGAATAAACAATCTTTTTTTTTGTTTCCATGTCAACAAGTAGCCGGTTGACTTGATCAAAATAAAAATTAAATAATTTTTTTAATTTTGCTGAAGAATTCGAAACCGGTAAATTTTAAAGATAGGACATCTTACATAAACTGGCGATAAATCCAAAACGGTATAAAAATTAGGGTATTCCATTTGAAATGCGCAAGTTATTGAGGTTTGGAATCATGCAACATCGGATGAATATTTCGGGGGTTGTAGAGGACTTTTTTTCATTAAAATCCGTCAAAATGTAGCGTATTCTGTTTTCTTAGAGTCCCAGAATGCCGATTCCGAAATTTACGGAGGTCAAGGTACAGCGCTGATTTTTATGGAATTTTCCATATTTCTTTAAATAATTCGAAAACGATACATTTTTAAGATAAAACATTTTACATAAATTAACATTAACATGTGAGGAAAACCTCGAATATGGAAAAAAATTGAGGGTTCACATTTAATCATTAACACATCCTGGATCAACAGAGGCCTTTGCTTACAGTGTTTTCGTTTAATCACTTACTTTTTCGAATCTTCTATTAAAACATTCGAGAATAAATCAAACTAAATCTATTTATCATTTAGATTATAGTTAGAAACTATTCTACGAAGGAAAAAATATCTAAATTTAAGAGTTTTTCGACTTTTTCTTATAAAAACGGTGGGTAAAGATTGTCAATTCGAAGTGTTATTTTGCTATAAAAAAATATGAAGAATGATCACTTTTTGTCTTTCCCATGCAAAACAATCCCAAGCAACAAAGAAATAAGAGAATACCACTAAACGTGTTACGATTGCCAAGCTATCATCATCAGCAGTGGACTAGAACGGACTAAAGTAAATTTCTAATATATGCGTTCGTTACGTTACATAATCTGATAGCACGAAAAGTGGACAGATATTTTCATTCCATTGATGTAAAGTACTGTCAACTTTATAAAGATATTTTAAAAAACATAATTTGTTACTGCTACGCTTTTATGACGCACTCCGTACATTGGAGATAGTTTTAAAGTGAGCATCACCAACAACACCAAACACACAAGCAACACCAAAAACTTTGGTAGGAAACATTTCCTTCTAAAACTCATTTTTATTGAGATATCGCACTTTAACGCACTAATGATCAACCCTGTATAATGAAACAAACCAAAACAATATTTGGAAATAATTTTAAAATACGTACCTTTTAAAACCAAAAACTTTCAACGTATTTTGTTGATTTTCTTTCATGTGCTGATATTGCTATTTCTTTTCTAAATAGGATTGGTCACGGGGGTGAATTTAGTTGGCCACTGAGAAGTCCAGACTTAACCCCCTGGACTTTTTAGCATAGCCAAACTTGAAGAATATGGTGTATCGTGAAGAAATTAATGAATATTTCAAAAATTTTTATTTTCAGAAAAAGCAGTGGCGTGCCATTTTTTCCTTCAATTATATTCAGTTCAAATACCGTATGGACAGTTACTTGTACACTTTCTAGTGCAAACAGTACGAATAAGATAAAACAGATATAAGATGTTGCATAATCTGTTAATTACTAAAACAACGATGGCAAAGGAAACAAAGTAGTAACATGGTAAGAACTAATACAATCTTAAACTTTTAATTAATTTGGTTGAATTATTCAGTTTAAAGACCGTATTTGAAGTTAGTGCAAGAAATACGTATGATAATAATTTCTACTGCATAAAAAGAATAATAGGTACATATCGCTAATCCCTTCTATGAATATGTAACGCAAACATGAAATATATCTACATTTTTTTACCCTTATACAATTTACGTAAAAAATTAGAAAAGGAAATACGGCTCTATCTCTTTATTAACCTTATCTTTTGTAGTTATGTAAAGTTCACAAGTATAGATTGTTTTCTTAATACATAACTAAAATTCTTTTAACTACCTATAACTTCATTTTAAATTATTTTATACTTACGCAAGGAATGGCAATTATAGAGTGGCTAGATAACTTTACATAAAATGGTAATAAGTTGTGTTCTACTTTAAAGCACCAGCGAGGTAATTAGCTACACTTATGTGTGTATCATTTTACTATTACGTAAGCACATATTTATTAACCAAAACTTTAGCGTACGTTTTCTGTGTTTTCTATTCATCTCATGTTGAAACGTAAATATACTTTAGATGTTTCCAAATGTTTCTACTTCTTACAATATGTAAATTCTGTTAACATATCAATTAATTTTTGTCGATTTATAAAGTTTTGTTTATTTTGTTTTGGTTTGTGTCATTATACATTCATTTATTTTGTATTTTAGGGATTTTAATTTAACGATGCAATGATCACGCAATAATCCTATTTTAAAATGTGTATTTTTATATGAAAGTGTATATTATTTAACACATTGTAACGCTCACTCAGCTATTTTAGTTTGCCCGGCTGTAGCTTAGTCAGAGAAATGTATAGGTTCGGAGAATTATTGCGGCAACTACCTGATTTTGACAAATACACTAATTCGTTTTAACTGTTATGTTAATATACTTAATCTAATTTGTATTGAAAAAAATAACTTTGAAATAAAAATAAATAAAATAACAAAACGAAAAATAACAAAAAAATAAAATACGGGCGGACTGATCCTTCAGGCAGCCTCTACCTGGACTTATTCGGGCTGATAACAGTAAAATTATTTACGAGGGCATTGGCTCTTTATTTTCTATGGAACGAATTTTGTTTACTAGGTCAAACGGTTCTTTCTCGAGTTTATTTCAAAACAAAAGAAAATACTAATTTTATTTACAGAGTTTTTTAATTTAACTTACTAAATGAATACCATATAAACTATCAAGATCGTAAACTATAAACAACGTGAATAAATTGGGCAAATGTTGATGGTTTCATCCACCACTTCTAAGAAATGTCATAAATTTGTGTCTCTCTTAAAAAGTATATTTTATTTTTATCGATCCAAAGAAAATATACAGTAACGGGAGTACTTTTGAGAATTACATCAGAAGATCTAATTTTCGGGGCTTCCTTCAGGAAGCGGGCTGTAATACTTTATTAAGTATTCTGGATACGAAACACAGGATATTCGTACAAAGGACCGTAACTGATTTAATTAAGTTTTTTGGACACCAAAATGGAATGTTGGTGTTATTTACGGTCACAAAAATATCGGTTTTAACAGGATTATCTTACGGGAATGCGACTTTCTGAAGATTATTATGCGATTGTCTGTCTGCAGGTTTTGATGGGTTCCCAGCTCGTTTGTGTATATTTTAGGTACGTGGCAGCAGGACAGGTTAATTAATCAAACGTGTATACACCCTTCGATTAATTAAAATGATGCTATAATGAACAAGCATACACCTTTGAGACAAGCGCGGTAGGAAAATATCTGCCCAGGCATACGCCTAGAGGACATTCGCCGAGGAACCCTCTGTATTTTCAGGCGACAACCTAAACGTGAAATGTAGGATTTTGTTAACTAAGAGGTTTTTGTTTATGCTGGGAATACAGCCGAATAGGTGTCTAGTGTGTAGTTGTAGTGGTGTTTTGCAGACGGCATCGATTAATAAGGACAGAAAAAAGCATTCTAACGGAAGCAGGTCTGGTAAATATGATCGGGAAATTTATGTCAGCTTTAATGAGTCGGCAGGTAGATATAACGCCTTCTGATTCCAACTAGGTCGCAATAGAAGCCAGGATACGAGTGAATGCAGTGGTCGACAAGTAAAAAGTGGTTAATGTCGCATTGCGCTTATACGCGAAAATTCACATGGTTGGGTGAGATAATGAAGGTGGCACTTTGGTGGGGTATTGCGTCGAAATCTACAACGACTTCCAACTACGAAAGAAGGGGAAACAATTAATTAAAGTACTGAACAGTAATTTTTTCAGCAAAACAAATAGATAAATTAAATAATTAATTAAGAATTTGCGTAAGGATACTGAGATCTTTACAATATTTTGGTTTTTATTACTTGCAACATCCATTTCTGTTGGTTTGGCGAATTTACGCTTTGAAATTGGTTCACAGCTTTGTACTTTAGTTAGATTATTATTTTTATTTTTAAGTAGCATTTAGATTGTAGGTCCTTTTACTGTAAAAATGTCGCACCTTGTCTTTATATGAACTTCACATTTATAATGATAGTGTATATCAACTCTACTTTTAATTAATTTTGTGTCTACTGAGTTTTTATTTCGTTAGTGACTTCTTGCTTTTGCAAACATCGTTTTTTTTTTGTAAATATTGATTTCAAGACCACCAGTGTGTAGATAAAGTTGTATGGCTCAAAACTTGGTAAGTTAAGTACCCTGTTTCGAAAATCGTTAATTTCATATTTGGAGAATATTAATTTAACCTTCATATATTAAACCGATTTTGTTTACCTTATTTCTTAAATATAAACAGATTTAAAACGTCGTCAATCAAAGATAGATTAAGGAGTAAATTCCAAGACGAGTTTCTTCGTTATTCAACTTTATCGGTGCCCCACCTTGAAGCAAATGAGGAAACATCGCTCCTAAAACTCTATTGCTGAGTTACGACTTGAAATCAAATTACTCTTGAAACCAAAATTCAAAATTTAGGTCCCAGGTGACGAATTTTGTTACGAGAATACAATCTAATGTAACAGGTAAGGAAAGGGGGGCGGTGTCTGAGTGATCAGGGGTGAGTATGATATTAATTAGCATCTAGGATAATTCCTAAAACAAGTCACAATAGGGGAAAGTTATAAATCAAAGGGGCACTAGTATATTTATAGTCGAAAGTGTCTTGTTAGCAGTTATGAATCTGGACAATATTGCACGTCAACTTTTCTTGATGTAAAGAAAGCTTTTGATCTCTTTAGTGATGACGTACTGTTGAAGAAATTAAAACATTACAATTTCAACGGGTTGAACTTATATCTTTGTATCTAGATAATCGGAAACAATCTGACAGATACAACCACAAAGACTCGCATGAATTATCTGCAACAAATGGAGTATCACAAGGCTCCATACTTGGTCCTTTATTATTTCTTATTTTCATTCATGATTTAACTACGATGCTTTACATAGTACAGTGATGACACTAACACGACTTGTATCTCAAAGGATTTTGTGTAAAATAATGGTCCTCAAGCGATAAAATCGTGGATTACGTCAAGTAAATTAATTTTTAATGAAAAACAATCTTGCTTATATCTACCACCATAGCAAAAGATTTAACTTCTTTAAGCTGTCTTGGCGTACAAATCGATTCCAAGTTTAACATGGTCACCTTATGAGGAAATATATGCGCGAAACTCGCTAGTTTAGCGTATTAAATTAAGTGCTTGTCACTTTCACCATTATTACACATATCAAAATACTTACAGTTATCTTTGTCAGTAGTAAAATTGTCTTTAACAATTTTGAAAGATAATATTACTACTGCCGAAGATAACTGTTATCGAAACGTTTAGATTGTGTAACTTAAATATACAAATACACCATATAAAACGCATTTGCTTAAAATGGGACCTTGCCATGCAAAGACGTTGTGTACACAATATAGCAAATGCTGGTTTTCGTAGTGATTGTAGGGATATTTTTCGTAACCTAAATATTTTTAACTGTCCCTCGCGAATACGTTTTGGACAGTTTGATTTTTACATATAAAAATAAATCAGATAATTATTGTCATAAATCTTTTCATAAGTGGTATAATAACAATCTTTGTATAATGCCAATAAGGTTCCATTTCTAGGGAAATTTGAATTGACATCAAAATTCTTTGCAAAAAAATACATAGAAATATAACCTCTGATAATTTTTTTGAAACTTTTATAATGAACGTTAGTGATATTGAATATGCCTCAGTATATAGTAACTTCAATTGTCCCTCATAGCCAATTGTGTAACGATGGGGATAAATAATAGTTTCTTAAAACCCAAATTCGATTTTCCTTTCCATTGAAATCATACGAAACCGACTCGAGAACTTAAACAAATCTACCCCGTTTTTACAGGCTTGGGGACGGTTTCAGAATGTTACATTATATAGAGACAAAATAAATCCACTTCAACTGAGTATTACATACCCCCGTCAACAAAATTAAATAGGGAAAGTATTAAGTGTGACACATCATTGAAAAGACAATTTTATATGGGATTTGGCTATGTGACAGTTAATTATGTAACTTTTTATTTTGCCGCCATCTTGCGGGAACAAAAAGTGTTCCGTATTTCAAATAACGATACTTCATTTGAAAGCCAAATTCAATAATTTAATGCACAATTCATAATACAATTGAAAAAATTGGAAAAGTGTACAGTGTATGAACATAAAAATTAAATTGGGAAACCTATTATAACCCTAACTTCAATAATTAAAAATTAAACCAATTCACCGCAACAGCTTAAAATAAAAATAGAGGTTTCCGTTTCCATAACTACGTATTTAACAGCTATTTTTCAGTTTATTGTCATTAGTACTTCAAGTCTATTAACGAGTAAAACATAAAAATGGTTTATTCTATTCAGGAGAGAGTAGAAATTGTTGAAGATTATTTAAAAAATAATCAATGTGCTAACACTGCCTGTACAGGGTGTCCCAACGATAGAGTAAAGTAAGTTTATGCTTAACTAGAATTATTTGTGTAAATATTGTATGGACCATGGGGTAGAGGTAAGAAGTGTGCATTTTTTAAAATATTGGAAGTTATACAGGGTGTGCCAGAAAAGCAGGACGTGAAAAGTATGATTTTTTAAATAGAACACCCGTATTTGATTTTAGTTTTAATTCTACGTGTCCATACAAACATATTTTGTCATACAAAAGATTGGCTGAAAGTTTTAGTTCTTGAGATATTCGCGTTTAAAGATTATTATGGTCATTTTCGTGGGGTTGATGAATGGGCAATTGTTCCGTTATTTCACAATAAAAAATTGATATTTCGTGTGAAAAATGAGTGATATTATACTAACGTTTAGACCGAGTAGTAGTTCTAATTTTCTCAACAGGGTGTTTGTTATAACCATTCAAATTTGAAAATTCTCAAATTAAAAAAATCAGTTTTTTAATTGCACACCCTATATATTTTTATTTCATTTTATTCGGGATTAAAAAATCTATCATTTTTGTCTAATATATCCTATATCTATCTTTGATAGTTTTCGAGGAATTTCGATTTTTCTCACTAGTTACGTTATATACGATACTATAACATTATTGTGGATCGTGGTAGCCATGGAAAACAATTGCGACGAAATAAAACAAACCACCTAAGCGAGAATATTAACAGTTTTTGTTAATGAGAAACAGTAATTCAATAATTATTCAACATTGCGTCTTAGTAAATGCTCAAATAGACGGCATTCTTACTGAATACACATGTTGAGCCTTTTTCTCATGTTCTGTCTCACTTCGGATAACATAAGAGGGGTCACTGTGCGACAAGCTTCGAATTCTATTTTCATGTCCTCCTTGTTGTAGGTTTAATAATATACACCCGATCTTTTATGTATCCCCATAGGAAAAATCCAGTGGAGTTAAATCGCATGACCTGGGTGGCCATAATATAAAGCCATTACGTCCTATCCATTTCTCCGGGTATTGCTGGTTCAAGAATTCCCTTACGTCCCGATAAAATGTGGAGGTGCACCATCCTGTTGCAACCACATATTTAGTCGTCCTTCTAAATTGATATCATCAAGTAACACAGGCAATTCTTCACGTAAGAAATGCAAATAGCTGCGGCCCGTTAATGGATCATCAAAAAATAGGGACCGATAATTTGGTCATTAAGTATACCACACACACATTTAGTGACCAATGATTTTGGTTTTGAACTTCTCGTAGCCAAAATGGATTATCAATGGCGTAATAGTGCATATTATGCCGATTTACAGCCTCATTACTTTTAAACGTCGCCTCATCGGAAAACATTATGGAGCACAAAAGTTGTTATTTAATTGCAGCCGTTGATTAATGATATTGCAGAATTCACTTCGTCTTGCAAAATCCTCTTCTCGCAATGAAGCTCAATGTGATAGGGATGGTACTTATACTTCAGCGTTGTTCGATTCACGTTTGATTTGGAGGTATCACATATCGTCGCTAATGTTCTAGAACTCACTTGGGGATTTTCTTGAATATTTAATAATATTTCAAGTTCTTTTCTTCATTAGCTGCCCTTTTATTAACAACTTTACGTTTGAAGTATTTAACACTACCGCTAGAATCAAATCTATCCATCAAATTTTCCAAGCCAACAGTAGTAGGTATTCGACGTTCAGGATATTTCATTTTGTAGATTCGTTGTGCCAATAAAGGGTTTTTTCAGCCTCGCCCAACACGTATATCATATCAATTAATTCATTTGTCGAATAATCCATAATTGATACAAGAATTGATAACAAGTTAAATGCGAAAACGACAAATTTAATATGTGTTTATTTTGACAACTAGGAAACCTTTGTATCTTAGTAACGCAATTATTATTTTCGAAATTATTATCGAAAATAAAGTAGCTAGTGTGAAAAAATCGAAATTACTCGAAAACTATCAAAGATAGATATAGGATATATTTGACAAAAATGATAGATTTTTTTAATCCCGAATAAAATGAAATAAAAATATATAGGGTGTGCAATTAAAAAAACTGATTTTTTTAATTTGAGAATTTTCAAATTTGAATGGTTATAACAAACACCCTGTTGAGAAAATTAGAAATACTACTCGGTCTAAACGTTAGTATAATATCACTCATTTTTCACACGAAATATCAATTTTTTTTATTGTGAAATAACGGAACAATTGCCCATTCATCAACCCCACGAAAATGACCATAATAATCTTTAAACGCGAATATCTCAAGAACTAAAACTTTCAGCCAATCTTTTGTATGACAAAATATGTTTGTATGGACACGTAGAATTAAAACTAAAATCAAATACAGGGTGTTCTATTTAAAAAATCATACTTTTTCACGTCCTGCTTTTCTTGCACACCCTGTATAACTTCCAATATTTTAAAAAAATGCACACTTCTTACCTCTACCCCATGGTCCATACAATATTTACACAAATAATTCTAGTTAAGCATAAACTTACTTTACTCTATCGTTGGGACATCCTGTACAATTTTCAATGAGCGACACCCAAACAAACACGTTAATCGTAAGTACGTTTTGAAACTAATTTCAAAATTTCGACAAACAGGTCTGTAAAAAATAAAAAAACGGCACACCTAGTAAGAAATGAAGCGGTAGAGGTAGCATTTAGGACAAGTTGTTTCGGACCCAACTATTAGTACAAGAAAGCTTGCAGAACTATCTGGAGGGAATTTTGAAATCCAACAAATTCCATCCTTATAAAATTCATCTGGTTCAGGAACTTAACGAAGACGATTTTGATCGCCGCTTACAATTGCGAAATCATGCGAGCGTGCCATTCAAGATCCAAATTTCCTTTTTAACATTTGTTTTTCGGATGAATGCCATTTTTATCTCAACGGGACTGTCAATGGACATAACTGTAGGTATTGGTCAGATTCCAATCCAAGAGTATTTTATGAAGTACATACTCAATACCCAGCAAAGTTAAACGTTTGGGCTGGAATATTTGGTCCATTTTTTACTATGTAATTTAACATGGGGTATGTATTTGGAACTACTCGAAGACACCGTTGATTCAACGTTAACAGAAATAATATAAAACGATAACCGATACATTGAAGATCACCTAATATTTCAACTGGACGGAGCTCCTCCACATTTTGTTGTAGCGGTTCGTCAGTACTTAAATGAAAAATTTCTTAGACATTGGATTGGACGAAGAGGATTTATTGAATGACCCCCAGGATCTCCTGATTTATCCCCCTTAGATTACCTTTTATGGGGATAAAGTAAAATATACGCCACTCATCTAGGTTCATTAGAAAAGTTACGTGAACGTATTATTACTGAATGTCGCCAAATAACTACAGAAATGCTCCAAAACGTTAGAAAACGTTTCAAATATAATTTATATACATGTATGCAGTTAATGGAGAACACTTTGAGCATCTACGGTGAATTAATTTATTTTCTAATTGTTGAAGTTAGAGTTATAATAGGTTTTCCAATTTATTTTTTATGTTCATACACTGTAAACTTTTCCAATTTTTTCATTTGTATTATGAATTGTGCATTAAATTGTTGAATTTGGCTTCCAAATGAAGTATCGTTATTTGATATACGGAATACTTTTTGTTCCCGCAAGATGGCGACAAAATAAAAAGTTACATAATGAACTGTAACATAGCCAAATTCCTTCTAAAATTACCATTTCAATGATGTGTCACACTTAGTACTTTCGCTATTTAAATTTTATTGGTAATAGTGAGCGGGGGGGGGATGTAGGACAGTTGGGGATATCATCGAAAGATGTCCCTATTGAAGTAAAAATCGACTTGTCCTTGCATTTTCTCCAAAAAACATTGTCTTCAAGATATTAGATCTGTTTCGTTTTCGGTGCCTCATCCTGTATATGAAAGTACAGACTGACTCAGTGACTGATATATCAACACGCAGCCTTAACGGCTGGTCCTAGAGACATGAAATTTGGAGGGTGTCTTCTTTGTGAAGAGTAGGCATCCATTGGGGAAGGGTTTTTCGAAATTCCGCCCCTAGGAGAGTAAAATGGGGGGTTGAATTTTTTGTGAAACTTTGTATCCTATGGGTCGATTGACTCGAAAATTGGAATACATACTTTTCAATTAAAATTATGAGACACGTGTATCACAAAATTTAAATATCGCCCCCCCCCCGCCCCCCCATTCTGACATTGCAGCAATGTGTACGGCTAGTGTTAAATAAGAATAGATTTTAACATGTTTGAACTTTGGAATCTATTACATAATAGCAATATATCTATTTCTTTTGTTGCAGGTAAGCTGATATTTTTGCAAGTTTGCGCTGTATTTTTTGTTGCTAGCATTGTGGTAAGTAATTGTTAATATTAATTATTAATTTTCATACACATACTTGCGTGAAGTAAAGGTTCTATAAATTTTTTATAAGAACTTGAAATGCGATATTATAAAATTTTGTACTAATGGGTAGATAAAAGTACAACCACAGTTTATTTGTGGAATTGATGCATAAGGTTATTTATTGGTATTGAAAACAAATCTTTCTAAAAGATTCCTAAAAGATAATCCAAGAGTGTTGGGTTAGAAGGTTTGACCGACCATTCAATGAGACTACCACGCCTTACACACAATTTAGATAGAGATGTTGATTTGTGCCAATCAAAGAGTGTACTGGTCGTTGGTCATGTGTAAATTAAACCTCAGGTGTCGGGTTTAGATACTTGTCTTACAAAAGTCAACCGAGCTGATGAGTCAGTGGCAACGATCTTATTAGCATTCTGGAGATAATGGGTTCGATTTCCGTTACCGTCTATACTGCATGAGGTTCTCTCTGCACATATAGCTGCATGAACACTGCGTATATAGACGTATGCTGGGATAGTAACTTCTCCCTCATATTCCCAACTCCGATCCTTCCGATCCCATCCTAATCGCACCTATTCTTAATCCCACGATTCATCGTACTTAATGTGTGTATGTGTATGAATTACTCACCGTAGTGGACTAAATGCATTGTAGTGATCATGAGTGTAGTAATTCCCAAAACCTTCTCCACAATTTTAATTAAGAATATTTTACAAGCGGGGACTAGTTTCGACATAATTTTCATCTATTACTTAATGAATTAATGTACAAATTAACATCAAAAACCAAAACTGGTAAACGCTTACGAATACAAGAGAGAAACGGCGAGCAAAGTCTAGGTAAGCGTTGACGTACCTATTTAGATGAAACATTTAAATAATATTTTACCAGAGATTCCTTCAAAGGTTGGATTAACCGGGCAGAAAATAACAAAAGGGATGCTTGAATCTACCTGAGGTTCCATCTATTAATTTGCTTATAGATCTGTTTGTTATATTGATCATGCCTCTTTTCAGTTTTAGATATCTTTAAACAGTTTAATATAAACTGTTCAATAAAAACGACCTCAAGTCTTATTTAATGGAAACTGAGTACAAAACGGATGAAATTACGTAGGTTAAACTGGACGTCGTTTAAAGAAAGGTTCTAAAATCACCTTACCATTCAGAATTCAAGAAATTTTCCACACATGGTAAAGATCAGCCTTTGCTCACCACATTTTATCCACAGGTCGATACTTTGATCTTGGAAACTTAGGGATTTTACATATTTGCAATATAGTGAAAAAACTTGATCTTTTAGAGATAGTAGAAGTTCATAAACAGTTTGAAGAAGACCCGCAGTTTTCCCTTAATGAAGTCCTCAACTTTAACAAAAATTTTGTTTTTGTTAACTAATTTTTATGTTTCACTTTGTACATTTTGTAACACAGGTGGCCAACTTTTCTCTTTTTGAACGGTTGCCCCTTAAACATCTGTTAAGTTTGTCACATTAATTATTCTTAATCTTCCAGTGTAATCTTAGCATAAAACAGTTTTTAATTTTCTCCTGTAAGCATTAAAACATAGCTTCTGGTTTTTATCTTAATATTTTTTAGCACAATCTACTGGATATACTTTTTCAAATCATAATCTACTAATTCTTCGGATCTCAACCTCATGTTTTGCAATTTTCGTTTTTTAAATTTAAATATCTATCATTGATCCATATATGGAACTTAGGGTTTAGGATCAAGAGAACCTTTTCGTTAATCCACATACTGAGCATGTGTTTACATTTTTTTGTTTATTGCACAACTTACTCATCACACAATCAGCTAATTTTAATATAAGTTTTCTAACTGAGTTAGTGGTATGTGTTTTTTAGGATTATAAGGCCTCATATTAATCTTGGATCACTTTAATTGATGGATCCTCGGGTATAATTGAAATTGAGAGAATTCCGATATCCGATTAGACATTTGTTGTGTAATCCCGCTGGTGGTGAACTAAAACCTACACTGTACGTTAAAACGTAGGTTCAATTTAAGCATATACGTTAAAAGAAGATGCATATGTGCATCGGCATGTCTTTACACAAATGGTAAATATCGACTTAAAATCATTTACGCAGCGGTGCTTCAAATTTTGTTTACTTATATCGTTTTTAAAATGTTACAAACTTAATTAAATTAAATTGAATAAATAAATTCATTATGACGATATAAGCAATTAAGTTCCTAAAAGTACCTAAACAATTGAAAAACAATTTCTGATGAGCCCGAATACCTACATAAAATGTTAATATACAATTTATATAAAATTGTTTTACGGTTTATTCTTTAATTCAGAACCTTCAACAATCCGCTTAAACTTTAAATTATGACATTTTTTACAAATTGCCAATTTTCATTTCAGTTATTTTTGTAACTTTTAACTATTTACAGACAAAAAAAAAGAATTCCAGTTAAGAAAATTGAAATGCCAAGGTTTTCTTGTTTTCGAAAAGCGTTTTTAATTTCAATTTTACACAAAAAAGACGAACTTTACTTCACAATTTGTAAACGTTAAAAATTCTCTCCTGACAGAATTCGTTCAAAAACTTTGAAGTACCGTTGTGTAAATGAATTTAAGTCCACATTTGCCATTTATGTAAACACCGATGCTCATTTGCGTATTCTTCTGTTACCTACGTTTTAACGTACAGTGTAGGTTTTAGTTCACCACCTGCGGGGTTATACACAACAAATTTATTTCCGCCCTCGTGATATAACATGTGTAAAAACGAAAAAGTAGCGTGTTCGACCGTAGTGCTTGAATAAAAATCCTCATAATTTTAACTATAGGTTCAAGCTTTTTACATTTTACGACACTACACCGTCTTTCCCGTGTTTTCATTAAATTAAGCGATTACAGTTATTCGTAGGTATTTAGCAGTTTTCTATATATTTCATAATTTGTGCAATAGTTCAAGATCTGAAGTTGACAATTATGTTGAAACTAGTAACCATTTGTTAAATATTCTTAATTAAACATTGTGGGGAAGGTTTTGAGTATTACTACACTCCTGGTATATGTGTATATTGGGTATCCATCAATGTGACTAAAAAAGCTTAGAAATCTCAAGCAGCTTACCCTCCCCGGTTACCTTTTCTTTTTTTTCAAACGTTATCAAAACGTGTTGGTTGTTCTGCGCTTGCTAATCGATTGTGTGAAATAACTTATCCTAGTAGTAGTTTTACCAAAATAGTCCTTTAGACCTTGATTGAACAGAAGTACAACAGCTCAGATTTGGTTGTAAATTTGGTTAGATGGGCATTATTGTATTAACGTAATTCGAATCTGTTCACTTTTGCATCATTCTGAAAGCTGAGACACCCAGTTCAGTTAAACATATTATAATATGTGTTCATATTAGTATATATTGTGGTTTACTTAGCGATTGCTAATTATACAAAAAGTTGTTAGTGGTCTAATGATAAACGAGTATCACTTTCAGTAATTGGGGATTTTTGCATCATTTTACGTAATTATATGTTGACATGGGTTCTAAATGAACATTGAATATAAAAATTATCTGTGTTACCAACTCCACTGTGATATTCGAGTTAATTAGTGTATGCAGGATCACCTTTTTTTTAATTTCTATTGCACCTTGGGTTTGTTGTCGGTTAAGGTGAGAATTCCGCAAATCTGCGATGAGATTGTTTAGTGTACGAACGCCAGATAGAAACTGTTTATAAGCTCTCACCCGGTTAAACGTGTCTAGCTTGAGACATCAGCTAGCCCTATTGATTTTGTCTCGGGTTTACGTTTGGGAAGTCGTGATAGGACTTTTTGTTCATGTTAATTTATCAAATTCCTTTTAGTAACTTAGTAAGTATTATTTCTTTATATGATCTAATTAAAGTTTTTAAACGTTTTACGACAGTATGTTTGGTGTGTTAGCTATATACTTTTTAATATCTCTATTATATACTTCATCATTTACTCTAAACGCTACAGAATGTCTCCTGTCATTCCTCGTGCAGAAATGATATTCATGCCAACCTAAACCAATTGTAGCTGCTCTTCTTACTCTTCTAAATACTAAACTAATTCTAATAAATTTTGAAAGTATTTACTGCAGATGATTTACTACTACATAATTCCTTGAAATTTTTAACGTGTTAAAAGTGATGATTGAAGATATTACGCTATATATATAATACAAGATATCGTCCAGCTCAGCTGATCTTCGAGGATCACTAGTGCAGTAGTGCATTGGATGCGTGAGTGGTGTGACGTACAGTACATAGATGCTCAAATCGCCACGTAGTTTGTAATGAAACCTTATGCTGCGAAATGAGGAAATGAAACCAAAGTCATATCTATTATCAAAGCAAAATGGGATCAAAGGGAAAATTCAGTAGTCAGTGACTAACTTATGGTTTAATCTCGTTGGAAGAAAGGAAGAAGAAAGCAAAGAGAATCAATCATTAACTATTTTGCCTCAATATAACTCAATATTTGTGTAAATAGAATGTTCAGTAGATGCAATAGCAATTTATTAACTTATTACTTATTAGAAAAGTGCATTCACAGGACCGTATAGGATTTATCATCCACTCAATTAAATTTAAAAAAATCTTCCAGACAAAACACCTGACTTATAAATGTAGGCCACATAGCTTGTCGATATGAATAGACACAATCGTTCATATATAGCTGTGCTGAGTCATCTGTCAGTAACATATGTCTTATTTTTGTTAAACAAAACACAAAATTCGTCTTGATATGACAGTGATTATTCTTTAGCTTACAGATTGTATTAAGGAACCCCTTTGTTCCTATTATTAAAATTTAAGTAAACCTTAAGCGATAGAAAATCACAATAAAATCTGTCTGACTATAAAACAGTTCCATCATGCACAAAACATTTATAATTAAACGAAAGTAAATGTAGTTGTAAGGTACTATACAATCACAGACATGTAGCTCTTAATTGTATATAAATACAGAAATTTTAACACAATTAGCTTAAATGGATTCCGTAGATAGGGGTATATAGCTACAAATATTGACCTCAATGCACTATCAAATAGCCAGTACCGCATTATCAATATACAGATTAATATATACCCGCATGGTATACCTGGTCAGCGTGAATGAGAAATATATCCATCAAACGTATTAATAGAGGAGAAATAAAGTAAAGCACATCGATAAATTAAGCTTTAAGTAATCTCAGAGTGAGTGATGAAGTTTATAAAACCAGAAAATTCAGAGTCTTCTTCTTTCATCCGTGAAAAGCTATTTTTAACCTCAAACAAAGCAAAAAATCAAACTCTATTTCACGGTGCAAAACACGCCTGTCTAAACCAAAATTCCCATTTCAGAAATCCCAGTAAAGAAATAAGTCACCACTTTTAAGAATATTCGAAATATAAAAATTGTGAAACGGATGTACTAAAGGTTGGAAAGAAACTCAAAAATGTGTATGATTACATTTAATAATTAAAATAGTGTAATCATTTGAAGGCTTCGTTCCGTTATCTTGGTGTCCCTTCAAGTATTTCATTTGTATTCCTGGATTGTTCTGCACTTTGTCTTTGTCACTATGATGAATAATATTAATATGTTTAACAATACTTCATTATGTTTATGAAATTAGCCTTGGTCGTTTTTTTGCTCAGTTGTTAAGTTAATCTCTTTTTCTCCTTCCTGTAAATGAAGCACAATCAGTTGTATCACATTATGGTGGATCATTCGATTGCATTCAGCCAAGGGACGCTTTTTCTGGATTATGTTGTCACCTTTTGGTAGAACAGTGAGTGTTTTCTTTCATTTGTTTTGGATTGGTATCGGTCTTGCAGGTACTCAGTCACTCATACTTTCCAGATATCCCTTATTATTTTGTACGTTCAATCGATTGTTAATAGTGGTTTCCATTTTGTCCTCTTATCATTTTAGATTTTTCTTTCTGAACCATTTTTTTTTAATTTAATTTCTTCTACACCTTCATTTTGTACCTTGTTCTTTGGACATATCCTTAACCAAGTCCTTTTGGTCTACCATCCTCTGGCTGATTTACAACAGGTAGCTAGTTAGTTCCTACACCCTCTTCTCTTTGTCTAGCTTAACTACAACTTTATTCTGTATTATAAGTGTTTTGTAACTGTGGTTTCATATTAGTTGAGTTGATCGGCATATTTCTACAGTTTGCTTTTATAGCACCACGTTTCGTAAGCGGACTCTGCCTCTGTCATCACGCTTAGGCCTGAGAAGGACTGTTTTCTCACTTGAGTCGAATTCATGTATTGTGATTTTTTCCCAAGCACGTGACTACTCTCAGATTCGAACTTGCTACTTTTCACTTGTAAGCCTGACACCTTTACCGCTGATCCAATAAATATTTTTTTTCTCACTTGTATCTTATAACATTAGCACTAATCCTACGACCTTTACTTTGTAGTTTTTGGCGTACTCAGTTTGCCTGGGTGATTTGGTTTGTTGGTCCAGTATCATATCTTCTGTCTTCTTGACACCGTTAAAAATTATCTTCATATAATTCTCTGCTTGTTTATTGCTTTTTGTCAAATGTGTGATCAATCAGTATTCTTCCAAAGCCCTAAGTTACTGTATAGTAATGTACTTGCGAATTATTCGTGAGCTTTGGTGTTATGATCAGCATTGTTTAAAGTGTAGTGAACGTTTAGTCTTGTATGCATATTTATTTTCCGTAACTCTTACCTGGGTCATCTAAACTGAATATCACTACATTTGATTTCAATATTAGTAACTTCAACTGCTGGGCTGTGTGCTTGGTGATGAAGGATACTTGTGATTCTGAATCCACCAATCGTCTTCTCGGTGTACCAGCGTGTGGCGTAGATATCGACACCTAGAACACTATGAATAGTTGACAAATTATATTGTCAGTGTGTTTCGAAAATATGTGTTAATTTTTGTCTACCGGAATTTTGAACAGATTTCAGGGAAATTCGGTCTCTTGCAATTCTTTCTTTTTGTACCAATGCATCCAGTGATTGGAACCTAATTCTTACCAATTCCATTACCACCTCTTGTACTTATAATTCATTTGGTTTATTAAACGTTTATGTGAACAGCCTGTTTAGGTCTGGATCTCATTTTTTTTGCTATTATTGTATTCAGACCGCGTGAAGATTTTTCTTATTATTAATTATTGTTTCGGGGCGTTCATTGTTCCGCGTGTTCCTTTCCTATTTGCAGAAATTCCAATATGTAGTTTTCAGTTATTTGAACAACTAGCAGCTTTATAGCATCTCCGTCCAAACTATTTTTCAAGTAATGCGTCTTCTCCGTATCGCATGAGTGGCTTAGTTGTTTAACAGGTTCTGGAATGGAACCTAGTTTCTATACTTAGTGCTGAATATTGGGATTTTCATCTTCTGCAATTGGATGTTTGTTGGTACGGAAATTTTCGTAGCTGGAGCACGTAAACTGCTGTTAATTGTTGTCCTGTTGTTCAACTAAGTTTCTGAGTTCCTCCGCTGTAATTTAACAATCCGTGAAACTCAGCCCATAAACTTATATTTCTTCATTCAAGTCGAGGAGCTACTCCCATGTTTTTTTACCCTTACACGCAATATTCCACAACGTTTGTTGTTCTCTCTCTCTCTCTCTCTCTCTCTCTCTCTCTCTCTCTCTCTCTCTCTCTACTCTTTCGTTACTCTTCTTCAATTGGGTAGATCAGCATTTCAAATCGGCGAGTCCGCGTATATTGTTTCGTAACACTTACTTCTTGTTTGCTGCTCTGTGGAATAGGGTGGATGTTGCAACAATTCGTGCTTAAATTGACTGATATATGCTATATTTTTTTCATCTGTGAGCGGGTGCGTTCTCTTGATGAAAATTGATTTTTACCTTCTTTTCTCATGAATACATCCAGCTGGTCCAAAAGATTACAATAATAATCTGAGTCTATTGTTTCACCAGGTTGACGGGTAATCCAGGAACAGGATTTCTTTTGTATTCCAAAAACTGATGTTAACACATCTTGACAGATTTCTGGACCCCAACTCGCTTGTGAGGCGAAGTACCGGGTCCACGCCACTCCTTAGCCTCTTATTTTGGTTCAGAACCTTGGCGATAGATCAAAGTCACATCATAAAGATGAAACGATGAACAATATCCTTTTTATCCTTTCTCAAACGCGCCCAGTGTTGCTGGAAAAATCGCAATATTTTTTTGTTTCATTGTTAGCAAATGCTACACTCATTGTGCATACAGCTGAAACCAAAAACTTCAGCCAAAATGTATCTTATACTGCCTAATAAGATCGTTACCACTAAACCTCTCTCGGTTAATCAACGTCCTTTCAAACCCATATCCTGTAGTTTCGCTACGATTTCTGGTGTCGATGCGCTTATTGAAGGACCTTCACGTGTATCGCCTTCAAGACTTGTACGGCCACGTATAAATTCAGCAACTCATCTTTCTACTATTCTAGTTGTAGGTGAAGAGTCCTAATACACTTTTAGTAATCGTTAATGAATTTGTTTTCGTGTTATATCTTCCAAAAAAAAAAGAAATCACTGCACAATATACAATTCTCATTGTAAAAAAAACTGCCACGTCAACTTTTCAAATATACGAATGAGTCGATAGATCTACATGAAACCACACGTGTTCATAAAAAAGTAGTACAATTTTCAGGAAAATAAACCACTAACCTAATAGCGAAATCTCTTATTGAACGGCAAAACTTCTTGAACAACCTACTACATGATTTTGTAATATCGTAGTCTATTACATTCAGCCTCAATATCTTGCTGTAGATCTTCTGATATTCCTTGTATTGATAATCTACTAGATATGATTTTGTTGTCTGAATGCCATACTCTTTTTCATGTTAAGAAACATTTGCTTTAATGACTAGTCCCAGCTGTTTAGATTCAAGCGCGTTGATTTCCCACATTTTGCTTTCCACTTACTCACGAATTTTGAATTAAAAACTGTTGCGTATTATCACCCTTGTACTATCTCTTCTTTTTGTTTATCTTGGTTGAGTGTAGGAGATGCGCAAATTCTCTAGCACTTTATCTTCAAGGGCCGCTTGGTTTTTTTGGAATGGCCATATACAAATCTAACCCTGTACGTGATGCCAATATATGTTCTTATTCTGCGGATTCTGGAGGATGCGTAGCTACTAAAAAGGGATTGAGGACAACTGCAGCTAATATAAAAGCTTAAGTTACCCTAGGTTGATTAATGACTGTTTAATCAATAGCAATTTTATTATACACTGTTATTTCAATATACAGCCACGTGCAATGAAGTAACTTGAAACACGTTTTAACTCATTGGTTACGCCTTTATAAGTTTTTACGTGTTTCAATGCTCTCGCGCAATACGCTAAACAAAATAAAAGGTATAGATCTATTTACAAGATTAGGCTTCGGATAGCTATTAATTGGACTAAAACTTTTCGTACAAGATTACAGGGGAAAGTTAAATTACAGAGCACAAGAAAACTTGCGGAAAGGAATGCTATGCCAATTACGAATCAAAGCAGTGAAACTGTAAAATATGTAGGTACAGTATTATCACTGATTTGTTACTGAAAAGAAATGAAAACAATAAGTACATTCGCAAACTTGAGACGTGCATTCCATATTATACTCGAAGTATGCAAGATCATGTAAGTATCGATTGAAAATGGTTTCATGTAGGTATATGAAAGCGGTTAACGTCTATATTATGGTTTATTTAAGCAAGCGAAGTTTTTGATAACTATTATTAATTATTATGGACGTGAAAATGTTGTCTACAATCAAATGATATGAAAATTAATACTCTCAATTATTTGGTCAAGTAAACAAATTTTCTTGCATCAGAGCTAAGAACAATTTCGATCAAATGACCTTTCAAACAAAAAAAATAAATCAAAACTTATAATAAAAAAGTAAAAAAATCCGTTCATCAAGTAGAAAAGAACTTAAAACGACTGAACTACATTTATGAATTTAACCTTGACACTTATATTTATTAGCAATTTTAGACTAAAAATTCTAAATTCAATTAAAATCCGCAGATGGAAAATCTACGTATGTAGAATACGGGCACTTACCCCTACCACTGTTGTGACGGCATAGCGCCGCCCCGTGACGTAGTACACCTCCTCTCCTCGCCTAGCCCCGCCTACTTTCACATAATTGGTCCTTGATTCCGACCTGTCTTAAGCTGTGTTCTGATTGGAGGCCTAAGGGCAGGCCATGCCCACTTTTAGATCTGGCTTTTGGTTGGTCCTTAGACTCCGTCCAGAACCCCAGACTATGTGCTCTTACTGGAGAGCTGGCTTAAGTTTAGATGTTGGCCTGGCAATAAGACATTGTGGTTGGAGGACTAAGGCTCAGCATTATGGTCCAGCTATCTTTAACGTTTTATGTAATAGTCTCTGGGGCAAGTTGCGGAGTCCTATGAGATAATATGGAACCCTAGTTTCGGAATGATACTTAAAATTTTGGGTTTCACAGCCAAGAGGGACCTGTCCTGGCAACTGGGTTGAGATACAGGGGCAAGTTTCGTAGTCCCAGCGCAGTCCCATGAGAATTAGGAGTTTTGCTGCCATAACAACATCCAATACTTTTAAAATATACCGCTAGATGGAAACATGATACCTTTACAGGAAACTTCCATTGACTTTTTAATAATACTACATAGTGCTACAAACAAACAAAACAGCCAACCAGAATGCAGAGCTCCAAACAGCATGCGTTACCCCCACGTCGACAATCGGACTTAAGTTAGTTTTCCAATCAGAGCACAGAGCGTGCAGTTCTGGACGGAATGTAAGGACCAATCAAAAGCCAGAATCTCAAAAGTGGACGGGGACTATCATTAAGACTCCAATCAGAAAGCACAGTCTGAAGCAAGGGCGGAACCAAGGACTAATTATGACGTAACAGAAGTAGTGCGGGTTAGCACCCTGGTCTACTTACGCATATGTATTCAGAATAGTACAAAAACTAGAAAAATGATTTTCATTAAAATGTGATTTTATATTGAGATTAACTTGTTAAGTGAAATATCGAGACAACATTTTTGGTGAGGTTAAAGTAAAATACTAGCCAGTATGCATTTTACTCTCAGAATGTTTATGAATGTGTGTTAAAACTAGATCAATATTTCAACGAACTCGAAGCTAAGTTCCGATAAACTCCCTTTAGCAAACAGAAAACTCACTGAAACGGTACACAATAGTTTTAACTTTAGGCCTATTTGAATGAGATTACAAATAATGGTGTAGGTTCAGTACACTACCAACATATTGAGCTACTAAAATTAGGTAATAACGCACAGAATATAAACCAGCATCAATTAAAACGCATAACGCCATGAACTTAAAATAAGAAATCTTTGGTAATAATCTTGCAAGATCGACTTCCTCTAAATCTAATGGTTATCTTAAATTTCCAATACTGAATTGCTTATTTAATCTCGAAAGTAAGAGGATCAGTTCTGATCGTTTAAAAGTTAACACTTTTATAACGACGTGAAATTTTGGATACAATGTACAGACAAATCAACACAAGAATACAATAATAATTCTTTAATCCGCTTATATCGATATGTTTTTACAAGTAAAATATTAATTTCATAAATTCAGTACAAAATGAATAGTCAAAACAAATGAGTACGTCCTCGATATTTCTTTAGGACTTCTCGAACCCTCCACAGCGAAGGACGGCTTGAGGGGAATCAACCCCACGTTAGCGGTCCGACTGGAGACGGCCTCTCGTATCTCTGACTCGGAAATCAAATACAGCAATCCCAATATCACAAGTTCACTGACTTTAAGCTTTTTAAACAACTGGCTAACAAATATAAGAAATATAGTTACACATAACTAAGGCGAGAACCGATAGTTCGACTTCTTGGTGACATTAATTATTTCACCTGATGTTATGTACACAAAATACTATTGATGTATATTTACAAAAGTTCTATACTCTGTGAGTTTTGTCTACTCAAACGGCTGCGGACGACCGATGCTTCTTCGATAACTAAATTAAGATAACTTGATCCGGTTTAAACTTTCCATAATCAGGGTGCACTTTATCAAGCCCAACCCCTTTCGCGAAGTTCAAAAATCACACCAACGGTCCGACAAATCAAAACAATTCCTGGAACGTTGAATCACTACAATATCCACCAACAGGTGTTTGGGTAAACAATCCTTCCGAAACGTTCACAAATCCCAAATCCGATACTTAACTCAAGCAACCGTCACCGCGCGAGTTTACGCCTCTTACTTCTCTGTTGTTCAACTTAAGACTGACTAATTATCCGCCAAAAAAACCTTCTTTCCCCTCTGTAATTACATCATCTTTTACATGACTTGCATTGTGTTTTTATCATCAATATTTCCCTTGGGAACTACACAGTCAGCACTCTGAAGACCACAAAAGGTTCATTCCATGAACTGATATCGCCCACTTATTTTCAAAACAAGACCATTGTAGCTCAAATGGACTGTCTATACTCTACGAGTGGTAAATATTAAAAAAAATGAACCGGTGAACTTTGAGAAGGCATGTACGCACCGCGCCTCAAGCCGACGTTATCAGAAACGTAATACAAAAGCAACTTAATATTCGAATACTATATTTCTCCAAACCCTTTTTAATTTACTTAACAATGTATGAAATATATATATATATATATATATATATATATATATATATATATATAGACACACACACACACACACACACACACACACACACACACACACATGCTAAACGATAAGAGCACATTTCTTAGAACTGCTGTGTAAAATTGAGTTTCGTGAATAACATATGAAATAATTACATTTCTATTCTAACTAATCTTGAAGTTAAATTAAAGCAATGTAATATGCTTTGAACTGGGCTAATCACGTTCTACCTATATATATATATATATATATATATATATATATATATATATATATATATATATATATATATATATATATATATATATACAGGGTGAGTCATTAGTGCGTCGTCGGAAGATCCTGGCTTTATTATTAAAAATTAAAAATGTTATAGCGCCGATCTATATCAGACTTAGATGTGCATTTTTCCGGCGCACTAATGACTCACCATGATATATATATATATATATATATATATATATATATATATATATATATATAAGACTAGACTTGTATAATACATTTTCCCCAGTACGAATACCCTAATTTAGCATGCTTATACAATCATAAATTACGTATAGCAACCATACGAAGGCAAGTTAAGAAAGTGTCTGAAAAGTTTCTTTTCAAAGCAAAACGGAGAGATCAAGAGGTTAAATGTTTTTATAATCTTTTCGGGTTCGTTGAAAGATCTTTCAAAGATTGACCTGAAAAGTAAATATCTTTATATCGATCATAACCCCGGTAACCTGACTTGCCGCTGTGTTACAAAACACAAAAATTTCACAAACCCCCCTATAAATAATGTATACATATGGTAACAATTGTTCAGTGTACACATTAGCAGCTGTTAACAAATTGAGAATTAAGTCGTGTGTAGACTAAACCCTTCCCACCACAATTTTAAAGCATGCTTTAATCTAGCGAATAAATAAACAATTTCGATTTCGAGTCAAGTTGCTTTGGTGTGTGTGAATCCTTGTGATATTGCAGGCTCACATTCCATTAATATAAGTAATTAGATTGTAATCTCATTATATTTAGCATTTACATCCGTTCTACATACATAAAGACAAAATTTGCATCGATTGGGGCTTGAATCTATGGTTAGCGCGATACTCTGGCAAACTATAGGTCGTATGTTCAAATCCTACTCGAGGTAAACTTTTTATTTATGTATTTAATAAAATTAATAATAATTTTTAATTACATATTTACCTTTGAACTTATTCGTTCATAACAAAACTTATAATACACCCAAGAGTTTATTTAAATTTTGTCGATCACCACAATATAAACCCAAAAATGTTACCTTTATCGGAGAGGACCTTTTGTTACACAGAATCTGGAATGGGCGCAGAGAGTAAACTCTATGATACCGTTGATGCCGGAGGGACGGCTTCCTATTGCTCCTTACGTTGTGGATCAGACCTCAATTGATCGAGTACCCTATAATATTTACATTCACACGAAATTCGTTCACTTAATTTTTATTCTCGTTAACAATGCACCGCAAGCGGTATTATTTACAGCGTGTTACTTATTAACTTTACACTGATAATGTACAGGTTCTTAATAATTCTTAATATTTTAAACTACGAAAAAAGCTTTATTTAATTACATCAGGTTATTTGTTTAATAGCGCACTGTGAACTTAATGTTTGTAACCTTGAAACGAAACCTTCTCCAGAGGAGTTCGAGAGCACTTGGTACTTAAATACTCAACGCCGTTCTGGATCTCGATATAAGGACTAACTGCAAAATAACGATAAATTGGTCTCGTGAGGATTATAGAATTATATGATCCCTTTTTGCATTGCGATGGGATGAACACCCTACAACGAAAGTTCCTTCCACACGGACCCGATTCAATGCCGTTTCGCCATAATCTTCGCCATCTTCACGATAACTGTACGCCTCTAAACCTATACAACCACTGCGGATAATTTCATATGTGGCCACATTGGTTTTTTAAACCTTTTCCATTCTAATTATCCAAAAAAACTTAAATTTTCTACCTACGCGCATTCACGAACCTTACCTCGAAATTTTACCTAAGGAATTTGATATATGGGAATTTTCAAGCAAACTAACGTTTAATGCTTTGTATTTAAAATCAAATTCTTTGTTTTAAAGCCAAACTCTTATCATCAAAAATGGTGCCTATCTGGCGGCTAACTAAAACTTTAGCAAAAGATGTACCCTACAATGTAATATTTGAATACGTTCTTTAAATTAAATTTTATATGATGCAATCCCAACGTGATTTAAATTAAATTTGTTCAATTTTAAAATACGAGAGCATTTATTTATACAAAACTATCCCTATTTACAAAGACACTAACGATTGTTTCCTATCAAACTCTTGTAAGAGGGTTAACTAAATATTAATACCAAAATGTAAATCACATTTTCCTCTTTAACTTCCATCTTAATACGACCAAAACCAAAAAAAATTCATAAACCTTTTAAACACATAAACCACAAGAAAAGCTTCTATAGTCATTAAGGCGTTATTACTTCCAACTACGAGAACCTATTATATTCAAGATGTTCGGTACTAACAAATAATTTCTAAATTCGTAACTTATCGGAAAATCTTGATCAAAACATGGATACATGACAAATTTTACATTCACCTGTAGTGCACATTCATCCACCACAGGTCGTTGATGGAACAGCCAATATAGTTAGTCTGTAGACTGCTTTCAATGTCGCACGAGAAATTGAAATTCCAGCTCTACGGGCAGCTGCAGGTAGCCTGTAGGTTATTACTAAATTTTATTGTTTAATTCCGGGAGTATTTAGTCATTTTGAATGGTTTTGAAGTTTAACTTTATAACGTCCTAAACAATTTTTTACCAAAACTGAGCTGTGATGTGTTACACTTTCATTAAATTTACATGCTCCACATAATTCACCCGCAGTCCTTACTTCATCCAAAAAACTATTCAAGATGATTCCAGCCTATCAGCAGTGCTCACAACAAAACAAACCATACAGTGAATGCGCCATGATTCTTTGTAAGAATAACCGCTTTAGCTAAAACGGACAAACTTATCCTGAACTAAATGTTCTAAATTTTTACGAACACCCTAAGAATCAAGCAAGTTTACTGCGCCGCGCCACAACCGTTAGAGTGTCTGGGAGCCACACAATTCGATTTTCAAGATCGAATCACGCTCTAACGTGTCTTCAAGAAACTCACCGTCTTAACCCAGAAAGCACATAACCAACAAATGCCAAAAATTTTAAAAACAGAAAACGATCGAAACGTTTAAATACGAGTTTCGAAAAACCGCGTATCAGTTTTATTTCCTGTAGCCCTTTAACATTTCAACGTAATAACGTCTTTAATTTAAATATGTAACCAACTACTCTGATTCACTAAACTACGAGGTTGATGTTCGCACTTCCCTATGTTTATCGTGTCGGTATATTACAGCTTCCGTTCACCTTAAAAATCGCATTGCTCATAAATAACGCGTTGAAGCGTGACAAAATATCAAACTGTTTCACATCTATAAAAACTACTGAAAAATGATTTCTAAATCAAATATACAACTATTTACTTGCGTAAATTTGTGTAATAGTACAATTAAAATTTATTCACAACGCTGACGCGGCAGTAACAAAACACGGGCACGCTTATTTATACCAACTGAAAGTGTAAACTTTCAATTTTCACTTACATGAAACGGTTCGCCGCTTTAATTTTGCTGTGCTAGCAAATTATTACTTTCCCTTTTTGTTAAACCAGAGACCCTCAAACGTTAAATTGAACTGAACTTTGTGAAAATAAGTTGATTTTGATATCAACATTTTGGGATGTCTACTATCAAATAGACTAACTTTTAATTAGAAAAAATTGTTTAAAGATTGTTGTGAAGCTTCAAAGAGAACTATTTTACAGAGTTTCCAATATGAAATGCGTCGGTGCTTACCGAAATTTATAATGGATCAATCCTTTTTCTTCTGAAATATTAATGTATTTTGTTTTAAACCGAGACGTGAAACATAATTGTATTTATTGATTAACATTAATATTGATAGGTTCTGCTTTATTTGTACATGGTCTTATAATGCTTGAAGATAAAGTAGTATATCTGATATGGAATAAAAATGACTCTCCCGCTCACTACATTCGGCAAATAAAACACAAAATCTCATTTTTACTCGTAAGAACGTAATCTACTATTAAATGGTTTTAATATTTTATTAGGATATCCTTATTAATTACATAGAATCCCGTGCTGAACAGGATTAAGAATTATTTATATATCTCCTTTATTTGTAACAGGTACGCTAATCTTCTTAAATAAATCGTTTCATGAAAGTGTTACTGAAAACCTTTCATTGTAAGAACGTACTTTATTTATGGAAATGCACCTAATGCATTTTTTACATGACAATGACCTATTGTTGTACTTATCATTCTGGCAATTTTTATATTCACCATGTACCTAGACTTTACATAGTTTATAGCTTCTTCTCTAATAGTTCTCGGAATTATTTGTTCTGGTATACGTTCATTAATTACATCGTCAAAATTTACATTGCAAAACCTTTTAAATTTTGAAGAAACGTACTGACTCAGTCAACAGCTTTCCTTTTAAAACGTATTATGGTTATTCTCGATTAAAATAAACCAAATCGAATTTAAATAAATGTATTTAATTAAATCACTTAATTTGGTGCACTGTATAATAACAATTAAAAGCGGTTACATAAAAAAAGGGGGGGGGAATACAATAACGAACATACATTCCCCCCCTTGAAATGTTTACGCTTTCAACAAATACAGTAATGTAAAAAAAAGGGGGGAATACAATAACGAACATACACTCCCCTTGAAATGTTTACGCTTTCAACAAATACAGTAATGTAAAAACTAAAATTAACTTTCGATCTCTAAAAAATACATTCTTGTAACGGCTACCTTAACACACTCACTCGCGGTTTTCATTGTCATTACTCTAGACAAGCGTCTAGTCCCCGACATGCAATACTCATTCCCGGCAGAGCATGCGCGCTTATGTCAAATTCAACTTTTATTACCAGTAGTGGGGGTTTAGCGGTTGATTCAAATATAAACATCTGATTTGATATCGTTGACACTTGACGGGTTTTTATTTCATTTTAGAATACGCTACTTTCACATAAACACTTAAATTCAATTATAAACACCAATATTATTAATTTTCAGAAGCGAAAAATGGTGTCTCAATCATAAACTATTAAAGGGAATAGATATTTCACAACGACAAAAAAAAACACCTTTGAAAAATAATATATTATAATAGATATTTATGTATTAAGGGCATAATCAGAAGATTATGGCTCGAGAGAATGTTATAAGCCCGACGCGAAGCGGAGGGTTTTTATATTCCTGAGAGCCATAATCTACAATTATGCCCGTGGTACATACAATGTTTTATTTTATTTTGCACCATGAAACTGGAACAAAATATTAAAAAGATTCAGTATTTTCGGCAAGTTTTTAAATGCAAATGCAGTGAAATAAAGTCGACAGTAGGCTAATTTGTTGTTACTAAGATACTGTGATATTGCTATTATATATCATGTCATGTGTTTGCTGTCAATCATGCTGCTTAGCATCAATGACATTTCCGTGCTATAAAGACTACATTACGCCCGCATTTGGAGGCGTATAAAGAACATTATGGTGGCAAAATAAAATAAAATCAGTTACGTAATGAAAATATGCATGTAAAAAGACATTTACTGACTTAAATCCTTGTATGTTATGATTTATGTAGTGGTTGTAGAAAAATATTAATTTTAAAACTACAATAAAAAATCGCAGGATAGTTTTAATAGTAAAGGGGTTTTTAGCTCAAAACGCATAAGAAAATAGTGGATTTTTTCGGTTTAACCGTGTATTGTAAATTTAACCTAATTAAAATTCTTGCAAGAGCATTCATTTGTTTACTTTGATAAATAATTTATGTACATAGTGTTAACTTAATTTTTGAAGTTTGAACTTTATGAACTCAGTCATGAATAAACAGAAAAAACCCTTAAAGTATCTTAACGTTCGGTCTTGTCTGACTTCACTGTATGTATTTCCTTTAATCTTGTAATGGAACAACATACCTACTTTTAATTCAACGTGAAGCATGGGATTTAGTCTAATTTTAAGTACTTCAACGAACTTCATTAGAATTCCATGTAGTTAGACTAATTCAGCCTACTTTAAAATAATTATACCACTTCAAATAGTAGTTTACCCATCAAATTCAAAATTTCCCTAAATGTAAAAAACGTGAAAATAATACACAAATTATACTACTATACAACGGTTTTTATTACACTTATTGTTTACAGTACTATTATATAAATTATTTATAGATGACAATATTAAAATAACTTACACATATTCATGTTAAAAAAACAGATAAACATTGGGATTTAAAAAAAATCTGAATATGAAATTCTCTTATAGGATTTGTTGTGGATATGAAACCCCACAATCTATAATAAAGGTTACCGTGAAAAGTCAACCAACGATTTGCTGGACATCGACTTCATTTGGATACCATACCAATTAGTCATCAAAATTCATAACAATCAAAGTATAAAAAACAATACCGAAATCTATATCTACATTTACTGGTCGTAGAAAAATATTAATTTCAAAACTACAATCATGGCCTTGATGGATGGCAAATAAAAGTGAACGGCATTATCAATAACAAAAATTGTGTATCTATTTAAGTAAAAGAGCCCCTGTAATGGTTTGTGATTCTTCTTCAGTTGGCTTTTTGTAGGATTTTCGTTTAGAACCACATTTCTTTTTTGTAGATACAAATTTTCTCTGTTTTTCAATATTTTTGTTATGAGGAACTGTGCAAATATTATTAGGTTGAATGATGTTAATTGTATCCAAAGAAGCTAGAATGGGAGAAATCGGTGCGATGCATTTTTTGATCACATCAAGTTGAGATTGTGAAGTCATAGAATCGACTTTATTAATGAGTTCCTGCAATGCTTCTTTCATTTTTATTCTCTCCTCTGCTAATGAAGGTGATTTGGCTTCTGGGCTTATAAGATCTTGCATAATTAAATTGAACTCTTGAGTGTTTTCGATAATAGCCAAATTGCCCTTTTTTACATTTCGGTCATCTAAAACATAACAAATCTAATTAGCATACTAATAAAGTATCCAATTGTGTGTTAAAAATAAAATAGCAAAGAAAACATGCATCACATTTCAATGGCAATATCTCGGATAATATTAAGTCTGTGTTTAGGGAGAAGCTTTTACCAAGCCACCTTATAGCATCAAATGGAGGTAATGATTAATGAAAGCGAAAGAAGAAACCTGCCTAATCACTCCAGTATCTACCTTAATCAATTCAGTGGAATGCCAGAGTCTCCACAACAACAACATTAAAATAGTCGATCCTAATAAAAGATCAAATTATTATAAATTACTTCTACTCTCAATCCCTCAAATTGCACACAGATATATCCCATCCAATAATAAAAATAATAATTTATCCAACACCTCAGAAAAAAAAAATATTTATGAAAATATACCATTTGATTATTTGAGTGGACGCAAGTTTTCCATCATTTATTGCCTGTAAAACACCTTAAATAATATGGCGTATGTATTCTTCAATTGAAATATGAAAAAATTAACAAAACATAAAAAAAAATCATTTCAATATACCTAGTATTTGGGAGCGTCCTTCACTTGCCAATGATCTACATAATAGATGAATATGATTACACACATTATACTTAATTGACGAATCATGGCAAGAACAGATGAATTTATGCAGACAAGCTCTACAATCAGTGCAAACCAAATTGCATTCACAAAGATCCTTTACTTTTTGAATTAAGTACACATAAGTCTTTTTCTCAGAAGCTACATTCCAGCTATTTTCATTAGATATAATCAAGTTTATGTCCAGTACAATGCTGCTTTTATGTCTGGATCTAATAGCTGCCAATTTTGAAGAAAGTTTTCCTTTATTCATTGTAATTAACCTTTCTATGCACTTGTCTCTCACTAAACGCATTATAGCATTTATACCCTTATATAATCTTTTGACATGCCTGCCATTTAAATATGTATATTTAAGGGTACGGTGCATCCTCTCTAAATGCATATTCGTGTTTATTCCGGCTCCTATTCTGAAGCAATATGCCCAACATGAAATGTTGGGCATGTATTCCCTGTTGAAATACTTGCCAAATTCTTGTGTATCGGTATCTGCAGTTATGAGTCTATTGAATTCAATAAGCATTTTGTCAAATGCATTCTTGTCTGATTCTTGTAGAATAGTTCTCAAAGTTTTATACACCGTAACCTACAATACAACTTAGTAATTAAATCGCCACACAATGTATGAAAAATAAACTTAGTACCCGTTTTTCAGTAGCCTTTATTTTTGATAAGTTATTTCGCCATGCACGATCAACGTGCCAGCTACAGAAGAGTCTGAAACAAATTATTATAAATTAAAAATTAGTGCAATTTGAAATCGAACTATTGAGTTTTTTACCTTTGCCTGGGAAGCGGCATTACTTCTTTCCAGGCATTGAAGAATGCTTCAGCCATATCTGACATGAAAACATTACAGACAATATCACCACCAATTCTAGTTTTGATACTATTGAAATATACCTTAAAAACATCTTTGTCTGACCGATTTGATATCATAAACCCACAAGGAAACCCTTCTCGCATATCATCAACTACTAAGAGTGTGGTAAGTTCAAAATTATAGCTATTTGTTCCATGTGTTCCATCAATACAAACACAATCTGAACTGTATTTTTTTTAAATTTCACATTGGGCATTTGTCATAATAATCAAAACAAAATCACTCTCTTTTAAAGTAGGATATTCATCATTAACGCTGCCTTGGGGCTTGTACAACAAAATTGCCTGGTCCTTTTCCTGCATCTCATGTATCCAGGAATTAACACTAATGACATCATTTGAATGTCTCATGGATGTAGAATTTAAGTTGAAACAAAATTCTATATTAAAGAGATCCTTCTTTGTTAATAGATGCAAACGTTTAAAAGAGTCATCACATAGAATTTCGAATATCATCTAAAATCTCATCAAATGGAATTTTCAAAGCAATTTTCCCTGCTAGGCTTTTCCGTTCGTTTGCTGTTAAATTCAGATGACAAATATCATTTTGATGTCCTACATGTGTTTCTCCTACTTTAATTTCACACATTCCATCACTGAATCTATGCTTTACAGTAGTAGATGCTGGACAAACACCATTAATTTTATTACTGCCTTGCGTTTTCAAATGTCGAATACCTAAAATTAATACATACTTAAACAATATAAAATTTAAGCGAACACATTTCAACCATACCTTTGCCTTCTGGGACATATTGACCTGAACAATGGCATATAAATGGGAGATGCTCATGAGTTTTATATGAGCTAAAAGATTCCCTGACAAATCTACTATTAGTGTCACTTTCAAATTTTTTCTTCCAGGAATAAAAGTCATCAGGGTGTTGAAAGTTCAAAAGAATTTTCTTTCAATATAACACCATGAGCTCCTGCATAGTGAAGTAAAACAGACTTCTTATTTGCACACCCCGTTTCACAAATTGCACATTTCAGTTTACGAAAAACAGTAGCATTGATCTCAGACTCTTGATGTTGTCCTTCGTGAGTCTTCATATGAAACTTAAGGTTCCTTTTTTGATTGAAATTTTTATTACACACACTACATGAAAATTTAAAATCACCGTTATTGTTCCGTTTAGAAAGAGTTTTCAAATAGTCCTGACCACCAGGATGAAACTTGTTCACGTTTCTTTAAATTATATAAATAACCAAACTCACTTCCACAATTTTTGCAGCAAAATTTGTCCACCTTTTTAATATCCATTGTAAAGAATTTTTTAAACGTCAACAACAAAATTTGACATAAGCTAAGTCCAGCGCGCATGCTCTGCCAGGAATGAAGTATTACACGTCGGGGGCTAGACGCTGGTCTACTCTAGTCACATTGTCCGATTCCGGGTGAAGCATCACAATCCTTCCTAATGGTGATAATAATGGCGGATTAACTTCTCCCTTTATTAACACCATACCCCCCCCCCCTTCTTTAATTTCGGCGTTACCCTTACATCATTTTTTTCTCAGATTGCAACATAAGTATGTATTCGTTGGCCCATCTTTTCCAAAATTATTGGAACATTTCATCGAAACTGGTGTAGTGCGCCAACCGATTACTTGGAGTGTAGGTCCCGTCTTATTAATAATTTAGTGCATCTTCTATTAAGAAGTGGCTCGGTGTTAGGGCTAGTAAGTCGTTGGATCGCTGGAAATAGGGATTATTGGTTGGAAATTAAGGGCGGATTCATGTTGTGCAAATACCGTTGCTAACTGCTCAAATGTCAAATGTGAATTACCAACTACCCTTTTCATAATACCTTTAGCCGATTTGACTGCGACCTCATGAAGCCCTACAAAATGAGATGAATTAGGCGCCATGTATTTTCAATTAATAGCGTCTGTGTAAAGTATTCAGAAAACTTACAATTAGATAACAATGTAATGGGGACAGCATGGGCTAAAATCGGATGGCGTCATAGACTACGCCCATTTCCAGCCCCTTTTTTAGGCTTCTCTTCGGGCCCCATTTTCAACCCTTTGATGACGTATTTATGGTCTTTACCCCGTAATAAGGGAATTTTTGGCAGTATTAAGAGCCTTTTTGGCAGCCCAACCCCTTGAGGGTGGGCAACCGCAGTCACCCTGCGCGCATACAGTGTTCTGATTGGAGGACCGAACGCAGGTCACGCCCCCTAATTTCTGATTGGTCCATAGACTCCGGCGACATCAATTAAATCAATTAATCAAATCAAGCATTTGACCAAATCAATGAAATGAATCAAGAAGCTGAGTTAACAACTCTTCATAACCTGTAGGTAACAATTCTTCCACTGGATATACCTAACTCTTATGAGCGACATATTACTTTGTAGATAAGACTAACCGACGCTCAGAGTTGTAATCTCCCTAAACGCGAGGACACCGGCGCGGCGTGGGAAACAGTCGGTTATCAGCAAATCAATCTCAATCAAATCAACCAACCACATCATTCAATCAGATCAATCTCAATCAGTCGAGTCATAACTTACAGCTTGCTAAAATAGCGGTTTGGTTTAACTTACAGCTTGAAAAAAACAACTTTCAATTCAAAAATAGCGGTTTGATTTAACTTTCAACTTGCAAAAACCAACTTTCACTTCAAACATAGAGGTTTGATTTAAGCTACAGCTTTCAAAAACCGACTTTCAATTCTAAACTACTAAATTGATTTAACTTACAACACGTGCATACGGGGCTAAGATGTTGATTGAAAATCATCTTCTGACAATCTTATTCAATTTAATACAATACCAAAAACAAGATGCAAGTCTAAGATGTTGATTTGAAATTAGCTTCTGCCAACTTATTTGACTTGAAGATGTTTTCATAGCAGTTGATTTCAGATCAGCATCTTCAATTTGTCTTTGTATTACTTGTCGAAGTAAAATTTAGCTGTAATTAAAAATCTGTTTATGAATTTGATTAAGATGGTGATTTGAAACTAGCAACGATTGCATCTCGTAAGGCTACTACAGGACACCGTGTTTTATTTTACCCAATGTTCATCATGATCATCGTTACAAAACCATAATAATAATAATTACATAACACTAAATGTACGTATTAAGGTATACCAAGTGTGTGTTTGTCGCGTGAAGGTTTACAACAGATTTAGACCGAGATGAGATGGTGGCGGTGATTAATCATAACATTAAAATTTTCTACAAGTAATTAAATAAAGTAAATAAAATAAGGTATAAGAGTTAAAATAAAAAACGGTCACCAGTCACCAGTGATGTTGATAATCGGATTGAAACAACTCCTTGATAGGTTGAAACGAGCGTGTATAACAACTGGCTTTTGTTGATTACAGTCATGGCACCTTCACTTTCCGCGTTTTGTTTATAAATGGACAATATAAAGCACTTAACAGTTTCAAAAATCTGCCAACGCATTTTACTGCAGCTTTGAATTTTTTAATTCATAACAAAGGTATGCTACCTTTGTTATGAATTAAATTACCGCTTGTAGTACAAACGTTATATTTCTATTTGACTTGTATATATAATATAGTAACCGATACAAAATGCAAAATACAAAATAATATTAACTTGTTATACATTACACATTGTCGAATGTGATATATTTTATCATCCAGTTATTAGTTGTTAATACTGCCCTATAAACATCTTATTGCTTGTTTTAGTATCTTGGCGACGTCTGTGTATATGCAATTATAACACTTTAATATTGTTTTAATTGTGTAATTAACTTGTCCTACATCCATTTACAGGATTTATCAGACTAATAAATATTATTATTATTATTATTATTTTTCTTTATTTATTTATTTTTTTTTTACATAACTACTACGGTCATTTGCGATTTCATCAGGTTTTAGTTTTATACTGTGGTGATCAGTCCAGTTTTATTTAAAAAGAGGAGTAGTAGGTTTACATGCTCTTTATCATCCCTAAATATCTGTTCCATTGCACCCTTGAGCCCTAGTTTTTTCTTAATACTTTCATATTTTTTACATTCTGATAGTATATGTTTTACTGTTAAGTCTTGGTTTGCTTATCTCGTATATGTTTTGTCTTTTTCTATTTAGTAAGTGGGTGTCAAATTGGTGTGACCTATTCGGATTCTCGTTAATGTAACTTCTAATTGTTTGGTCTTTTGTCAGTCTATTTTCCAGAGTTGTACGTTTCTCTTGATTTTTTGCAATTGTGTATTTGTTTCATTCCACTCTTGTTGCCACATATTGTGCGTGTTACTTTTAATCTGTCTTTTTATTTTTTCCAATTTCATTGACGTTTCTTGCGTATTCTCAGTTTCTGTGGTAACTGACTCTAATTTGTATTTTTTAATCATTTCTGCTGCTCTTACCAGAGCTGATCTAATTGTTGTTGGTTTTTCTTCACAGCTTTTGTATGTTTGGTTACTGATGATATTATGATTTATGTGTTTTTCCAAGACATTAATTTTAGAGTAGTATGTAAGTAGTAATTGTCGGTAGCGAATGTGTAGTAGAGGGATACCTGAGTCAACGAATATGGCTGTATGTGGACTCGTACGGTATGCCCCTGTGCCCAGTCTTATTCCATACGCATGTATTCTATTCAAAACTATTAAGGTGGATGGTCTTGCTGAAGAGTAGATTATGCCACTATAGTCTATTAGAGATAGTATGAAAGATTTATAGAGCATAAGTAACTGTTTTTTTGATGAACCCCAGTTACGTTTAAAGAGACCTCGAATTACATTTAATCGTTTATTGCCTGATCTTACTAGTAATCGGATATGTTCTTTGAAGTAGATCTTTTCGTCAAATGTATCTCCCAGTACTTTTAAATTTGAGGTAATTGGTATTCGTACCTCGTTAATGTAAAGATTTGGGTGTCTGTGTGGTGTCCTCAGACGACACAAGTGAATAGCTTACGTAAAACCTTTTTCTCCAGCGTACTGAGATACTTTGTCTATTGTTGTATGTAATGTACCTTCAATTTATATATATATATATATATATATATATATATATATAAACAAAATATGCCACCCATCAGCAAGTAAAGCTAGAAATTCGATTATCACAGAAACGTCTACTGGAAGCGACATCTAGAAGGTATACCTTTTTTTGAAGAAAACATCAGGTAATAAGAATTTGCGACTAGAAGTTTGATATGCCGAGGGAGAAAAAAGTTATGGAACTTCAAATGCAGACAAGGGGCTGCTGGTGGCGCTCTCTGGAAGATACATCAAAACTATGATCAAATCAGAATTTCTTATCCCCGAAAATCTCTAGGTACAAAATTTCATGCAAATCCAAGATATGTATTTAAAAGTGTTTTAAAAAAATAATAGCTATCAACTCTTGGACTAAGGCAAATTGGGCTTGGTCCTCATATTTTACTCAAATGATTTTGTCTTACTACTTTGTATAGACCTTTTACAGACACCTTGTATAATGTAATATAAAACTATCTAGCATGGAATAATACACACCTATCCATCCTACAAAGTAGAAATTACAAAAATGAAAAACTATTTTTTCGAGAATAATTATGCAACCTCTTGCGTAATAACGAAAACAGGCAACACTGTAAAATCCACCTAAATGATGCATGTCAGCTCATGTTTAAACCTTCAGGCCAGATAGCGAAAAATAATAAAAGAAAAAAATTCTAGGGGACACCCACGCCCACGCAGACTCACACTCACGCTCACACTCACTCACACTCACACCCACACCCACACTCACACTCACACTCACACTCACACTCACACTCACACTCACACTCACACTCACACTCACCTCCACTCACACCTCACACCTCCACTCACATTCACACACTCACACTCATCACTCACACTCACACTCACACCTCACACTCACACTACACTCACTCACACCCCCACCTACACCCACACCCACCCCACACCCACACCCTCTCACTCCTCACACTTACATCTACACTCCCCACCCACCTCACCCTCACACTCCACTCACTCACATTCACATTCCACTCACCACTCACCACCTCACTCTCACTCTCACTCTCACTCTCACTCTCACTCTCACTCTCACTCTCACTCTCACTCTCACTCTCACTCTCACTCTCACTCTCACTCTCACTCTCAAACTCACTCTCACTACCACACCCACATACACACACACAACCACACCCACGCCCACACCCACATCCACATCAACACCCACAGACATTCACACCCTCACACTCACTCACACTCACAGTCATAGTCACACTCACACTCACTCACACTCACCCACACTCACACTCACTCACACTCACAGTCACGCTCAGACTCACACTCACACTCACACTCACACTCACACTCACACTCACACTCACACTCACACTCACTCTCACATCTACATCCACACCCACACCACACCACCCCACACCTACACCCACACCCACACCCACATTTACACCACACCCAACACTACTACACTCACAGGCACACTCGCACTCACTCACTCATACTCATACTCGCAGTCACTCACACACACACCCACCTCACTCACACCTCACCTCACTCCCACATCCACACCCACATCCACACCCACGCCTACACCCACCCCACCACCCACACCCACTATTCACCACCCTCACATTCATTGCACCACAGTCACACTCACACTCACTCACTACCCACTCACTCACTCACACCTCACTCCACCTCACTCACCTACACTCACCTCACACTCACACTCACACTCACACACTCACATCTCACACCCTCCACACACTCACACTCCACTCACACCACACTCAACTACCACACACCACCTCACTCACACTCCACTCACACTCACACTCCACCTCACACTCACACTCACACCTCACCTCACCTCACACTCACACTCCACTCTCACCTACCACACTCACACTCCTCACACTCACACCACATCACACTCCACCACCTCATCTCACACCACACCCACACCCTCACACACACTCACACACTCCACACCCCACTCCCACCCACAGTCACACTCCACTCCTCCCACTCCCATCCCCACACCCACACACATTCACACCCTCACATCCCACTCACTCAGTCACACTCACACTCACACTCACTCACACATCCACATCACCCACATCCCACCCACCCCACACCACACCACCCACACCACTACACCCACCATTCACACCCCAACACCTCACCTCCCTCACCCACCTCCTCACTCCACCCCACACACACACACCCCCACTCACCCACACTCACCCCACCTCACACCCATACCACTCACACTCACACTCACACTCACTCCACTCACACTCCCACACTCCACCCCACATCCACACCCACGCCCACACCACATTCACACCCACATCCACACCTCACATTCATTCCACACTCTCACTCACCACTCACACCTCACCTCACTCACACTCACCCACTCACACTTATTCACACCCACACTCACACTCACTCACACTCACACTCACACTTGCACTAACTCACACCTCACATCATCACTCCACTCCTCACACTCACCTCACACTCACACTCCACTCCACCTCACACTCACACCTCACCACCTCACACTCACTACCACACCCACACCCTCACACTGACACTCACACTCACACCCACACTGCCACCCACACACACACTCACACTCACACTAACTCCCACTCCCACAACCACACCCACACCCACACCAAACACTCACACTCACCCTCATACTCACACTCACACACACACTCACTCACTCACACTCATACTCCACTCACACTCTCACTCTCACTCACACTCACACTCAGTCTCACTATCACACCCACACCCTCACACTAACACCATCAGTGAAAGCAGATACGCGCTTTTCCTGAGAGAAAGTGTTCTAACTTATAATCGTCTTCTTCATAACAAAATTATACTACACCATGTATAAGTAATAAAGAAGTCACATTTACTAATAACCAGCTGGTGGCACCATAAACATAAAAACAAACAAATATACAACAAAAAATTAAGAAATCATCAGTTTTTGATTAATGGACTTTTAACATAAATATGTATGCACAAAAGACAGAATTTAGAGGAAATATGATTAAGATTTATTGGATAAATACGTGAATAATAGACACTTGACTACTGTTACATCCTGTTCTTTGATTTCCTAGCCTCCGTCACGTAATAAACGAAAAATGTAACTCACGTTAGCTTTATGGTAAATGCAAATAGACAGAAAATTTGACTTGGTTTAAAACTCTTGGGTATTCGTCAGAAAGCAAGACAGGTACGGTAAATACTTTACTTGTTTTTCGAGTAGACGTCAAACCTAATCTTTTTCTTATAGATCACTAATGATAGTGAAGTTATGATTATAGCATAAAGGGGTGAAGAGAAACGTACGGAAAGAAACTAAATTAAACAGTAACCAAACTAACAATATCCACGGAAATTTTAGGTGTATAAACAGTAGCTTAGAGTATCCGTGTATCCGTTAAAAAAACTAGTTAAAGGCCACATTTTCCGAAAGCGGTTAAACCATTTCAAACGAAAAATGCCATAAGACTCAACATATGATATAGCCGTAAGTAGCGTGTGTTGCCTACCAGCCAGTAAGTAAAACCGTTACAATCTTAATAGAAAATGAAACAAAGTTAGGATACGAAAGGTGTAATTTCATATATAAAATAATTCCGTTATCTTCCCATTTTGTAGTTAGAGAAAACCAATTTTGTTTGTTTGTACAAATTTACAGGAATTGATGGATTTTATTAGTTGTAACTACATTATTTGTTTTTTACGTTTATTGCGGTTTGTTGTGCACTACACGCAGACATTAATTGTTTACTTGAAATTATATTACGAGTACAATGGAATCAATAAATTTTAAGAATTCACATCTATTAATTCATTTACCTTCAGGTTTTATTTAAAATGTTTGCAATTACCATGACACTTTGTATAACAAGTATGTATACTTTAAACCATATTTGCGAATTCGTCATGTTGATTTAGTGTTTACATATATTTGAGAATAGCACGGTTCCCTTATTTTGTCTTATTCGTAGGTATAACTACAGAGAAGAAAAAATAACAATAGGTTAGACAACTCAACATAAAGTACACAAGTATTCAGCAATATAAAAGAAAGAACAGAAAAAAATCAGCGTACAGAACCAACATAAAGAAATATAAATGCCGCAAATGCGGTATACATTCATACTTAATCCGTACTTTAGAACATAGTAAACATTAGATACCAACTAAATTCGAAAATCGCAAAAATCCGTGGATTATCCATTCCTTGCCACGTTGTGGTATTTAACACCTTGCATCCAGAAATCAAGTTAATGCTTGTAGCAGGTACAAAAATAATAATGCATTTTGTATTTTATGGTAAAGCGGTAAAAGTTGAGAACGTGTTTATTCACTGAATTCTTAAGCTGTCAAGATTAATTGTTCCGTTGCGGTAAAACGATGTCATTGATATGCTTAAGAGGCTTCATCACTGTCCTGCATACAGAGAAGTACACAGTTTTTTCAGTATCAATACGATACCTTGTAATCTTATAGGGTATATATGTTATTTCAAAATCATAACGCTATTTGAGTTTTGACGCTTGGGTTGTAGGTACTCGTCAGCACTGTCCTTAAAAAGAGCAATTCAAATATTTTACGAATTGGCAGCACCAGTGTGGTGTGATGTGTAAATACCTTATTGCTTAAGGTAGACTTATTGTCCATGGAAGCTTTTTGAAGAGAGTAGCTGGTATTGGTATTTATACGTTACGTAGAATACTGACAGAGTTGAAATCATTCGCAAATTTGGCTTTGTTCATATTCCATGGTTTAGGTTTTATTACGGGTTTTCTATTCCGTAAAATAATTGTGATTGGGAAGCTTTAACTCAGCACAATGTGGGAAATTAACCCAACAGCTAGCGAGATATTTAGAGTTTTTAGATAACGTGAACAGAATATTGATTATTTGCTCTCGACCAGCATAATGGTTGGTGAACAACAACGTTTTAGCACGTGCTGGGCGCTATCAATTTGTAAAATAAACCCAAAAAGTCGAAAAAGGGATAAGTGAAAAGGAAAGCTGAAACATACGATTTTAATTAAGGTATATTCAAAGAATTGTGACAAAATTAAGTACCTAGTATATAATTCGTTAATTTAATTATGAAAGATAACCCAAAACAATGTTTTGTTTAATATTAACTAACAAAGTAACCAAAGTGTCAATTTGAATTTTAAACAAACTCCTCCATAATATTTATTTAAATACGGCTATTAATAAATTTGAATGGTAATAATCAATCAAAAGAGATTTTAGTAGAAATATAATTTAAAGAAAATTTAAATTGCCAAAATTTAAGAATGAAGGAGACAACCGCACATCAAAGTCAGCCGTTAATTGTAAAACATAAAACGAGATCTACGTTAACGTACTTTCTACAAAACAATACATTAAGGTCACGTGTAACTGGAAGAGATCGATCTTTTTGGTTGATACATGATTTGCATGTACCTCCGAAGAGGCAAGCTATACCCAGATGTACCTCAGTTAAATCTCCATATTATGGACTTAGTAGCTGAAGAAAGTAGGCTTGGGGTCTCTGTGAAACTTGTTGAATTTGTTCGTAGATTATATAGACATTAGGTTAAAGTGATATAAGTGGTGTAGAAAGTTCCAAGTGCAGAAGGTCTTAAAGAAAGTAGGGCATAGAATTGGCGTCTATTTGAAGAAAGGCATAGATTTTACTCACAACGTTTGTATGACCAAAATGTTATTTCCGGGCTAGTTACATAAAAAAGTAAAGCGTGTAAAAATAATTTATTCAATAAATAATACCTTAGATTTTACATCCCAGTTTAATATCAGTCATTGAATTTATATTAAACGTACAAAATTATTCGACCACATATTCTGATTCACTCGACGTGATTTTTAGCGAAACTGCTGTCAAAGGCAAAGGTTTTGTTACCTATACTCTTGTATACCAGAAGGAGTTGTAGGGAGGTAAAGTACTGTTTAGATTTGTGCAATAAGCATATTTTATGAGAAGCTCTCTTAGTAATGTACATGAAGTTAATCAAGCCATGATAGATTTTAAGATTGGCAACACTGAGTTTTGTTAGCACTGAATTCAACTAGATTATTGCTTTCCCATTTAAGTGATCAATTTATAGCATTTGAGCTTTACAATTTGAGACGGAATGTACATAAATAGACTAAGATTAACTACAATGAAGAATGCTGCCGTTTGCAAAGCAATATATATGGTTAGTTGTTGAAGAAAGCATAGAAATCGAACAGAGCTTAGGTAAGACTGGTAGTAGTTCGAGGGAAAATTTTTTGAAAATAGCTGGGAGCCGTCTGGGCCAATTGCCTTATTGGAATCAATCCAACCGATGGTCAATTGTAAGAAATTGTATTCAAAATTAATTGGTTTCACAGTTTGATATACAGGATTAGTTACTACAAATCTGTCAAAGGACACGATTGTGGTAAAGTATTTACTGATGGCTTTAGCTGAAGACCAAACTTCATGATTACTCAATGGAAATGTAGCTAGTTCAATGCTTTCTCGTTATTTGAAGTACTTTTAGGTTCAGCAATAGCACTTTTGCAAGTATTTCTAGTAACATGTAGTCTCAATGACAGTGGACTATTGAACTAGGGTTAGGAACAATAATGACATATACGATTTGGTGTTTGGGAATACATTACTCCATGCCCGTGAAGATGGTTTATATGCAAAAAAATTTCCGAAGACGAGGATGACTTTCACGCCATGTTAAGGTTGCCAGGAAATCTCATAGATTACTGCATGTGGCAGACTTAAAACACCACTAAGTTCTATTAGTATGTACACAACAGAAATTGGGATATTAAGCAATGGGCAGATAGACTTAGTGGGGAAGATGTGATGTTTTATGAACGAGTGAGACTGATGTGAGAAAAAGGTTTACAAGATGTGTGGTTCTAGTGGGTTTGAAAATCCTTTAAGTCAGATCGTTTGAAATAGTAAATGCTTCTGTACTATGACTTAGACCGAACATAGTCAACTTGCAAACTAAGTTAGTTAAAAAATTCTTGAAGTTTACTGTCAGAAGTAGAATTTCAGAATGTTTAAACCAAGTGAGTGGTGGTTTCAGAGGAACTTGTGTTTCTGATGGAAGTGTGAGGTTGTAATTTTCAAGTTGTTGATTAACTGTATTAAGATTATAACTGATACCGTAGATATTACCACAATGTATTAGAAGTGAGTACTTTCGATGACTGAAGTCGTTTTGGTCCTGCTCTCCTGGACATCCAAACGGGGCAGAATTCTACGTCCGGAATTTCTTATAACCGTTACAACGAGGACGAAGAACAAGACGACAATGGACGATATGATGAAAACAGGGTGACCGGCAACCCTTTCAGTGCTCAAAACATCGAAAATAAATATTAAGGTGTTACGTGCAAAATTTCAACTTTGTACCCAAAACTTACCGTAACGGAGGAGATCTTTACAGAACTTGCCGGTAGCTCGGTCACGGTAGAGGTGGAGGGTTCTACAGTGATGCAGATGGTATCTGTAAGCTGAAAGAGAAGAGGGCGCCAGCTAGAACGATAAATCAGCCAGCCCTAGGTAAAGAGATCATTTGCCACTTTTCTAGCTCTCTCTCTCTCTCTTTCGTTACTCTTCTTCAATTGGGTAGATCAGCATTTCAAATCGGCGAGTCCGCGTATATTGTTTCGTAACACTTACTTCTTGTTTGTTGCTCTGTGGAATAAGGTGGATGTTGCAACAATCCGTGCTTAAATTGACTGATATATGCTATATTTTTTCATTTGTGAGCGGGTGAGTTCTCTTGATGAAAAGTGATTTTTACCTTCTTTTCTCATGAGTACATCCAGCTGGTCCAAAAGGTTACAATAATAATCTGAGTCTATTGTTTCACCAGGTTGACGGGTAATCCACGAACAGGATTTCTTTTGCATTCCAAAACTGATGTTAACACATCTTGACCGATTTCTGGACCCCAACTCGCTTGGGAGGCGAAGTACCGGGTCCACGCCACTCCTTAGCCTCTTATTTTGGTTCAGGACCTTGGCGATAGATCAAAGTCACCTCATAATGATGAAACGATGAACAATATCATTTTATCCTTTCTCAAACGCGCCCAGTGTTGCTGGAAAAATCGCAATATTTTTTGTTTCATTGTTAGCGAATGCTGCACAATTGTGCATACAGCTGAAACCAACAACTTCAGCCAAAATGTATCTTATACTGCCTAATAAGATCGTTACCACTAAACCTCTCTCGGTTAATCAACGTCCTTTCAAACCCATATCGTGTATTTTCGCTACGATTTCTGGTGTCGATGCGCTTATTGAAGGACCTTCACGTGTATCGCCTTCAAGACTCGTACGGCCACGTATAAATTGAGCAACTCATCTTTCTACTATTCTAGTTGTAGGTGAAGAGTCCTAATACACTTTTAGTAATCGTTAATGAATTTGTTTTCGTGCTATACCTTCCAAAAAAAGAAATCACTGCACGATATACAATTCTTTCCATTGTAAAAAAACTGCCACGTCAACTTTTCCAATATACGAATGAGTCGACAGATCTACATGAAACCACACGTGTTCATAAAAAGTAGTACAATTTTAGGAAAATAAAACCACTAACCTAATAGCGAAATCTCTTATTGAACGGCAAAACTTCTTGAACAACCTACTACATGATTTTGTAATATCGTAGTCTATTACATTCAGCCTCAATATCTTGCTGTAGATCTTCTGATATTCCTTGTATTGATAATCTACTAGATATGATTTTGTTGTCTGAATGCCATACTCTTTTCATGTTAAGAAGCATTTGCTTTAATGATTAGTCCCAGCTGTTTAGATTCAAGCGCGTTAATTTCCACATTTTGCTTTCCACTTACTCACGAATCTTGAATTAAAAACTGTTGCGTATTATCACCCTTGTACTATCTCTTCTTTTTGTTTATCTTGGTTGAGTGTAGGAGATGCGCAAATTCTCTAGCACTTTATCTTCAAGGGCCGCTTGGTTTTTTGGAATGGCCATATACAAATCTAACCCTGTACGTGATGCCAATATATGTTCTTATTCTGCAGATTCTGGAGAATGCGAGCTAATAAAAGGGATTGAGGACAACTGCAGCTAATATAAAGCTTAAGTTACCCTAGGTTGATTAATGACTGTTTAATCAATAGCAATTTTATTATACACTGTTATTTCAATATACAGCCACGTGCAATGAAGTAACTTGAAACACGTTTTAACTCATTGGTTACGCCTTTATAAGTTTTACGTGTTTCAATGCTCTCGCAATACGCTAAACAAAATAAAAGGTATAGATATATTTACAAGATTAGGCTTCGGATAGCTATTAATTGGACTAAAACTTTTCGTACAAGATTACAGGGAAAGTTAAATTACAGAGCACAAGAAAACTTACGGAAAGGAATGCTATGCCAATTACGAATCAAAGCAGTGAAATTGTAAAATATGTAGGTACAGCATTATCACTGATTTGTTACTGAAAAGAAATGAAAACAATAAGTACATTCGCTAACTTGAGACGTGCATTCCATATTATACTCGAAGTATGCAAGATCATGTAAGTATCGATTGAAAATGGTTGCATGTAGGTATATGAAAGCGGTTAACGTCTATATTACGGTTTATTTAAGCGAGCGAAGTTTTGATAACTATTATTAATTATTATGGACGTGAAAATGTTGTCTACAATCAAATGATATGAAAATTAATACTCTCAATTATTTGGTCAAGTAAACAAATTTTCTTGCATCAGAGCTAAGAACAATTTCGATCAAGTGACCCTCCAAACAAAAAAATAAATCAAAACTTATAATAAAAAGTAAAAATCCGTTCATCAAGTAGAAAAGAGCTTAAAACGACTGAACTACATTTATGAATTTAACCTTGACACATATTCATTAGCAATTTTAGACTAAAAATTCTAAATTCAATTAAAATCTACGTATGTAGAATACGGGCACTTACCCTACCACTGTTGTGACGGCATAGCGCCTCCCGTGACGTAGTACACCTCCTCTCCTCGCCTAGCCCCGCCTACTTTCACATGATTGGTCCTTGATTCCGACCTGTCTTAAGCTGTGTTCTGATTGAGGCCTAAGGGCAGGCCATGCCCACTTTAGATCTGGATTTTGGTTGGTCCTTAGACTCCGTCCAGAACCCCAGACTATGTGCTCTTACTGGAGAGCTGGCTTAAGTTTAGATGTTGGCCTGGCAATAAGACATTGTGGTTGGAGGACTAAGGCTCAGCATTATGGTCCAGCTATCTTTAACGTTTTATGTAATAGTCTCTGGGGCAAGTTTCGGGGTCCTATGAGATAATATGGAACCCTAGTTTCGGAATGATACTTAAAATTTTGGGTTTCACAGCCATGAGGGACCTGTCCTGGTAACTGGGTTGAGATACAGAGGCAAGTTTCGTAGTCGCAGCGCAGTCCCATGAGAATTAGAAGTTTTGCTGCCATAACAACATCCAATACTTTTAAAATATACCGCTAGATGGAAACATGATACTTTTACAGGAAACTTCTATTGGCTTTTAATAATACTACATAGTGCTACAAACAAAAAAAACAGCCAACCAGAATGCAGAGCTCCAAACAGCATGCGTTACCCCCACGTCGACAATCGGACTTAAGTTAGTTTTCCAATCAGAGCACAGAGCGTGCAGTTCTGGACGGAATTTAAGGACCAATCAGAAGCCAGAATCTCAAAAGTGGACGGGGCCTATCATTAAGACTCCAATCAGAGAGCACAGTCTGAAGCAAGGGCGGAACCAAGGACTAATTATGACGTAACAGAAGTAGTGCGGGTTAGCACCCTGGTCTACTTACGCATATGTATTGAGAATAGTGCAAAAACTAGAAAAATGATTTCCATTAACATGTGATTTTATATTGAGATTAACTAGTTCAGTGAAATATCGAGACAACATTTTTGGTGAGGGTAAAGTAAAATACTAGCCAGTATGCATTTTACTCTCAGAATGTTTATGAATGTGTGTTAAAACTAGATCAATATTTGCACGAACTCGAAGCTAAGTTCCTATAAACTCCTTTTAGTAAACAGGAAACTCACTGAAACGGTACACAATAGTTTTAACTTTAGGCCTATTTGAATGAGATTACAAATAATGGTGTAGGTTCAGTACACTTCCAACATATTGACCTACTAAAATTAGGTAATAACGCACAGAATATAAACCAGCGTCAATTAAAACGCATAACGCCATGAACTTAAAATAAGAAATGTTTGGTAATAATCTTGCAAGATCGACTTCCTCTAAATCTAATGGTTATCTTAAATTTCCAATATTGAATTGCTTATTAAATCTCGAAAGTAAGAGGATCAGTTCTGATCGTTTAAAAGTTAACACTTTTATAACGACGTGAAATTTTGGATACAATGTAAAGACAAATCAACACAAGAATACAATAATAATTCTTTCATCCGCTTATATCGATGTGTTTTTACAAGTAAAATATTAATTTCATAAATTCAGTACAAAATGAATAGTCAAAACAAATGAGTTACGTCCTCGATATTTCTTTGGGACTTCTCGAACCCTCCACAGCGAAGGCACTTGGCCACTTGGGCGGAATCAACCCCACGTTAGCGGTCCGACTGGAGACGGTCTCTCGTTGTATCTCTGACTCGGAAATCAAATACAGCAATCCCAATATCACCGGTTCACTGACTTTAAGCTTTTTAAACAACTGGCTAACAAATATAAGAAATATAGTTACACATAACTAAGGCGAGAACCGATAGTTCGACTTCTTGGTGACATTAATTCTTTCACCTGATATTATGTACACAAAATACTATTGATGTATATTTACAAAGGTTCTATACTCTGTGAGTTTTGTCTACTCAAACGGCTGCGGACGACCGATGCTTCTTCGATAATTAAATTACGATAACTTGATCCGGTTTAAACTTTCCATAATCAGGGTGCACTTTATCAAGCCCAACCCCCTTCGCGAAGTTCAAAAATCACACCAACCGTCCGACAAATCAACACAATTCCTGGAACGTTGAATCACTACAATATCCACCAACAGGTGGGTAAACAATCCTTCCGAAACGTTCACAAATCACAAATCCGATACTTAACTCAAGCAACCGTCACCGCGCGAGTTTACACCTCTTACTTCGCTGTTGTCCAACTTAAGACTGACTAATTATCCGCCAAAAACCTTCTTTCCCTCTGTAATTACATCATCTTTTACATGACTTGCGTCGTATTTTTATCATCAATATTTCACTTGGGAACTGCACAGTCAGCACTCGAAGACCACAAAGGTTCATTCCATGAACTGATATCGCCCACTTATTTTCAAAACAAGACCATTGTAGCTGAAATGGACTGTCTATACTCTACGAGTGGTAAATATTAAAAAAATGAACCGGTGAACTTTGAGAAGGCATGTACGCACCGCGCCTCAAGCCGACGTTATCAGAAACGTAATACAAAAGCAACTTAATATTCGAATACTATATTTCTCCAAACCCTTTTAATTTACTTAACAATGTATGAAATATATATATATATATATATATATATATATATATATATATATATAAATTGTAATGTTTATATTGAATTTATATTTGTCGACTTATACTAACGTGGGTAAAAATTATAATTTATTTATATTTAGTTATATTTAAAGTTTGGGAATAATATTTAAATGTTTATTATTATGTTATATTGCACCGGACTAGCTCAGGGATCTCAATATGGGGATAGGGATCAAGGAATTTAGTTGAAGATAAAATTTTTGAGTATAAGAAATATCCTATATGTAATTGAATTTAAAGTATAAAAGTTGCTCTGAATACAATTTGCTTTCAAACGCATGCGTTAATGAACTTAAGTGAAAATAAGTAACTGTCAAAGTTGTCAAATGATTAATTTAGAAAATTTAATGTTTGGATCAAAATGAAAATTTAGAAAAAGAAAAGGAAATTATTAGCTTTACAGGTGTTTACACAAGTAAATAATTTTTAAAATTCTTAACCACAAACAAATAACAAATATAAATTGCAGGAAAATAACAATGAACAGGGTTATAAAATTTAACTCACATATACAGTCCTTCCTATTGATTGAATGATGTCTTCAAAACTTCAGCTGGATGCAGGCAATGTTCACTCGGCTACAGTTGTTACCAATACCCAACTGCTATCTCGGTTCTCGAAGACACCAACTTCCAGGCTTATAGATGTTTTCCCCAAAAACGGCAAACTCCAAACACTTATTTACTACGGTAACTTTTAATTTTAATGATTTTATAGCTCAATGAGTGGTATCGTTTAAAATATATGTTTAAGTATCCAAGATTTTGTTAACAACACTTTTATTTTAGCTACCGAAAATAATTTTATTTAAAAGGAATTGTCCGGAAAATAAAACAAACTTTGACCAAATAAAATGGAATTTAATTTGGTAAATAAGAATTATTTTAAATTGGAAAACACGTAAACAAATCTTCACAAAATCGTAACATCAATTAATCGAACAGAATTATTTTATTAAAAACGACAGGTATCGGTGACCGAACTATTTATTTTTAACCGACAATACAAAAACAAGTGCTCTCGAAAATTATTCGTAACGTAAAATTTCTTGACGATAATAAATTAGGTTATGTACGACAAATTTTACAACACTGTTTTAACTTTTTCACTTTTGAACAAATTCTAGAGAGAGTGATTTCCTGAGCGCTTGCTTTTATATGTTTCTGGTTGCTACAGAAATTTCAATTTTTTTACAGCCATATTGCAAAAATAACTATGGATGTGATTGGAGGATCAAAATTACAAATTGTACATAAATGGAATTTTGGCCGTAACTTTCTTATACATGAACGGAAATGAAAATTAAAAACGGAAATGAAAACTACGTAAAATTTTGAATAAAAGGACACCTAACAAGCTATAATTCCTAACACTAATAAACGAAATAACTTAATCTAATTAAAATAAGCTTTTAACTATTTACGCTTACAATCTAAACTAAAATTACTTGCAAAAATGGAATTCTGAGGACATTTTACATAAGAAAACATATCTTTTATGTTCGAAACATTTAATTTAATGAAAATTTTAAGCTTTTGTAAATTTGTCTAGAATTCACCTCAGATTTAGCATAATTCTGCGGATAAAAACGCTGTATCCTTATAAAAACTTATTCATATTGAGAAAGAACATCTATTATTTGCTTTAGCAAAACTAAATCTAATAATGTGGAAAAAGTATAAAATTATGTGAAAAACCTAAAATTTACAACGTAACCAAACTTAAATCTAAAAATAAAATTAATTCATATTAAAAAATGTTTTTAACACTTAAAATGTTATGTTTAAGGTTTGTACTACTTGTCTTTATTGTTCTCACTACTTATTTGCAATGCATAATGTTATATAGTCTTGCATTGAAAAAGTCTCATCGTCTAACACTCTTTTTGAAATTTTTCACTATAAAATGTACGGCACTATAAATGTCTGTATGCCATAATGTTCTAAATGTTTTTCTTATTGTGAATCATGTATTATAATTTTTGTCACTAATTCGCTACCAAAAATATGTGCGAAAATTGTCTATACTGTCCATATTATAACCCTTTTACTAAATTTTTGTATTTCCTGCCTTTAAAAACTAAACATACACTATCCCTAACATAATCCTAACTATGTAGTCCATGTTTAAACACCTGTAAAATGTCTACTTGCCAAATTACCTTTGAAAAATTGAGTTTTATTGCAATAAATGCAATACTAAAATGACTCTACGAAAATGGTTATATTTAACATCCTTGACAATTTTGTTAGCAGCAAATTGCTTTTTATGATGAAACCAAACTAAGCAAATGATATTCAGATTAATTTATACCAAATAAATTTATTTTAAACACATCGTGAACCAGATTTATATAAAATAGTGTCTCGCACTTGTATCGAGCTAGAAATCACCCTTTTATTACCCAAATGTCATGTAAGCTGTCCGATACTTCTATTACCTCTTTCTAAACATCTCAATATATATATATATATATATATATATATATATATATATATATATATATAGACACAATAATCTTGAAGTTAAATTAAAGCAATGTAATATGCTTTGAACTGGGCTAATCACGTTCTACCATATATATATATATATATATATATATATATATATATATATATATATATATATATATATATATATATATATATACACAGGGTGAGTCATTAGTGCGTCGTCGGAAGATCCTGGCTTTATTATTAAAAATTAAAAAATGTTATAGCGCCGATCTATATCAGACTTAGATGTGCATCGAATAAAAATAGTTTCATCCTATAGGTGTTCCATAATTGCAGGACCGGACTCAGCTTTGTTTTGTTAAATGGAACCCTATATTTATTTAACTTTATTATTGTTTGTCTTGTTTAATGCTAAAAACGGTACGTCGTTTTAAATTTATTTTGTGTCGTTGCCAAGTTAGAGCATTTTTCCTTTAAAAAAGTGAAAATTTATACCTTTACTTAAATTGTTCCGAAGACTTTAATATTAGCAGTAGAACTGTAAGGTTTGGCAGACGGGTAAACAAGACCTTCCTCTATCTTTTGGCCTTTCTGATACTTCCTGATTATACTATACTGGGTGTTTACAAAATATGATCAATTCTTGCAAATTTGAAATGACCATAACTTTTGTTTTTTAAATAGAACACCCTGTATTTTATCATGTCATCGTGTTCTATTTTTAATTCTTTTACTTTTTTATTAAGCATACCTAACGTTACGCGTTCTCGAAATATTTAAGATTTGTTGCAAAATTAATGACAATTGTGACAAACTGGACGGTCTATACAAAAGTAATAAAGCAAACAAAAGAATTTGTATTTGAAAAATCATAAATTATTGAGACAATTATAACTAAATCAAATGCTCGATGTGTCCACCATTTTCTTGCAAACAGGTGTGAATTCTCCTCAAAAAGAGTCTTCAACATTTCGCAGCATATTTTGGTTAACCATTTGAAATGCATTCCGTATTCTAATTTTCATATCTTATTTGGAAAAGAATTGAAAACAGAACACGATGACATGATAAAATACAGGGTGTTCCATTTAGAAAACAAAAGTTATGGTCATTTCAAATTTGCAAAATTGACCATATTTTTAAACACCCAGTATAGTATAATCAGGAAGTATGAAGGGCAAAAGATAGAGCGAGGTCTTATTACCCGTCAGCCAAACCTTATAGTTCTACTGTTATTATTAAAGTCTTCAGAATAATTTAAGTAAAAGTATAAATTTTCACTTTTTAAAGAAAAATGCTCTAACTTGGCAACGCAAAATAAATTTAAAAACGAAGTACCGTTTTAGCATTCAACAAGACAATAATAATAAAATTAAATAAATATAGGGTTTCATTTAACAAAACAAAGCTGATGTCCTGCAATTATGGAACACATAGATGAAATATTTTCGATGACATCTAAGTCAGATCTTATATATATATATATATATATATATATATATATATATATATATATATATATATATATATATATATATATATATATATATATATATATAATATATATATATTTATAAAATCTTTAAACTGTAAACGTAAATTAATTCAACGTTTTGGGAACGTCCTTTGTTCCTTTGTCAAAGGAACAAAGGACGTTCAAACGTTGAATTAATTAATTAATCAGAACGTCCTTTGTTCCTTTGACAAAGGGAACAAAGGACGTTCAAACGTTGAATTAATTTTACGTTTATTTACACAAGTTTAAAGAAAATTGTCTTATTTAAACATGAATACTTGTGGAAATCTAAATAGAAACATATATATATATATATATATATATATATATATATATATATATATATATATATATATATATATATATATATATATATATATATATATATATATATATATATATATATATATAAGACTAGACTTGTATAATACATTTTCCCAGTACGAATACCTAATTTAGCATGCTTATACAATCATAAATTACGTATAGCAACCATACGAAGGCAAGTTAAGACAGTGTCTGAAAAGTTTCTTTTAAAGCAAAACGGAGAGATCAAGAGGTTAAATGTTTTATAAACTTTTCGGGTTCGTTGAAAGATCTTTCAAAGCTTGACCTGAAAAGGAAAGTTCACAGACAAACAAAATATCTATATATCGATCATAACCCCGGTAACCTGACTTGCCGCTGTCTTACAAAACACAAAATTTCACACCCTATAAATAATGTATACATATGGTGACAATTGTTCAGTGCACACATTAGCAGCTGTTAACAAATTGAGAATTAAATCGTATCTAGACTGAACCCTTCCCACCACAATTTTAAAACATGCTTAAATCTAGCGAATAAATAAACAATTTCGATTTCGAGTCAAGTTGCTTTGGTGTGTGTGAATCCTTGTGATATTGCAGGCTCACATTCCATTAATATAAGTAATTTGATTGTAATCTCATTCTATTTAGAATTTATATCAGTTCTACATACAAAAGACAAAATTTGCATCGATTGGGGCTTGAATCTCGATGGCGCAGATGGTTAGCGCGGTACTCCAGCAAAGTACAGGTCGTAGGTTCAAATCCTACTCGAGGTATACTTTTTATTTATGTATTTAATAAAATTAATAATAATTTTCAGGAGTTTATTTAAATTTTGTCGATCACCACAATATAAACCCAAAAGTGTTACCTTTATCGGAGAGGACCTTTTGTTACACAGAATCTGAATGGGCGCAGAGAGTAAACTCTATGATATCGTTGATGCCGGAGGGACGGCTCCTCTTACTCCTTGCGTGTGGATCAGACCTCAATTGATCGAGTACCCTATAATATTTACATTCACACGAAATTCGTTCACTTAATTTTTATTCTCGTTAACAATTCACCGCAAGCGGTATAACTTACAGCGTGTTACTTATTACCTTTACACTAATAATGCACAGGTTCTGAAAATTCTTAATATTTTAAATTACGAAAAATGCTTATTTAATTACAGCAGGTTATTTGTTTAATAGCGTACTTAATGTTTGTAACCTTGAAACGAAACCTTCTCCAGAGGAATTCGAGCACTTGGTACTTAAACACCAACGCCGTTCTAGATCTCGATATATCTCTAAGGACTAACTGCAAATAACGATAAATTGGTCTCGTGAGGATTGTAGAATTATGTGATCCCTTTTGCATTGCGATGGGATGAACACCCTATAACGAAAGTTCCTTCCACATGGACCCGATTCAACGCCGTTTCGCGATAATCTTCGCCACCTTCACGCTGACTGTACGCCTCTAAACCTATACAACCACTGCGGATAATTTCGTATGCGGCCACATTGGTTTATAAACCCTTCCACTCTAATTATCCAAAAACTTAAATTTTCTACCTACGCGCATTCACGAATCTTACCTCGAAATCTTACCTAAGGAATTTGATATATGGTGAATTGAATTTCCAAGCAAACTAGCGTTTAATGCTTTGTATTTAAAGCCAAATTCTTTGTTTTAAAGCCAAACTTTAGCAAAAGATGTACCTTACAATGTAATATTTGAATACGTTCTTTAATTTAATTTTTATATGATGCAATCCCAACGTGATTTAAATTAAATTTCTTCAATTTTAAAATAAGAAAGCATTTATTTATACAAAACTATCCCTATTTACAAAGACACTAACGATTGTTTCCTATCAAACTCTTGTAAGAGGGTTTCCTAAATATCAATACCAAAATGTAAATCACATTTTCCTCTTTAACTTCCATCTTAATACGATCAAAACAAAAAAAGTCATAAACCTTTTAAACACATAAACGACAAGAAAAGCTTCTACAGTCATTAAGGCGTTGTTACTTCCAACTACGAGAACCTATACTACATTTAAGATGTTCGATACTAACAAATAATTGCTAAATTCGAAACTTACGAGAAAATCTTGATCAAAACATGTATACATGGCAATTTACATTCACCTGTAGTGCATTCATCCACCACAGGTCGTTGATAGAACAGCCAATATAGTTAGTCTGTAGACTGCTTTAAATGTCGCACGAGAAATTGAAATTCCAGCTCTACGGGCAGCTGCAGTCAGTCTGTAGGTTGTTACTAAATTTTATTGTTTAATTCCGGGAGTATTTAGTCATTTTGAAAGGTTTTGCAGTTTAACTTTATAACGGAAATGGTGCTGTCCTAAACAATTTTTTACCAAAACTGAGCTATGATGCGTTACACTTTCATTAAATTTGCATGCTTCACATAATTCACCCACAGTCCTTACTTCATCCAAAAACTATTCAAGATGATTCCAGCCTATCAGCAGTGTTCACAACAAAACCACATAGTGTATGCGCCATGATTCTTAGTAAGAATAACCGCTTTAGCTAAAACGGACAAACTTATCAGCAACCAAATGTTCTAAATTATTACGGAGACCCTAAGAATCAAGCAAGTTTACTGCGTCACAACCGCTAGAGTGTCTGGGAGCCACACAACTCGATTTTCAAGATCGATTCCCGCTCTAACGTGTCTTAAACAAACTCACCGTCTTCACCCAGAAAGTACATAACCAACAAATGCCAAAAATTTTAAAAACAGAAAACGATCGAAACGTTCAAATACGAGTTCCGAAAAACCGCGTATCAGTTTTATTTCCTGTAGCCCTTTAACATTTCAACGTAATAACGTCTTTAATTTAAATATGTAACAAACTACTCTGATTCACTAAACTACGAGGTTGATGTTCGCACTTTCCTATGTTTATCGTGTTGGTGTATTACAGCTTCCGTTCACCTTAAAAATCGCATTGCTCATAAATAACGCGTTGAAGCGTGGCAAAATATCAAACTGCTTGACATCTATAAAACTACTGAAAATGATTTCTAAATCAAATATACAACTATTTACTTGCGTAAATTTCTTTAATAGTACAATTAAAATTTATTCACAACGCTGACGCGGCAGTAACAAAACACGGGCACGCTTATTTATACCAACTGAAAGTGTAAACTTTCAATTTTCACTTACATGAAACGGTTCGCCGCTTTAATTTTGCTGTGCTAGCAAATTATTAATTCCCTTTTGTTAAACCAGAGACCCTCAAACGTTAAATTGAACTGAACTTTGTGAAAATAAATTGATTTCGATATCAACATTTTGGGATGTCTACTATCAAATAGACTAACTTTTAATTAGACAAAATTTGTTTAAAGATTGTTGTGAAGCTTGAAAGAGTTTCCAATATCAAGTGCTTACCGAAATTTATAATGGATCAATCCTTTTCTTCTGAAATATTAATGTATTTTGTTTTAAACCGAGACGTGAAATATAATTGTATTTATTGATTAACATTAATATTGATAGGTTCTGCTTTATTTGTACATGGTCTTATAATGCTTGAAGATAAAGTAGTATATCTGATATGGAATAAAATGACTCGCTCACTGTGGGTTATTTTCCTCACAACATTCGGCAAATAAAACACAAAATCTCATTTTACTCGTAAGAGCGTAATCTACTATTAAATGGCTTTAATATTTTATTAGGATATCCTTATTAATTACATAGAATCCCGTGATGAACAGGATTAAGAATTATTTATATATCTCCTTTATTTGTAACAGGTACGCTAATCTTCTTAAATAAATCGTTTCAAGAAAGCGTTACTGAAAACCTTTCATTGTAAGAACGTACTTTATTTATGGAAATGCACCTAATGCATTTTTTACATGACAATGACCTATTGTTGTACTTATCATTCTGGCAATTTTTATATTCACCATGTACCCAGACTTTACATAACTTTTAGCTTCTTCTCTAATAGTTCTCGGAATTATTTGTTCTGGTATACGTTCATTAATTACATCGTTAAAATTTACATTGCAAAACCTTTTAAATTTTGAAGAAACGTACTGACTCAGTCAACAGCTTTCCTTTTAAAACGTATTATGGTTATTCTGGATTAAAATAAAGCAAATCAAATTTAAATAAATGTATTTAATTTAATCAATTAATTTGGTGCACTGTATAATAACAATGAGTTCATGCGAAATGTCATAGGCTGAGTAACTCTTAAAATCTACAACTTAAAAGTGGTACACCAAAAAGGGGATACAATAACGAACATGCGCTCCCCTGGAAGGTTTACGCTTTCAACAAATACAGTAATGTAAAAACTAAATAATAAAATTAACTTTCGATCCGTAAAAACACAATCTTGTAACGGCTATCTTAACACACCCACTCGCGGTTTTCACTGTCACTACTCTAGTCACATTGTCCGATTCCTAATGGTGATAATAATGGTGGAGTAGCTTCTCCTTTATTAACACCATACCCCTCATTAATTTCGGCGTTACCCTTACACTATTTTTTCTCAGATTGCAACGTATGTATGTATTCGTTGGCCCATCTTTTCCAAAATTATTGGAACATTTCATCGAAACTGGTGTAGTGCGTCAACCGATTACTTGGAGTGTAGGTCCCGTCTTCTTAATAATTTAGTGCATCTTCTATTAAGAAGTGGCTCGGTGTTAGTGCTAGTAAGTCGTTGGATCGCTGGATATAGGGATTATTGGTTGGAAATTAAGGGCGGATTCATGTTGTGCAAATACCGTTGCTAACTGCTCAAATGTCAAATGTGAATTACCATCTACCCTTTTCATAATAGCTTTAGCCGATTTGACTGCGACTTCATGAAGCCCTACAAAATGAGATGAATTAGGCGCCATGTATTTTCAATTACTAGCGTCTGTGTAAAGTATTCAGAAAACTTACAATTAGATAACAATGTAATGGGGACAGCATGGGCTAAACTCGTATGGCGTCATAGACTACGCCCATTTCAGCCCCTTTTTAGGCTTCTCTTCGGGCGCCATTTTCAACCCTTTGATGACGTATTTATGGTCTTTACCCCGTAATAAGGGCATTTTGGGAGTATTACGAGCCTTTTGGCAGCCCAACCCCGTGAGGGTGGGCAACCGCAGTCACCTCTACGCGCATACAGTGTTCTGATTGGAGGACCGAACGCAGGTCACGCCCCTAATTTCTGATTGGTCCATAGACTCCGGCAAGATCAATCAAATCAATTAATCAAATCAAGCATTCGACCAAATCAATCAAATGAATCAAATGAATCAAGAAGCTGAGTTAACAACGCTTCATAACCTGTAGGTAACAATTCTTGCACTGTATATACCTAACTCCTATGAGCGACATATTACTTTGTAAATAAGACTAACCGACGCTCAGAGTCTCCCTGAACGCGAGGGTACCCGCGCGGCGTGGAAACAGTCGGTTATCAGCAAATCAATCTCAATCAAGTCAATCAACCAAAAATAGCAGTTTGATTTAACTTTCAACTTGCAAAACCAACTTTCATTTCAAAAATAGCTGTCAAAATCGACAATCAATTCTAAACTACTAAATTGATTTAACTTACAACACGTGCACACGGTGCTAAGATGTTGATTGAAAATCATCTTCTGATAATCTTATTTGATTTAATACAATAGCAAAAACAAGATGCACGTCTAAGATGATGATTAGAAATCAACTTCAGCCATCCTTATTCGATTTAACACAAATCAAAACAAGCTGCAAGTCTAAGATGTTGATTTGAAATCAGCTTCTACCAACTTATTTGACTTGAAGATGCTTTCATAGAAGTTGATTTCAGATCAGCATCTTAAATTTGTCTCTGTATTACTTGTCGAATTAAAATTTAGCTGTAATTAAAAATCTGTTTATGAATTTGATTAAGAGAAACCAGACATAAAATTCAACTCTAAGATGGTGATTTGAAACTAGCAAAGATTGCATCTCGTAAGGCCGCTACAGGACACCGTGTTTTATTTTACCCAGTGTTCATCATGATCATCATTACAAAAACATAATAATAATAATTACATAACACTGGATGTACGGATTAAGGTATACCAAGTGTGTGTTTGTCGCGTGAAGGTTTACAACAGATTTAGTCCGAGACGAGATGGTGGCGGTGATTAATCATAACATTAAAATTTTCTACAACTAACTAAATAAAGTAAATAAAATAAGGTATAAGAGTTAAAATAAAAACGGTCAATTACCAGTGTTGTTGATAATCGTATTGAAACAACTCCTTGATAGGTTGAAACGAGCGTGTATAACAGCTGGCTTTTGTTGATTGCAGTCATGGCACCTTCACTTTCCGCATTTTGTTTATAAATGGACAATATAAAGCACTTAACGGTTTCCAAAAATCTGCGAACGCATTTTACTGCAGCTTTGAATTTTTTAATTCATAACAAAGGTAGTATTTACCGCTTGTAGTACGAACGTTATATTTCTATTTGACCTGTATATATAATATAGTAACCGATACAAAATGCAAAATACAAAATAATATTAACTTGTACATTACACATCGTCGAATGTGATATATTTTATCATCCAGTTATTAGTTGTTAATACTGCCCTATAAACATCTTATTGATTGTTTTAGTATCTTGGTGACGTCTGTATATATGCAATTATAACACTTTAATATTGTTTTAATTGTGTAATTAACTTGTCCTACATCCATTTACAGGATTTATCAGACTAATAAATGTTATTATTATTATTATTTAAATTTTTATTATTTTTTGTTTTGGCTTAACTACTACGGTCATTTGCCATTTCATCAGGTTTTAATTTTATACTTTGGTGATCAGTCCAATTTTCTTTAAAAAGAGGTAGTACGTTTATATGCTCTTTATCCTCCCTAAATATCTCTTCCATTGTACCCTTGAGCCCTAGTTTTTCTTAATATCTTCGTATTTTTTACATTCTGATAGTATATGTTTTACTATTAAGTCTTGGTTGCATATCTTGTCTTTTCTATTTAGTAAGTGTGAGTGTGTCAAATTGGTGTGACCTATTCCTTGACGTTTCTTGGGTATTCTCAGTTTCTGTGATAACTGACTCTAATTTGTATTTTAATCATTTCTGCTGCTCTTACCAGAGCTGGTCTAATTATTGTTGGTTTTCTTTATAACTTTTGTATGTTTGGTTACTAATGATATGATTTATGTGTTTTCCAAGACATTAATTTTAGAGTAGTATGTAAGTAGTAATTGTCGGTAGCGGATGTGTAGTGGAGGATACCTGAGTCAACGAATATGGCTGTATGTGGACTCGTTCGGTATGCCCCATGCCCAGTCTTATTCCATACTCATGTATTCTATTCAAAACTATTAAGGTGGAAGGTCTTGCTGAAGAGTAGATTATGCAACTATAGTCTATTACAGATAGTATGAAAGATTTAGTAACTGTTTCTTTGATGAACCCCAGTTACGATCACAGAGACTTCGAATTACGTTTGATCGTTCATTGCATGAATCTATTAGTAGTCGGATATGTTCTTTGAAGTACATCTTTTCGTCAAATGTAACTCCCAGTACTTTTAAATTTGAGGTAATTGGTATTCGTACGTCGTTAATGTAAAGATCTGGGTGTCTGTGTGGTGTCCTTAGACGACAGAAGTGAATAGCTTTTGTTTTTTCTTTGGAAAACGTAAAACCTTTTTTCCCCAGCGTACTGAGATACTTTGTCTATTGTTGTATGTAATGTACTTTTAATTTTGTCGATGCAGTTTTCTTGAAATATTATTATTAGGTCGTCAGCGTATAGAGATTTTTTAATAGGTTCCTTAATTGAAGAAATTAATTTGTTAATTCCTATTAGGAATAGCGTTACGCTAAAGGCCGAGCCCTGAGGAATACCGTTTTCCAGCACACGGATTTTTGATGATATGTTCCCTATCCTAACTTTAAACTGTCTGTTCGATAGAAAGCTTACAATCAATTTGGGCAATTTTCCGCGTATATTCCATTTGTATAGTTGATTTATTATATTGAAGCGCCATATAGTATCATAGGCTTTCTCTAGGTCAAACGATACAGCTACTCTGTGTTGGGTTTTCCTGAAGCCCTCAATGATGTAATTGTCAATATACACAAGGTAATCTATTGTACTGTGGAATTTTCTAAACGCAGTTTGATGTGAGGATATTAATTTATGTGATTCAAGATATAACATTAGCCTTCTATTTACCATTATTTACAATATCTTACTCATATTGGTGGTTAGAGAAATTGGTCTATAACTACTTGGACTAGTCACATTTTTGTTAGGTTTTATAATGTGAACTATGATCGACTCTTGCCATTTTTTGGGGAAATATCCCTTATTGAAAATTGTATTATATATGTCAAGCATATGTGACCTTATCTGGCCCTGGCGCTTTATGTTTCTTGAATTTTAAAGCACGTTCAAGTTCTTCCATAGCAAATTGTGGCTTGTATTCTATTTGTTCTTCGCTTTCAAAGTTTAATACTGTTTCTGTTTCCTTTTTTATTTTCAGGAATGTTTTGTCCAAACAGTTAGAGCTACTGACATTTTCGAAATGTGCAGTCAAAGCTTCTGTTTGTTCTTTTATTTTTTGGTTTCCATTTATTATGACTTCGGAAACATTAGCGGTAGGTTTTCTCAATATGTTCTTCGCCTTTCTCCACACTTCGGAGGGGGTTGTCTTGAGGTTTATGGAAGAAACATATTTTTCCCACGACGACCTTTTACTATTTAAGATAATTATTTGCATATTAGCTCTAGCTTTTTTGTAATTGATTAGGTTTTCTAATGATGGAGCTCTTTTAAACGTATTAAATAGTTTTCGTTTGACGGTTATGGATATTTTGACCTCTTCGTTCCACCAAGGAACCCGTTGCTTTTAATTTTGCCCGAGGTACGTGGGAACCTTTTTTCAGCGGCTACTATTATATTTTCTGTAAATTTTTGCACACATTCATCAATTTCTTCTAGATCTTGTCTCATTTGACAAATTAATTGCTTATAGACCTCCCAATTCCCTTTATCTGTTATCCATTTTCTTGGAATGGAGTATTCTCATTTTTGTACTCCTGTTGATACAAGGATTGGGCAATGATCACTATTATAGTAATCTTCAAGAGCCTTCCATGCAAAGTTCAGTGCAATACTGTTATGTGCTAACGTCAAATCTGTTGCGATGAAATTGTTTGATTTTGTGTTTAAATGTGTGGGTTCTCCTGTATTTAGGAGGACAACACCTCTAGTTTGGAGTAAGTCTTCCACAATTTTACCACGTCGATCTCTATGGGTTGATCCCCAAAGGGTAGAATGGGCGTTGAAGTTGCCTAAAAATAAGTACTGTGATGGAATTTGATCGATTATTTTTTGTAAGTCATCTAGGTTCCAGTCAAATACAGGAAAGTATGCATTACAGATTGTAATGGTTGACGGGTACTCTATTTGTGTAACGACGAGTTAGTGTTCAGTATTGACTGTGATCGCATTTGATGGCGTTCCGTTTCGAATGTATATTGCCACTCCACCACTAGCTCTTTGGTGTTTTTTGTCATTTTTGTTAATACACTGATACACTCGTAGTAGAAATTTGTTGTCGTTCTTTAAATGGGTCTCTTGAAGACATATAACAATAGGATTATAGATAGCTATTAGCATTTTTAATTCGCAATAGTGTGCTTGTAGTCCATTGCAAATCCATTGTAGAATATATTCATTATCATTTAATGAAGCCATTTTTAGTATCGTTAAAATTATTAAAATTATTAATAAATAACATTTAAAAAAAGCACAACGGACTATTGGTTAGTAAACAAACAATAACATATAGATAAATAAATATGACTAGAACAAAATATGGACAAGAACAAAATAAGATAAATAAACAAGCATAAATAAAATTAAGACTAATATATATGGTGAGTATAATGACTAGAGTATATCACAGATAGCATTTATGACTACCTTGATAGCTTTCGGGGTTTCCCCTTAGGCCATCCTTCCTTTTTACTTTGAGCTCTTCCTCTGGGATCGATAAAGTCAGGATCGAAACCTTCTTCTCCTTCTGTTGATACTGTTGGAGAGTTTGGAAGGTTTCGCTTCTTTGATGTAATGTCTGTATCCATTTCATCAAGATTTAACGTTGGCCTGTTTCATTTAGACGAGGAAGTTGTGATGTAATCTTTTGATGTAGATTTCGTATATCTTACGGTTTCAGTCGGCTCGAGCTGTGTCTTGTTCGTCATATCGATCTGCGTCATTTCTGCAAATCCCGCTAACTTAGGAAGGCCTTGGTTTGATTTTATTATTTCAGTCAGAACTTCTTTCACCGTTACCTTCACTATATTTTTTTATTTCTGGCACTATTTCGGACAGACTTTCGTAATTTTTAGTGCTAGCGCCGGGAGAGCCAATAGCTGCTTGAGCGAAAGATCTACTAGCTATTACTGGCGAGAGGCCAGCTTCTTGTTTTGCTTCAAAGTAAGTTAGTTTTTTAGTGGTTCTGATTTCCTGTATAACCAATTCTTGTTTATAGGTAGGACAGTCCTGTGATCGCGATGGATGTGGACCTTTGCAGTTCACATATGTAAATTTTTTGCATCGCTCCCTTTCGTGTGGTACGTCTCCGCATTGCATATCTGATCTTGTGTGCTGACTTTAGCGGTGTGTCCAAACTTTAAACATCTGAAACATCTAAGAGGTAAGGGTACGTAGGGTCTAACTCGTAGAGGATGAATCCCACCGATTATTGTATTTGGCATTGTAGGATGGTTGAATGTTAATATGTAGTTACTTGTTTTTATTATTATTATTATTATCATTATTATTATTATTATTATTATTATTATTATTATTTTTCATTTGGTTTATCTGGGCGGAGTTTATGGACCAATCAGAAACCAGGGGGCGTGGTCTATCCTCCGTAAATGGGTAACTGCGATTGCCTACCCTCCAGAGGCTGGCCTACCAAAAAAGATCTTAGTACTGTCAAAAGAGCACTAATTGCGGGGGTGAGGGCCATCAAGGGGTTGCAAATGGCGCCGGAAGGGAAGTCGACAAAAAGGGGCTGGAAATGGGCGTAGTCTAAAGTGAAAAGTAAAAATCCCGGGAGATGGGCGAGGCCACGTAGAGTAGAGCGGGTCACCCCCTCCTACCCACTCTATTTTTAATTCAGGGAGCGTGACTCGCCCTAAAGTCCTACAGTCAGAAGCTACCCTAATACCTTCTAATCGGATCCCACACTCTCAGGCTTAATGCTGGCGCACGACTAATAAGCTGCAAGTGGGCATAGCCACGTCACCCCACCCCCCCCCCCACTTCTTCCTTCCACTAGGGTCACGGAGTGGGGATATGAAGTCACAAAAAAGTGGTGCGGAGAAAGTAACCTCATTCTACTTACGTATCATTATTAAGAAGGGTGTTATGGTTTTTAGTACATTTTTTGCAAAATGTTGCAGGACATTTGTTGTTAAAATGATTTTTTCGAAAATAGTTTGCACAGACCTTTAATTTTTTAATTTCAATCCAACGGTTAGCCACGGTTAATTAAAAAAAAATTAGGACAAATATAGAATGTGGTCTCCTTTATAATACGAACAATGTAAGGGAATTAATTTCAGAGCGAGTTGCTGAATTCTTAATTTCTACATGACGCACAGGAAATGATTCCGTTTGAGATAACTGTCTTGATTGAATGTCGTTATTTATTGTTCCTTAAATGTGACAGCGTTCGCACAAAAATTTTATTAACTCCGCTATACTCAGTAAATTGAGTTTATTAATCGTTACTTTTTCTCATTTCATGCTTAGTTGCGTTATCTAATTCACTACTATATATATATATATATATATATATATATATATATATATATATATATATATATATATATATATATATATATATATATATAAACAAAATATGCCACCCATCAGCAAGTAAAGCTAGAAATTCGATTATCACAGAAACGTCTACTCGAAGCGACATCTAGAAGGTATACCTTTTTTGAAGAAAACATCAGGTAATAAGAATTTCTGACTAGAAGTTTGATATGCCGAGGGACAAAAAGATTATGGAGCTTCAAATGCAGACTAGTGGAGCTCTCTGGAAGATACATCAAAACTATGATCAAATCAGAATTTCTTATCCCAGAAAATCGCTAGGCACCAAATTTCATGCAAATCTAAGATATGTATTTAAAAGAGTTTTAAAAAAATAATAGCTATCAACTCTTGGACCAAGGTAAATCGGGCTTGGTCCTCATATTTTAGTCTCCGGATTTTGTCTTACTATTTTGTATAGACCTTTTACAGACACCTTGTATAATGTAATATAAAAATATCTGGCATGGAATAACACACAACCATCCATCCTACAAAGCGGAAATGACAAAAATGAAAAACTATTTTTTCGAGAATAATTATGGAACCTCTTGCATAATAACGAAAAGAGGCAACACTGTAAAAACAACAACAATAATGCATGTCAGCTATGTTTAAACCTTCAGGCCAGATAGGGAAGAATAATAAAAGAAAAAAAATTCTAGAGGACACCCACGCCCACGCCCTCTCCAACACCCACACGCACACGCACACTACACTCATTCACTCACACTCACACTACACCTCCACCCTACACTCACAACACAACACTACTACACACACACAACACACACACACTCAACTCACTCACTCACTATCTCACACACCTCACACACATCGACAATACACACTCACATCACACTGACACACGTCCCACCCCACACCCACACCCACACCCACACCTCACACTCACTCACACTTACACTTACACCACACTCACACTCACACTTACACTCACATTCACACTCTCACTCTCAAACAGACTCCCACTCACACACCCACATCCACACCCACAACCACACCCACAACCACACCCACAATCACACCCACAACCACACCCACAACCACACCCACAACCACACCCACAACCACACCCACAACCACACCCACAACCACACCTACACACACATTCACACCCACACCCACACCCTCACACTCACTCACACTCACAGTCACACTCACACTCACACTAACGTTCATACTCACACTCACACTCACATTCACACTCACACTCACACCCACACTAACTCCCACTCACACCCACACCCACACCTACACCCACACCCACACCCACACCCACACCCACACCCACATCCTCACACTCACAGGTACACGCACACTCACATTCACACTCACTCACACTCACTCCCACTCTCACATTCACAACCACGTCCACACTCACACCCACATTCACACCTACACCCACACCCTCACACAGTCACACTCACACTCACACTCACACTTACACTCACTCACACTCACACACACTCATACTCACACTCACGCTCACACTCGCACCCACATTCACTCACACTCACACTCACACTCACACTCATACTCACACTCACACTCCCACTCACACTCACACTCACACTCACACTCACACTCACACTCACACTCACACTCACATTCACACTCACACTCAGTCTCACTGTCACACCCACACCCTCACACTGACACACTCACACCCACACTCCCACCCACACACACTCACTCGTACCCGCACCTGCACCCACACCCACACCCCCACCCACACCCACACCCCACGTACACAGATACACACACACACGACATCAGTCTTATATCTACGTCCGAAAATGAAGTAATAAGCGGTTTAGCGATAGTGAAGAATGTCCATTATATAACTTTCTATACCTTAATATGTATATGAATAGTACTAGTAGACGTCCAGAAGGAGACGGCGTCGCAGAGGTTTAGCTAGAACAAAGCTAAACAAAGGAAACCTGCCCAAACTTAAGCGACACGCTTGGTTTACACCGATGCCCCCATGGTTTTTGGAAGAGCTCTCCTTAAAACATTTATTAACTATCGTGAACAACTATGCATTTATAACTGGTAAACATAACAAAATCAAACATAAATCTGCGCGACCTATCCTAGCCAGATGCGTCATATAATATCTATTAAATTGGTAAAGTAAAAGGTAACGCTTTGTTTGAATTTAAAGCAACCAAAAAGATTCAATGACTTATGCAAAAGCTGATACGCGCTATTCTTGAGAGAAAGTGTTCTAACTTATAATCTTCTTCTTCATAACAAAATTATACTACACATTTAAGTAGAGAACAATCCAAAGAACAATTTCAATTTATCATTAATCAAAATAATACCCCATGTATAAGTAATAAAGAAGTCACATTTACTAATAACCAGCTGGTGACACCATAAACAGAAAAACAAACAAATATACAACAAAAAATTAAGAAATCATCAGTTTTTGATTAATCAACTTTTAACATAAAGATGTATGCATAAAATATAGAATTTAGAGGAAATATGATTAAGAATTATTACATAAATACGTGAATAATAAACACTTGACTACTGTTACATCCAATTTCTTTGATTTCCTAGCCTCCGTCACGTAATAAGCGAAAAATGTAACTCACGTTATCTTTATTGTAAATGCAAATAGACAGAAAATTTGACTTGGTTTAAAACTCTTGGGTATTCGTCGGAAAACAAAGACAGGTACGGTAAATACTTTACTTGTTTCGAGTAGACGTCAAACCTAATCGTTTCCTTGCCGATCACTAATGATAGTGAAGTGATGATTATAGCATAAAGGGGTGAAGAGAAACGTACAGAAAGAAACTAAATAAAACCATATCCATGGAAATTTTAGGTGTATAAACGGTAGCTTAGAGTATCCGTGTATCCGTTAAAAAAACTAGTTAAAGGCCACTTTGTCCGAAAGCGGTTAAACCATTTCAAACGAAAAATGCCATAAGACTCAACATATTATGATATAGCCGTAAGTAGCATGTGTTGCCTACCAGCCAGTAAGTAAAACCGTTACAATCTTAATAGAAATGAAACAAAGTTAGGATACGAAAGGTGTAATTTCATATATAAAATAATTCCGTTATCTTCCCATTTTGTAGTTAGAGAAAACCAATTTTGTTTGTTTGTACAAATTTACAGGAATTGATGGATTTTATTAGTTGTAACTACATTATTTGTTTTTTACGTTTATTGCGGTTTGTTGTGCACTACACGCAGACATTAATTGTTTACTTGAAATTATATTACGAGTACAATGGAATCAATAAATTTTTAAGGAATTCAACATCTATTAATTCATTTACCTTCAGGTTTTATTTAAAATGTTTGCAATTACCATGACACTTTGTATAACAAGTATGTATGCTTTAAACCATATTTGCGAATTCGTCATGTTGATTTAGTGTTTACATATATTTGAGAATTGTACGGTTCCCTTATTTTGTCTTATTCGTAGGTATAACTACAGAGAAGAAAAAATAACAGTAGCTTAGACAACTCGACATAAAGTACACTAGTATTCAGCAATATAAAAGAAAGAACAGAAAAAAAATCAGCGTACAAAAAGAAACACTTCCAACATAAAGTAATATAAATGCCGCAAATGCGGTATACATTCATACTTAATCCGTACTTTAGAACATAGTAAACATTAGATACCAACTAAATTCGAAAATCGCAAAAATCCGTGGATTATCCATTCCTTGCACGTTGTGATATTTAACACCTTGCATCTAGAAATCAAGTTAATGCTTGTAGCAGGTACGAAAAATAATAATGCATTTTGTATTTTATGGTAAAGCCGTAAAAGTTGAGAACGTGTTTATTCACTGGATTCTTAAGCTGTCAAGATTAATTGTTCCGTTGCGGTAAAACGATGTCATTGATATGCTTAAGAGGCTTCATCACTGTCCTGCATACAGAGAAGTACACAGTTTTTTTCAGTATCAATACGATACCTTGTAATCTTATAGGGTATATATGTTATTTCAAAAATCATAACGCTATTTGAGTTTTGACGCTTGGGTTGTAGGTACTCGTCAGCACTGTCCTTAAAAAGAGCAATTCAAATATTTTACGAATTGGCAGCACCAGTGTGGTGTGATGTGTAAATACCTTATTGCTTAAGGTAGACTTATTGTCCATGGAAGCTTTTTGAAGAGAGTAGCTGGTATTGGTATTTACACGTTCGTAGAATACTGACAGAGTTGAAATCATTCGCAAATTTGGCTTTGTTCATATTCCATGGTTTAGGTTTTATTACGGGTTTTTCAATTCCGTAAAATAATTGTGATTGGGAAGCTTTAACTCAGCACAATGTAGGAAATTAACCCAACAGCTAGCGAGATATTTAGAGTTTTTAGATAACGTGAACAGAATATTCATTATTTGCTCTCGACCGGCATAATGGTTGGTGCACAACAACGTTTTAGCACGTGCTGGGCGCCATCAATTTTTAAAAATAAACCCAAAAAGTCGAAAAAGGGATAAGTGAAAAAGGAAAGCTGAAACATACGATTTTAATTAAGGTATATTCAAAGAATTGTGACAAAAATTAAGTACCTAGTATATAATTCGTTAATTTAATTATGAAAGATAACCCAAAACAATGTTTTTGTTTAATATTAACTAACAAAGTTTTCAAAGTGTCAATTTGAATTTTAAACAAACTCCTCCATAATATTTGTTTAAATACGTCTGTTAATAAATTTGAATGGTGATAATCAATCAAAAGAGATTTCAGTAGAAATATAATTTGAAGAAAATTTAAATTACCAAAATTTAAGAATAAAGGAGACAACCGCATATTAAAGTCAGCCGTTAATTGTAAAACATAAAACGAGATCTACGTTAACGTACTTTCTACAAAACAATACATTAAGGTCACATGTAACTGGAAGAGATCGATCTTTTTTGGTTGATACATGATTTGCATGTACCTCCGAAGAGGCAAGCTATACCCAGATGTACCTCAGTAAAATCTCCATATTATGGACTTAGTAGCTGAAGAAAGTAGGCTAAAAGGTAACCTTGGGATCTCGGTAAAACTTGTTGAATTTGTTCGTAGATTATGTAAACATTAAGTTAAAGTGATATAAGTGGTATAGAAAGTTCCAAGTGCAGAAGGTCTTAAAGAAAGTAGGGCATAGAATTGGCGTCTATTTGAAGAAAGGCATAGATTATTACTCACAACGTTTGTATGACCAAACTGTTATTTCCGGGCTACTTACATAAAAAAGTAGAGCCAGTCAAAATAATTTATTCAATAAATAATGCCTTAGATTTTACATCCCAGTTTAATACCAGTCTTTGAATTTATATTAAACGTCCAAAATTATTCGACCCGCATATTCTGATTCACTCGACGTGATTTTTAGCGCAAATGCTGTCAAAGACAAAGGTTTTGTTACCTGTACTCTTGTAGACCAGAAAGAGTTGCTGGGAGGTAAAGTACTGTTTAGATTTGTGCAAAAAGCATATTTTATGAGAAGCTCTCTTAGTAATGTACATGAAGTTAATCAAGCCATGATAGATTTTAAGATTGGCAACACTGAGTTTTGTTAGCACTGAATTCAATTAGATTATTGCTTTCCCATTTAAGTGATCAATTTATAGCATTTGAGCTTACAATTTGAGACGGAATGTGCATAAATAAACTAAGATTAACTAGAATGAAGAATGCTGCCGTTTGCAAAGCAATATATATATATGGTTAATTGTTGAAGAAAACATAGAAATCGAACAGAGCTTAGGTAGGACTGGTAGTAGTTCGAGGGAACATTTTTTAGAAAATAGCTGGGAGCCGTCTGGGCCAATTGCCTTATTAGAATCAATCCAACCGATGGTCAATTGCAAGAGATTGTATTCAAAATTAATTGGTTTCACAGTTTGATATACAGGATTAGTTACTACAAATCTGTCAAAGGACACGATTGTGGGAAAATATTTACTGATGGCTTTAGCTGAAGACCAAACCTTATGACTACTCAATGGAAATGTAGCTAGTTCAATGCTTTCTCGTTATCTGAGGTACTTTTTAGGTTTAACAATAGCACTTTTGCAAGTATTTCTAGTAACATGTAGTCTCAATGACAGTGGACTATAGAACTAGGGTTGAAAACGATAATGACATATACGATTTGGTATTTGGGAATACATAACTCCATGCCCGTGAAGATGGTTTCAGATGCAAAAAAAGCAATATCCGAAGACGAGGATGACTTAAAGAAACGTTCACGTCATGGTAAGGTTGCCAGGAAATCTCGTAGATTACTGCATGTGGCTGACTTAAAACACCACTAAGTTCTGTTAGTATTGTACACAACAGAAATTGGGACATTAAGCAATGGACAGATAGGCTTAGTTGGGGAAGATGTGTTTTATGAACGAGTGAGACTGATGTGAGAGAAAGGTTTACAATATTTGGAGTATGCTTGGACCTATCAGAGATTCTAGTAGGTTTGGAAATCATTTAAGTCAGATCGTTTGAAATAGTAAATGCTTCTGTACTATGACTTAGACCGAACATAGTCAACTTGCAAACTAAGTTAGATAAAAAATTTTAGAAATTTACTGTCAGAAGTAGAATTTCAGAATGTTTAAACCAAATCAAGTCGAATTTGTTTTTCTCCAAAGAAGAAAACCTCTTGCAAGCGGTGTTGTCTCCTCCTTGACATCGAATGTTAGAGTGAAGGTTTATTGGGAAAAATTGCAAGTGGGTGAATGGTGATTTTCAGAGGAATCTTGTGTTTCTGATAGAAGTGTGTGGTTGTAATTGTTCAAGTTTTTGATTAACCGTACTAAGATTATAACTGATACCGTAGATATTACCATAATGTATTAGAAATTAAGTACTTTCGATGACGGTGGTCGTTTTGGTCCTGCTCTCCTGGACATCCAAACGGGGCAGGATTCTACGTCCGGAATATTTTATAAGCATTACGAGGACGATGAACAGGATGACAATGGACGATGTGAATAAAAACAGGGTGATCGGCAACGCTTTCGGTGCTCAAAACATCGAAAATAAATATTAAGGGGCTCTTGGTAAAAGTGGTCATATCCTTCGGCCAGCATAAAGTACACCTGCCTCCGAACTTAAACGTACGTATTTTTCTGCCAATTACAGTCTTGAATCGTCCATGGTGTAAACTTAATACTTAATAATCACGCCGTAAATCTTGTTTCGACCACATGCTAAGTAACAAACAAAAATAAAAACTATGTACCAATGTTTTAGTTGTTGGCTAATATCAGTCACATTATGCCACAATTTTTTTTTTTATGATTGTGGACAACAGGCTAAACTTGGCCTATCGTGCTAAAGCACTCAGGAACACTTCGGAGGATGAATTGCCAATAGATGCCTATGAACAGCTACCTTAAATTTTCTCATATCATAAGTGAGAGGAAAGCAGGAACTAGGGAGATCATTCCAAGGTTTAGAAGCCGTGTAGAAAAAGGTGGATCGCGCCCGTTTGGTACGACAAGTATAGACTTGTACTGCATACTGATGATGTGAATGAGCGAACCGAGTGTTTCCCGCAAAGATAGCCCGAGAAGGTATCAAAGAATATAATTCAGCAGTACAATAGCCGTTGTAATAATAATAATACAAAGAAAGAACTGAAACCATCCTTCTATGCTCAAGGGACTGTATGTGAGAAGTTAAGGACGGGTCATTTATAAGCCTAATCGCTCTCTTTTGAATACGATCAACGATATCGAGAGCGTATTGGGGAGGACTAACCCAAAGGTGAGAATTATATTCCAGATGAGGCCGAATTTGGGCCTTATACAGCAGAAGGAGTTGTCGAGAGGTAAAGTACTGCTTAAATCTGCTCAAAAAGCCTATTTTACGAGCAGCTGTTTTGGTAGCTGACAGAAGATGGTCAACCCATGAGAGATTTGAAGATACAGTCATACCCAACAGAGTAATAGAGTCTGAAAACTTAAGAACTGAGCCATTCATACTTACAACAGGAGATGACCTTTTTTGGCCGACACAAGGGAACACTGGGTTTTGTTAGCATTAAATTTAACTAGATTATTGCTTCCTCATTCGAGAATATGTTGAATGTCTTTGTTGATTGAATTTGCCATTTCAGCTTTAATTTCTGGATTTGACATAGAAGGTGGATTATCATTATGAGTAGACTGAGATGAACCACAGTGAAGAGTGCTATCGTCAGCAAAGCATAGGATGGGGTTAGTTGTTAAAGAAATAAGGTCATTTATTTACAGCAGAAAAAGTGTAGGCGTGGATCCCTGTGGTACGCCCGCGTTAATGCTAACTTCTTGAAAAAAAGCCATCAACTACGACACGTATTCGTCTTTTATCAAGGAAACTAGATACCCAGTTGATGAGCATATCATTTAACCCAAACGAGGTGAGTTTTGAAAGTAAACACTTATGACAAACTTGGTCAAATGCCTTTGAGATATCTAAAGCGACTACAACTGTTTCACCGGACTGCTCTACTGTATTGTTCCAAACTAGGGTCACACATGAAAGAAGATCACCTGTTGAACGACTTTGCCTAAACCCATATTGGTGGTCACTAAGGAGTTTGTTAATTTCAAGGAACGTGAGCAGTTGCTGACTGATGGCCTTTTCCATGATTTTAGACAAAATGGAAGTGATGGCATTTGGTCGATAGTTTGAGGGATCGGTCTTATCGCCTTTTTTGAGAATAGGTTGAACATTTTCTAACTTCCTAACTACCTTAGAAACCACAGCCATCTTATTATTTAATTTGGGACTTTTAATCCGATAGGAAGACAGTGAGGGCGAGAAGGAAGAATAAGGATGAGAATAGATTAAGGATGAAGGAAAAGGTAACCGGCAGCCGATACCGAGCTCAGGAAATCGGAGACCCAATATTAAGGAGCCCATGTTAAGGGTGACGGTACCTCCCCGGCTGGCATGGAGTATAAATGCCTACCACCTTGTTGAGAATTAATTTTTTGAGTCAAATTTGATTTTGATATTTAAAGTTATGGAAGTAGTTTTAGGACTTTGAAATTTAGTAAGTTAAATAAGAGACAGGAGACGCTCTACTGACTTAGTTGAACAATCATTTTGAGTTTGAGTTTAAAGAGGAGAGTGTGATGAAGTGTTTAAGGTAGAATTTACTATGGTGTGTAGAAGCAAAATAGAAAACGGATAAACAACGTCTCGAAATATGAAAATTCTCTTTTTAACAAAATTAATTTTTTTTTCCAAAATTATGCTAGGTAACTTCCCAATATTTTCAGATTTTCAAATTGTTTCTTGTAGATGTGACTGCAGTGTATTTAACTATTTAGATGATGTTCAAATAACAAAATAAGTTTCTTCTGAAGTAACATGTAATAGTTTTATGCCTTTTGAGAATTAAAAAGCAAACATGTACCATTACAAAACAAATATTTTATACGTATTCATACAGATTTCTATAAAAATTAATTAAAAAGTACATGCTCTCTACAAAAGAAATGTTAGACTCATTTAAATCATTCTAATTGCCACATATTTCACGAAAATCGGATAACCAGTAAATGATTCTATACGTTTCCTACATAAAGCTGATGTTACATTTGAATAAAGCAAACCTTTTTTAAACAAACAGAAGATTAAATACGTTTGTACAGTAATAATTGTATAATTCACATACACGTCAATACAGAAAATAAATCTTTTAATTTCCAGTCAATATTTAACACAATAATTAGTAATTTCGTATTAATTAGAAATACCGTTTGAAGTTCTATAATTGGTGGTCCAGTTGTACACTCATTTACAAAATTATGGCGTTTAACATTTAACTACAACACTAAATATATTTTAATGTAAATTCATATTACCATCTATATACAATACAGTAAATACATCAAACACACTAGTATATGTAAAGTTAGCTTTGATTTAATTTCCAAGAGTTATTTTTGTCAGAAATTCAATCTATAGCACTAAACCTCAAACAATAAATACTAATAAGTTATATGTTCTACAATAATTGTCCTTTAATTATTTATTGTTATACAGCCTATTTCAGAATAAGCGCCTTAATTTTATTTGATGTAAATTTTTAATTTTGAGTTTCATAAAGTATATATTTATTACAAAATAAAGTTTAATTGTTTCTTTTTCCATGCGCTACTAGATTAAAATGTTAGTTTGCTTTTTGATAGGGAAAGAAATGAATTTTTAAGAAAAACAAAATACTATCGTAAAAAAATGTTTTTAGGATCTCAATAATAAACTTGAAAAATCTGGAACACTGGAACTGTGGCAGGATCTGTAACAATCAAAATACACCCACGTACCACACATAATTAAAAAACACCCAACGCGTTTCGATAGCTATGCTATCATCATCAGAGGTCGACTAGGGCGGACTAAAGAAAATTTCTAACATATATACCATCAGCGAGTAATTAATAATAATTTGTTTAGGATAACTATGCAACTTATTTTTTAATTCGTTCATAATGAAAATAGGAAACATTGTAAAGACATAAATAACAATATATGTTTATGTCAGATAAACGTTAATAGAGACATAAATGTTAATTAAGATTCCAAAGCCGCTCGCTCCTATAAAATACCGATAATACAATTAAGCATTTTCAATTTTATTTAAAGTCTGTCCAGAAACGAAGCAAAGGAATAAATTAAAATAGTTCATTTAGTTTAAATATAAGCGGTACACGATTTTGTATTGAGTACCTAATACATTTCTTAAACTAGTTTTACGATATACCGCTTTCATACTATAGCGTTACAATGTAAGTTATTTATCAATAGCTGCTAATACCTTAACAATGGGACGTGCCTGTTGTTGTGTTCTAAAGTAAAGATCATAGGCGTGTACATAGGTTTTGCAGACAAACAAATGACTAATTATATCATTAACAGCACATAAAAATCTATTAAAGTGTGATTCTAAATACAGTACATACTATCTAGTTCAATTATTATTAATACATTAGTTTAATGTTGATTTATTCCTTCGCTTCGTTTCTGGACAGACTTTAATAATTTTTAGGCTTAGTATACTATATATTAAGAAACTTTATATAGAAAAGTTATATAAAATTAAATTTTCTTTAAAAAACATGTCTACACATTCTCTTCGGAAATTAATCATTAATCGTTAATCCCATAAAGTGACATTGAACAAGTTTGAACAGACTTAAATTCTAACTTAGGAATTTTTTAGCGCTAAATTACGCGCCGTATCAAAAAAGTTAATAAACGATAATAAATTGAAAAGTTTAAGGTCTGTATGATGGTATTTTTATACCTTTGAAATATACAGCTGTTTCTTAAATATTTAATAAAAACCAAAAGTTGCTTCTAATAAACTCCCGCTCACCGCAGCTGAATTTCACCCAAAATGTAATCAGCTCCAGGAGAAGTGAAGACAAGATTAAATACGAAAGTTTAAGTACGTAAGGGTTATCGTTCTGGAGTTATCGTGTATAATAACATACACACGCTCGCACGCACACCCACACTCGCACTCACTCTCGCACTCGCACTCCCACTCACACTCACACTCACTCGCACACGCAAACCCACACGCACAAGCGCATGCACACGCACAAGCACACTGTAAAGGATTTTCGGTGGTACCAAGTGAAACCTGCCATCAACGATCACCAATACAAAAATTAAACTCCTTTGGAAATATTTTATTTAATACTTTTATAAGGTGCGGTATCTATTTTATAATTTTTCCGGGACCACTCCTTCCAGATTTAATTTTAGAGTGAAAATAGAGAATAACTTAAACTACCCTTTTACCTCATACTCCTAAAAAGTAAACGCAGCATCGATCTGTGCAAACACAAGAGAATGAAAAAGGTAAAGAGACGGCCGCGCTACCTCCCTATATAACCTATAAGACGTTGGGGTGGGGACCTGGGTAATTCCTATCTAACCTATGGTCAGGCGGATGCCTCGAAAGTTGTTTTAATTAAAATTAAATTAATTATTGATTCAATACTTATTTCGATATTCACATATTACTGGTTATTAAATAACGATGCGGTTGATATAAAAATTTTTACACTTTTACCCAAAAAATACTTGTCTTACATAACGGGTTAAATACTAATTAGTCACACTTTCACATCTCACAATCACAAAATTTCAGAAGTCACTTACTCTCTGGCACATATGTTGCGTTTTCATTGTTTAAAATATATAAAATTTTATACAATGCAGACAGATTACATTCCATTGCTATCTTAACGTTATTTGGTCAACATTATAGACATTATTTCATAATTACTTTGATTTTTAATTTCGGAAGTAATGTAATGAACTTATTCTGTCTATAATTACAGAATCAAATTTATTCCCGAACGGTTGTTACAGATCGCAAGATTATATTGGTATATTCGTATTTCTTTTAAACATAATGTTTCACGGTCAAGTACTTATCATTCAAAAATGCAATTTTAAGGAATAAATCAATTAATTTACAAGTACGATGTTAGTTTTCAACTGTTTTATTAATTTAGTATCCATTACTTACATTAATGGGATTCAAATTCTACTTCTGAATGCAGCGGTGTACTTATCTCTAACTGATACCAATAAAAAAGTTTTTAAGTGTCATTTTCCATTCTAATACAAAATAAATTATTATTCGTCAAGCTTTAATTGTGGAATATGAAAAGAAAATTTGTATATACGGTTAGTGGTGTAATCTTTTAAATATTTAAGTTCCGTTTACCATGAGAAATTTTATTTTGAATATACAAACTTTAACATTATTTTTATTTGTCATTCATTACGCTTTACGGTGAAATTATTTATAATACTTAATTCAATTATCTTATCAATATTTGACGGTGACCATATTAATTAATTTACGAACTTGATTTTGGTTTTTGTAATTAAATACGGAATGTTTACAGATTTTTCAAACAGCGATGCTAATTACCGAGTGTTTTATTAGCAGAGAAGATGAAAAAAAACAATCTTCACAACATGCACACGCACACGCTCACATGATGATAAAATGAACCGTTTTCGAAAGAAGCATCTTTAAAAGTTCCATCAACAAAGATGTGATACATTTATTATTACATTTGTAAAGCCTGTCATGTATAAATACATTTAACAACGCGTTCTATGGATACAATGTAAGAATTTCTTAAGAAAGTAACAAATTTTTTATTCTGTCAACAACAGTAACAGTTTGTTAATTTTTAAAACAAAATTAACAATAATTATTATTAATAATAATAATAATAAAGGCATTTATTTGCTTTATGGCGGTTTATCTGTAATTTTGAGACATACGAGGGCTGTTTTGTTTCAATCTCCGATAGGCTATAAAGGAAAGACGGGTGAATATAAACAAATATTTTTATTATCAAAAGTAAAGTAATGTACAATAAAGGTTACTTCTCTACGTAATCACATTGACAATTGAGGCATTTGTTATATTTGTGAACAATCTTTGCAATACCCTCTTCATAAAATGTTGCCGCCAACGATTTGAGGTGATTTGTGACGGTTTCTTTGAACTCCTAGTCAGTTTGGAAGCGCTGTCCCACCAAGCCACTTCTTCAATTCAGGAAAAATATGAAAATCACTTGGCGCTACGTCCGAACTGTATGATGGATGTTTGAAAATGTCTCATTGAAATTACCCAACGAGCCGTTGGGTTACCCGAGCACCGTGAAGACGGGCATTATCATGAATCAGAACAATTCCAGAAGTCAGCATGCCTATTTTGTTTGGAATAGCTCATCGTAAGTTTCGCAAAGCTTCATGATAACAATCTGCAGTAATTGTTGTCTCCGATTTCATAAACTCCACAAGCAACACACCTTTTTGGTCCCAAAAAACAGTTGCCATAACCTTACGGTTGTTGACGGTTTTTTTTTTAATTTTGTGGGTTTCTTTGGAGCATTTGTGTGTATCCATTGTTGTGATTGTCGTTTCGATTCGGGCGCATTGAACATATTGAACATATTGAACCCAACTCTCATCACCAGCACAATGGATTTCAAAATATGTTTTCCATCAGTATTGTAACGGTCAACAAACGTCAAAACTATAACCATTCGGCGAGTTTTGTGGTTGTCAGTCAACACCTTTGCGACCCAGCGAGCACAAAGGTTTCTGTAGTGCAACTGTTCAGTAACTATGGATTACAGGGAAGATCTTGAAATTTACGGAAATTTCATCGATAATTCACTTATGGCGAACCTTCGATTTTCCTTTACCTTAGCGACAGACTTTCGTCCTTGACCCCTTTCATCATGCACATCAGTTCAGCCATCTTTAAACTTTCCACACTATTCACGAACAACACCATCACTCATAAACCTGTCTCCATACACTCTACTCATTCTTCGATGAATTTCCGCTGCACTGTTCCCCGCCTGCAAGAAACGAATAACACTTTGCAATTGACACTTGGCGGGAGGATCAAGAGAGACAGCCATGTTTACGTGACTGCAGCTTAACAAGAAATGGCGCGTTGGACTCGGCAATGACAGAGCATGTGGACGGGGACATGCGCAGTCGCCTTTTACGCACATCAGTTAGCTTCCGCATTCCTGGCCTTCATACTGTGCGATCGGAGGTTGAAAAAAAACAACCCTCGTATTAAGGGCGCAGTTCAACTAGATGTTTGTTCTTGCACTTAACCCTACATTCGGCACAGCAGTAAATACATCAAAATAATTTTTGATCTATGTAGCATAGTATGGTATAGATAAAGTCGGGCTAGTGTAGCACATCTACGCGTATTTTTATTGTTTTATTAGTTTTGCAGGAAACTATTATACAGAAATCGTTTAAAATTTGTTAAAAAAAGTAGTTTGTGAATTGATATGAATGTTTATTAAATATTTTGACTGTATTATATGAAAATGAAAGTTCACGAACGGCAGTAATGTTAAGAGGATGCCTTAATCTACCTTCAAGCCTAAGATTAAGATCATGAACATCACATCGGACGTTGATTCTGCAATATAATTAAGCTGGAGTGTTAAAATTGAGCAGTTTGTATATTAAACTAGCTGCTTGAAGATGTCTCCTATTATACATGTCTAGCCATCCAATTTACTTTAATTTATTATGAATATGGTCGTATTTTTTATTCCAAAGATTATCCGCAAGCGGGAGCTTTGTAGCTTTTGAATGCGATATTTGTCTGTGCCTTTTAAACAAAGACCATAAATTACATCGTTGTAATCGAGGTGTGATAAAAACAAGCTTTTACAGATACGTTTCTTCAAGAGTAGAGGATGGTATGGACGGTGAGGATAAATCAATTTTAAATTCATGTATGATTTATGAAGTGTCTTAGTGGTGTGGTGGGTAAATGTTAAGTTTGCATCAAGGTGCAATCCTAAGCTCCGTACGTGATCTTGAAGTGAAATCGCGGTATTATTTACATAGATCTCTGAAAATTCCTGAATATTTTTGCGATTAAGTTTTTTCCCAGATACTATGGCAGCTGATTTTTTTTAATTAATTACCAATGATCTACAGAAATTCTAATAAACTGAAGTCAGGTCATAATTGATGGTAGCCATTTGGTTGAAATAAAAGATACATTTAAATTGGATGTGTATAAAAAATAGCAAGGGACCAAGAATGGATACTTGAGGAACCCCAGTCGCAAGACCAGAAAATTTGGATATATTATTTTCATATGCCACAGCTTGATATCTTTCAGACAGGAAACTAGAAATGAGAGCACAAGTCTCTGGGCTTAATCCTATATATCTCAAGATTGCTACCAATAACTTATGATTCAAAGTATCGAAGGCATTCGTGTAATCTAACAAAGCTAAGTACGTTCATTTCCCTTGATCTCATGCATATAAAATGTCATCAGTAACACTAAGAGTAGTATAACATCTGTCGCCTTCCCTGCCCTGAAACCTGACTGGTAAAGCGGTAATAATCGGTGTATGTGTAAATACTGAAGTTAAAATTCCATTATTATGTTTTCTAAGATCGCTGGCAAAATATTGATAGGTCGATTGTCATTAAAATTGTGTGGATCAGCTACTTATTCTAATAGAAAACTACGTGACCTACGCTTTTTGAATCTTTTCCTGCGAGTGAGATTGGATAAAGAAGATTTGTGCAGTGGGCTCCCAGATCACCTGACTTAAATCCAATTTTTTCTTTTGGGGCTACCCAAAAACCCCTTGTGTATGAGAATCCGTTGCAGAACGTTGAAGAATTAAGGAAAACAATTATAACTACTTTTGATGAAGTTAGACAAAAGGAAGGAATTTTTTCAAGGGTTCATAAAAGCTTCTTAAGAAGAACTAATTTATGAATTGAAATGGATGGACACCATTTTGAAAGCGTATTATAAAATACGCAATTTAACAACAAAAGTTATAAATTTCCGAAACAACTCGTGCGTTTTATTTATGGCACGCTTTGTTAAGTACATTTATCCATGTCACGCTTTGGAAATGTATTAATAAATTTATCACACCTTTCTTGATGAAACCCTTAAAGACGTTTTTTTCCGATAACAGTTCATTTTATCGTCATGCAGCAAGAAAAACTTTTTAAAGAATATTTGTTTCCGTTTAAATGAATGCAAAGAAAATATTAAAATATGCAAGATATTGATAATATTACATAGGTTGTGCTGAATACTTTCTTTGGAGTTAGAATATTTGCATCAAATTTTGTATAATCGCGTAATAAGATAATAAGAAACAGTGACAATATTTAATCCATCTGCATCTATACCAATTGTACTGTTTTACTTATAGAATAAAAATTTGACATTAATCCTCCTATACGAAAATGTCACATACTGAATAAAGTGTAACCAATCGCAAGCAAATGTTGAATAAAAATGAATCAGAAAAACGAATTTACATGCTTCATAGATCATGAAAATTATTCAAAATTAAATGCTCGTTTTTCTGAAACTACAATTTCTGTACAAGATGATAGGATTTCCAAGCTCATTTATAAAATATGTTGCTGTAATTGGTAAAAACATTTATGTAGGTTAAACGAACCATTTATAACAACATTTAAATTGTGCAAAAGCTTTTTAAAAAGTTATATTAATGGAAGTGTTCTAAATATCCTTGTTTGAGTTAAATAAATCATTGTTCTAGTTGCAGTGTTACCAACCGTAGGCTTGGATAAGTATTATTGTAATCTTATATTTACGCTCGTTTTTCATTACTTTTGCAGAGTAGCATTAATTTCCCTGTAATTGAAAATTGGGCACTTCTAACGTAATGACCTCGATTAATGACCTGGTTACGTTTGCCAAACTTTGAGTTAATTTATTAGTTACTATTTACGATCGATTTTGTGATGAGACGAATGACACATCAACTTTATGTACAGCAAGCACTTTATCCGTGAATAAAGTTTTTCTGTGCCAGAAGGTCAGTGGTAACCATTAAGAAACATCGGTGTTCGTATAGACCGGGGCGCTGGGTTCGTGAGCTTATATGCCACTAATGATCTGGGAAGGTATTGAAATTACTCAATCAAAGAGTCTCATGAGTTTTGCGTAGGTAATCCCACAACACCTGAAACAAGGCAGATAACTGTTGCTGGGAACTAATACTGCCAAAACTTATTTAGCTTAGACTAAATATCCAAATGTAACCGTAGTGTAGTAGTTTGGGTACCAAGGGAGTAATTAAACTGAATATTCTCCATCAGAAATAAACAATTTTATTTATTTAGGAAAGTAAATCTACTCACAAGGAAATGATCGCCCTAGAATTTCTTACAATTAAATGATAATGATTATTTCGCAACCACAGCCCAATTACCATTGTAATGTATAAACCCCCTTTTTTAAAATGTACTACTGCAAAGCAAGTATATTAAAAATAACTGGAGGTCCTTGGGCGTACATTTACAACTGATAACCTGAAATATAACATATGATGAAACGAAACCGCTAGAAATTGCCTTACTAAGTTAATTATAGTTGAGTAAATAGTATTCTAATTAATTGTGGCATAGTTTTGAGTGGAGTTCGATCATGTCAAACGTTACCTGACCTGCTGAAGGGAGTTAACCATTATCAACAATTGAATAATTATGGTAATGTGAAAGTGACTGTGTATTTGTATTTTACAGGTTGAGTAATTACGGGTGAGTGAGGTTGCCTTTCTTGCACGAGTTCCTGCAGCTAAGCGTTTGATTTATCCCTTTACCAATTGGAGACAAGTGGCGCTTTTTGGCAATTTTATCGATTTTTTACGTGTGTTTTAAGTTGTATTATAACTATGTAGCGTCGTAGCTGGTATATAGTTCAATTTAGATCGAAATATGGTGAACTGCGATGTCTTAAAGCATACCACATTTACACGTATAATTTTAATTAAAATTGTGAAGTAGGTATTTTGCTAGAATTACCCATTTTCCTGTTCCATGGCTTTTTGACTAATTGCAGAGATAAGGTGTTAGTTGTTTTATAAGGCGTAATAAAATATTGTGTATTATAAATAATATAATATAACATAATAAATAAAGTGCATTCCAAATTTCAAGAGAATCGATCTAATTTTCTGAGATCTACGTAAAGAATACCGCGATTTCACTTCAAGATCACGTACGAAACTTAGGATTGCCCCTTGATGCAAACTTAAGATTTACCCACCACACTACTAAGACACTTCTTAAATCATACATGAATTTAAATTGATTTATTCTCACCGCCAACACCATCCTCTACTCTTGTGGAAACGTCTTTGTAAAAGCTCGGTTTTATCACACCTCGATTACAACGATGTAATTTATGGTCTTTGTTTAAAAGGCACAGACACATATCGCATTCAAGATCTACAAAGCTCCCACTTGCGGCTAATCTTTGGAATAAAAGATTGCAACCATATTCATTATAAATTGAAATAAATTGGATCGCTAGACATGTATAATAGGCGACATCTTCAAGCAGCTAGTTTAATACACAAACTGCCCAATTCTAAAGCCCCAGCTTATTTATATCGCAGAACAACTTTCCGTTGTGATGTTCATGATCTTAGTCTTAAGTTTGAAGGTAAATTAAGACCTCCTCTTAACATTACTGCCATTCGTGAACGTTCATTTTCATATAATGTAGTCAAAATTTTTAATAAACATTCATATCAATTCATAAGCTACTCTTTTAATAAATTTAAACGATTTCTGTATAATAGTCTCCGAAAAAACTAATAAAACAGTAAAAATACGCGTAGATGTGCTACACTAGCCTGACTTTATCTATACCATACTATGCTACATAGATCAAAAATTATATTGATGTATTTACTACTGTGCCGAATGTAGGGTTAAGTGCAAGAACAACCATCTAGTTGAACTGCGCCCTTAATACGAGGGTTGTTCTTTTTCAACCTCCGATCGCACAGTATGAAGGCCAGGAATGCGGCAGCTAACTGGTGTGCGTAAAAGGCGACTGCGCATGTCCCCCTCCACATGCTCTGTCATTGCCAAGCCCAATTCGCCATTTCTTGTTTAGCTGCAATCACGTAAACATGGCTATCTCTCTTGATTCTCCCGGCAAGTGTCAATTGCAAAGTGTTATTCGTTTCTTGCAGGCGGGGAATAGTTCAGCGGAAATTCATCGAAGAATGAGTCGAGTGTATGGAGACAAGTTTATAAGTGATGGTGTTGTTCGTGAATGGTGTGGAAAGTTTAAATATGGCCGAACTGATGTGCATGATGAAGGGGGATAAGGAGGAAAGTCTGTCGCTACGGTAAAGGAAAATCGAAGGTTCGCCATAAGTGAATTATCGATGACATTTCCGGAAATTTCAAGATCTTCCCTGTACTCTATAGTTACTGAACAATTGCACAACAGAAACCTTTGTGCTCGCTGGGTCCCAAAGGTGTTGACTGGGAACCACAAAACTCGCCGAATGGTTATCGCTTTGACGTTTTTTGACCGTTACAATACTGATGGAGAAGATTTTTTTAAATCCATTGTGCAGGTGATAGGACTTGGTTTCAATATGTTCAATAAGTTCAATGCGTCCGAAACGAAACGACAATCACAACAATGGATGCACACAAATGCTCCAAGAAACCCACAACATTAAAAAAAAACCTTTAACAACCGCAAGGTCATGGCAACTGTTTTTTGGGACCAAAAAGGTGTGTTGCTTGTGGAGTTGATGCAATCGGAGACAACAAATACTGCAGATCGTTATCGTGAAACTTTGCGATACTTACGATGAGCTATTCAAAACAAAAGAAGAGGCATGCTGACTTCTGGAATTGTTCTGCTCGGGTAACCCAACGGCTCGTTGGGTAATTTCAATGGGACATTTTCGAACATCCACCATATAGTCCGGACGTAGCGCCAAGTGACTTTCATCTTCTTCCTGAATTGAACAAGTGGCTACTTTAGGTAATAAAATTATTTTTTTGGATTCACCCGTCCTTCCTTTAAAGCCTATCGGAGATTGAAAACAAAACAGCCCTCGTACGTCTCAAAACCACATGTTAATAAAGCAAATAAATGCTATTGTTTATTTTCTTTTATTTTAAAAATTAACAAACAGCTACTGTTGTTGACAGAATTAAAAATTTGTTACTTTGTTACTTGTGGCATTAATTTTAGCGAGTAGAATAACTCCGCGTTGTAATATAATATGTATATATATATATATATATATATATATATATATATATATATATATATATATATATATATATATATATATATATATATATATATATATATATATATATATATATATATATATATATATATATATATATATATATATATATGCACGGCTGGTTTGACGGAAGAGTGACTTTTCAAAAAATCGCAACCCTAACGTGACGATAATATGTCGCATACTTCAATTATCTTTTAGAAGCCTACTGTTAAAATTTGGTGAAAATCCGTCAGTTACTTTATGTTTGAGAGTCAATCAAACAAGACACGTTTTGTATTTAATTAAAAATGGATAAAAAGGAATTTCGTGTTTTAATAAAACACTATTTTTTACGCGGAAAAAACATCAAACAAACTGAAGAGAAATTACGCAAATATTACGGCGAATCTGCTTCACCCCATGGAATGGTTTGTAAGTGGTTAGCTACTTTTAAAAGTGGCCATATGATCACGAAAGGTGCGGAACGTCCAGGACGGTCGAATACGGTTTCCTCACAGGAAACAATCGATAAAGTCATTTCCATCATATAATATGACTGTCGAGTTAAACTGCGAGGGATAGCCAGTCAATAGCGTATTTCAACAGAACGGGTGCATAATATCTTGCATCAATATTTAAATGTGAAAACGTTAACTACAAGATGGGTGCCGTGTTTGTTAACAGAAGCACAAATGCATTCGATTTCAAGTGACTGTTTGGTTAAGTTGAAGCGTAATCCAAGCTAATTCTTTAGTCGATACGTTACTGTGGATGAAAAATGGATGCACCTTTACACACCTGAGACGAAAATGCAGTCGGAGCAATGGACTTTTGCGGATGAACGTGCCCCTAAAAAGGCAAAAACCGTTTTTTTCTGCCAACAAAGTTATGGCCACTGTCTTTTGGGGCTCTCAAGGGGTAATCCTTATTGATTACCTGCAGAAGGGTAGAACTATAACTGGTGAGTGTTATTCCAACTTATTAACACGCTTTCATGCAGAATTAAGAAAGGAACGACCACATTTAAACAAACAGAAAGTTCTTTTCCATCACGATAACTCGCTCTCTCATTCGTCCGTTATTGCATTCAATAAATTCATAGAATTAGGTTATGAATTGCTGCCCCATCCTCCATATTCGCCAAATCTGGCTCCAAGTGATTTCTTCTTGTTCCCAAACCTGAAGAAGTGGCTCGGAGGACAGAGATTTCATACAACTGAAGAAGCAGAAAATTATTTTTCTGGAGGTTTAAAAAAGTTGTAGACCCGTTGAAATAAGTGTATAGAATTAAAAGGAAATTATGTATTATATTTTTGCCTTAAAACAAGTGTTTGATTGAAAAGTCACTCTTCCGTGAAACCACCCTCGTATATATATATATATATATATATATATATATATATATATATATATATATATGTTATACATATAAGGGTAGTTCTGTTTTCTGCCTGTATCGAATGTCCATCAGTGTGGAAAATATTTATAACTAAGTGGGTAAGAATGAGAACCCCAACGACGACGTATGATTTGTGAATAACAGTAATGGCGTGAGTGGGGTGATTCAAATAATAAAATCATTATTGCCTCGTGGATGGCGACAGCATGATCACAGAATGGCGAAAATGTTTATAACTAAGTAGCCAAGAATGACATAACCTACAAAAAATGACATATGTTTTGTGAATGATAGTAATAGCGTGGACGGGGTGATTCAAAGAAAGATATTATTATAATATTGCCAGTTGTTCGGAAATAACTTCACTGCAAATATTATTGCACCATTGATGACGACAGTATAATCACAGAATGGCCAGTTGGTACGTATGTTTGAGGCATGTATGGGAGAAAGTATAAAATTATGAATCTAATGAATGAAAGGTATCTTGGCAGTCTGTATCTATCAGAGACAAAGTGCAGAGGAAGGGGTATTGTGGAGTTGATGATGATGATCATGGCTGCCTGGTGCTAAATCAGGGCTTAGGGTGATTGTAAATGAAAAAGCAAAACTGTGTTGAGTATATGAATTGGTTTTCTCTCGGGTAATGTAGATTACAATGAAAGTAGAATTTCGATAAATCATTTTTATTGCATGACATGCACCGGTAAATGGAGATAATGTGCAAGAATTTCTGGAACCAGTAGAGAACTTATTAAATGTATGTTAGCCAAGTTAAAGAATATTGGGCGATGTCAATGGATGAGAAGGTATGCAGAGAAAACGTATGAAACAAATTTGAAGATTTAAGGTTAATGTAAATGATGAACGCCCGGTGAATATTTTGTAGAAAGAAATCTCTTTGAATCGAATACAAGGTTTAAATAGAAGTTAACTTCTATTGTATCTATAGTACGTTTAGGACAAAATTGAGTATGCAGGGAGAAGGAGAAGGTATTGCGAACGTCCAGAATTAAAGTAGAAAAGCTGATAGTTAGGCATACAGAATCTTTAAGCAGAAATTTCACTGTAAACCAATGATATAGAATGAGACAATGAGGAACGGTAACTTTGTAAGTGCCTGGATCTCCTTGAATGATTTTGTGCTACACAGATGTGTGAAAAGGGACTGTGGATAAACAGAAAAATGAAGTATACGAGGAATCTAAAAAAAGACACGTACATGTAAATGATTATTGCGAAAAATGAGAGAGAAAAAGTGGTTGTATGAAGTGTACGAATTGGGAAAAAAGAAGCAAATGTAAAGATAAATTAAGACTAGTTGAAGATGACAAAATGCAAAAACGTTTTGTGAGAGACAAAAATCATTCTAGACGTGAGCAATTAATAGAAAATGTGGGCCAGTGCAGGACACAATGGGTGCGCTGAATAGTATGAGCGAGAATATAACATTGGGGATAAGGTGGTAAGAATATTTTTAAAAGTAGTACGGATGGGAGAGATAGCTGACTGAAGAACTAAACAGGGAGAATGCGAAGGAGATAAGAAAAGAAACTGAGCTCAATGAGGTAAAGAGAGCGGTACAAAAGTTCAAGAATGGTAAAATTGCAGGTGTGCTTGGAATTACTGGTGAAATGCTGTAATGTATTATTTAATATATACATGGAAAGTTACCGATCTATTTTAAACGTGTAATTATTGCTCCGCTATGTAAGGGTAAGAGGAGTAAGAGTGATTTTGGAAACTATACAGAGATCAGTTTGTTGAGGGTCCCTGGTAAGATATTTGGAAGAGTTCTGATTCACAGCATAGTTAGCCTTGGGGTACTCGAAGTGGTTTCAAGCCAACAAGAGGAACGTGATGGTTGCTGTGAAGTAGGTTGGGCAAAGCGTATGATCTAATTAATACGCTCTGGGACATTTTAAGTGAGTATGGCGTGAGTAAATGTCTAGTAAATACATGATAATGATGATACAGTTTTCCTTACAAAATGCCGGGAAGGTTTCATGAAGTCTGTTAGAGTATGGATCCAAAGGTGAACGTAGGCAAAATTAGGATATTGTTTAATCGTGAATATGGAAGGGCGTAGCGTGTTTAACCTGAACGATAAAATTGTAGAACAAATACACTCATCGGCAAAATAATCGATCCACTCAAAAACTTGATGAAGTTTGGTTATTAATAAATTTGTTATTTTCAATTCGGTTTGATTATTTTTAGCTTAATTTTTGTAAAAGATACAAGGGTTTAAGAAAAACGTTACATTTTTACATTTTTCCTATGGAAGCAACAATAAGTTTACGAATTTAACTTGTTTGCATATGGAAGTACTGTCAGTTGTGAAATATAAAACTTGTCAATTAAATTTTTGAACGTGTTTCTTGTCGAATAGTAATTAAAAACGTGGATCTTTCTGTGACCGACGGAGCGAGAGCTATTGCTTTGATTCAGGATGGTAGGTCACAGTATTATGTGGCCAGAGTGTGGGAAGTTTCAAGATGTAAAGTTCAAAGAGCTGCAAAACGGTTTCGTGAATTTGGTGCATCCACAAGAAGAAATCATTATGGTAGAAAAAAATGTACTAGTGAGCGAGATAATCGCTTTATAACGCTAAATGTTTTGAGAGACAGAAAAGTTACTTCTGTGCAAATGAAAAACAGATTAGAGGACGTAAGGCAAGTTCAAGTAAGTTCAAATAAAAAGGCGGCTTTTTGATATTGGACTGCATACCAGGAGACCTGGTAAACTTATTGTTATTACCAAAGGAAAAATGTATCGTTTTTCTTAAACCCTTGTATTTTTTACAAAAATTAAGCTATTGTAATAAATAGAGAAAGATATTGTAAAGAAACGATGTGTCTTTGATAACAAAATAATAAATTACAAGGTGGAACAACTCCACATGTGGTTTTAAAGTTAGAGTAAAAAAAAAACACTTTGTCACTCTGTATAAAATGACGTACGCCCAATTTTCTTAGATTTGCTAGATTTCATATAAATTTACCTACAATATGAAAAAAATATAATCAAATCGAATTTAAAATAACAAATTTAGTAATGAGCAAACTTCATCAATTTTTTGAGTGGTTCGATTATTTCACCGGTGAGTTGTGATGTGTTTAATTTATGATAGGTTCCGTGTAAGTGTTCAATTCATAACTTTCCTAATCGCTCCTATAGATGTCTTTGCCTTCCTAATTTTCATATTTTTTAAATTCTTCAAAACTCTTATCATTTATCATGCGTAACAAAAGGGAGATAAGGATAACAATTGGATTAGACAAGAATTTTCTCATGTCGGGATTCTTCTCCTTCTTCAAAAATTTGTGCTAGTTGTGGTATGCAATTATTATGTAATAAATCAATTGTGGATCTAGGCTACCTACAACATTTAAATTGGTATTGATTACTTGGTTGAATCAAAACAATTCGATTTATCGGAGATAAAAAAGCACTACACTTAAAGGTCACTAACAGCAAGGTAAAAATTTTATTGTTATTTCTCTCGAGGATTGATTTATCATTACTCTTTACAGACCTCAAATCACACTTCAACATAAACTCATATTTGAACTTATTTCTACTTCAATTCAATTTCTACGTATTCTGCCTTCATCTTCCCATCCTTTTCCTTTTCTTTCCTTGCTAACTACTATATCTTCAATCTACATTCCCATTTACCTTCCTTACGATTCTTACTTCTTGACATATATTCCATATATATCACTTCATCGGGGCGAAGCCAGCCGATATCTGGAAAAAATCGTGTTACATTTGGAGGAACACACACAAAACCATATTACCTTCAATCAACAGCTGCAAGGTCAGGCTACTTTAAATTGTAACTTTTCACCATCTGTGATCAGCTCGTGTCCTTCATGTTACACTTCATCACACTGTAATCGCATTAATCACCTACCGATCATTCATCTAGAATTAAGTATTCATTATCACCTTCATAAATCAATTCCTCTTTCGAATAATCTTTCATAATCATAACATTTTTCATACAAAAAAAACCCAAAAAAAAAGAAAATGTATAAAATCTCATGTTAGGATAACCTCACTTTCATAATTGTGTTGTAATCATCTAGAAATTTTGGAATTAGTCACTATTTTTGATTAATTATTATATATATATATATATATATATATATATATATATATATATATATATATATATATATATATATATATATATATATATATATATAAATTTTCATTGTAGATTTAACGTATTAAAACACAAACAAATATTTTTCTGCATATAGGATAGGTCGCAATTATTGTAACGAAGCAGCGCAGGTAAATTAAGTTATTTTACATTATAAAAATTGGTATTTATCAAAAAGGGAACTGAACAAGGTCGTTAATTTAGATTTTATATCGTTAATTTAGATAAGTGTGGTCTAAGCACCCACAATATATGGAGATCTGAGTACTCTCATCCCCTGCTTGGTAAATACAATAATTAATACGGGTATCTTAGGATTGGCCATTGGTTGGATTTATTTTAGTAAAATATTCACCTTGTACAGTTGGTACCGTACATTTAATAAAAAAAGAATAGTAAACAACATACCTACGCTCACTCGAATAAATTCACATTTACACATATCATTCACCTATTCGACATAATAAAACTTTCTTTTCAATTTATACTTAAAAATGTAAGATCTATCTTAACCTAATTACATTTACTAAGCTAAACCATTTACAACTATGTATATTTATATTTATATATATATATATATAAACTGTGCAAATCAACATCATTTACATCACATTAAATTCATTGATTAGAACATTTTTTCCTTGTTCTATTATTATTGGTTTCAAGCCCTTACTCACAACAAGAGTACTAGCTGGAGGAAGGTACAATAAATATTTTTTAGCTACCCACCACCTCCTTAAAGCTAAGATAATTTTATTTTGTGCTCCCGCCAAATCGGTCGGTCACAGAGTGTAGATGAGTTTGTGTATTTTGGTAGAATGTTCAATGCAGATTGGTAACATCAACATGGAAAAGGAGAATAGATGCGAAGCGTGTAACAACCTTTTTTTTGTGGTTGTAATAAAAAGTACATTAATTTAAGAATCGTTCATTTATTTGGCGTAATATTAGAAAAGTTTTTAATGATTAATATGTAGAATTGAGAATGGCAATTTAATTGGCATTTCCTAGAACAAATCTTTTGGGTGTAATATTACATAAATAGTTATAGTTCCCTTTCTTAAAAAATTGGATTTATATTATGGTATCCGCGCAACGCAAGAAGACTTTTAGGGGGAAATACTCATTTGAGTTATTCTGAAAGCTTTTTTTTAAATTCAATTAATGCTAAATGTTACAGCAGTAAGCATGATTTTTACCTAATTTTTTATATTTGGTGCCATCAGATCATTGATGGTAAGTTATTTTCTAATTCATTATATTTAAAACTAAAGCCTTTGCTTTTTTTTTAGGCACATTTTAAGTACTCACTTTTAAGTACCCACTTTTATATTTTTACTTTCAATTACTTACTTTGCACTTATTTTGCATTTAGTTTGCAATTATTTTACTCATATTTTTTAATGCATACTTTTATATGGCATTTTTATAATAATTATTTTTAATGGCACGTATAAGTCAGTAACTTACTATTCTATTTTCTAATTTAAATGGCAATTTTTACTTGAATTACATTTTACAACGCAAGTTCTACATACTTTTATAAATAAATTTGGCGAATTAAACTTCAAAGAAATTCAATAAAGTTATGGACACAATATATAAAGGGAAATAAGCAAGACATTGACCTCACCAAGTTCACCATTCTGCTTCATAGTTACCAGTTACAGTTTATGTACCGAACGTTCAAAGGTAATGTTTTTATATAATTTTAGAATAGTATAAGACTTCTGATTTTTAACCTTTTCAATCAGATATTAAATAAACTTAAGTATATCATGTTATTTTATTTTCATTTTGATAAATTGTTTATTATTATTCCTTAACTAGGTTTGTTGTTCCTATATATATATATATATATATATATATATATATATATATATATATATATATATATATAAGACAACATGGCGCTCGAGATTTTATCATTTTTTATCATTTTTAGATAACATTTTTTATGAATTAAGTATAAGTGAAAATAATTAAGCTTATGAGAAGCAGGCAGTATTTCAGGTGTGTTAATTAAACTCTAAGTTAGAACTCTCCCTATCTTAATCTACCGATGAGCCGACGGCAGTAGCGATTGTTATTTGGTAATATTTTTTATATTAATTAAAATTATTTGATCAATTAAATATTGGTTATTACATCATCCCTTTTGTGTTAATGTTATAAGTTGGCCCAGTTTTAGTGTTTTTATACTTTGGCAGCCGCTTTTAATGTTATAAGCGAACGATGTGCAGTAGCGTGATTGTCCCGTCGATACTGTGTAGAAGGGAGAGTGGGTACGAAAAAGCACGAAATTAAAATGAATGATGTGACAATGAGATTGTTGCGGTGTGTATGCGGTAAAACGAGGATGGATAAAGTGAGGAATGATTGACAATGAACGAGTATGGCGTAGAAGAAGTGGTGACAGGTCTGCATAAAGAAATACACTTCGTGAAATTTGTCACATTGAAAAAATGAAGAAAAAACGGTTGACACTGCAATTTGTATGTAAAGTTAAGGACAATACTGTACGTGGTAAACCTCGAAAGAAGTGGTTGTGTGCAATAGAAGTAAGAAAATAAAGATAAGGAAATTTAGGAATAAAACGATATATCAGAATCACTGCATAAATCTTGTTGAAGTAAAAGATGGGAGAAACATTATTTATGGTAAGTAAATATTAAGAGGCAAAATACGATTTCACCTACGCCGTAAGGGAATGGCGCGATTGGTTTGTTATGTGTTATATTACAAAAAACGTAGAGCTTTTACAGAATTGGAAAGTCACAAATATTTTTGAACTTCTACGTAAGAGAACGGTATTGATTTATTAATAATAATAGTATTGCGTTTCAGTATTTTGTTTATCTTGCACGGTTGCATTTACCATTGTGATAATAAGCTTTTTTAGATAAATACTCTTATAAGATTCGAAAGTTTCCTCTGCACAATAAGATGCAGCAGTGTATTTCGTTAAATACGATACCAAAGTACTACCTATTAGTGTTAAGCGATCCCCAATCATTAAAACTTTTGTGTAAAGGTTTTTTCATTTTTCTAATTTTAACAATTCCACCTTGCAATTATACACGCTTTTGAAACAAGAGATTCGTTTAAACTCTAACTTTTTACCCGATAAATCTGATTAACGTTGTTTTATCGTGCCTGAAATACTGTCATACTTAATAAGTGTTAGTTCCCAACCGGTCATTACGCTCGTTTAAATTGAGAATGCGACGACTAGGTTTATATAAATAATTTTGTTTTTAAAGCTCTAGAGTTTGCCTGATTTTGGTGTTTCAATTTTTACATACTAGTAGATATTGAATGTGATTTGCGTACGGTCTATCTAAGATATATAAATGGTTTACCATTAATTATGTAGATTCAAGTATATCGTTGTTTCCCTATATTGACTTAATGTGTAACATGTAATAACAATACTGAATGGTAAATTACGAGCAAACACAAAACAATAGTTTTCCTCAGAATTCATTACGAGAAAGGCAAATCTATTTATATAGTACAGTCGGTAGCTTTTAATGTATTTTGACAGACGAGCAATGTTCAAATTGGAACTGCATGCATAATTTACAAACCGAGTTTTTTTATATGTAAATCAAAATTTCAAAATGGTCAGTTTGCATCTTCAAATGTTTTCAGCTCTAAATCATTATAAGTTAAAAGTGACAGCTTGCCATATAAATAAATATGTTAATGCTTAAAACGTTTTGTTCATACATTAACCTTGACTTCTATCCTAGTTTGCGAGCAATATGCTTTTTCATTATAAATTTATAAACATTAAAACAAAATAAAGTGAAAATTGGCTCAACACTTTTTACAGTTTGCAAACACTATTCTAGAGCGAAGCGTGTAGCAAAAAAGCTCGGAAATACAAAATCAATTCTAGGCGCGACCTTCAGAGCTTTACGAGTCCAACTGTTGCGTTAAAGCTCTACCACCAGCATAATAAACGCAACAGGTTTGTATATTTCATACTTCCTAATGGTTTAAATTTAATAAGCTAATAGATTTTCAATTTCGTTTTTTAAACAAAAATTTCTTATGTTTTTTAAAGCACGTAACTGAACGTTAACGTTTATATTATACTACAGATAATATCGAAAAATCAAAACGGATAACTAAAATTTACAGCTTTTACATAGACGATTACAATATGTAAGTGTCCTAATAAAAATTTCGTTAAATTAAACTTTTCGTAAGTAACGTGAACATTGTAATTGTGCCAAAAAAAATCCATTAAGGCAATTTATTTAATGGCATTGCAAATTAGGCAACGTAATTTGTGTTATCTCCTTAATGAAAAAAAGGCGTAGGCGTAGCTAAAAACTATTAAAACAAAATGATGTAATAATTAGTACCCATATTTACATTCTTAATTGTGAAAGGTGCAAAGGAAAAAAATTTCCGTACACTACGTTAATTCCATATATTTTCGCTAATTGTAACTGTATCTATTTTATACACGAGAGAAAGTTGTTCACTAAGAATAAAATTCAGATAAGAAATAAGTGAAACGGGTTCAATGCCATTAACTGGAAGGAAAACACCTCGTGTAAGAAATTTTTATAGATAATGGCAGCACAAAGTTTACTTTAACCTTGTAAAATCTGAATAAACTACCGTAAATACGCTCACTGAATATAATTCGAATTTTACACAGTAAGTAAACAAACACTAAACTTATTCCGTAATATTAAAGTATGGTAACATATCAGCTTGTTGAATTAATTAAACTTTATTAATGATGAAGTTATTATTTGAATTTTGTATAAAAATAGTTATTTAAAATGTTAACAACTTTCAACTATTCCAACAGTAATGTACGAAGCGGTATCTTGTAATGTGCTAATTACGTTATCAGTTCTGCAAACTCTTAAATTCGATTATAATTTTGTATAATTACTCAACACACACAGAAAATGTGTCACGTGTTTATAAATGGGAAGTGGAGGAAAAAGGAAATGGTTCTCTACTCACCTACAGATAACACAGAAATCGTCTACCTCAGAACGGTTCGGCGGATCAAGAAAAATTCCGATGTAAAAAGTAGGCGCCAGAAGTCGCTCCCCAAAAACACAAACTCACCGTTACCCCGACTTCTGGATAACGATGTCTAAAAAGGTGAATGGGGAATTAAAGGAAAGGCAGAGAAAATAGGGGAAGAGAGAATAACAAATAAAATTGTAGTGTAACGCAAAGATGACATTTTTAAAACAAGGGTAGATACAGAATCAATCAAACGAAATTAAAGGAAGTTAATTATTTGTTTCTTTTTACATACCAACATAAATAATATAATATAATAATTTATATATACGAAATGCGGTCAACGCCCTAATAGATCGAAAATGAAATTAATCGCAACGTTCGCAAGTAAACCGGGTTTTTACATCAAACCCAAAGTAAAGTTAATATACAAAATTAATTACTTTAAAAGTTTAACTTATGGAAATGAAAGATCTTTCATTACGCCGAAGCTGAAATAAAAACATATATACACCTACGCTAGAAAAGCGTTTTAATAACAAAACATTATTTAATAATACACTTACTGTGGTTTCACAACACCCCAAAAATTATACCAAAATATTCGTTATATTTATAAATTAATTACCAAATTTTTATCGGAAGAACGGTCCAGTTGCACCAAAAACTAAAAAGAAGAGTGAGAGAAACAAGCAACTGAGCGTTCCCACCAAAGTTAAATATAAATACAGTAAAAATAAAATTTTAAGTGAAAATACATATATAATCCAAAATAATAACCCAATAATTGAGGTAAATAGTTTTCAAATTTGCAAGGAATGTAAGCAAATCTAAAGCTACGTAAAAGTTAAGTAAAGTTACAGTTACAATGCGAATTTAATTTAAAACAAGAAGGAAGGAAATCAAATAATAGTTAATGAAACCAGTCAGAAGCAGCTACTGTGCGAAACTCGGCAATTAAACAGGTTTGTGCGCAGTTGACCTACTGTTCACTATAACAAAATACATGGACGCTATCTTAAAGTGAATGCGGGTCACTTATTAGCAACAGTAACGTGAAATTAACAACAATTACCCCTAAGATTATAGGTGGACACACTTAAGTGGTACGAAATGCATTCCGTTAGTCAATCGTTACCCCTAAGATTATAGGCGGGCACACTGAAGTGGTACGAAACACATTCCGTTAGTCAATCGGAGGATCCGTAATTTGTTTATGGTTGTACACTTTCAGTCTCTGACAAACAAATTTAGGAATTAACAGAAAACAAAGAAGACATATGGAACAGCTTACCCCTTTTACGACGAAAAACTCCATTATATCCGCAATGTTCTTGCGAGTGACAAGTAATTAGGAACAGTAATTTTGCAGAAAAGCCCAAGTAATTTTGTTACAGTTAACTCTTCCAATTTATATCTGAAAAATCTTCGGTTTAGAAATTTTAGAAGAGATCAGAAATTTTCCATAGCGTCGTAAATGGCACCGCAAAGTATACGAGAATGTAGTACGTTTTCAAAACGAAAAATTGTTAGAATTGATTTCTTCGTTATCAATCGATAATTAATAAATGCTATTGTGCTTGAATGTCTCCCTCTAACGGGAGTTCAATAAACTAACACAGCTGTCTGTTATTGAGTATATTTAAATATTTGCGGATTCGGCCCTTTGCCCAAAGGTGGCGTAAATATGTACTTCGTTCAATAAAATTTAATTTCTTTGATTAAATCGCTTTATATAATCGAATTTAAAGACATTATTTTAATAATAGGAATTCCAATAGAGTGTAGTATATTAAGGTATTTCAGGATCCACAATATGCAAGATTGTTTAGTAAGTTTTCACATCGTGAGATGTTTTGCAGAAGTATGTTTAGCGAGTTACAAGTGTACGTGAGTAATGAGTAATTAATTTTATGTAAATGCAAGTATGCATTTGTCCAAATATTAACTTTCGAACCTCTACCGAAATTAAAAATAATACTTGATCAAGTCCACCCTAAACTTAGACTAAACTTTGATAAAGGAACATTTCAAATAATTTAGATAAATCTCTTTTAAAAAATAAAGAAAAGAACACTTAAGGTTATTCCATGAACAAACGCAGCAAAGTAAACAGTTATAATAAAACAAATTGTAAATTTCATACACTTGCATCAAATTAGAATGTAATAAATATTACTATATGCACTAAATTATGGCCCTAGCTAATTAAAAATAAAACTTAAAATTATGCATTAACATAAATGTGTGAAAAATAATATCATCAAAATTATTAACCACTTTTACAATATGTTCAATCACATAATGGTTACAAAAACAAATTAGAAATTAAAAAGATAGTGTTCTTACCTTGGGAAAAGAACTTTAATTCAAAATTGTAACTGTCGTTAAAGTAAATTTAAAAGAATGTTGCAAAGATTATTTAACATTCTACTTTATACACTATTTTAAGTTTTTAATTAATATTTGCTAGGAAACGAGTTCTATTCAACCAACATCTGCACTTGGTCTTGTACGAATTCAAAATTGCAATTATGGTTTTATAACACTAACGCACTTTAAGAGTTTCCTTCTGCACTCCTATATACACGAATTAAAAAGCCTAATGTGTGCGCATATTTGAGTCCCTAGATTTACAAATGCTTTCTGTTCATGCAATTAGATGTGCTACACTCAAATGTGCTTAACGCAATAGAGGATGCATCCAGCTTTCTTTGTAATGCAAACAGAACACAACTCAATTCAGTTGTATGCTAGTAAGTTCAAAATTTCAAACTATGTAGTACTGTTAACCGAAAAAGTAGCAATGCTTAAGTAATTATACGTAACAGTCGAAGCTGTTCACTTCTGACTCACTCTAAAATGTTTCCATGCCTCAAGGTCATGCGGTGTCGCCATATGTCGCGTTGTTGTTAAGGCCAACCCTTCTTGATTGGACAATTCAAGGTCATCCCGGGTTGCCATGCGGTGTTGCCAAGTTGCTGGTCATCGTGTTGTGGTAAATTCCTAGATATCTAAAACCAAAGTTCATTGACCTCTTCAAGGTCACCGCCTGGATCATATTACAATTCGTAGAAATATAAAAATCGAACCAGTTTAATTAACTTTGGTCAAAATTCGTTGATCTCCTGAACCCGTATATTGACCGATTTCTGGAATTCTGGAAATAGAACCAATTCTAGGAAAGAGGAGTCCAACGTTCATTGAACTTTTCAAACTTTACTAAAAATAGAGCTAAGTCATTGACTAGGCCAAAGTCCATTTACGTCTTCAAGATTTTTTGTGTGAATACGCAACCAATTTTAAAGCGCGCATGAAAACGGTGGCAAACTTATTGTTATCTTACAATATAATTTAGCGCATTCTAACTATTCTGGAATTTTTCGTCGTGCAGTTTCAAACTACCAGGTACTGGACGCATAGAAGTATGTGTTCCTATGCGTTATATGCACTAATAGAAAGCCAACTTCAACCAATAGAAATACTCGCTAAATCAAAACGTAAGTTGGCTCCGCGGTCTAGCTCAGCAGGGTACATTTCTTACGAACCTTACTGTATATTTAGAGATCTTTTCTTTGTCAGATCGTAAGGGAGGAAGAGATATTTCTAAAGCTATACTCAGTTAAGCATATTGTTAGGTGCCACTCATTTTTATAGGTTAAATAATTAAAATACAACAAAAATTGAGAAAGTTGTACTTTAATACCACTTGTAACCTTAATAAACAATAAAAGAGCTGTATTTCTTTGTATATTTAAAAAACCAAAATAATATCTGCTGATTAATTTCCAGCATAAAAGCAAATAAAACAGTACTTAGCTTTTCGCAAAGCTTCACGATAATAAACTAATTCTTAATGGACACATAAGGTATACCTTACATATAACCTATCTTTACGTAGAATTATTTCAAAATGAAAGTGATTGAAACTGTATAACTTTAATGTAATCACACGGTTTAGTTTGACCTATGTGAACAAATTCTACGGATGTAAGGTTATGCACTCAAATGTTTTATTTCAGAAAAAATTAACCGAAGTCAACTGTTTTCTTTTCATTACGACTGTATTAAGACTTCCGAAACAATATTAGACTAGCCTTACTTTAATGTACGTAAATCAAATCATCTAATTCGTCCACCTAATAAAATGTAATTTGCACTAAAAGGACATGTACTTACTTGTTTTACGTTCAAAATAAAGTTAATACATTATATTGAAATGAATTTCTATCGAGAGCTTCATTTCTTGACGTACGATACCAGGTAAGATAAGCGAATCTCAATAAGGTAAGGTAACGTAATATACGATCGAACCAGGGCAACCAACACAGATGTGGTTACTGAAGCAGGCGGAACTAACAGAATACGTTCTTTTTAAGATAACGATAATTGCAACATCATGCACGCCATTTTCCTCATAGCGTTATTCGACCATGTCTCCCTATGAAATATAATAAATTAATACAAATATAACTAAAAGTACTTGCATACCTTGTGTAGGTAAGAAACTTAAGGTACGACATGCGTTTCAACGCAGAAGAACGGAAATGAACTCAGATTCGCCTTGCGCATAAAACAAAATTGATGTGGCTAGATACCCATTATAGACGATAAAAAACATGTACACGGATATTCGTAATTATATACACTAATGAGAAAATATCGACATATCCACCAAGATGTAATTATTGGAAGAAAACATACCCAAATAATGTAAATATATTTACAATTAATGGCACAAATTCGAAACTTGCATTAAGGTAACGATGTCCAAAAATTGACACGTTACAACACGTTTTAGCAAAAATTAATTCCACATAGGGTTGCTGCCGAAAAAAATATATTTACGTAGCGAAATAATCTTATATTTCTTTGTTAGGAAATATTTAATAATAAGCTTTCATTTCACTTTTGTCACTAAGCGGTAACCTTAAACTTCCACACATACACTTTAAAACTATTTGCAGAAATTTATTTATATTTATTTATCTGTCCAAAGACAGGTTTACTTTTAAATTCGAAAATGTTAATAGATTCACTTCCTTCACAACTAATGATTATTTTTTAAGACGCGTATTCAAAACTTCATTATCTTTCATAGAAAATCTGGTAACTAAGTCTTTACACACGAGGATTTTTTTGTATATTTTACGGAACGTTACTCCGGATACGTCACTGACAATTTTTATTGTGTCATATAATCATTAACGATGCTATTTCAACTGAAAGTGAAAGTACTTGACTGTGTAAAGCATTGTTTTAACTGAAAATTTTGTAAAAGGTAAAAGATAAATAGCTGATACACTTCTGCTTTCGGTTTCGTGAAGTACAAATGTCAATTAGTAGCGGTTGTAATTTAAAAAAATGAATGCGTTCACGTTTGAAGGTAGAGTAATTTATTAAATAAATTTTCGTTCATTAAAATTATATTCGATGCATAATGGAAACTTTTATAGATAATTGAAAGTCCAATAACGATTGGAAATTCAGAATCTTTTGGAAGTATAACTGGCCTAGTCGTAGGAGTGTTAGAGAAGGTTTAGTTACTGTTTCATTATAATGGTTTATTACTACCTGGATTGATGGTTCGGAAATGGTTTTTTTGCCTTCTGTTAACAATATGGAGGCTCTCACACATTTAAAGCATTTAATCTACAATATCAAATTCTATTTCATTACGGAATTATTCTTTGAAGTAAAAATAATTCCATGGAATTTACAGAATTGCGAAATAAGCTTTCTTTCATTACTGAATTAGCTTGTATAATAAAATTGGTAGTTAAAATTTGAAGCTCTTAAAATGATTGATTTTAGCTAACGCTTTGGTCAACGTACGTTTACTTATTTTTACGCAGTTAAATAGCTAAATGAGGCGAGTTTTCTCTTAACGTAAGGTAGGTTGTTTTATTTAATTCAGTACTACCGTAATTCCTACCGTTTGTGTACTATAATTACGTTATGTGAGCACAAACCCAGTTGAAAGTTATCTGTATAAAAAACTCTATTTTATTACGGAATTATTCTTTAAAGTAAAAATAATTCCATGGAATTTACAGAATTGCGAAATAAGCTTTCTTTCATTACGGAATTAGCTTGTATAATAAAATTGGTAGTTAAAATTTGAAGCTCTTAAAATGATTGATTTTAGCTAACGCTTTGGTCAACGTACGTTTACTTATTTTTACGCAGTTAAGTAGCTAAATGAGGCGAGTTTTCTCTTAACGTAAGGTAGGTGGTTTTATTTAATTCAGTACTACCGTAATTCCTACCGTTTGTGTACTATAATTACGTTATGTGAGCACAAACCCAGTTGAAAGTTATCTGTATAAAAAACTTCAAATCAAAAATGATATGTTTCTAAGCATGTTTTAAAATGCACAATACACAAGCTGTGCGCAAATTAAAACTATAATCATTGAATTTGTTTCTAACGACCCAATTTTTGTCAGACAAGTGAAAAAATTAGAGGTGAACATGTTTAGTCAATTCTTGAATACCAAATAATAATTCAAATAAAATCGAAATTGTAGTTCGGTACAATAAAGTCAAGAATGATGTAATTTTATTAAATACATAAATAAAAGGTTTCCCTCGAGTAGGACTTGAACCTACGACCTGTACTTTGCTGGAGTATCTGCACCATCGAAATCCAAGCCCCAATCGCTTCAAAATTTTGTCTTTATGTATGTAAACTGACGTACATGCTAACTATAATGAGAATTATAGATTTTTTGTCCACGTTATACAACTTTTACTTAAAAATTCGAAAATTATTTAAAGCAAAGTATGAATTGAAATAACATTGCACCCTTCATTTAGATACATTAACTTTCAGCTCGATAGAATTGATTTAGTATTTTAAATTTCTGCTTTCAACAAAAGAAATCGCCCTTATTCACATAACAATGTTAATTTCTTAAAACAATGAATACAATTTCTAGTTATGTTGATGTAAGTATATTGCTCCTTTTATATCCAAGTACTACAAATTTCCAAGTCTGAACTATTGCCAAGCATCAGTTTTATAACGCATTTAATCGTAATTATAGCAGTAGCCAATTTTACCAACGTTTCATGTTTTACTAAAGACAATCTCTACTGCTGTTAATAAATGCATACATTTTATAAACGTTTAAATATAATAATGGATTTTAACCTATATGGCTTTTATTGTGAATATAAATATAGTGTTACACGTTATTCACACTAGGCGTCACATAGGATTATTAAAATATTGATTCAAAATTTGCACTTACTCTAAAACAGGATTCAAAGTCTATCATGTGTGTTATAAGGCGCAACAACAATCAAAACGTTTTGGTAAAATATCTTAAAATAGATAATAAAAATCCTGAATGAGAACAAAATACAAGATAATAGCCAACTGGATAAACTACTAACTCAATTTCATATACAATATATATGCGCTTTAAATTTTAAAATGTACATTAAGCCTAAATATATTAGCAACGCTACTTAATAACATTAATAAATAACTTACAAATCTGAACGTTTACTATTACCAAAACGAGTAATAATAAAATATCGCCAAACCAATTTTAAAAGTGCACAAAAGGACATAAGCAAAGATTGACGCTAAAATGTTTGTAAGTGGACGGTAGCATTGACAGATGCAATGAAATCAAATTTAATTACGCTTTAATGCACTTTTTTATAAAATAAGCTTTGTTTTAATTTGCTTGATATATTTTTATCGCAATAATCACCAACATATCGCCTTTTAATAGTTCCAAAAGTGTTAACAAAATAATTTAGCTTTTGTATTTTCCCCAACATTTGATTAATTTAACAATACAAAATGAATTTAACACACAACATGAACTATAAATTTTAAATTTTAACCGTTTAGGGCGCACCGTCAGAAAATAAACTGCATTAGTATACTTACTTCAATAAAGAAAAGAATAGCAATAAATTTTGAAAAACCAAACTTATTATGAGTAAGATTAGTTAGTATTGCTAACATACTAACATATGTGGGGGTTGGAGTTCGACCTTTGAGGGAAGGTGAAGCCGTATTAGAGACTAAACACATAATACTGTGTGGTCGACAAAATGATGCCATTGTAGCAATGTGTTGGCAAACTTCTAAATTACCAGACCATCCTCATAAAATAACATTAAATATAGATGGAGGTAATAAATATGTATAACCTACTCAGTTTGAAAGTTACGTTTTAGAAACCATTCGTGTGGCAGTGTCACTGCACATACAAAGCTATAAGTAGCTATATAAGATAAATTGACATATGAAATAAGCTGGGAATCAGTAACCTCAAAGGTAAAAATCATTGCAGTTTAGAAAGTGAATTGCAAGAAGTTTCATGTGTATAGCTTGAACAAACTTGGGGAGCAACAAAAGCACTCAAACTGTAGATGTTATTCCACTTCCCCAAGCGTATCTGTTTCAGATACAGTTTTAGAAGAATTTCGGATAAATTGCTTGAATGTTATTATTTTGTTATACATTCCACATAATACATTACTTACATAACAAATTTGAATCATACTAACTGAATGTGCCATATACCGTTATTGGTATTTTATATTAGTACTTATGGACAGAACCGTACCGTGATATGATGCAGAGAGGCGACCGCATCAGGCGGCACCATCAAGCGGTGACGTTTCAAGGTTTAAACCGCCCGTTAAAAAATTACTGAATCCGCGTAAGGCACACATTCAAATGCGGAGCTCAACGGGGAGATAAGGGGAATCTGCGAACATGGCGAATCCCTGCGCGGAACTCGTGCGCCGTCGAAGAAATTCCGTCGAGACGGCGTACTACACGTCTAGACTGTGCACGCTCGTTATACGTGTGTGAAGATCACTCAATCTTTTGTTTGCAAGTTTGAAGATAGTTTAAGGTTCTAGTGCTATAGCTTTATTTTTTCACTTCAGAGTTAACATTTGTGCGTTTAATAAAATCAGTGTTCAGGTAAGAGTATTGCAAGTAATTGTTCCGAAGAAAATTCGGCCGCCTCGCGATACTTTAAAATCAGTAGCGAAACTTTGTTAAGTTGGTCAAGATGGCGGTTATATGCTGGCGGATGTCTTCCGCGGAGATTGTTAACAATGTTACTCTCAGTGTACTCGTATTCGTACTTTCGCGCATACGCAATGGGAGTTTTTTTTAAATTTATGAAACACGTTTATCGACAACGAATCAGTTGATTTGTGATTGTGTTATAAATGAATAGTTGTTTCAAATGTTACGGTACCCTTTGTGCTATTGAAATTTTTTGAGGAGGTTGCTACCCCTACCACAGGGGTAGAGCCATATAAATTATATTTTCATAAAAGTTATTCGCCTTTCATTTTAAGAGTTACCTGTTTTTGGATTTCAGTCAAAACTTTTATTTTACTATATTACGAATTTTCGTTGGCACACCTGTAAGCATGAATTTTATTGACGCTTTTTTACATTCAGTTATTAGCGTTATGGATAAGAAAGGGCAAAATTATAAGGAAGTCAGTATAATAAACGGTTAATCAAAGAGGTCGAAGTAAGAAAGTTGAGCTATACTGTGAAGGGATTCTTAACAAAAAATCTAGTGGAAGTGAGCCTCCACTTCCTCGACGAATTTGTCGAATGTGGACTAATTGTCAGTTGAAAATTCAATGGATTGCTTCCACTTACAGAAGAAATTGTTGAAGAAAACAGGGAAACGATCAGATTCATCCCGAACCGGATCCTAAAGAGGGAGGCAGTGGTAATGCTAGGGGTATAGGTACGACTACTAAAGGCAACGTTATAAACGCGCTATTGGACGCTGCTTACATGGCACCTAAGATTAGTCACACACAACGGCGAAGTAGTTGAGAAAAACTGGTTGCTGTACTCTGTAAAAGAATGATTCAGTTTTTTGTTTCTGTTGCATGCTATTCGATAATTCGCGTTCCTCTATAAGTGACTGACCTGAATAAGAATATGCTGCCTGGGGAAATCTTTCAAGAGCCCTGACAATGAATAAAAGGTATGCTAAATACGGAAATGCTTTTAGAACGTGGAAAGAGTTAGACAGATTTAAAGCAGAAAAAAACGTAGACGCAGAATATCAACGAATTTTGGATATGACAATTTAGCACTGGACAGTTCTAAAAAGAATTATATCAATAATTAGACTATTGGCGTCACAATGTTCGACTTTCCGTGGAATAACCGAACATTTGTTTCAGCCAGATAATGGAAATTTCTTAAAATTGGTGGAGCTACTTTCTGAGTTTGATCCCGTTATGGAAGAACACATAAAGATTCAACGCGAATCCGATAAGAGGTCTGTGACTCACCTAAGCAATAATATACAGGATGAGTTGATAAACTTGATGGGAAACAAAACTGTAAAAGAAATTTTGGAAACCGTGAAAACTATTAAATACCTTTCCATAATCGCCGATTGTACCCCAGACATAAGTCTCATTAGCAATAAGAGTAGTTGCTTGTAACAGTTATAAAGTTGAAGAATTTTTTATTGAATTCCTTGAAGCTAGTGATTAAACAGAGGTGGGACTGGCACAACTCATTCTGACACATTTGGAAAGGTTGGGTTTTGAGTTGAAGTGGCTTAGAGGACAAGGATATGATAACGGTGCCAATATAAAGGGAGTAAGGAAGGGCACAGAACAGAACACTTGAAAAATATTCAAGGGCGTTTTATGTGTTCTGTGCCTGTCATTTTTTGAACCTTGTGAATGACGCAGCATCTTCTTCCATAGAAAAAGTTATTTTTTTAGAACTGTTAATTTATTGTAGAGAGTAGTTGGATTGAAGTAATAAAAAAACAAGAAACACTAACTTATGTTGAAATAGCTTCATAGTAATTATTGCACATCTTACTTTTAAAAATATGCATTCGTCTGTAACAATCTTATATTTACGAGTCTCGAGTTTCCCAGTAACAAAGATATCTTTTCATCGTGGCCTGTCTCGCCACAATTAATCATTAGACCAATCACATTTTTACATCAAGAGCGCGCATAAGAAAAATTCCAATTATTTGTTACGCCCCTTCAGTAAAGCGGTTAAGCGTGCACCTGCCACTCACCCCCTAAAATGTGTTAGATACATATTAGTTACAAACAATCCTACATTCCTTAGATAAAAATATATAAATAAAAATATTTTGAAAACATTAGTAAATTACGACGTATTATTAAGATATAAAAAAATCCTCTAATTATCTTTTCTATCGTGTGGTAACAATGGCGATCTGACAAACGTTTATTACAATAATAAAATTTTCTCGGTCCGCTACCTACAATATATATATATATATATATATATATATATATATATATATATATATACATATACATATACATATACATATACATATACATATACATATACATATACATATATCATATGCATATACATATACATATACATATACATATGTGTGTGTGTGTCTGTGTGTGTGTGCGTGTGCGTGTGCGTGTGCGTGTGCGTGTTTAAGTTGTTCATAATGTTAGATTTTTTAAATTATTATTTACAAAACAGTGGTAATTTATCATTTTGTAATGTGTTTTTGTAATTTACTCCCGTTTTGATTCTTTAATAGACGTATTAAGAAACGCGATGTCACCTTATCCGATGTCATTATAGCTGTTAATTCAGGAACCTTTTACGAAACTTTTTAGGTTGGCAAAGCTTGATCCGGAGTTATGTCATGCATATAACTCTTACAAAATGCGTCGAAAATAGGATGCGCCCTGTAGAAAAAAAAGGGCAAATTGCCAAAAATAGCATGAAAACCATGTTTCATAAGGCCTTGATGCACTCATTTTTTAAAAAACCCGTCGGCCAGTCGTTTTTTTAAACTTCAGTTTGTGCTTCAAGACTGGTCTTATGAAACTTGTTTTTTAATATACTATTTTAATACAAATCCTTTAAGGTTACTTATTTTATTATTACAAGAGGCGACATTTTGAAAACTTGCATCATACTAAAAAAATGCACCGCACGGCCCTGCTTATAGAATAATTGTTCTAGCAGCAGTGTAAGTACATACTAATTAGTAAATCACTGTCAGCTATTATTAAAATAAAAACGTTCATTTTACTGCATTTATTTTTGGGAATTGTTCTATAATTTGGTGTGTATGCCTATATAATACGATTAATTCATGACAATCACGTAAACAGTATGTCATATTTCTCTCAAAATGTTACATGGGTTACACCCCGGTTCAGCGGTTACCGATTCAGCGGTCCCCGTTTTAGCGGTCCCGTTTCAGCAGACCCTGTTTCAGCGGAGACCCGTTACAGCGGTTCCCATTTTAGTGGTGGCCCGCGTTTCGGCGGTATACGTTTTCCGCAGCCCCTTGGCACTATTTGGTGGTGTAAGGATAGGGAGCTCACCGTTCCAAATTATTTTTTCCAAAATTATGTTTTTCTCGTTTTCCATAGTTTACTTTAAGGTAGTGAAATAGATACATAGCACGTGGAATTGTTGATTTTTTAAGGACGCGGCTGATCCCATCAAAAAGTTGATTTCAATCAATTCATTATTATCATTTTGAAAATATTAAAATGTGAACTATTAATTAAAATGAATTTATTCATATCGAATATAACAATGTGACAACAGTATTTTATATTCTTTTTTTCTGAAAAACCAAAGTACTTAATAAGTTAATTCATTTTTTGGTCGACGTTATGCTAACGCAACTAGGTCCATTTTTCTACTAAAACGGGGTCCGCTAGAACAGGGACCGCTGAAACGGGGCACCGCCGAAACGGGAACCGCTGAAACGGTACAGCTGAAACGGGTGCCGCTGAATAGGGGGCAGCTGAAGAGGGGTTATGCCGTTATATCTGTTACAAGCTCTGAATCGTGTATACATCATTTTGGAATACGCCACTCAACATGTATCACCATCGGAAAACGCTGAGACTGTCGCTTGCATACATGAGTCATTTGACAAAAACTGTACGCCTTCAAATGACATTTTTGATATACACCATCCATTTCATGAAAACCTTGCACCTTTAGGAGACAACAATACTCTTCGTACGGTAGTCTGGAGACTGTATTAAAATTACCCTTTCAATACAATCTTCCAATTTATTGTTCAAGTAGGGCAGAGGCAAGAGTATATAGGAATGTTCGTCTAACAATGGAGGAATGTGTACATCTAATTATTATAACAGCATCGCAATAAGAATGTCAACTATGGCAAGAAGAGCGTAAGAAAAGGATAACTGCCAGTAGAGCATATGAATTATATACATATAGTAAAAAGGAAGGACCGAATTGGAAACGTAAAATGGAACAGTTTAGGACTTCAGATTTTAAAGGAAATGCTACAACACGTTATGGTTTAGAACAAGAAAGATGTCCTATCGAAGCATAAAAAACTGCAACAAGCCTAGATGTTTATTTTGTGGATTAATTGTTCATTCCAGCGCACCTTGATTTGGTTGTAGTCCAGATGGACTTATAATTGAGAATGGTAATATTATTAAAATATTAGAAATTAAATGTCCAATTGCAGGTCGTGCGAAACGTGCACGAAATATTTCAGAAAATGGCACATTAAATTATTTAAAAACTAGTCTGGATGATCTGACAGGAAACGAGTTTCTGGAGATTATTTGACAATCTTTTGTCTGTAAACTTTACTGGCTTCCCAATTCGCTCGTTTTTATGTTAGGTAGGTGTGTTAGGAATGGATTAATTAGCCAAACGGGTGTACGCTTCATTGGTTAAAATAGACCAAAACTGGACCGAGCACGCCTACGCCTTCCGATCAAGCAAGGTAAAGCCAAATAACTTTGACAAGCATACGCCTTAGGGATAAGTCCCTTAGGAAATGTGACTACTTCTCAGACATACGCCTAAAAGCAAAGAAGAGGATTTTGTGTAATAGGATTTGTTTACGCAGGGTTACTCTCCACGTAAGTGTCAGTGTACAGAAGGGTGGAGTGAATTTTTTTTTCGAATTTAAAATTCCCTGTATTACCAATCAATGCCTTGGTGGTACATTATAACGTACACAAAATACCATCAAATTCTAACATTATCTTCAGGTGGCGCACTGACCTCAAAGTTTTGCAACAAAGTGATTTTTTTGTCAGATATTGCATGTAGGCAGGCACGGCTGGTTTTCTAGTTTAACATTGAAAACACTTCCCCCCACCCACGCTCCCCTCTGAGACTGTCTTACCTCCACTTCACTGCAGTTAGTCAATTAGTCACATTAGGGCGGGGCGCACGCACATTTGTTAAAATAATCGCGCGAACTTCGTTTTGACCACTCAGCGAAATGCCTAAAACAAGAAAGGATTCGTCGTGTCCGTATTTGGTGACCCTGAAAAGTTTAAAGACAATGTGTTACCTACATATAAAGATGTAATAAAGTGTTATTTGTCGGTGAGAAATGACTTGTTGTGGCTATCTAATGGAAAAGATCCGTCTGTGAAAGAGGTATGTGAAATAATTGCAACCGATTTAATAAAATCGTGGAATAAAGAAAGCCTCTATTCCTATCATATCTCGACAACAAATTTTAAGCAGACATCGGTTACTATCAGAAATACAAAAAAATGAAGAAATGTCGAGTAGCTAAAAATAAAACTGAGTTTTACGAAGATGCAGCAAGAAATCTCTTTGACATTGCTATGTGCAAATGTATTTGTACCGATTTCTGTAAATACTCAATAAAAATATCTAAAAATGAACTAGAATTCTTGCAAGATCAAAGGGGAAGCAGCAAAATGTATATCGGCACTATAGATATAGAAACAACAAAAGTTTTACAGCGCAGACAATTAAGACTGGAAATAAAAATAAATTTCTTCAAAAGCAATCTGTTGAGCAAACGTTTAGCCCCTCACCACATACTATATTAACTGCAGCAGGTGCAGAGGCCTCGGATGATAGCGATAGTTTGTCGGGCAGCATACAAGATCCAGGACTGGTGTCTCCGACAGATCAGCATCAATCATTGCCAGTGCAGCTCTTCAAGACGTTGGCTTGATTTCTAAGCGAGATTCTTCAAAAGTAATTGATAGAAGTAAATTACGACGAGAGCGCCAGAAAATCCGAAAAGATTTGCAGAGTTCGTGGTTGATGAGTCCTGAAAATAAAATTACTGGCTTATATTTTGACGGTCTGAAAGACAGGACCATCGTTCAAGAAAATCGTGGCGTTAAGTATCACAGAAAAACAATTACAGAAGAACATATTGTTTTTGTCTCCGAGCCAGATTCTCAGTGCATTACCCACGCCACGCCTCCTTCTGGAACCGCTAGTTCTATAAAAAATAGCGTAATGCAGTTTCTAAATTTGAACTTCGAGGATATATCGACCATTGTTGCTATTGGATGCGACGGAACTGCAGTTAACAAGGGCTCCAAGAATGGAGTAATTGCATTAATAGAAAGGCAGTTAAATCGACCCTTACATTGGTTCATATGCTTGTTGCATGGCAACGAATTACCACTGCGTCATCTCTTCAACACTTTGGACGGCTGTACGTCAGGGCCCAATACGTTCGCAGGAGTCATAGGTAAGATGTTACAGCACTGTGAAGACTTACCTGTGGTGGAATTAGAGAAGATTGAGACAGTGTTGCCTGAGATTGATGCGACCATTTTAAGCGCTGATCAAAAATATCTCCTTCAAATTTGTCTAGCTGTTACAAAAGGTAGCGTGTCAACTGACTTGGCTAACAGGCAACCAGGAAAGCTGGCACACTCTCGCTGGTTAACCTGCGCAAACAGAATATTGAGACTATATGTGGCCACAAAATCCCCATCGGAAAGTCTGGCAGAGCTTGCTACGTTCGTGATAAAAGTGTACGCGCCAAGATGGTTCAGCATAAAAACGAAACTCTCATGCAAATTCGGTCCAGATCATATCCTGACCATGACAAAAAGATGCTCTTATTTGAGGGATGACCTGAAAACAATTGCGTTTGGAATAATACAGAGGAACTCTTTCTTCGCGCATTCTAAGAATATTTTATTGGCTGTGCTGTAAGACGAAAGGCAACATATTAAAGAATTAGCACTTAGACGAATACTTAAAGCGCGTAAAACTACTAAGGCAAAGAAAATAAGAGAGTTTTTGGTTCCGAAATTGAACTTTGAACCAACTACTATTATGACTTGATAGACTGAACATCAGAAAAAATATTCGAGCCGCCATTCACTTCGAAATATAGTGACAGTGAAGTATGGGACAAAATTATGAGTAAAAATATAAATATTTGCATTGAAAAGCTTCCTTGTCACACACAGGCTGTAGAGAGAGTCATAAAACTGGTTACTGATGCAAGTTTGGGTGTTTGTGGAACTGCAGCACGTGATGGATAGATCCGAGCAAGAATAAAATCTAGACGAGAAAGGCCAACATTCAACACAAAATCTCAGTTTTTCTCCGAAGTTCAACGAGCTACCACGCATGCAGATGATATGACTGAAGGCTGAAATGATGAAAACGTGTTTTAATCTTGTAATCCTTTGTAGTTTTAATTCAAATAATAAAGGTAAAGCGGATAAACATATTACTTTTATTTATTTAAATATTTCGAAAATGTCAGTTTTTTTCCATATTTCAAGTCTTCTACGCCACCCGAAGATGACAAGTAAAAAAATAAAATTTTATATATTTCAGCAGGTATTTCATAGCAGCGTTTAGTAATACAGGGTTAATGATATTCGAAAAAAAATTTTGTTTGCCCTATTTCACTCCACCCTAGTGTACAGGTATTGCGATGTTTTACACACAAGATCGATTTATAATCTACGAAAGGTAGGAAAGAAATCTTTGTAATGGGAAACTGGTCCAAAAAATATGATAGAACATTTATACCTTACCACGGCAGGTAGAAGTAAAATAAATTCGGCGGCTAAGTAGGTCAATGAAAACCTCAGGACGGAATCAGCAAGATAGGTGAAGAAAGAATTAATATCGCGTAGCAGATCTGCTTATATAGTCCGCGCTTTAACATGATTGGACGAGGGAATGGTGGTGACGCTTTGATGGGGTTCTTGAGTCGAAATCGAAAACGATTTCTGAATTACGGAAGAAGTCGTAAAATTAATTATTAAACTACATCGGAGCATTTTTCTGTGACATAAACGGATAAATTAAAATAATTAATTTGCGGATTTTTGTACAGATTTCTGGATGTTTACAGTTACTTTCATTCATCCTCTATTAAAAAGCCTTTATCTATCTACCATCTGCTCCTGGAATTAGCTTAGTAATTACACGTTCGTTGTTAAAAATACTTTTGTCAGAGGTTCTACCCCCCATATGCTTTACTGAGATATGTAAGCATACCTGATGGAGAAACCCCAATTAATACTTTTACTGTGTGGTCCTTTTTGTAATGAGAGAATGTTCGAATTCTACATTTAAGACATTTACTTTTTGCATAAATATTTCTGTACAATCTAATATTAACCTACATTTTTTATACTTATCAGAACATTTCGGAATATTTTTAAGAATTTCGCCTTTTGAGGGAAATGTAAGAAAAATGTTCATATACAGACATAACTTTGCAATTGTCTTTAAAATACTTCCGAGCCACTGATTCACTAATATTAAATAAAATTGACAGAAAACGAAAACTTAATACTAAATTAATTTTCATTAGTGTTACAGAATCCTTTTGCGTACACAGAAGACATTGTTCCTATTTGTTATTGGAAACTCTTTACTTAATGTCTTTGCTATAACATTGATCAATGTAATATTCGAAATTCCGGAACAAAGTTTAATTCTGTACTCATTGTTTATAATGTCTGCAACACTAAACTCACGCTGATCTAAGTATGTGTTTACTTGAACAAAACAATCCGCATTCACAGAACTAACACATGGCATTTCATTAGTTGGTTCCTCTCCTTTACTTTCTGTATTTACCAACAAAAGAAGAGCTTCGGCAGCCTCCAAATGTACCGGTTTTTCCGTAAGTTGTTGGCGGCGAGGATAACGTTGTGCCCTTTTACATTCGCTTCGTAATTAACTGTAGATTTATGCCGTCTTTGTGAAAAATTCCTACCAGGGTAGGCAGTTTGCTTTAGACTACGTTTATGTGCAGTCTGAAAGTAACATAATTCAGCATTACAACTTATAAAACATCCCTTTTAATGTATTTAAATAATATATTAACTGTCTATGCGGGTTCATTTCAACATGTGGACTACTCAGACTCACCTGGTAAGATATAATCTTCTTTTGTAAAGTGAGCACTGCACACTTTCATATTATCTCTAATAGGTTTTCCTATTGTACGCGAATTTTCCATTCTCTTATTTTATTAATATTTTTGGGGAATCCGTGTATGGACGTGTCACTTGCATAATCATTTTTACACTACGGAACAGAGCAATAATATTACTTTTTGTCAATTTACATTTATTACAAACCTGAATGTCCATATTTATCCTCAAACTGATAGTAATAAAATTAACCACCAGGCAGAGGCACTTAGGTGCGCTTGCGAATACTTTATTTGAGATATCAAAAGTCTTTCACTCGTATAAGTTTTATTTCGCGTAACATTTTCAGTAGAACTTGCTTATTCCAAGTTATCCTACACAGGTAGTCAACGTTACGAGTTAAGGGTTAAAATTTAATTTCCCTTTTTCTTTTAAGAACTTCTGCGAATAATGCACTTAGATTTGTATTATGTTTATAACCCTTATGTTCGACCGCACTGAAACTTGCACAATTGGTTCACGCCATAAAAAAAGGATGATGATTTTTCCCCGACCAATAAAAAAACTTAGAATTCGAACGTCAGATGCAGCAAGTAACGTCACAGCATCCTCACCTATAACGAGGAACAATAGGCTTCTCTGGTTTATATAAAAATTTGACAAACACTACAATTCAGTCACAAGCCAAAGCTTATTTTGTATATGTGTAAAATCTATCTAAGTCGAAAAACACCGATTTCGGGAAAAACATTTTCGTGTATGTCTGTCTGTGTCTTTGTGTAGCTCCGAGACTATTTGATCGATTTTAATGAGATTTGACATGGACCCCTGTATCTAAAAGTTATGTATAAAATTGGATTTTCTTAAAAATCAATTAATGTGGGTGGTTTTTTTTGGGGGTGCATTTCAAAAACTAGAGCCAGAAAAGTTATGAACCCTAAACCCCGATTGAACAATATTCTTTAAAAAAAGTTTAATTCAAAATGGCGGCCAATATGGCGATTGTAGTACATTTAGGCGCTCGCGCTGTCACTTAATTACGGAGTTAAAATTGCTCCTTTTTTTAAATTGATTTTCTCAAAAACGGCGCTGGTATTTTTTTTAAATTCACGTATTTTATAGTCACATATAACGAAAATATGAGCTTATGAGATTTTCAGTGCTTCCGGTTTTGCTGAAAAACAAAAAAAAATATTATTTTAATTTTCTTTAATATTTTATATCAAAGTTTCAAAAACAAAGCTAAGGTGTTTTAAAGTTAATTTCTCATGCTATCCAAATATGTAAAAACATACAGTGATCCACAAAATACAGGTAAGTATATCTTATTATATTGCAAGTTATACGGAATTAGGAATTGCTGCGGGCAACAGTTAAGTTTCCTTATACGAGAAAGTGTTGTGCCGAAGTCCATCGGTCAGATTTATTTCATATATGAAAGGCTTATTACGTTATAACATAAAATTCGATCCTATTGATAAATTCTTTAAATGTATAGAACTTTTGACATTTCCGTTGTAAAACACTAATGACGCCATATTTTCTATTAATAAAAAATTAAGAAATATATTTTATTTAAATCGTCATTTTCATGCAGCGTTTTATTGAAATAATAATTAATCTTGTTATGTTTGAAAGAAAATGAATTAGTCGCTTTAAATTGTAACCGCTAACGCTTCACATTTTAATTTCAAAAATACAGTATCGTGCGTATAATTTATTTTTGCAGTTTTACATTTAAAATAATTTTTTAACTATTAAAACATTTTTGTTCTGGGTTTAAATACCATAGTTGATGATACATAAAAATTGTCAGTGGCGTAACTTGACTTACGTTTCATAAAATACACTTAAACGTTTTTTTCTTGCAGAAATTTTAAAGGCCCATGCAGCATTACCCTATTTCTACCATATTGTTACTGAATGAGCCATAAATCGAAATATTCTGAAACCTTTTATTTATTAATTTATTAATTTCACGTAGGAGTAATTGTATAGGCGGGGTATGCTTTGTGTCAATTCCGTATATTTTAACGACTTTCAAAAACAATCCGAAACGAACAATTCTTAAATGTTACTTATTTTTTTTAATTAATTTCTGTAGATATAACAGTAAGTATAACGTACAAGCTTACTTTGACTTATTGGTACATACATTAGTTTTGTATAGAACCTAATATTAGCTTTTGCTTTCTGATCAATCTTATCATACCTTTTCAATCTTTCTGTTTTTTTGCAGTTCAAAAAATAAAAGCGTATAGAAGACAAAAATTCGTTTCGGAATTGTAGTGCAAGGTCAAATCCTTTCGTTGTGTTTCATAGTATAGTTTTAGTTAATTTGCACACACCTTACGATACTCTAGTTGCTCATACATTTGTATACACTAAATCATCGAAACAACACTCCGTGAAGCTGATATGTTCGTCAGCTCGATTTTGTCATCGATGCTTTGCATATTCGCATCTAATGCAACATTCCTTTTGGTTGGTACGTTCTTCATTTGCAACACTTATTAAGTCTACCTTAAACTAGTGTATAGTACATTTCGAGAGGGTGTGTTCACCATAATAAGAATTTTTCAAAAATACCACCATCTAAATCGCAAACTGGTATAAAGAGAAAATGGAGCTAAAAGAGAAAATTTCTATTAACACGTATACAAAGACGCAGACAAATTAAAAGTAAGAAACCAAGTATCCAGCAATCAAAAGTTCCTTTATTTAATAAACATATAAAAAGAACTAAAACTTTAAGTTACCCAAACTATAGTTTCATGAAATACACAAATTAATGTAAACTGCAGATTTCTACCACGAACATTAATTTAGAAAACCAGACATCAAAAATAGTCAGATTACCGAAATTTTAATTCTGCAGAAAGCAGCAACAGAACAAAGTAATTCGCTGCTTCAAAACGTCGCCGTTTACTAAACGCAACACCTGTAAGTTGAACTAAAAGAAACGTAAACCATTGAGCTTAAGGGTGTAAGCACTAGATCAGCTACAGTTACCGATTTTACCTCAAAACAAACCGATTTTCATGTGAAACTGGAAGTATTTAAAGTTACTAATAAAGAAATATAAATGCTCGTGACAGTCACTATCCTAGATGAAAAAATTAAATAACATAGAATTTACATTAAGGTCCTTTGTGCAAAATTCTAATTGAAGTTGAGACAGCAAAGACAGTTATATATTCAGCGGTACAAGACTCACTAGTATGTTTTGTCAATATAAACTGAATATTAAATCAAATAAGTGGACAATGGTTAACTTTTATTATACAGGGTGTCCGGAAATCCGTTAACCATAAATTCCTTGAGTATAGATAATATGACTTTCATAATGCCATTTTTTGATTTACACCTGCGTAGTCGATATACACGGCGTCAAAATTTCAATTTATTTTTGCTTTTAATAACTCGAGTATTTTACGAAATTCAAATTTCAAATTGGCTGCAGTGTTTCATTTCAATGAGTTACGTCATCTGAAGAAACAAAACAACTTGATGGTCAACTATTCAAAATACAGAGGGTCCTATACACAGTGACAACCTCTCCCTATTTTTTGTTACCTGAGCTAATGATTTCCACTTTTTAAGATAAGCACTCATTTTTGGTTACTTTCGGTCTCTTTTGATAAAATGTTTCGTTTTAGGGAAAAATCGAAAAAATATTCATTTTTGACTGCTGCCTGCGCAGCTTACGACAAAAGAAGGGATGAAAATATAAAAAAAGAGTCTAGCAAAAAATAACTCTTTAAAAATCATTTGCGCACGATAATACGTGACCAAGGCGTTTTATATCTGACCTTTTCTTATCTCAAGTCGTGAATAAGCAATAAAATAAAGTATCATTTTTGAATATTATTAACATTCTACAATTAGTATTTTTTAAAACTATCAGTATCAATCCAATAATATGGTTCTAATGCTTGATTGTAGTATTACAACCAATACGAGCTATTTTATTAAAGAAAATCTTAAAATTTGAGAAATCTTCCAAACATCCCCATACTAAATAATCCAATCTATTAAAGTCTGGGTAACGGGACGATCATGGAACAGGAGTATCAGGACCCCGACCATTCCAGCGATTAGGAAAAATTTCGTGTCAAAAGTTTCTAGCATTTCTAGAGAAATGTGGAGGAGCACCGTCAAGTTGAAACCAAAGCTTCTTTGATGATGTGTCTCTACAATGACGTTTGGATTTTATTTAGCCTATGTGTGCGTTATGAATATTTGTCATACCGTTTCTCGTAAATGTACATTCATCAGTAAACAAAATGTGTGTGACAAAATTTACATCTTGGTTATTCATTTCACATATCCATCTACACAATACAAATCTTGAGGAAAACTGACATGTACTTTTTGTAAATGGAATGGATACAACTGCTGATTCTGTAAAATATTGTGCACTTAATTTTTTTCTGTTTTCAACTTGCGTGGTAATAATATTTGGTGTTTCCACAAGAATTCTTAAAATTTATTCTTCATGTTATCAGGTTGAATAGCACGGGGACGACCGCAGTTAAAACTTCCAGTCTCTCTTAGACGATTAACCAAATTTAAAAATATGTTCTTTTAGGATTAAAACAATTGAAAAATTGTTCGGACGACTAGTGGCTAAACTAGCATTGGTGTCATATTTTCCTAATGGAGTAATTAGAAATAACAACTTTCTGTTTCACGCAATAATATATAAACTTATCCATGATTAAAATCATGTCAGTCATTTCATGAACGTTTAATTTTCGACGATCGATTTAACCTTTTCTACTTTTCAAAAAAAGATAACTACCAAACTTTTAACTTGTAAGAATCTAAAAAACATTTACTTTCACAGTAAATAAATCAATAATTCTATTGTTTCCAAGGTAAAGCCATTTGAGCATTTATCGTAACCGTGCAGGCAGCAGTCAAGAATGAATATTTTCAATTTTTCTCTAAAATGAAGTATTTTATCGCATTTTGATTAGAGACCGAAAATAACCAAAAATGGATCCTTATCTTAAAACAAGTAACTTAGAAATCAGCACATGAGGTGGATTGAATTTTAAATAGTTTATAAACGATTTCTGTTTTTTTTTTCTTCAGAGAACGTAACTCATTGAAATGGAACAGTGTGGCAAATTTGAAACTTTTGTTTCATAAGCTACTCGAGGTATTTAAACAACAAAAAGTAAAATTGAAATTTTGACGCCCTGTTTATCGAACATGGGAGCGTACATCGAAAAATGGCATTATGGAAGTTATATTATTTATGCCCAAGGAATTTATGGTTAACGGATTGGCCTCTTTTTCCAGACACTATGTATACAAGTTACTCACACATATGAGAATATAGAATTGTAATTTTTGGAAGAATTTTTCATTTAATCAAATTTGAATATTTTAGGTAACGTACAACGCACACAAAGAATAAAACAGTTCAGATGAAATCTCTAAATTCAATGTGATGGCTACACGGTTTCCACTTGTAAAAAGAGGTAGTAGACTAATGTTATATACTCAGTATAAATTCATCACATTGACAACCAGTTGAAATGAGTGTAATTGTAGACTAACCTGTTTCGATGTCCTCAAGGAGACAGATGACGGCCGAAGTTATATCGGTAGTGTGTAATTGATGGAATTAACCGATACACTAACAAATCTTTCACCTGCACAGAATTCATCCGGTATAAAACATCGAAACGGTTGTAGCTTAAACATGACATCGTAGTATTGCGTTATTTGAAAATGCCCTGTGCTTTACATTACAAGCCATTTAAGGGTTTAGTTTTTTTTTAGTTAGCGTTTGTGAACTAAACTGAAAAATTCGTGAAATTATTTTTTGTTTAAGTCGGCTTTATGAAAAATCGATTCGGTTTTATAAATAATGCCTACTTTTACAGAAGATTAGGACTTAAAAGATTCTGTCTTGAGTACAGTACCGTATTACTAAATGTATTTATTGGTTTTTGTAATTCAAAGAATATAACCATTATTATAACCAAAAATGAAACTTAAACTGTAGTTTTAATACCATATTTTCATTTTTATATAATATTATATTTATACATTTAATTTCCTACTAAGTGTTATACATTATAGATGCAAAATCATACCTCGCACTTTGGTTTTACAATGCATTCCATTTAAAGAAATAGTAAAGACTATGGAATACGGAAGGTTCAATTTTTGTTTTGATTTTATTAAATACAAGAATTAATTTACGTAAGATATGTAGTATTGGTCTAATCTTGTGATCAAAATTAACACGTATTAGAAAAAATAAAAGATCAAACATTTCTTGATACCATTTTCTTATTTTGTTAACCGCATAAGTAATTGGTAGGTATTAGTAACATTTAAATACATTTTAAATGCAAATTTGTTGGTAAATTGACTTATTGTGCATTTAGTCACAAGTACACTTTGTTTAACGCTTCATGTACCAGGTGGCCAACTAAGAACGGCAGTCGGCCATATCTCAGGAATGGATTATAGCCCAGGTTCGAGAAAAAATTTTTTATAACAAAAGTGGCCTCGAGAAACGCCAGGAAATTATTTTCAGAATTGTAAGTCCACCGCTAGAGGGTGTACTTGACAGTTAAAATTTTAAAACGCAAAATTTTTCAAAATTTACTCAATTAAGGGGCATATTAAATATTATAATCAGATTCCTCGACAAATCCTGCATATTTTTTATTTGACAAGTTTTAGTCTATCGCTTCAAATAAGGGGGGGGAGAGTGGGGACCTTGTTACGAAAACACGCCTTTAATTCAGGTTCTGCTTGACCGATTTTAATAACCTTGATGTCGTTTGAAAGACCTTTGTTAAACAATAGAGAAACTGTAAATTTGAAGCAATCTGATTAATAACATAAATGCTAGAGGGCGCTGTTTAATATTTTTTAATATTGTGTTTTCTCTTTACAATTTTAAATGGAAGCATACAAATTTAAGTAGGTCTTTAAAAAGTAGACTAAATTAGTAATAAAACAGTGAAAACTGCAAGTCGATATCTTTTTCCTATCCTGAAATATCGTAAGAAACAGGTAAATAATTAAATATAGTTAAATAATAAATAATTTACGCTCTCGATATCGTTGATCGTATTAAACGAATACTATGTTATAAATGACCGTCTATTAACTTCTCACATCAGTCCCTTGAGCATTAGAAGGATGGTTTCAGTTCTTTCTTTGTATTATCGTTATTACAACGGCTATTATGTGGTGAATTACATTCTTTGATACCATCTCCGGCTATCTTTGCGAGGAACATGGTTCGCTCAATCACATCATCAGTATGCATACAAATCTCCACTTGTCGTACCAAACGGGCGCAAGCCACATTTTTCACGGCTTCTAAACTCTGGAATGATTCCCTAGTTCTGTTTTCCCTCACTTATGATGTGAGAAAATTTAAGGTAGCTGTTCATAGGCATCTATTGGCAATTCATTATCCTCTATCCATCCCTAAGTGTTCCTGAGTGCTTTAGCACGATAGGCTTATTAGCCTGTTCAGGTCCACAATCATATAAAAAAAAAAAAAATGGCGGGAATTGTTCTTCCAACGTCTAGTAGGCTAGTTCGCGTTAACAGAAATTATTAAATTTAGCCTGGATGAAAAGATCTTACATTGGTCTGCAGTAATTTAAACGATCATACTAATGTTATGGTTGCCGCTAGATTACCTAAATGCAATGCTGTCGCTACTAACAATGAGAACAAATTATAAAATTATAATGTGATAAATCCAACAATTAAAACCTTAAATAGATAACTACGTAATTAGTGTCGTCCTAGATGTTCGAAATGTCGTCCATCATTTTCAATGCATGAAATCAATCGCTGACGGGTGGAGAGAACAGCAGTTTCAATTTCTGCCCTTGAAATACTTCGTATTGTCTGTCGTATTCTTTCAATCATGTCAGCTCTTGTTGTGGGTCTATCGGCATAAACGAGATCTTTTATTCGCTCCCACAAATAAAAATCTAAACCAGTTAGGTTAGGAGACCTTGAGATTCGTTTCAGACCAGTACTGCATATTATGCCGATTTACACTACCATCACTATGAAAAGTAGCCTCATCTGTCCACGTAATTCGTAAAAGTATTTCAGGATCATCGTGTATCATATTTGAGAGCCACCGGTACATGTACATTTTCAATTATGTATTCGTTGAGATATTATTACGGTATAAAACATTACACAAAAGGGACGATAATGTAAATATGATATAGGGTTGGCAACTAAGTACCCACGGATTTTAAATAAGAATGAAAATTCAAACTTTTTGCTTAAAAATATATCTTTATTCAATTAGGTACTGTCCGTTTTTGTCGGCGACCTTTTGCCATTGTTCAGGCAGTGTCATAATTCCACGTTCATCAAATTTTAATCTTTGCTATCAAAAAACTAAATTAAGTGTGATTTGACATCATCAGCGTCATTAAAAATGTTACCATTTAAGGAGTGCTGCATGGAACGAAATAAATGGTAGTCTGAAGGGGCACGGTTAGGGCTATGTGGCGAATGTGACAACACATTGCAACCCATATCCAATAATTTTTGACGAGTGACCAAAGATGTGTGGGGCTTTGCATTATCATGGTGGAGAACAACACCCTTACGATTTGACATTTATTGTCGCATCGCTCAGTTTATCGAATTGTTGAACGTACACCTTTGAGTTGATCTTAAAAGCGCAGAATTTCGTTATAGTCCCACTAGACTGGCAACATAACCTTTTTTTGTTTGGTGAATCTCTGTTTTTGATGTCGTTTGGGCTGGTTCATCTTGCATCACCTACGATCTCTTCCGATTAACGTTTTTATAAACTATCTACTTTTCGTCGCTAATAATTAGTCTTTTCAGAAATGGATCAATTTCGTTGCGTTTCAGATGGGTATCGTAGATGCTAATGCGTGGCGCCAAATGAATTTCCTTAAGCTAGCGAGGGATCCATATATCGGGTTTCTTGACATAGCCAAACTTTTTTTTTTCAATGCATATATGCGATACATAATTTCACGTGTTGCGCTGTGACGATCACAATCGATAATGGCCTTGATATGGATCTCATCGACTTCAACTGGACAGCCCGACCGTTAGCATTTTTCAATGAAAAATCACCAGAACTGGCAAACCAATTTTAATACTGCCTTTATTTCAAGGCTTCATTCCCATATACTGCACTTAACTTCTTGAGTGCTTGCGATGCGTTTTTGCCTTTTCGGAAATAATACAATAAAATAAGCTTTGTTGTTCCATTTTTAAATTGGGATAAAAACTAAATTAAAGAACTAGTCGATATAACTGTTTTACTGAATGAAAGGTAGAAATTCAAACAATAGGAAAAAAAATAGGTTAGGTACTTTGAATACGTTAACGAAACAAAAGAAAGCGTAAAATACACCTGTCGACAAAATCCGCGATCACTTAGTTGCCAACCCTATAGATGCGGCTAGCAGGCATAATGTGGGCATAGGTTATTGCAAAACATTCTCCAACGAGACACGATAGTCCAGTTCAAGTTTAACTTACCAATAATTAAATTACGTTATTTTATGGATTATAGAAAAGCATTAAGTCAAACGCAGGACAATACCGTACCAAATCAACGACGAGTGTCTTGTAATTATTCTTATACTTGTTCTATAAAGAAGAAAATCAGACGTTGCATAATTATAAAAGGAGATTTATTTCGAAAACAAATTTTGAAATATTAACGTTAGTTAAGACTGAAATAAAGAAATCGGTATTACATGCTGATCAAATGAAATTTTAAAAAACTACTCCTTTTAGGGGTAACCTAACGTAATCTTGAAAAAATCAAAATATTGTTTGAAATGCTGCAATATATGGACATAGCGGGTTAATCGTAATTGTTGGAGATCCGGTTTTTGATGTTTAATGAAGCATTAAAACTGATATCAAGACGCGGTATGAATGTGTTCATGAAGTTCTTGTCTATATGGCGTGATTTTATATAACGGAAAGCTTTTTGTCTGTATGTGATGTGATGGAAATATATGTACAGTGAGACTCAATATTGGGTGATTTATGCAGATATGATGCAATGATGTGTCAAGAAAAGTGGGTGATTGTACAAAATAGTGGTCCTGGTGCTGTTGATGTTGATGATGGGAAGGTGGTCCAGGCATAAGGAAATAATAGAATAGGCTTATCAGATGGAGGGGTAACAGGTTCAAACGGCATTAGAACATCGCATGGGCAAATAATTCGTCGTGAGGTCGTGGATTTGATTATAATTTGGTAGTTACTATAAATACGGTCCAATCGGAAAATGTTTTGGATGCCACCCTGTCTTAATCCGGGTAAAATGTATGACTAACTAATTTCGTAGATACGTCTGTAACAAATTCACATGCAAGTTTTATAAATATTATATTCTGGTGCATGATTTATAAAGTAAGCTCAAAAATCTTTTTTAAAACCAAACAACGTTTATATTTATTGTAAACCAAAATAACAGTAAGCCAAAGTAGAAACAGTAAAGTAGTGCTCCAGGTTTTAGATTAGATTTTTCCGGACGGCATGATAGCTGGCCGCTCTCCACTAATTAAATTCCTCACAACACAAAACTCACAAACACAAATTTGACTGCACTAGCTGATGGCTGGATACACTTACCGTCAGCAAGGCTACACGTAATTTCTTGGAGTATTACAGTTACATCCAAAAATGATATCCAACTCGTGTGTTGAGCTGATATTGCTCAACACTCACGTTCGTTAAACCAATCCTGTTAATTACTCAAATCTTTAACAAAGCCGTTTACGATTATTTTCCCTTGGGCGATTCTAGTGCACCGGAAAAAATTACTAAAAAAAGGCAAACTTTTAATCAAAGTACGCTTCGTGAAACGGGATAGTAATCCTTCTAAGCTTCACCGCTGATACACATGGACATAGAGGAGGTGAACTTAATGCCACCGCTCTACCATCGCGTATTAGCTCACTAACGACCTATTAAACTCATCGCTCGTCACTTAATCAATGCTCTTCTGTTATAATTATTCCATGTTATACTCCACGAAGCATAGCCAATCACAAAGCTAAAATTCCTTCAAACCGTACAGGCGGCAAACCCGAACAATGTTCTTAAAAACGATCTGGCACCAACTCGTAATGTTAGGCTGTCACGCAAAAAAATTGTAACCCAACTTCATCTTTATTAATAGGATTTATGAATAATGTGGAAACAAGTAGGAAATAAGTTTTGATAGGAATTATTTTCTAGGACAGCAAAGTTGATTAGAAATAATATATAATATATAACAACCCAATTCCGGTAGTAATGTAATATATATTAGGTGATACATCATGTTCTTTAAGTGAATATAAAATACATAATCTTTCTAGTTTTTGCATTAGTTAAATTATTGAGAAAATCAAATACAAGTTTTAATGAAACGTACATGAAAATGGGGAGACAAGTTGCTCTACTTTAAAACTTTAGTTCTACCGTCGTTACCATTATTTGTTTAACCTTTGATTTACCAATATAAAGTTGCGGATGTATAAATAGCTGGTGAAATTCTACTATATCTCGATATTAGATCTCTGCCCCAAGATCCTTTAAAATATGAAGATAATTACATAATTATTAGTAGGTCTACCAACACATTTGCCGAATTATAAATGGCAATATAATTAATATTAGTTACAGATAAAATATATTGGTATAAACTGTGCTGTGTGTTTTAGTGTTGCACATGTTTCTCTAATTAGGTAATCTCGTTATATTTACTAATTTTAAATCGCGAATAATTGGATTACCACAATGAAGTTAATTCATTTTCCTTTAAAGCTTTGTATATAGAAGTAGAAGCCTCATACATAATTATTAAATATAGCTTATGTACAAATGGTAAATTGAGAATTTGATTATTACCAGTTAGATTAACAATAGAGCGAGGTTAGAATGGAATTGTCAGTAAGCAATAAAGCAACATGTTAACTTCTGTGAACTAAAATACAAGAACCTTCAAGGGCTATCAACGGATAGGGAGACTCAAATATCAACAATTATTTTAATTTCAAACTATTGAGTTAACCTAATGAGCATGTTAGATACTTAAATGTGCAAACCATTTAGTTTTCTCATAATTGGCTAAATCATTTTTGAACTCTTAAGAATTTTCAACACCCTTTGTGTCGATTTAATTGATGACTTAAATTATAAAAGTTAATAAACAAAAATACTGTATATAATGGTTACTTCGCAGTACAAGTAAGATTTAAAACATAACAATACGTTTACTTTAAATTATTTAAAACGTTTGATAGTTGAAATAATCAATATTGACTTCAATTCAAGTTCAAGTGTCACAATACTTGTAATACGTTACTATTATCCAGGAAAATTTACATAAAAATATAACTGCAAATAGATTTTAAAATACAATACGTTATGCGATCTATGTAATGTATAAATCTAAATAAAACATTTGTCAATGAAACAAAACAGTAATTCGTGCTTTAAACTTAAATGTTAAGTACTAACATTATCTATTGTAGATCTTCCTTAATTTAATTGCAATATTGCAGTCCATTATTACTTAGTGTAGATCAACAAAACGTTATTAGGATGAGAATCACACTTCTTCTGAAAATTCATTTCATGCTTGTGTATTAAAGGTGATTGAAGCTCAAAAATCTTAGTTTTGACAGTGAATACGATTCACGTTACTTGGTAGGGGTTTACTTTTAAATCAGTCTGTTTAATTAAGCCATTGTAAAAACTGTCACTCTTACTTAAATTTCATAATCCAATAGGTGTCTTTTATTTCTATAAATTATCTGCATTAAACAATCCAGTTTCAATGCTTTAAAATAATTTAAACCAAATTCCGAGATATTTACGTTTTTATACAATGGTTGTTATACGAGGGATAAGCTGCAATTATTGAGAATTGAAAAATCTAGTTACCCGTGCAAAACAAATTGTTGTTTCTCGGGTTCTCGGACCATCATTGGCTACTGTTCATAGATGATATAAGGAATTTGAACGAGGTTTCAAGTCGGTGGTACAAAGAAAAGGCTGGCCCTCCTTTAACTGCTGTTAACCCGAAAACATTGCTGCGGTGAACATCCTCCTTACTCACCGGATTTGGCGATGTTGACTTCTGCCCATTGGATGTTATCTAGCTCCAATGGATATTGTTATGCCTTTGATACCTACTGTGGTGCTAAGTTGACCAATGGTGTAATAATTAATTAATTAATTAACAAGCTACGATCTGCTATCTAACTTAAAGAAAACTGCACGAGCTACCAGAACTGTGCGAGAGAACCGTAATAAGCTGTCCAATGCTTCCTTTTGGCCAAATGAGAAAACAGTCCGCGGTGATTTTCATCATCGTCACGATAAAGAATCTCTCCTTTTCATGCGATGGTATGGCAGTAATGTACCATTACAACACCATAGTCCAAGTCAAACGATGGTCGTCAAAGAAAAGGAAAGATATCAGTTCCCCAACCATACCTAAATTCGTTCATTGAACGGGTGTTTTTATATCAATCGATCTATTCCAACACTATTCGGTTTTCATAAAATTAATAAATAATTTTTGTTCGCGCTAGCTGAGTCTGGTGTGAATATTTATATACAGTATTACAACGTAATCAAACAAAATAAAATTTATAATACAATTCCAATAAGAATAGAAAATTTGAAACTTAAACTTTACAAACATAAGATTAATTCTAGTTTATCTGGAACCCTTGTGAGGTTATGCAGGTTCCTGATACCGCTACACTTCTTAATTGGTAGGTCTGAAACTAAATTTCAATTAATTATTACATAATACCTCCATCAAAAAAATCTGATCATCTTAGTTAAAAACGATGTATGTCCATATTTAATTATTTAATTTAATTAAAATCAAAGGGTAATGTATGAACGATTTTTATTTCGAATGCCTAGAAGAATCTGTTGAGCATGATACGTGGTCAGTAAACACAACTGCTAGAAACAAAATGGCTATAGCATTTGTTTATGACCGGTATTAACAAAATTGGTGATGAAAAGTTCCAGTAATATTAGTATTTTTTAATGTTATAAATGACATGTGGTGAACTATTAACTATGTGAAGTGAGAAATTAGTATTTGGTAATTTGGAATATATAAAAATTTTATAGAATTCAATTACTGTCATCGTGTTATGTTTGTATGTGTGTGTTGTCGCCAGCGCGCGCGTGCGTGCTTGCGTGCGTGCTTGAGTGCGGGCGTGCGAGGGTGTGCGTGAAATATAAATATTTACTACATATTTACTAATTCATTGAATCAGTGGAATGAACACGTTTTGTTATTATAAACTGGTTGATTAAATGTGTTAAATTTAATTCAATGGTATACGAATTGATGCAAAGTAATATTTGTTATTATCAAGTTTCTTTCAACGAAATTGACGTCGGGGAATTTTATAATCTAAATTTATTCAAAATAATTAAATTTTATGGTTATTTAAAAAGTAAAATTAAAAGATTTTCTTGAGATAACGGGAAACTAAATTTGTTTTTAAGAATAAAGAAAATAAGCAGCAAATAAAATATTATTTAGGTATATACGAGATGAATTTCAGAAATGTTTTGTGGGGTTGTTTGTATAAGCATGTATAGAACGTTTGTGGAATAACTTAGGGATTTCGCCTAAGTTAGCAAGGGTTAGAACTGTGCAGTTTTCAACGAGAGCTTGAAAAGGAAAATGTTTTGAGTTGTGGACGGTTTGACCGATAACGCTTGAAGGACAGCACCTCATACGCTAGTTGACAACGCTTGCCTGCAAGTTCGGATCTAGGTCGGACTTTTGTAAGCGGCGTGTAATTTGTTTGTATTTGTCGCCTGCACGGTTTTGACGCCTGAAGACGGGTAAACGTGTACTGGTAATGTATTTGAATGTTAGATTCGGGTATTCTGGTATGTGAGGTTGGCGGAAAAACGAGGATTAAGCCGGTTTGGTATCTGACGAAAGATATTTCGCAAATTAGATTAATTAGGAGTTGGAAATGGGTGGATTGATGCGCAATTGATGGAATGTAGGCATATATGAATACGATTGCGGGAATGGATAGGAAATAATTAAGGAATGATAATTAGGATTCGTGGGAGAAGGATCTGGATCGTTACGCAATAATTACCGAATTGTGATGCATGGCAAAAAGGTGAGCTAGGTTTTTTCGCTCACACGATAAATTTCACTGTTGTAAACGTATAGAGACCCTATCAAGTCGCTTTCCCATAGGATACTATGGATTTGCTACTATTTCAACGAAATATTACACGCCATTATTTACGGTCATATGATAAAGCCATTCAAAGAAGAGCAACTTCAGCGCGACTATTCGGTTCATTACATCGTTTACTAGACGACCCCATAGGTTGCTTTCCGAAGAAGTTGTGAAATCAGCTGTGATGCAGCGTATGTCACAACAGAATTAGATGGAATTGTGAGAAGTGCAATGTTACTTTGTAATGGAACTGTTTCAATACATTTCACAATCAGAAATAGTAATATCGACTGATTTTATTTAAGTAAATAAAATTTATATGTCCGATGTACTCATTTGAGTAGGCACTTTTTTTCTTAAGTCTAGGCAAAGAAGTTGAAAACTAACCGTAAACGACAAGAATACACCGTAACAAACAAAATACACTTACGTACCACAAAAAGATTAAAAAGAAACCGATCGCGTTTCAATAGCTAAGCTATCATCATCAACGGTCGACCACCGAGTACACTAACAATATTTAATTACCAAGTTGTGATAGCGAATTTGCTGTATAGTGACCTAAATTATTGTGTCGACTAGCTACAAGGACAGGGCATTGGACGGGCGGGCTCAATAAGAAAATGAAAAATTATGTTGAGCGCCACAAACTGATTTAGCCCCCTAAGCTTGAAATGACGAACAAAAAAAAATTATGTTTAGAATCATTGTATAATGTAAACAAAACATTAATAAGTACAATAAATTACATCCAATAAAAGCTGCAAACAGCAACAATCTTATAAAAAATTATAAAATAAAGAAAATTGATTAAACTAGTAGTTTTCATACAGAAAAAATAAAATGAAATGTCTGGTTATGACGGAAAATAGGGTTAGAGCTATAGAGTCAACACAGTAGCCCTTACGCCCCTATCCCAAACCTAAACAAACAAAATCTTTAAAAATGATTAATTTAGAAAGTCCTCCGGTTTGACTTACCGAAATACAAGAAAAGACATTATTTTAAAAAATTCCAACTTGACTAAACAAATAATTGAATCTCCCACGTATAAGAAGAAATAGTTCAGAAGATCCCGCTGAAATATGGTGCAAAAGTGTAGTTAATCAATTAACATACTTCAAGTGCTTCGATATTTAGTTTTAGTTTAAGTTTTAGATAATAATTTTCATAATAAAGAACTTTCAGAAGAGATGGCAGCCGATTGGTCGCACCTTTTATTACATGTACCGTTTAACTCAAAATAAATACTTTTTACCACAAATGAACACCTATATGTGAAACAGGTACTCCCATTCGGTCAGCACCAGAATTTTCTAGCATTGTGGCTGCAGAGCGGCGAAAACAATGGCCAGTTAGCATTTTGAATCAATTAACTCGAGACGATTATGACAGGAATATTATACGATCATCAACAGGTTAGAACTTACTAGCTTGTACAATTGAACCGACACGCTCCATGACAGAACTGTGAGGCACGTTTAGGACGTAAACCTGTATTCTACAATATTCCAAACTTGACAGTCATTCCTTATCAGTTGCTAAACGATTTGCTTAGCCTGTCACATAACTGAGACGATTAGACAGATTTTCGATCATCAACATTAGAAGCTTTCTATACAATTAATTGGACCGACATCTCATAACAGTACCGCAACCTGTAATTTCAAAGCCAAACTTGAAGTCACCATTTCTAAACGTTATAACCATTCACATCAGCTCATTCAGCTTCTAAATCATAACATCATCCGATTCAAAGACTTTGACTTTTGTATAACACTGTTCATCAACAATCAGTTTACTGTATCTGTAAACATTATGTGTAATTATTTGGCAGAGCACAGACACTTGACGTATTATTTACTTTGAAATGTCACAATTTTGATTCACTAGCAGCGTAGACTTTATCATCGAGTAATACAACCACAATGTTAATGGCTTCACTTTCATTGACTTTTCTGAAAATTATGCCAGAAGTACCTTATTCACTCACATGGAATATATTATTTACGCTTTTCCACCTTTGAACGCACGTATATTCTTTTTGGTATATCAACCTCGATTTTTTGGGCCATAGTTTGCCCACCGCCTCCATCATCTGCTCTTCCCCATCTGTGGGAAGTTTTCCTTGTTCGCAATCGGTTTCCCAATTATTTTCACACATTTCTACTTGCACTGTATTCAGAAAAGCATACAAAAGCACATAGAATAAACCACAAATTCTGATAAACAAAATTTTGTTTTATTCAGTGTCACTAGCTTATCATACTGAGATTTTAAAACGTGACAACTCAATTAATGTTTCTTTAATTTTTCGTTAAAAATTTGCTATAGAAAAATATAGAATGTTATACACAACGATAATATACAACTATAGACTCGTAAAAATTAACATTTTTCACTCATCGATAAAATTGTATTTTATCGTCTTCTATAACAAATAACTATTATCTATTGAAAAACGACCCCAATGTTTAAACTATATTAATTGAGTAACTACAGTATTTCACCATTTTCTTTTATGGTTCACACTTTCAAAATAACCTGATATACACTATTTTCTATATTTAGATTCCTATGTTTTTCTTTTAGCAGCTCTTCTCTAACCACCTATAGGGAAAGTTAATGTAATCGGTTAGAAAATTCGTAATTGAACAGAGACCGAAGATATCCACTTTTAGGTCCCTGTGCCCTAAAAAGTGATTTTCGATAAGTGTATGTGTGTGTGTGTGTGTGTGTTTTTGGATGCGTGCGTGAGTGCACGCGCACGCGTGTACGTATGTCTGCAATGAACATTTCAGATGCAATATCTCAATAATCTTGAAAAGAAATGGTATTCAAATTTGGCACAAATGTTTAAGGTCTAAATGTTTAGACCCCATCTATTTTTTGCAGTAGTGAACCTACGAATGCCACACGATCAAACCGCACTAAACGCCATGCATGCCTACTGAGGTAAGCTGGTTGCCAATCCAACCGTAGTAGAAATGGACGGGTTCGATATAAGACGTAAATTATTGAAATTTAGTTTCCGACACGTTACACTTACCATAAATCAACAAATACCAACATCCAATCCGGGAAAAACTATCTCTATATCTAATCCGAATCCTACCTGACTGTGGAACATAAAATGGAAAAAAAAAATTTGTAATGTTCAAAACAAACCGTAAAGTAATCGTTGGTAGTGCCTGGCTACTAAGTTTACCTACACCTTAATTAAACTTAGTAACAAGTATGTTTATAGCAGATGAAGTAAAAATGAAATGTCTGGTTATGTGGGAAATAGAACAACTGGTAAACCCTAATTTCTTATATTTTCTGTCATATGAGATTAACTGGTAGTGCCCAGAATGTAAGATGCTTTGTTCACTGCACTGGTACTACTTATCCTTACAGCAGAGAATATATGCAGCAATTTATAGTTTATAGTAGATGGAAGTTAAACATGAGTATGGAGTATAAACTTAGCAACAAGAGAGACAAACCTTATATAATTCGCATAATGTAACAGTACCCGAGCTTGTAACCGGTTTAATAAATGTTGCATGTGTTAATCCGGAATCTGTCCGGTTTACAATTTAAGTATCAGGTTGTAGTTTGAACAGTAACTCATTGCATTGTTTAATTGTAGATAAATCAGAAACTTGGTTAAAAACTCGAAAAATGTGCCTTTACCCTTCACATATGTAGCTTGTTAAACTAACAGGAAATGTCAAAAAAAATTTTTAATAGCTGGTGCCTACTTTCTAGTTACATAAGTGTGCAACGATTTTAAAATTAGATAATTTTACTACATTGAGGTTATTTAATATTTTAAGTAGAAGTATTAAATTAAAATCGTCATGTGTCAAAGTGTTGGGCACTTTAATAAGTTTGAATTTTATTCTACCATAGTATTTAATATTTTAATGCCCAATTTTAAACGTTACAAATTATTTACCAAATTTTTGGGCAACGTTTTACCAAAGGATTATTTATAGTACACCGGAATTATTATAATATTTCATTTATTTTCCAATATAATAATTTGAAATATGATATCATTATATAACCGGAATTGATATATATATATATGTATATATATATATATTTTCTATTCATGAAGTTAATGTGTGTTTATGCTATTTACATTTGTTTATCTACAGTTTCTCCTTTCTTTATATACCCTACACTGTCTTCTTCCCTCTTGTCTCCTCTCCCGTTAACTGCCTTCTTCATTTCTATATTTCTTCCATCCAATCCGCTCCCCTTCCTTTTTCCTCTAGTACCTCTTGTACCGTCCTCTCCTCTTCCATTAACCCCCTGCATTCTTTCAACATATGATTAATCGTCTTGATCCCTTCCCCGCACAATCTGCATTTTCTATCTTCGTCCCTTCTCCAATATTTATTTCCCCTTTCTTCGTTTCCACATCTAAATCTCGCTATCATTTGCTTTCTTCCCTTCCCCCCTTCCCCATTCAAATATTCCGGTATCTCTTCTCCCTGGATGTTCCTATAGTTTACATTATATCTTCCTTCTTTCACCTTCGTCCATTTTTCCCGCTTTTGCATACCCCTACCCCTTCTAATTATGTCCTCTCTTACGCTCACTCCTTCCCTTCCTAGTCTCTCAACTTCTTCTTTTGCATACCCGTTTCTTTCATATTATTATTACTTCGCATCCAATTTTATTCTTCCTTCTTCTTTTATTTCTTTCCAGCATTCTTGAAGAATTTTGCACTCCGATCTTCTACTCATTTCTTCCTCGTACTTTATCGCCCTTTTTCCCGCTTCCACCCTTGTTTTTTTCTTTTGGCATCTCCTCTCTGATAATATATCCCGATGGTTCTCTATCCACTCCCAGTATCCACTTTTTATTTTTCTTGAGTCCCTCTACCTCTTTATGCTCTTTCCACCCCTACACTTCCTCCTCGTACAACACCACACTTTTAATTAGTTTCTCAAATAAAAGTTTCCTTCTCCTTAAGTCCATTCCGAACAGTATTTCCTCATCACTTCTTTCAAATTCCTAATTAGTTTATTTCCTTCACCTGTTCCCATTTCTTCGTTATTTCTTCCATCCTTTCTATTAGCCCTTCGCTATCGTTTTTCCTCAGAGGTAATTCCTTTACCCATTTTTTGCCTGTTCACCCTATCAAATTCCGCTACCATTTCCCCTTTCTTTTTCAGTTCCTTGCTAGCCATATGTTTCAGTATGTATACATTAGTCTGACTTATTCTTCCTTTCCTGAATCTTCCTGTCCATCTGATCAGTTTCTTCCTTTCTACTTTCTTCTTTAGCTTTCTTCCAGGTACCGGTCGCGTATATTTTATAGGCCGTGTCTTAGCTAATGTGATTCCTTTAAAATTTGTTACTTGTTTTGTCTCCTTTCTGTGCACCTGGTTCCATATGTCTCTTTTCTTTCCACCTTCTCTGAGAATCCTTCGCGTATCTTTTTTTCCTCAAGTATTCCCACAGTTTTTGCCTATTCACCCTATCAAATTCGGCTACCATGTTCCCCCTTCTCTTTTCGAGTTCCTTGCTAGCCATATGTTTCAGTATGTATACATTGTCTATACTTATTCTTCCTTTCCTGAATCCTTCCTGTCCATCTGGTATCAGTTTCTTCCTTTCTACTTTCTTCTTTAGCGTTTCTTTCAGTACGGTCGCGTATATTTTATAAGCCGTGTTTAGTAATGTGATTCCTTTATAATTTGTTACTTGTTTTTTGTCTCCTTTTTTGTGCACTGGGTATTATGTCCTTCTTTCCACCTCTCTGAGAATCCTTCCCCTCTCCATATTTTGTTTATTATTTCTGTCATCCTTTTCGCTACCTTTTCTCCTACATATATCCACTCCTCACCTTGTATCCCGTCTTCTCCTGCAGCTTTACCTTTTCCACCTTCTGCATTGCCACTATTACTTCCTCTTCATTTATTCTTTCGCCTTCTTCCTATCTTTACTATATTTTCTTACTTTGTCTTCCTTTTACTTTCTGTATCGGCTCCCTCTCCAGTACGTTGCTGAAGTTTCTCTCCCAATTCGTTGATTTGTGTTCCCGTTTATGTCCGTCTTTTCCTCTTATCCTTCTTTAAAGTTCCTATAAACAATTGAGTTTTTTTTTATAAGATACGACATTAATGTAAGTTTTGAATTCAAATTTGGAATATTTGAAAGTTAAATACACAAAGTTCACTTAAAAGTTTGATAAAACCTTTATAAGATGGAAGTTAAATTGTTCTTAAAAATACCCCGTTATAAGTGTTCATTTATTGAAAACCGCTGGTTTTGAATTCAAAAATTAAGTACCTACTTTAATTGTTGTTATTGACTTATTAATTAATTATTGGTTACTAATTCGTTTGAAATGGTGAATCACGGTAATGAAGAACACGTAGATATGATAGCGGACACCTACCGTGAAAGTAATACTACTACAAAATTAATTTATCAGAGTGTATGAGAAGTGCTTGTATTTCTATGTAAACTTGATTTATAAAAAGTCACTCAATACGTGGGCTTTAACTTATAAGAACTTTAAACCGTTGCAACTTTCTTATTATTAACATTTGATCTAAAAAATTAAAAAAAAAACAACTTTATTTTGATCCCCTCTACCTGCCCTTCCAGTTTCCTCCGTAGGTTAGAAATGACCCTGTATATCGTGTTTTTTTGTTATCAGATGATTTTCTAACATAATGTTTCGCCTTTACACCTGTAACTTCGAATATAACTTTATATTCAAAGCCTGTGGCAGAATTAGTCGTAAAAGAACATATTAGACACTAATTATTGTTTAGAACAGACCTCAGTAGAAAAAGATATATTATTACAGACATAAGGTCGATAGTACTCTGGCCTAAATTCATTTAGAAAGATTAACAAGGGTTAAATTTTACAATTAAGAGTCTTCACAAGCAGATAATCAGTAAAGGTGCAGCTATTTTGAGGTGGGTCTCAACCAAGTGTAATAAATGCAAAATACTTCATGGGTAGCAAGATAATACGAATTTCAAATAAGAGTAAAGTAACAAAACCTTGTGGAATGAATAATAAGACAGAATGAAAGGACAAACCTGGTAAAACGAAGATGTTAACGCAATAAAAGGGAAAGAAAATTTATTACTTACTATTCAACATTTCATCTTTACTAAAGGAGTATATATGTAAATTTGAACCATTTAAACATGATAATATAATTACCTACAAAATTAGAAAGAACTGCGTGATGAATATGAATGTGATTTTATCGAACATTGATATGAAAGTGTGATTAAACAGTGTTAAACTTCATTTTTGATTGTGGGGTTTTCATGATGCTCTAATAAATTAAAAACTTTAAGAATATCTATTAAATATCTAATTATTACGGAATACATAAATCAGTTACTGTTAAAGGCTCATAAAGATGTGTTATCTCAAGCGTTCAAACTATATTAAGAAAAGTGGAAGTTAGATTTATACCATTACGCACACTAATTGTAAATAAATACAAATACGAACCGGAACAGTATGTTAATATTAAAACATTTAAATCTTATATATGTGTTAGTTAAGCTATACCTTTTTACACTAGTGTGTCTAGTAATGTAATAATAAAAACCATATAAGCTTTGGATTACATAACAAACATAATAGACAAGTGTTAATGTTTTTGCAAGCGGTTGGTTGAACAGCCTGCATGTTTTACTGTGACAGTTTTTTGGGGATAATGTTGTACCTTGTAATAAAAAATAATAATAATTGGGCGTAGCAGCTGTTGTTAATAATTCCATCCTTAATATTACTTATACTTTTAGTAATAAATAGAAGATTTTATGCCTTCAGCTTAGTCGACGATTAAACGGGCCATGTTCTTAAAATTTGATATGCTTTAATTAGAAAATGTGTGTGGCTAGATATGTTCGCTTTACAAAAAAAAAAGGTGTAAGTTAAACCTGTAAATAGATGTTAAAATACCTCGGACGCCAACTTATTTTATGGAAAACAAGTAAACCGTAAATGCAATAAATGTAAAATTGAAAACAATAACAAAGTTTATTATAAAAATATTTAACTCACGTTATAAAGTAACAAATCTAAATACTAATGTTAGTAAATCTGAATTAACTTAAAAATACCTTATAAACTAATGATTATAAATGAAATACCTGTAGTACTTTTAAATTTTGATTGTCACTGGTATACTGTTACTGGTAAAATGGTGACGAGTTCACGCTTTCCAATTTGATTGTGCTATTAATCTTGAAATGGAAATATAACAGGGTTTTGATTTTCGTTGATCCCAAATAAGTAAATTCCTTTACAAAACAGCCAACCTTGGTTGATTTAAACGGGTTAACGTACTATTTATTTATAATTCTGTATAGCAACAAACTTCTACTGCGTCATCCTCGTTAAATTTAAACGTAATAGTACACTGAAATTACTTAAAAGGAAAATTTAACGTTATAAAAAAGGCAAATAAAAGTGCCCGAAAAGGATAAATATATCAACAGTGAAAAGTAGGTTTAATTAGCTTTTACCGTAAAATATACGACACTTTTGATAAAAATATGGACGCTTTTTGCTTTCATTATCGTAACAACAACGATCTGCCAAACGGTGTCTGCGCACGAACTCAATGTGCAAAAGAAATGCCGTGCAAGCTTCACATTAAAATATCTAAACGCATACTTTTTAGCCAATAAGGTATGCTATTCACATGACACAAATATGGACGAAGTTGCCTAAATTTTTTGCAAATTGTAACACAACTTAAAAGGTTTGTTACAACCTTTTTGATAGTGCTGATGTAGGTGTGATAGATGCCCATTGTAAATGTGAAAGAAAGAGAAACTAGTATTAGTTAAGGGTAACAGATGTACACTGCCGCGATTAAGTAACCTAGTTATTTATTGTTTAGTTGAATTATTAAAGCGTGAAACTGTGTACGAAGGACTTAAACAGAGTAAATAAAAGTAGTTACCTTGCAAGTCTACATCCTTATCCGAGGTAAGAAAAGATTTCCTGGCACTATGTGAGGAGGGTAACGGGATCAGTTACTAATCAAACCAAGATTACCCATTTAGGATTGAATAACAGTGAGATACAAAGATAGTGTTCATATTACTCGTTACATCTCGGTTTTTTGGGTTAAAATCGCGTGGGGTTTAGAGCTTAGTGGGGTTCAGTGACATCAGATGACCCAAGGTTGTGTCGAAGGTCGTGAACTTTCTTGCTTTTTATTCAAAGATGTAAAATTATATTTGTACAGGAAGAAAGAGTACAGAATATCGCGCTGAAATATGGTGCAAAAACTTAGTTAATCAATTAATATACCTCAAGTGCTTTGATACACAAAATTAACCTTTAGATAATAATTTTCATAATAAGCAACTTTCATAAAGGATGGTAGCCGTTTGGTCGCACCCTTTATTACAGCAGGTACCGTTTACCTCAAAACTTTTACCACAAACGGACACCTGCATTTACGTTATTGTAAAAGTTATCGAGACCGGAAATACCCAATTTGAGATTCCTACGCCCTAAAAAGTGGTTTTCGAAAAATTTAAGTGTGTGTTTGGGTGCGTTCGTGCGTGCACGCGCACGCGTGTATATGTGTGTATCTGCGATGAACCTTTCAGACGCGATATCTCAAAAATCTTGGAAAGAGGTTGTATTCAAATTTGGCACAAATGATTAAGGTCTAGATGTTTAGCCCCCTTTGATTTTTTGTAGTAGTGAACCTACGAATGTTACACGATCAAACCGCACTAGGCGTCATGCAGGTCTACCGAGATAAGCGGGTTACCAAGACAACTGCAGTGGAAATGGACGGGTTCGAGATAAGACGTAAATGATTGAAATTTATTTTCAAACACCTTACACTTACCATAAATCAACAAATAACATTCAATCCCGGAAAAATTTTTTCTAGACGCCACCACAATCTTAATTTGTTCTAAAATAAAGTAGTACGACATCCTTTTAGTTTAAAACAGTACGTTAAACTTCGTCTTAGTAATCTTAATACACAGTGCAGTTAGCCTTAAAAATATATTTATCCAAAGTTTTGAAGCATACGAGTCGTCGTAAACTTATTCATCGCATCCTGTATATTCATAAAATCACAGTAACAAGCCGTTATGTGGATACTTTCTAGTTTATCCTCGTATACACATAGATTAACTGTCATAAAACTGTCATAAAAATTCTGAAATAAATATCACTCAATTGTGAAAAATAATTCTTCGGTCTATTAATTTTTAACCATAAAAACATTAATTCTTATCTTAAAAATTTAAAAACGTATCGATCAGTGCGACGTTCATGAATCATATTTTCTATCAAATACTATTTGAATACTTTCTCTTTAAAATGTAATTAAACATTCACAATCATGAATGAACCGTAATTCAAATCTGAAATTTCTGTTTTAATAATATATTGTTGAGTATTGTGTATTTAAAGATTATTAAAGAATACCAAGTAATTAAATTTCGTAATCGATCTGACTCAAAATAAACGATTTTCAGATAAATTATTTAGCTAAATTATCAAAAGATAAATTACGTTCAACGATATAATCCTTAAGTAATTTCACACAAAGAAACAATTAACTCTTGTTATATTGGTTCTCTTTTAAATCTTTAGACTATAAGGAATCACAATTTAAACAAATAAAAAAAATGGGTTAATTAGTGGAACTGTATTCACCAATTTTTCAAAAATATGTATATGTATTGCCTCGGAGAAGCGCCACTTACAGGAAAAAAAATTATTCTTATAAATTAAAGTCCCTGAAGCTTATAACCTGAACATATAATAACGGGTAATAGAGATGTATTATCCTTAATACCTGAAATGAAACACATTATAAACAATGACACCTGTAGAGATAATCAAATTTCTACTATTCAAAAATCTAAAATTATTCTTACATACATAAATTCCGTAGTCCTTTATCCGGTGTAATGTATCCACTGATTCGTTGTAGTTAATCCTTCATAGATATGCACACTTGTCACTGATAACGGTCATGAACGCAGGCCGTCGCACTATTCACTATCTTAAATGTCCCTATGATGTCGCACCTTTGCGGAATACAGAATCTGAAATGGACCTAACGCAAACGATCCGAGAAAATCGCTGTCTTGAATTTCCTTAAAATCATCCTCACAATTCTTTCTAACAACTCTAATCCACATTCAAGATCTATATCCAGCTTTTTATTAGAGTCCCATATGTGCGCCACCTATTCTTTCGCACAATTTGACAAACTCTGACACCATTTGTCCTTGAACATGCATCAATTTTTCGGTTTCTCGTGCAAACTAACGTTCATTTACCATCCAAAATACGCTCTACGCACAACATAAGACTGCATATACCCAGTGCATCAAAATAATCTCACACCTCCTCCACAAAGAGGTTTTCTTCCGGAAAAACAACGGTCTCATAAGACCTACACTAAATCCAAAAGCAAAACACTTCACCGAGGACAGCTCGTGAAGCCACAACACGACTAACGTCATATACTTAAGCCACAAATCGATGAGTCAAACATCGCTAGGTAAATTTCTCAAATCACAGTCGTAATCTTCAAATAAGTACCATAATCAGACTTCCTAAAACTAACTTAATCCAAAGTAAACATAAGCCTAGCAAAACGTAACTTTCTACATCTCATGTTCAATCATCCGTCTATATTACTACGTAATTTTTCTTGTTCTCTATTTTTGTTAATTATTGCTTATTTAATTTAGCTTAAAACACTTCCAAATACAATTATGTTCACACACAACAGTTCATATTCTTAGTGTAAAACATTACGTAGATAACACCCTCAGTTGACCACTTATAACTTTACTACAATACTGCTATCCTCAATACGGATAGATTTTGATAAAATACACCTTTTTCTCAAAACATTATGTTCGAAAATTTCAAATGTAAAGTGATTAAAGTCAAGAAGCTGCAGTATTCTGCTGTAAAAAGTACAATTGCCCATACATGGCCTATATGCATTTGCTTTTTATAATGTTCATTGGCATGTCAGAGTTTGCATTTCTGTTTAGAAGACTTATTTAATAAACGAAGACGTATTAGATTCTTACATAGCTATTCAAAGGCGAAGTATACAGAATTTTCAGAAATGTCGCAACAGCGTAAAATAGAATCGCTAGAGTAGTGGTCGGCGTGTAGATAAGTAAAATGATATCGTATTTGTGCTTAGCGTTAACGTATTTCAAATTCAGCTGCCACGCTAACATATGTAAGACATTCCAACGTGTCAAAAAGGTACTAAGAGTTTTGACAGGAATCTCCAACTTGAGTCGGCTAAACTCAATGGAATGATCGTGGTCGAAGGATAAATGTTTGCTGCGTTTGCAAAATTAGTCTTCGGAAGAATTGGCGTAATACGGGTAAAAGAAGCAAACATTGCATTCGTCCCCTGGATCACGCGTCTTTCTTCCCTTCATGGTGCAGCGCTCTAAAGCACGAACACAAAAAACTCAAAAATGATAATGAGCATTTTCATATATTCGTAATTTTATTTATTCAATATCTCATGTAAGGCTAAGTTATCTTAAATAAAACAAAATTTTAATCTCCTAACCCTATTCTGACAACTTACTCACCTTACTCAAACCGTAAGCATCCAGGATTGACTGTTTAATCCCCGAATTTTAAGGTCTGTACAGTGCGATGCGTCTAAAGGCTGTAATTTTCCAAATGAATTACAGCACTAATAACTTTATACAAAACTCTCTACTGCGTTGTAGTATAACGTGCAGTACAAAATGAACATTAAATGCGTAATCTCCACTAATTTGATAAAGTGAACTAATAAGTGTTAATAACTTACTTTACACAGCGTTTGCATATGCTCTTATTATTATAACATTTGTGAAAAAAAAGTAAGGCTACAATTTAAATATTACTTTAATGCTAATAACTTACATGTCCATGTTTAGTGAAACGATGGGAACTGCCTTATAAATTCCCATATAAGCAGTTATCAACCCAAAGCTTAGAAACACGTTAGTAACGTAACCTAAAATCTTTATTCGCCACTGCAATAGTCTTGATACTATGCAGCCTAACTAAATAATGGAATGAAACTATCCAAGTGTAAAGAGATGTTCTATACAGATAGTACAATAGAAATACAGATATATCACAATATTTTTAAGAAAGGCGAGGACTCTAACGGTAACGTTGAGTTGATGTATTATGCTTTTCATAACTTAAAAGATTAAAAGATTTTTGGTACTTTAAGTCTACTGGAAATAGACCTCAAAATATACAAAGCGTTGCAGTTACCTATTAATTGGATTTGTTACAACTAAAAGAATGCGAATCTTGAATAGTTTTGATTAATAATTTAAAACCAACTGAAACTATTTCGATGCAGTATGTTGTTCTAAATCAAATCAAGTTTAAAAACTGGAACTAATACAATTCTGAAATAAAAATACTCTATCGTTATGTTCTTTGCATTAGGTAACTGAAACACTTATGGTATACTGAATTTAGTATAAATATAAATGAAAACGTGCTACGCACTCAAACAGCACTAGGCGCCGTCTAGTGCTTACGAAATAACCGGGTTGCCAAGTTAACTAACTGTAGAAGGCGGTACTTCTACATAAGACGTAAAGTAGCTGAAACGATGCTTCAAAAACCTTACACGTACCAAAAATAAGCACTCAAAATTTGGTAATAAACGCCACTGGCGCCACTGTGATAAATGCCTGCTCGGTTGATAAGCAACTCAATTTTCAATATTGGAATCGGGAAATTCACTTTAAATTTATATTAAATTTATACAGTACGTTACAGTATGAGTCACTGGGACAGCTTGAAACAATAACATCGACCGCACCCCGTATATCTCTCCTATACGCTCAAATTTATAAAAGTACTTAATATCCAACCCAGTAAGCAATCGTCCTATAATTAATTTAGAGGAATATCATCGAAAACCACAATTGATCTTAAAATTTACTGGGATCTGTATAAATTATTAATAAAATCTGAGTAAACTTACCCTTTCTAACTGACTTTGAAATAGATATTTTAGATTTCTAACGATACTCTTGGATTTACATTTGTACGCTTAATTAGTTTAAACGCATTCAAAATATTGAATAAATGTCCATCTATCAAATATAAAAAGAAAGAGGCGATTAAAATTGATATGAACGTTAATGATACGAAATGTACTAATTACAACGATATTCCCGATGATTTCTACAGTAACATTCTGTATATGTACTCCTATAAACGGTAATATGAAAGATGAGCTTTATCATTATTCGGTTATAATGTTAAACGTTATCGTAGTTTAACAATGACGTGAGTCCGGGAGATAGTGTGCCAATATTGAATAACTTACTAATTCTTTTAAAATACTAATTGATCTTCTATAATTGCGCAACAGTTCTTTAATTAATTGAGAATAATATTCACTTTACTGAATTGTTGCAAGATTCTACAAATTTAGAAACTAAGCAAGAAATATTAAATTAAATTTTGCAAGACATGGTGGCTTTTATTTCGTGTTACTCTGTAGTATAACATAAGAAATTCACAATTGGTTCTTTAGAAAAGATAGCTCTTTTCACAATATAATCGTTATGTTATAACCCGAAAATTTAATTCCAAATGCTTCCACTACCGTTCAAATTGATTAACTTGAACTAAATTACTGAGACTGAATATATGTTGTAATAAAGAACATTTCCATTACGCTTTATACTTATACTGAACAACAGAATTGAGTGTTGAATAAATATTGACACCTTTCTTCCGTTGATGGTGTCTTGTTGCTATCTCTATACCTCCTGTTCTATTAATATTTTGTATCTAAAATACAGTACATTGGTAATTGACTGCCAAACCCCTTCAACACGTCATTGGTAAGCAAATATTCAACCGAAAACAAGTGTGTTTGGGTATCCAACTACGACATATCTCTGTAAATAAAATGTTATAATCCTTACTTTAGTAGTTTTATATCCAAAATATATCCAAAGTGGTTTAGGGCACTAAACACACTTTTAATTGTTCAACAAACTAGCAACTAAATGATGAAAGTGAGCGCGCGTATAGCTGCAGAATCTCGCTATTCGCGCGCACGATTTCCGTTAGCAGTGACTATACAGCTTATGTAGCTCGCCATTGCTGAATAAAGACTAAATTAACCTTATTTGATATATTAATTTCGATTGCCACAAACCACCTCTAACAGGTTATTAAAAATAGTGTCTCCCGTACGAGATGGGAAATATACTTCATACAACATAAGTAGATCATTTACGTTCCCTACAATTAATACCCTATAAACAGTGTAACAACCTTTCTTCGTGTTGTACTAAATTATACTTTAATTTTAGATCTTTCATTCATTTAATAGTAAACATAAAAATAGTTTTTAAGTTTTGCATTGTAGGAATGAGGTAGGCAGTTTAATTCGCATTTCATAATACATATCTTTTTAAGTGTAAATATTTGGTAAAGATTTATATTTCCCTTTCCGTAAGAAATTGGACGCTGACCGCGCAAAGCGTAATAAGTTAATTCTTTTGCGCAAATGCTTGGGCGCACCCCTGCATGATTTGTTCTGAAAGCTTCTATTTACTTCACTTACTGCTGAATGGTATAGCAGGAAGCGAGTTGTTTTGGGGATTTTCCCTAAAGGTTTGTGCATAAGTGCCATCGGTTTACATGGTAAGAGATCTTTTAGGTTGTTATATTTTAAATTAAACATTTGCTTTTTTTTAGGCACTTTTTGCATACTTTAATAATGCATACTTTTATAAGGCACTATTTTTAATTTTAATGGATCTAATTTTTAATTTTTACTTTTAAAGTACCACTTTTATTAACTACTTTATTGTTACTTGGATTACATCATAAATCGCAATTTTTACATACTAAAACTTCAAAGTAATGCATTAAATATATGGATACAAAATATTAAGAATAAATTATCAAGATAATTCCAGTGGGGTGTGGCTGGTAACCTTAGATCTAGAGATTGCACCACAATGATGCTATAATGACTTCATCAAGTTGACCATTCCGTTTCATATGTTACCAGCGGTAATAAAATTTATGTACTGAACTGTTCAAAGGTAATGATTTTTTGTAGTAATTAACGAATAGATTTAAGACCTTTTTGACTTAATCATTTCAATTGGATATTAAATAAACTTTAGTGTATCTTGTTATTTTATTTTCATTTTGATAAATTTTTTATTATTATTTACAAACTAGGTTTAACTGTTCCTATAACAAAGATAGTTTGGCGCTCGAGGTATCATTTTATAGTTTTTATTTACATTGCATTTTTTTATTAATTAAGTGAAGAGAAAATAATTAAGCAGATTGAAATCAAGCAGCATTTTGGGTATTTGAGCAACTCCGTTTATTAGAACTTGCCCTTCATTAATCTACCGATAAGAGTCGACGGCACAAATTAGTGATGAAAGGTAAGTATCTCAATTAGTTATATGATTTATGTTTAGGGAGAATTTTACCTAATTTCATTATTACTTTATTAGAATATTCAAATTACATCATAACAATTGAGTAGGTACATCACCACGTTTTGTTGTTACAACTTGGCGTTGTTTATTGAAAGTTATACTGGCGCCGATTATTGTTGTTACAACAGGTTTATTTTACAATATACTTGAATAAATGGTTATAATTTTTTCCCTCCATACATGCGATTTTATTGAACCTTATTAAACACGAATTATGTTATATGCACTTAATATGATTTTCTAGTAACTGTCGCTTGCACTGAAGTTGCCTGTGGTGCTATTTTTTGTTAAATTGGGAAGTTTCAATCAATTTATCAAAACCATCTCTTCCTCAATTAAATAATTTCAGTTCAGATAATGTACAGATATGAAACCCCGGATTATTTAGTTCAACTCTTTACCTCACAGCAATACGCGATTTGGACAACATTCACCATGATGTAATTTTTGAAGTTCGCACTAACTGTGCTTACGTCTCAACACCAAAAGCTCTTTCCTCCATCCAAAATTTTCGTTTTATACTTCTATTTGCGTCATGACTTTTTAACCCGGCAAGTTAAAAATTGACCACTCAAAAATCTCTCCAGGTTCACCTTCCAACTCCATGTTTAATGTACAAATCTAATTTTTATTATAAAAATTATTAGTAATTACCTCAATTTGCGTAATGAAGTAAAGCTTTCAGTACTCTAATGACTCGAGATTATAAAAGCATAAACAATTATCCCTCAAATATGGATCGACGCCATGACACGATATCATTGAAAATTCCGACACCTGATCTAACGTGCTAATGTAACATTGCAAAATTTACTCCACATACTACTGAACTTCTAACTGAGCACTATTTAGTGTTTTTAGGAAAAGACATTCAACATTTTGGCAAAACCTTTGATACTTCAACGTCAATGACACTCATACACTTAATTAAATTTTCCATTTGCATGCATACAAAATTCAGGTACTAGAGCTCATACAAACAATAATTGAGACGGTGTATCTTTGTATTTATATTTATATAATTCTATACGTTTCGATAACACTTACAGCTATCGTCCTCAGTCAATTGCATTCCGATGTCGAATTTCCGTTAACTTCGCATCAATCTCTCCATTTCCAACTCCTACTAATCCAAATTGCAAAACATTCTCCCGCAACACGTACCCACCCCGATAAAAACCGCAGCAGACCTGAAAAGTCTCACTTCCGATGCAATCGACCTGGGCCTCTCTTGCGATTCACAGACCCGACCGAACTCCTTTCCGATACCTAACCGTTAACCTGATATGCAAACAACACCAGAGTCTAGTATTTAGTTACACCACCAATACACCTGTTTCCAGGTATTAAAGCCGTGTACATAAAAAGTACACGCCTCTTTCAACAACAACCTTCCAGGTTTTCGAGTCGTGCGTTTTTGTTTCATTCCCTGCAAGTGTTAGTCAACTAACGTAGAGTAGACTCTTTCCTTTTCAGCGCTAGAGGTGTAAAACCGCACGGCTACAACCCCTTGCTAACTTACGCGACGAGCCCAAAGTTATCCCTCAAAAATTTCCTTATACTCGAACAATTACACGAACACCGAAACCATACATTTTGAGACTCATCCTGTCTATACCCAAAACATATTTTATTTCCTGTTTGTTTCCTTATTTACAAAAATCTATTTTATTTTCCAGTTATACCAATAAAATCCCTTTAATATAAAATTGTTATCCTGAAAACCATGAAATTTAATACTTTCGAACACATAATTTTTACGTTACATGTAAAGTAATAGATTCCAAGAATTAGTTTCTTTGAAAGTGGCTTAACGATAAAAAAATGATTTTGCTTTAAAACCTGTTCAGTTTTATTAGATTAAAGTATCTAATCAACCGGTTTACAATAACAAAACACGAATCTTTTTTATTAAATATTAAGTTTATCATATTGTAATCTTGCTAGTGGATCTAAATTAGATAGTTAAATTACCGGTTTTGGGTTTTTTATGGTGTATTTTTGTATTTAAGTTAACGTTGCGATAATACAGTTATCGTCGTCAATAGTAATACTTTCTTTCAACATTATTTAAGATGTTGAAACTATTTTGTGAAATTTGAAAAATGGAAAGCGCGAAACGTAAGCCTGCTATTAATCTAGCAGTTTGGTAAATGTATAAATCCAATGATGGAATACAATTTCAGTAAAGGATAACTAGATCATTACAATCTCCAATGGTCGAAGGCTAACAATGAAAAATGTGATAATCAAGAAACAAATTTAATCAAATTTGATGCAATTATAACGTAAGTGTAAAGTTGTGAAGAACTTTAATTTGAAATTGATAAAAGCATTCACAAATAGAAACTTGACATCAATTAAAATAATCTAGCCAAATCTAACAAAGAAATAGCTAGATTTTTCTTTTAAGATCTCTGGTCGGGTAGGCTAGGTATCACTACTTGCAGATTCGACAGGTTGTCTATGACAATAAAAATTCACACAGTGTAAATTATAACACGTTTATTTACAAATCAAATAGAACCAACTAAATTTTACAACATAGCTAATGATTGAATAATAAAAAAATTATATTACATCTTCATTGGAATAGTAGCCGTTCTTGTTCTACTGCTCAGATGTCTCGCCAGATGACGGGCCGGGTCGGTCAAAATCGTTAACTAGAAATGAAAGCAGTTAAATGCACGTGTTTCTATCAAGTGTTTTACTGGAAATATAGAAATTAATAAGTAATTAGTGTAATATAAGTTAAAATAAGGTGTGCTCTTGAGAGCCTTTATGAATTGGCGAATTTGTACTTTGGGGAATTATGAAAAGCTGCAATTTAGGTGAGTGATCAATTAACTAAAGGTGATTGAGATATTGGTGACTTCAGATGTTAGGGAAACTTAACAATTAATAAAACATAAAGCTTTATTATTAAATGAATTTGATTGTGTTCAATGTAATACGTTGCAGCTTGACCTTGTGTATAAATGTTGATTTTCAATGGAATTAGGGTGCAAACAAAATGATATTCGTTTTATGAAATACTAAATTGTATTTAAACTAAATTGGTGAACTGTTAATGGGTTCAAAATACTAGGGTGTGTAATAAGGGCTGATATTTAACGATTGAACTATTTAAAATTAATGGAATATTAATGTGTTTAAAATATTAGGACGTACAATCAAATTACAAATTTAATAAACGAATTAAATCAATTTACAGGAATGCTAATGAGTTAACAACATCGGGGATGTGTAAAAAATTACACGTTTTAATCCTAAGTGATAATTAATAAATGAAATGCTGATTTATGTTGATTAATGAATAAGGACACAGGCTCGGTATTGAGGATAATCCACGATCATTATTGGTGAAATTATCGATGGAAAACTAGGTCTGGTGGATTAATATAGGAAGGAATGAGGTGTGGATCTAGGTATGTAATTACTTGTTTTATGGTGGTGTTGGTGGATTTGGATAATTATTATGAGGATTTATCCTCCGGGAGAGGTAATAGTTTACAGATGTCCAAATAATAACACTAGTTAACCCTTTTTTACAACCCTCCAGGTACGAACTCCGTAACACGAGAAATGTTCCAAATAATATTCACCGGAAAAGGAGATCGGGTTGTAGATTGCCAGAATAACTCTATCTTCGCACCGGTTGACAAGATAATGCCATTCAGTAATGCTTACACATCCCTCGACGTATGAGTGCCGAGTAAATATATCTGGGATGACTTCCTGGTCACTATTTTCGTGGGAAGGAATTCCTTTACACAATTACTTAACCTTCGGGGCCGCAACCGCCGTTGGCAAAATGATGGTGCTAAATAGCTCGTTACACCTCGAGGTACGAACTTCGGCGCGTAAATATAGATTGTTCAGGATAGCTCGGGCGTAATAACAATTACGAACTATTGGAAAATTAACAGAAAATTAGAAACCAGGAAATCAGGTTATTTAAAAATTAACGTTATCAGGCAGGATTTAGAATTTTTGCAAAAGCACTCTCGGATTCTATACTTAAAATTAAGTAAAGCAGATATCAGGATAAGCAGGGTAGGTAAATGGGTGGTCAGTTATTTTTACTGATAGGATTTCTAAATAATACTATAATTTAGTTGTGGAAGGAAATAGGAAGTAAGCTTTGATAGGAATTTATTTACTAGCATAGGAAAATGAATAGTAAGGATTCTTAGGATCATTACATTTTAACACAATATAGTACGTTTAATATAACGTTTAATTTTAATTTGACCGCCAGATGTTAACTTATAGTGCTGTGGTAATTTAAAAAACTAGTATTTTTAATATGTGTAATAATGGTAAAAGTTTACATTTTCGTATTTATTAGCATCTATTAATAATTAATGAATAATTAACCCTCCTATTGTGTTAACATTTTGGTTTCACTTATTGTGTTTAGGTCGTTATGGCCCGGGAGCCTATAGTTGTTTTATTGTCGTTAAATTGGTATAACAGTTAATAATAATAAGAAATAAGATCTAGTGTTCATTATTTATTACATTATATTACGTTACTTTATTTTTATTACATATTATTATAAATGTTATGTAAAGAACATCTGAAAGCGTAGTAGTTAAGTATATACATTTATTTGTTAGTACAGTAGTAATATACATGAGCTTTACATAGGTATTTTGAACAATTACAACAAAATATATTAGGTTTATTATCATTTGAAGAGGGACAAAAATTACATCTCTTACGCTTGGTTGTGCTTGATTGTTCCCTTCACTTCGGCATTACTGGTTGAAGAACGTAACCATTTCAGCTGCAGGAATACTTCGAGGGAGACGTTTTCTTTCTTGCAGTAATTGCCCAGTTTTTCAAGAAATGTTCTCCGTTTTGTAAGTTTTCCATCATTCCAGGTTAGAGTTACTTCGTACCACAGAACATAAGCGTTGTAAGCAGAAACGTCCATGATATTGTAAAAGTTAGTCATTGGCCATCTTTTAGTTTGTCGTCTGCATGTTTATGTTATTATTAAATTGTTTAATGTGTCTGCAGCACCTTTAGTTTTATTGTAATCTAAAATCATAAACGGCTTTTTATGATCTTAGTTACACACTCCGTTATCGTGGTGCATGGTGCTCATGAGCGTAACATTTTTATTCCGCTTCGGAATATAGGAAACTATCGACGTGTGTTTGGTAAAGTAAAATTTTGAATAAAGAACTTCTTTCCTGTTGCAGACCAATGAGGCTGGTAATTTAGGCTTATTTTTGCAAATAGTGCCAAGCATGGTTATTTTTCTTTTCAATAGCATCTGCCCCAGATCATACGATGTAAAAAAATTATCACACATTACGTGCATGTTATATGCATAAGCAGTTACAGAATCGCATAAAGTCCAAATCTTGACCCCATATTTAGAAGATTTATTCGCGATGTACTGTCTAAAAGTACAACGGCCTCTAAAAGGTACCAGTTGCTCATCTACTGTTACATTTTCGTGAATATTATAGAGCTTGGGTAGAATTGCAACCCATTCATCCCACAAGCCCCGTATGGGAGCCAATCAGTTTGTCGTAGTTGTGATCGAGTTTTTTTTATCGTCAAAGCGAATTATTCATCTATTTACATGAAATCGTTGTAGGGACATCGTTGCAAGTTAACTCACCATGTGGGTGTACGTAATATATATTTTTACATCCGCCTAAATGCGACTTATATTACTCCAACGAATGAACAATTTTTGTTTTGTTTTGAAGGACCTTCATCTATAAATAGTGGTTTACGCCGAAAAAGCAAACAGAAGAATTCTCTAAAATATAATTTTTACACCACAACAAGATGGCCGTGTTACAAGAACTACACCTTAGTACAAATAGGTATTCAACACAATTGTCCTTGAATGTTAAAATGTCAAACAGATGTTTGTTTTCAAATAAAACCTGATTAGTACTATGCAATTATTTAATGGTATCATGATCTTGTGGTGATCTAACAAAGTGACAGGTACCTATAATATGTAAGAATTTGAAAATAAGCAGAATCTACGTGTAGATGGCACTAGCAGGTTTATCTTAAGAATGTTTGTTATGGACTACAAAGTTAATTACGAAACGGAATAATTCTTTATAACGTATAAAAGTAAACGCAATAAAAGAAAATCATTTAATCCATTATAATAAATGGCAAAGGCAGTAAATGCAGAAAAGTTAAATCATTAAGGTAGAGACATAATTAACGAGTAAACTTAAGTAAATAACAATCTTAACGATTCAGGTTACAGATAAATTTTGTTTTTCCAAACAGTAATAATCAGAAAATTTATAGAATCGATCAGAAGCTATCCGATATCGATTTTTACACGTTACAACACACAAAAGTTTCTCAAGTTCGTCCGTAAGCACTTTCTCACTACACATTTTCAATAATAAATTTCAATTGTTAGGTATTTCTTATTAGAGTATAGCATATAGTTTGATATTTACTACGAAACTAACACACAGATGCTCACTGCCTGCAATTATACGCGGAGCCACAGACAAGTCTCAATATTCATAAACTTGTTTACCGGTACGCTAATAACGCATGAAATATGCGCAATAATGTGGCAATATTATGTATGTTATTTATATTTATGTAAATAAAACAAAACTAATAAAATACATTAGTCTATGATAACAATCTGCTTCTCGTTTTTCTAATTTAAACCACAAAAACCACCGGGTCATATAGACTCAAACACAGTGAGTGTAACAAATCATTAAAAAAAATAATTATAATTTTCTAATAATGATCTAGGTACACCGTTATTATAGTAATAAAATAAAAGTAATGCAGCGGCAACAATAGATTTAAATAAATTAACGAATTATGCACATTAGAAGAACGCGATTGGGTCGTATTGACCCGAACACAATAGAAGGGTTAAGAAGAATAATTTCTATAAGTGATCAAATTTCCGAGATAGGTTATTAGAAGGTGTTAACTTCCTTACAAGTTCCGAACCAATAAATTTAAGGACGTTACCGCACTGTAACACACCGGTGTCAGCAGGATTGTCTACCTACCAGAAACCCCATTATTTATTTAACTTCAGAGTTAATTTTGTTTTGTTTCTATGAAGCCCTAACATTCCTTTTTATTTTGTAATTTATTAAGATAAATAAACACGTGCTTTGGTTTATTGTTTTCTAATACCGTATACAAGCTCTCACGCCCACTACGACTCAGTCAGGCCGCTAGCAAATACAACTATTGTAACAACCCATTTTGAGTAATTTATGTTCTTCGTTCATTTAGTTGTAAATATAAGAAGAAATTTAATTATTAATGAATTATAGGCATGTGGTAGGCAACTTAATTTGCATTTTGGTGCGACTTAAGTGCATACCTTCTTAAGAGTTTCTACTCCCACTTAATTAAATTTTTTTTTCTGCCCATATTTTCGCTCAACACGTCATCATCTGACTTCCTAAGCGTCCATTTTTTCATTTCCTGTGGTACGCTGTTTGATGCAGGAAGCCATTTTTGGGTTTCCACCTAAATTTTTTGAAAAGTGCCATTGATTTAATGGTAAGAAATATTTAACTCGTAATACTAAAGTTTAAAACCTTTGCTTTTTGCAGGCATTTTTTTACTTTGACACTTTAATTTTACGGCTTTTAATTGCACATTTAATTTTACTTTCACGTACGCTTTCATTTTATGATTGCCTTTTGCTTTTAATGCATATCTAAATGTAGATCCCATTATTTATTTTGAACTTTCGAGACAATGCAATAAACATTGGGTTACCCAAATTTCTTGAAGAGCAATTTATAAGAAATAATATTCCATTTTGGTGAGGTTTACAACGTAAAGCATTGTTATTGCGATATATTGCGCAACATTGATACAAGGATTACATCACCTTGGTTTGCATTACCTCATTTATTTTTTACAATACCAGGGGTTTTTAAGAAGATGTATTATATTTTGTAACGGGTATTTATAAGTTTAATGATTTCTTAGTATAAGGCTAATTTTAAGATATATTTATATAACCCTAAATTTAAATGTTAATAAACATAGTCTATATATATATATATATATATATATATATATATATATATATATATATATATATATAATATATATATATATATTGGTAAAATGGTTACTGTAAACCTCGGCTTAGTTATTCCGAGCATGATTAAAAAATAAGTTGGCGTCCGAGATCATTTTTAATAGCGTTACATTGCCGTTTTTTCTATTGATGTTAAGTGGAAATAACACAGCATAAATTGTAGTAATTAAGCAAAACAAAAGCATGAACCGGCCTATTTTAAACTACCGACTGTGTTATATATATATATATATATATATATATATATATATATATATATATATATATATATATATATATATTGGTAAAATGGTTACTGTAAACCTCGGCTTTGTTATTCCGAGCATAATTAAAAAATAACTTGGCGTCCGAGATCATTTTTAATAGCGTTACATTGCCGTTTTTTCTATTGATGTTAAGTGGAAATAACACAGCATAAATTGTAGTAATTAAGCAAAACAAAAGCATGAACCGGCCTATTTTAAACTACCGACTGTGTTATATATATATATATATATATATATATATATATATATATATATATTGGTAAAATGGTTACTGTAAACCTCGGCTTAGTTATTCCGAGCATGATTAAAAAATAACTTGGCGTCCGAGATCATTTTTAATAGCGTTACATTGCCGTTTTTTCTATTGATGTTAAGTGGAAATAACACAGCATAAATTGTAGTAATTAAGCAAAACAAAAGCATGAACCGGCCTATTTTAAACTACCGACTGAGACAAAGGCATTAATTTATTAAATTTTTTAAACCTCATCAACCACATCATTATATTATTATATAAAAAAAATCTTATATCTCTTACGACTAAAAGTGTGTTATACTATTAAACAAATCCATGTAAAAATACTTATTTCGACGCCCCTAACTATGTACTTATAAGTACATTAAAACACTAAACAGCGCGGGGCGATACGCAAAAAGCTTAATACCTCAAAATGCCTTAAAAAAGGTTTGAAACGTTTATGATTGATAATAATTGATATTTTGACAGGTGATAAACCGAATATAATTAATTTTATTTAATTGCTCAGAAAATTTTGAAATTATTTTGATACAGTGTTCGCATTGCTGTTTCAATTTACAATATTTCTAACGAAGTGAAATATGAAGAACGGTTTACATTTATAATTAAAGATTTTCCATAATATTTAAATGAGAGCAATCAATCTTCTTGTTTCGTTTTTATGACTGTAAGATTACATTGTTGGCTGGCTAAATTCGAAAAATTAAAATTCATTGTTAAGTTTCATTTAAAGTGTAAGCTTTATACTATAAGTACATGTTCTTGTAGTGTTGCAGATGTGGAATGATTTAAATATAGTTCAAATTTATGAAGCGTAAATGTATTTAATGCTAAAATATAACTTCAAGTTCACAAATAGGTTTTTATATTTGATTTTTGTTGCTTGTACAGGAGGATTAATATGAGTTTTCCGTAACGTTTCTGTTATAATTTATTTCTACTAACGGGTAACACATAACTACTAAACATTCTTTATGTACAAATAAACGAACACGTGTGAAGGAAACTAATGTTTAACTTTTAATAAGTTTGTTATTTTAGCCTAGGTACTAGCAAAAAATTCTAATTTTGGAACAGTTCCTTTCTTACATTGCGACGTGCTCATGCTAAATAGATAGAAAGTTTCACATTGACATTTGTAAACCCACAAAGAAAGGTGAATTTCATGTTGGTTCTAAAAGACCTTTTATTAGTCTATAAATCAAATGCACGGTTATCGGCAAATTCTGAGTTTGTGCACCCACCCATAATTAAATGATTTGAAATAAATCAAAATACCGAACAAATAAAATTGTATGACACGAGACCTCAATAGATAAATCTTGAACGTGACTGTTTTATTTCGACAATATCTGGTTTTGTATCTATGGCTGTTTTAGGAGATGATTAAACAAAAGTTACCGAAACAAAAGGAAATACAAAAAAAATAGAAATCGGAGAAACGACAGTAAATCAGTATTTATAAAATTCATCAAAAAAGAAGGCTGGTAGTTTATTGTAAAGATTCCAAACTACTAGTTTACTAAATTCGAACTATAAAATACAGAATAAAACGGAGTATTGGAAAAATGTAATGTTTCACACCACGTATTTCTAAAATAGTCTTTTTTATAAGTATTCATTGCGTATTTAGAGGAGCTTTGCCTCTACGTTAAATAGATGAGTGATAGGAAAACGTAAACTTGCAACCATTACTACATATGTTTAAAACGCTTAGCTTTTTTGGGTATTTAATGGTGTAGTTTTGTATTAATACAAGAGTACAAATACCCCAAAAAACAGCTAAGTATTTTAAAGATGAATGATAGAGATTGTGTCATTCTTCCTGGCAAAAAGATTGTTTACGCATAGGTCTACATGGGCAGTATCAACTAATTTCGACTGAGCGTAATCCGATTACGATCTCGTTTTACAGAAGTACAGAGGCGTAGGTACCACTTTTCACTATTTCAATTTATACATTGTTTGATCACCGTGTATAACTCTTTCTACAGCTGCAATTCTGTGCGAAATACAGGGTGAGTTTTTAGTGCGTATTTGCTCTTCGTGACGTTTAATGACCTTTCATGGCTGCCTAGTTAAAATATACCGAAATAATCCCATTTCTCTATAAACTTGTTTTTATTTCGAAAACCTTTCCATTTAAGGATAAGAACATGGCAAATCATTTGAAAGGGAATTTGATTGTCTTTCAGAAAATTAGAGAATATACAGGGTTTTCCATTTGAGAAAATTGATTTATGCCTATTTTTACTAGTAAATAACATTATAGTAGTTTACGACCACCCTGTAACACTATGGGTGAATCTGTCAAGATAGCTTATTTTTATAAGATATTCTTCAACTACCATGACAATTTCAAGAGTCTGTCTATTCAAGTGACGAAATGGCGAATATTTTCAGGAGACCTGTTAGAGCCAAAAAAATTCAAAATAAATTATTTATTCTAAAACAGTTGAAGATAGGTATACGGAAGTGTTAAGACAAAATACTCGAAAATAGATAAGGAATTCAAAAATATAATTATATGGGGTTAAAGTCGGTGCAGCATTTTTCGGGCGCCTTGTATTATTACCACTCAAATAACAAAAAGGTTTCTGTAAAAGCAAGACGATTTTGTGTTAACATTTTTTTTCTAAAGACAATAGTTACTGATAAAAGGTACTGACTCCTAATAAAGTGCCCACCCTGCAGATACATTTAAAAAATTCACGTACGGAGATAAATATGACATAAAAATCACGTAACCAAGACATTCAGCATCTCATGTCAGCATGGAACAAAAATACAACACACTGTACTTACTTGTATTATTGCATTCAGACCATTTGTCAGGTGTCGGTCTCTGCATCTTGTATCTTTATTTTCTTTCTTTATTTTAATAATAATTTTTGCACTGCATGACTTGTTTCTGTCTCTGTCACTTTCGAAACACCTTTTCCTATTTTTTTTATGGTGATGGCAAACTCAGTCTTTCCGAAAATCCAATTTTACAATTTATGGATAGGTATACCCAACTATCCAATTTCGATAAGTAGCTGCTGACACATTCTCGATCCATTTCTTGCAGTGTTCTTCGAAGGGATGTTCGATTTGGGTTGTCAAGATAAGTTTTGAATTATCACATTCAATAAGTGTGATGTGCTCATCGCGTTTACAACAAACTTATCGTCAAAATCTTTTGACAGTGTGGCCACGCACTGACACATCTACCACAACTTCTTGATTGATGACCTATACGGTGGCTAAATCACTATAATGTTGGAGGGCACAGATATATTCAACAACAACATAACCTATACTTTTGCTAGAAGTACCGTGTTTGCTAGCTGTACTCTAACTGCGCAAACTGCATCAAGGTTCAAGCCCTAATCGATGTAAATTTTGTCTTTATGTATGTAGAACCGATGTAAATTCTAAATTTAATGAGATTGCAATCAAATTACTTATATTAATGGAATGTAAGCCTGCAATATCGCAAGGATTCACACATACCAAAGCAACTTGACTAATATTAAATTATTATAAGTTTAAAAAAACACTTATAATCATGCTTTAAGTATCGTACCTACTTCGCAACAAAAATTCATTTCGCTATACCCCGGAACACAATGTACTATTTCAAATGCTCACGGGACACAGCGATATAACTAAAGTGATCGCGCTGCTCATATAAGGCATTGGAGTACACTTTGTCTCACAACAATTATTAACTGGTAGACGCGGTCGATCGCAGCCACATAGGAGGTACCGTAAATGTGCTTACCGTCAGTTTTGTTTTAATTACTTTCAGTTATTGTTGATATTTCTAACAGTGATCTTGACTGGTTATAGTGTAACTGTGAATATTTTAAAGTATAACTGTGTAAATGTCAACATTAGGTGGTGGAAAGGAAGTGCACAGGCTAGCAACATTCTAAAATAATTGGCATTTAAATAAAAATTGTATTGCTTTTGCGTACGCCACTGAAAATAATAGCACTCAAAGGCGAAGTTACCGGTGAAAGGTGTCCGCGTCGCCTGCCCATTATTTCGCCAGACAGAATGACAAGCTCTGATTAATTAACTTCTTTACCGCAATACCTTCTTTAAGAGATACATGGCGAAAGTGGTATTATACTATTATTCGTTACGTTCTGCAAAGTAAAGATGATACTTATCAATATTTCAATAGAATGTTACAGATTTCTATTAATCTACACTTTAAATATCCAACCGTTGTATTATTTATCGATTTAACAATAATATCGTATACTTTTGTTACGGTGAATTCGACTTTACTTGTTATGTTCAACTGGTGTTTCACCGAACGTAATTATTCTATAAAACCTTTCCTTGCAATCTTCTTGAATTCATTCCTCTATACATAAGGCCCCGCAATTCAGGGCCACGTCGTGATTTTTAGGCGGCCTGTATTTGATTAAAAATTATTTTAATATTAGTAAATATAACAGCAAAACAATTTCTCCGAATTAAAGGTTCAGAAAACTTTTATGCAATACTATGAATATTTAATGCATCCAGTATTTCGGATTCATTAGATATTATTGTCAGGTCAATTAAATGTTTTTGAAGCATGGTAGTCTTAAGGTGGTTCTTGATCAAGCTAAGATCTCTCAGGTGAAGCGATTGAAACAGGTAGAGTCAAAAGTATTCTTAGTGCAATTAGTGGATCAGGAAAATAACTTTGTTGATCATTTTGTACCAAATAACTAAAAACTTCAAAGGTGCCCTTGTTTTTTTGCTAAACTAAAACTACTCCCAGTAGTTCTATTTTTAATATTATCAATATCTTTCTCATTCTTCTCATTAAATATTACTTCTAACTCTGGGCAGTGTTTTTTTAATTCCGGTATGCTATATAAAAACTCAAAGTGATTTGAATGCTCATTAATAGTGAAAATGGTTCTTGCAGTGGATTGATGGTCCTATCTAAAATAGGGAAAGAAAAATTTCGTTTAAAATTATTTTTGGGGTCATTTTCCACCTCGTCTTCATGTTGTAATGATCCTAAAATTCATCACATATTAATTATCCAATCCTAGTACAGAAATTCCTATCAAAACTTATTTCCTATTTACTTCCTCAAACTGAATGTAGTATTATATTAATATAAGTAATTTGATTGTAATTTCATTATATTTAGAATCTACATATGTTCTACATACATAAAGACAAAATTTACATCGATTGGGGCTTGAACCTTGATGGCGCAGTTGGTTAGCGCAGTATTCTAGCAAAGTACAGGTCGTAGGTTCAAATACTACTCGAGGTAAACTTTTTATTTATGTATTTAATAAAATTAATAATAATTTTGAATGTAGTATTGTTTATAAATCCTATCAGTTTCCCACTCCTTTTCCCCACTCCTTTTCCCTCTCCTAGTAAATCCCCTATAAGCACCCGTGCTCGCCTTCACTCATTCTATTCTATTTCAATTCGAATTTAATTCCGCCTGATCTAGAAATTCTAACCAGTGAATATCAAATTACTTGCCTGCTTATTATATCGTGGTTCTACTACCGGTGGCTTCGGCCCCTTTCCTGTCTAACCCTAGTATCCGAGAAACAATATCAAATCTGCCCTATTGGTGTACGTACTTCGGAGGATAGATAAAGATTGTTAATAGTATTGCTTTATTAATAGTGGTTTCGACCCCAATTATAAGGTAATCCCATACTGTGGCATCCCTATAATTTTCCCTATTCCCCTTGTATAAGCCTGGTCCCTATCTAACATCTGCTCGGTGTTACTACCACGAAGGGTGTATAGAAATCATTAGTTTTCCATTTAATCCAGATTCACAATATAATACTCATACCGTTACCAGCTTAGTGTAAATCACATCCCATTTAATGGAACTTGTCCATCATATTTTCAAATTCATTTCTTAAAAACATTAAGTAGCGTTCATCATTTAAATGTTGCTCAAAAAATATGGACCAATGATTTTAGTACCTAAAATACCGCACCATTCGTTTATTGAGAAAACATGTTGATCGCGTCTCTGTACAGTTAAATAAGGATTTTGTTGAGCCCAGTAAAAGCGATTTTTTCTATTAAATAAACCATTGTTGGTAAACTTGGCTTCGTCCGTAAACAAAATTGATTTAGAAAAGTTATTGTTTCTTCGATGCTCTTCATTAAACCAGGTAGCGTAATTTAATCGTCTTTCAAAATCTGCAGGATACAATGCACATTTCCAACGTGGTGAGGGTAAGCTTTGAAGTTATTGTGTTTCCAGATTATGCGTGTTTCTTCTCTTGACGTATTACATTCGAGTCCAATTTCCCGAACAGATGCAGTCGGTTTGACATTATTATAAGCCACAACATTTATAGCGGTTTCTTCATTAACTTTTTTTTTACGTCTCTTGGTTTTTTTGAAAGACCCGTATTGCGTTAAATTAGTTTCCAGTTTACGAAATAACCTTTTAGCAGGTTGCATGTACCTCTGTAAATACATTTCCGACGCTGCATTTTCATCACGATTAGAAATATAATGGAAAAATAACATATCGTTCTTTTCTTCACAGGAATACTCCATATTTATTTTTTAGAAAATCACTTTTTTTAAATAAGGAATACTATTTAAACTTTAATTTAATTAAAATACACATAAATAAAAATGCAAGTGTCAAATTTGTTCTGTTTTATTTCATTCCAAAGCGCTATATTTTTTAAAACTGATACTCGATGTTAACTTTACAGTTTTTATTAAATTACAAGAAAACTGCTTGTTATAAATAAGGTAAACTTACATTTTTGAAATCCGTTGAAATACGTTCCATTAAAAAAGAAGTAACTTTGTGTTATAAAATGAAATGCAAAATAAATTTAAAAATAGGCTTATCTTAAAGTTCGTAAAAATATCTATCAATTACTTCTCTTGTATTTTAGCTTTATTTGCAACGGTTTCAAAGATATTTGAGTTTGAAAATTCGGCTCATTTTTAGTTTTTTCTAAATAACTACTAAAGTTGGCAAACATTGGTCAAAACTTAAAACGTCATTTGATTGGTTTGAAATTCTGCCCAATGTTGCTAATTATTTAACCCACTTATAGCTGTTAATAATTGTCAAAGTTAAACACCTATAGAAAGCTTAGTTAAAATTGATCAACCCTGATATAATATATATATATATATTGTAACAAACTATTCAAAGGGTTATAAATTTTCTAAATAATTTAATTCTAATAAACATATGTTATAGTTTCTTCAAATGTCAGGGTTATGAATATAATAAATATATTTTTTCAAATTGTTCATTATAACTTCATAAAACGAATGGTTCTGAGAGTTTTTCATTTGGATAAATTAATGTAATTAAGGACAATAAGACAATGCTGATAAGAAATATTACAAACTTGCACAGTGGTATGACGAGTGTAACAATTCCTCTTTGTAAACAACTTTCTTACGCAAGTTATTATTTTTAGATTCTTTAAAATGTTATATTAATTATTACAATACAGTTTTAACTAAATAAAATAATTTGTACCTAGTCATCTGTTCAAATTCTAGTACATGACTTTTCGAAATGGTTACGTATTTTAGATTTTTAAAGTTATGACTGGTACTAATGTTAATTAATGTGCTTTATGGTAATAATTTGAATATAAATTTATGACAATGTAAACAGATAGTTAATAGACAATCATTATAGATGCCATTTAGCTCCTAACGATCGTTTCTTAGAAATCTTCAAATACAATTTTGTCAATTATAAATAGGTAGTTATCGTTTTTAGTATCCATTATTATTATCCTCGTTAAAAAAATGCATAATTATATTATTGCTCAATACTAATTCTTAAATTATGATTATAATTTCGACCATAAACATGTATGATTTTTTAAGTGAGATTCTAATAAGTTATAGACCGCTGCTCACTTGCTCTCATTAAAGAGCCGCCACTGTATCAAGACCTAGTACTCAAATACAAGACTTTTGTAAATTGAAAATCTGTTTAGTACACTAATTTTAAAATCCTTATTTATTATTGTACCAATACTTAATTAATAATTGTGAAATTACTAAGAATTCTTAGCTAATAATTCGATTTATAAATAAATAACAATAACACTAGTATAATAAAATTAGACACTTTGTTTCATTTAATATGTAAACCGTTCTTTTCAATAACATTTTACAGCGACGTACATTTATTAGGTGAACGTCTTAAGTTAACTAAATGATGACACTTATTTCAATTGCAACAAACATATGATAATCCTTGAAAAACAAGTAAGTATTAAATTTTATATTTTGTAATGACAGGTTTGAACTTTTGGGCACAAACACTTGCTTCATCTTGAATAATTTCACTGTTAGTTAATTATTGTATTTAAGTTCAAAAGTTATTTCATTTGATTTTCCAGCTGTTTTCCAATTAGTGTAACATTGCCGTTTACATTTACAAATAGCAAACAAGCCGACATTCATTTTACTTTATGGGTTCGCAAATGGGAATTCAAGGTACGCAGCTAGGGAGTATCGGAGAAGATTTCCAATATAGACGACTAACCTCATCAAATATCCGTTTCTGTGAGTATCCCTCGTGCGATATCTGTTAACCAGGGTTTGATAAATGTACATGGGGCCGACAGAACAACCGTGGACGAGATAGAATTGAAGAGGGTATATTGCGTGAATTTAATAGGAACCCACGACAAGTACTCGACGTACTGCTGTTGCTTGGTATTTCCCAAAGTAAAGTTTCCCGGGTTTTAAAACGGGATCAAAGACCATATCATTTTCAACCTGTTCATGGTTTATGTCCAGGTGACGCCGAACGAAGACTTAATTGATGGTGGGTTCTTAACTCAATATATATATATATATATATATATATATATATATATATATATATATATATATATATATATATATATATATATACAGGTGACAAAATAAAGTACATATCAAAGTTATATTTTTCTTATGGAACACCCTATAATTTTTTATATTTTTAGATACTATAGACCAAATAATGGTAAGTTTCTGTTACACTTCCTATACCTAAAACTGATCATTTATGAGACATTTTGAGAAATATAAAAATACATATTGTAATTTAAAAATTGCTTACACCCTGTAACATAGAACGAGCTGCTCATAATTAAATCTACTGGTTATCTGAAAGGTTAAGGTATATAAAAGTTTTATTTCAAAATTATACAGTGTGGTGAAAAAATTGCTCCAAAGTTTAGGCACACATTTTATTGAATAACTTCTTAAAGTTAAATGAAACACCCCGTATTTAGTGGCTTATTTCGACGCAGAATTATATTCCCTTTAAAACTATATTAGGGTTCCCTATACCTATCTCTTATACTTTTTACGCAAACGGCGTTTTTATATTTTACTTATGAATAATTTCTTTATCGTAAATGTATTGTAATGAAAATCTAAAAATCATTTTTTAAAAGCATTTTATTGAACGGTTAACAAACTTAAATAGTAAAAGAATTATTATTTTAATAAATGTTCAAAGTTGTGTCCATTATTCTCAATACATAAGCGAACTCTTTTTCGAAATGGTTGCTGAACCCTGGATAACATATTTAGTGTTATGGAAAGAAATGCTTCTCTTATTCGTACTTTAATATCATTAGGTGTCGTTGGCGGTGTATTGTAAACAATATTTATAATACATCCCCATACAAAATAGACGAGACTTGTTAGGTCCGGAGGCCTGGCTGGCCAGTCCTGTGGACCTACTCGTCCTATCCATCTATTGTGATATTGTCCATCTAATTCATTCCTAACACGTCTATCAAAGTGTGCAGGAGCACCATCTAGCTGCATCCACATTCGTTGACGAATATTAAGCGGAATAATTTCCAATAGTATAGGCAAATTGTTCCTAATGAATCTAAGAAACATGGCGCCGTTTAAGTGGTCATCAAAAAAGTATGGACCTATCATTTGCGTTCTGATTACTCCACCCCACACGTTAACACACCATCTGTGATGGTGATCAAGGGTTCCAAAAATATTAGGATTTTCGTTACTGTAGTAGTGAAAGTTATGTCTATTAACTAATCCATCGTTATGAAAACTTGACTCATCGGAAAAAAGCACGTATTCAAAAAAATTTTCTTCATCACCAAACTTTTCTAGAACCCATAAACAAAAATTCAGTCGTCGATCATAATCTTCTTCAGAAAGTTGTTGATGTAGTTGTATGTGATACGGGAAAAATTTGTGTTTTTTAATTATTCTTTGGATGCTCTGTCTGCTTATTCCAGTTGCTTCATGTATTTTTCGGTTTGAGGGTCTTCTACCAGAGATTCCATCACTAAATATTCATTTTCCTCATTTCCGGTAACCGATTCTTGTCGTTCGGGCTTAGTATAAGACATACTGCTTGATCTTCGGAAAAGCTGCAACAACTTTTCCAATGAACGCTTATTAGGATGATGCCTATTGGTATACCTTCGGGTATATACTCTTGACGCTAATAAACAGTTTTCTTCACACTGACCGATTACCAAGATCATATCAATTCGTTCTTCCTGGGGGTAAGTTCTCATTTTAACTAATGAAATGTAACAATCTCGAAAAACAATTTTAAACTACTTTAAACAACGATACTGGTTTGACTAACAAGTAGCGTCACTGTCAAATCATTTTTTTCGAAATAATTAACGCCATCTTGGCCAAAGCTCACTATTATTAAAAAAATATTAGGATAGGTATAGCAGATAAAAAGTAAAATATAAAAACGCCATTTACGTAAAAAGCATAAGAGATAGGCATAGGGAACTCTAATATAGTTTTAAAGGGAATTTAATTCTGCGTCGAAATAAGCCACTAAATACGGGGTGTTCCATTTAATTTTAAGAAGTTATTCAATAAAATGTGTGCCTAAACTTTGGAGCAACTTTTTTCACCACTCGGTATAATTTTGAAATAAAACTTTTATATGGTAGCATACCCTAACCTTTCAGCTAACCAGTAGATTTAATTTTGAGCAGATCGTTCTATGTTACAGGGTGTAAGCAATTTTTAAAATACAATATGTATTTTTATATTTCTCACAATTTCTCAGAAACGATCAGTTTTAGGTATGGGAAGAGTAACAGAAACTTACCTTTATTTGGTCTATAGTATCTAAAAATATAAAAAAATATAGGGTGTTCCATAAGAAAAAATATAACTTTGATATGTACTTTATTCTTGTGCCACCCTGTATATTTAAAAATAATTTTGGAATATGCTCCTCAAAAACACACATATGACTGCGCTAAAAATTATTTCCCAACCCTTTTCATTTCTCGTAGAAAAACCGAGGCGTATGTGATGCAACTGAATATATATATATATATATATATATATATATATATATATATATATATATATATATATATGTTTTACTCGTCGTGTATCGTAAACTTTCACAATCTGCATATATGGGCACATGAAAACCCACATGCCATTCGACCAAGAAGTTTTCAACATGAATTTAGTACAAATGTCTGGATTGGAATTTACGGCAACCACGTGTTTGGACCTTATTTCTTGCCACAACGTGTAAATTCAGAAAATTTCCTATAATTTTAGAAGAAGAACATGTTAATATGTGGGAAGACATTCCTTTGAATTTAAGAGGACATTCTTGGTTTCAGCTTGATGGATGTCCGGCCCATTATGGCAGAAATGTAAGAAATTGGCTAAACAATAACTACCGGGAGGTGGATAGGTCGTGGAAGTCCAGGGCGTGGCCTCCTAGATCCCCAGATTTAACGCCACTTGACTTTTTGTATGGGGATTCATGAAGGAAAAAGTGTATACCACTCCGGTTAATACACTTGAAGAACTTCACATCGCATCAGAGATGCTTGCAATGAAATAAGGGTGCATCATTTAATTAACTTAAGACGTTCTATTGTACGTCGCTGTAAAATGTATTGAAAAGAACGGTTTACATTTTGAACAAAGTGTCTAATTTTATTATCCTAGTGTTATTGTTATTTATTTATAAATCGTTATTGCTAAGAATTCTTATTAATTTCACAATTATTAATTAAGTATTGTTACAATAATAAATAAGGATTGTTAAAATTAGTGTACTAAACAGATTTCAATTTACAAAAGTCTTGTATTTGAGTATGGCTTGATACAGTGGCGGCTCTTTAATGAGAGCAAGTGAGCAGCGGTCTATAACTTATTAGAATCTCACTTAAAACTACATACATGTTTATGGCGAAATTGATACATACATAATTATATGAAAGTATTGACCGCATAACGATAATAATTATGCATTTCTTTTATACGAGGATAATAACAATGGATACTAAAAAACCGATAACCTACCTATTTATAAATGAAAATGTATTTGAAATTTTAAAGAAACGATCGTTAGGTACTAAAATGGCTCAATGTTTTATTATATCTTTTTATTAAAAACTTTATATTCAATTATTCACATAAAGCACATTACTTAACTTAGTACCACATCAAACACTAAAATCAAAATAACTCGAAACGCACAGGAATTTCGAAACAGAAGAAGGTACATTATTTTTGTTAAACTGTATGTAGATAATGAAAATAACAGTTTTCACCCTCCACTCCGCCACTGTGCAAGTTTGTGAACATTCTTATCGCTTGTTTTATGTCCCTTAATTAAGAGACATTATCCCCCAACATGAAAAAATCTAAGCATTCGTTTATGAGTTATAATGAAAATTTGAGAAAAAAATTATATTCAACACCCTGCATCTCGAAACGAAGCCTTCTACGACATATGTTCTATCTCCTGTTAAAGTTTGTCTACAAAAACTGACTCACCCTGTATATATATATATATATATATATATATATATATATATATTGCTTATACCAAAAATGCTTCTAGTTCATCTCTTTCATGTGTATGTTGCTCACTATGAGTAATAGCGATGTTGCATATTGTCAGAAGTTCTACTACCCTGTTTCCCGTTTAACGAGAGTTCCCCGTACGTTTGCCGAACGTTTTGTGTTTTTCCAGTCTGTCCCTCGTGATAGTGCCTTGTCGGTGGGCATATTTGCGAGTTAGGCTCACGATGTTGAAGCTTATCAGTATTTTTTCGTGATTGAGTTGGAAATTTCCATGATTTACTATTGGTGTAGATAAAAGAAGCCTACTTTTTTCAAGTTTTATTGACTTTTCTTAATGTCGTAACGCAAATACACAAAAAAAGGCTGTTTTGATACAATGAGTCGCTTTTGTGCAAAAAAAAAATAAAATACATAACGTTTTTCATTTCACTTAGCTAATTTTATAAAAGTGCTTTTATTTAGGATAACTAAGATACAAAATGAATCCAACTTCTTTTATCTACGCCAATGGTGAGTCCAAGAAAATTTTAATATCTGCAAAACATGGAGTTTGAGTAAATTAGATTAAGTTGTTTCTGGCACATGGTTTGCAAATTTTAACAACTTTTATCTTGTAAACGAAGAATGACCTCTTTCAATGTAGAAACATGCTTAAGGACCACCCTGTGCATTTGCAAACGGCAGCTTTTTTTTAAACTATTTAATATCATGTTCAACACCTTATATCGACGTACAGATCACGACTCATCTTGACACATTTCTTGATTTAAAAGTCTATGAATTGTGTATCAACCTTGAATGAAAAATTAGGAAATATTGAATGTAAATTGTATTATGGACATTAAATTATTTATTTACCAGATCATCTCAATATTCAAATTTAAATTGTAATACTAAAGGGAAATAAACAACAACACTAAACCAAAATAATAATAATAATAATAATAAGTATTTTAAATTGAGAGCAAAATATCAGACAAACTTCTCTGACATTTTATTACTCAAGACTTCTTAGCTGAACTCACTTTACTTTTATTGAAACTTATCGAAAATATTTACCAATTTCTGACTAGTTTCAGAAAGAGGACAACAGCAAATTTTTCCATAATGTGCACTGTAGATCTTCTGTTTTAGCAAAATTAATTTTGTTATCTTATTATCAAATTTTATTAAGCGTAGGTACAGGTAAGCATTATTAAAAAATGTTAATTATTAATTAAATTTAGAAATTTTACTTCACAACATCACAATGTTAGCATCGGTATGTTAGTAACAATTTTTTTTAAATTTTTAATTAGGTCGTTTAAACATTAGATGTAAAGTTACAGTATTAAATCATATTGAAATTTAGCGTACTAATTGCGTTTTGCTTGACAAATCTGAATGTAGGCTTATAAAGTAAAGATAATGGGAGTTTAAGTTGTGATAAATTAACAGACTTTATTAAAGAGTGTAATAGTTTGGACTTTTATGTAATTTTCAATGTTAGCAAAAATTATCAAAGTTCTCCAATTAGTCGAATCCTATTTTGTTGGTACATATCGTGGAAACTTCACTAACTATCCATACGCTTTAAAGACGATACTATTATTGAAAAGGTCTTTAATATCCCATGTATCTAATATAAATTGATATTAAAATCAAATATTTAATTTCAGCTACTATCAGAATATAGAATTGATTAATCAGCATTCTGTTATTAACTAAAGACACTTTGCCAATTTTCTTTTCCCGCTATGTTGTTTTTTCAGATGCTTATAAAAACATTTTCTGTTTTTCTACAATAATACTTACGACATAATAAGTCTCCGTCACCGTACCAAGTTTAATTTACTTCGTTTGTCACCAAGAAAACATCTTTGTATCTTCGCTTTTACAAAACACAATTTACTAAAGTGGTTTTTAGAGTCAATTTTAAAATTCGCATGTATTGTTTGAATATTCATACAGCCGTAGATTACGAATTCGGGTAATTTATTTTATTTTATATGTGCTACAAAATAAATAAATAAAAAAAATGTTTTAGTAGCAAAATATTATTAGATTTATAAACCTTTGAAAACCTATAATGAAAGTCCGATCAAATCTGTGCATCTTTTACTTATAACGTTTGCCTGTATGCCCCTATGATTGGGTTGTATAGGTCCAAAAATAACATTTCTTTTTTTACTTATGTATACATGCAAGAGATCTCCTGAATTAGTTACATCTATCAATATTTAGTGTAAAGTTGGAATTAGCATTTGTATTAGCATTAAAAATACATACTTGTTACAATTCGTCTAAATAAATTCATTATCTTTTACTAAGAAATATGATTTTTAAATTTATATTATTTAACTCTCTGCTTTTGATGATTTGATTATCTTGTGGTATTTGAATGAAGTATATTTAATATACAAAGTGCTTAGGAAGTGTTGCAAACTGACAGGGATGGATTTAAAGGGTGGTAAATTATGCTATCAGAGACTGTTAAGTGAAATGATTATGAGTATGTGAACTTGGTACAATAGTTTACCACTTTATTTTTTAGTGAACATTTCATTAGAAATGAATTAATTGTTGTGAAAAGGATCAAAACAAGACTTGCACAAAGCCACATTGCACGCTGAACACACAAGGCTGCTTATTTTTCTGTAGGTAAGTAGTTACCAACACCCATTAGTCTTATAGAGTTTTTAATAGTACGCCTTCCCAGACGGCTGTTATTTTTGTTCCTGCTTCCTCAGCATTAACAGGTCTCCTTGCCATTCTGGGCAATCTGTTTATCCCAAAATGTATTAACTGTCCAATAAACACTTTTAGTTCGTTTTGGCATAAATTAAGTTCTTTTCCTTGTTGGCAGGCATATAAGTTACTTTGGTCAACAATAATTTCCATCATTCATTATTGAAGTACAACATAAATATAGATAATATATTATTTATATAGATGTGCGTCAAACTGAAATATTGGTCAAATACGAACGTCTTATATTTCAATTGTGCTTTTGCCCATTAGAAGCCTTCTTTTGTATTCTTCTTTGTATGTCTATATACTTCTGCTGTCGATTCTATTTCATCTTCCCATTGGTCTTCCTCTTTCGATTCAATATCCTCATCCAGTTCTTCTTCACCCCCAAATAATGTACATTTTCTAGTGACTTCATCATAAGCAACATACGTTGTTTCTCGCAAACTGTCATCTGAAGAATAGTCTACATTATCTACGTTTGATGTTGAAGCAAATGGTTGATGGTCACTTGTTGTCCCTCTGAATGCAGGCTGCCGCAGTGGCTTGTACTTGAAGCTGACAGTGGGTAATAGTCGTCAGCAGCAGAGTCTCCTCCAACGTCCGAGTAAACAGCTTGCTCATCTGTTATCTCTTCGTCATCAATTGATTCATAAACACCATCGCTCATCATTCCATCCAATTTCAAAGGCTTCATCTCTAAAATAAATTAGTAATTATATCACAAATATCTATAGAAAACAAATTAGTATTCGTTTACTACATATGTAAACCCCCTTTAAAATAAAAAATAACTGCCAGATTCAAAAAGCTGCCCTATTGCACATTTTTGTAAAAAAATGTACACCAACTTTGTAAGGCCCATAATTTTGGGCAGGTTTCTTTTATGAGTTACCCTTGCTAATTACCACTATGTGGATTTCTTTTTAATCTCGGCTAGTGAGGAATTTTGGGAAGTGGGTTTGTAGACTTATATAACTGTTAAACAATTTCGTATCCAGGTTTAATATATATATATATATATATATATATATATATATATATATATATATATATATATATATATATATATTTAAAACAAACTTCTGTAATTATAATAATAATACAAAAAAATGATATTCTGGTAAAACAATTAAGTATTCAAATTAAACAAAATGATGGAAAATAAACAAAAATAATTTCTAATACAGCGCCTGGTATTTGGGCAGCCCACCGTACATCAGAGTAATGCTGGTGTTGTTGAAATGTCGGCGATAAATCCTAAGATTTATAATGTTTCAGGACAGGTATCGCCGGTGTATCGGGCTCCTTGGTTTGGAAATTTCCTGTAAACAAGCGCGTTATAATGTTCAAAATTAAAATAATTGTGACAGGTAAATTTATTCTGGTTATTATATTTTACATTTTTGACAATGTTGTTGAATTCGAGGTTAGAGCGTATTTCCAATCTTTATCGTAGACTGGCTCTTTTATTTTAAGTAACGTTTTGAAATACGGAACAGGTTAAAGGAAAGCAGGCTCTACACAAGATTTGATAATTACACGATTAGTGTGAATACAAATTCGTGCTAGGCAACGGTTGTAGGTGATTTGTTTAAATTTTGAGGGTTTGTACACACGGACTAAGGGAACGACTAATTCTAGATGAACTACAAATAATATATACAGTTAAATAGGTACAAGGAGTTATACAATGTTATGGAATTCGCAATTTAAGGTTTGTAATGGTTCATATGATACAGGAATATTTTCGACAATGTGTTGTTGAAAATTTGATAAGGAGTTCATTCACTACTAAAAAGGTACGTTGACCTTAGTTTTATTTGTATAAAGAGGATGATCCTTTACACTTTAATTGAATGTAAGTACTTATTTGCGAAATGGGATTTTATTTTCTAAGAATAATTATCTTAAAGTTTTAATTGTTAAAGCGTAAATAAATCTCTTTAATGTAATGGATTTCTTATTGTAAAATAGAAATTCTTTTACTTTGAAGTAAAACGTAAAATTTATTTTCTTGTATAAATTTAATGTTTTACACAATTCAGGTTTTGTTTTCGGTAATAATTTGGATTTGATGTTCAGGTGTATTTTCGTGATATACAGGTGGAGTAAATTCTAAGTGTTGATAGCCAAGCAGGGAGCTCGAGCTAAATCAACAAAGTTTTGAGATTCTATTTATTCAAAGCTGGAACGGACACTTTGAATATATAGAACTATATACAGGAGGTTCAGGATATATTGGGTGTTCGTTTATAATTTCGTTAATAGCCAAGCCAGTGGGCTTAATAGTCTAAATTAACGAATCTTAGAGATTCTATTTATTCAAAGCTGTATCGGACACTTTAAATATATAGAACTATATACAGGGGTTCAGGATATATCTGGTGTTGGTTTATAATCTCGTTAATAGCCAAGCCTATGGGCTCAATAGTCTAAATTAACGAATCTTAGAGATTCTATTTATTCAAAGCTGTATCGGATACTTTAAATATATAGAACTATATACAGGGGTTCAGGATGGATTTGTAAATTGCCGTTTTCTGAGGTAAATGCGCGTAATCGGGCAACCAGACGTTGCTTATTGAGCCTCATTAACTAGAAGAAGCCGTATAATAGTCCCGGTGACCGCCGGTGTTAACCAGTCAGTCTACCTAAGACCAGTATAATACGCAAAACCTCTTTGACGTCAATTAATTTCTTAAGTATGATTTGTTAATAGGAATTTCTAGGTATTACAACTATTTTCGTAAAAATTGGTTATACTTCGGAGTATTAGAATTGTATTTAATTCAATTGAAATTGCTTTAAGAGCTGGTCAGGCGGTTATGTTCTCAAATAGAATTTTCAAGTGTAATAATAAATTATTACAAACGGGCAGGCAGGAGAGTATTTGCAGAGAAGCGTTCTACAAACAGAATTTCAGGTGTAATAATAAATTATTACAAACGGAGAGGCAGGAGAATATTTGTAGAGAAGCGTTCTACAAATAGAATTTTCAGGTGTAATAATAAATTATTACAAACGGGCAGGCAGGAGAGTATTTGCAGAGAAGCGTTCTACAAATAGAATTTTCAGGTGTAATAATAGATTATTACAAGCGCCAGGCAGGAGAGAGTGTTTGTAGAGAAGCGTTCTACAAACACAATCCAAAGTAAAAATTAAAATTTTCGCTTATAAACCTTACGAATGAGTGGGGTTTTAGGTAGGAAATGTCGCAACGTTTCTGCACATCGTGAAAGTGGGGTACCGGTGCGCACGCATTTATTTAGAACTGGAATAAAATGAATTATTATTTAAACATTATCTTAATAATTTTTATTAAAATAACAATTAATTTGTCTTACTCAATTCTGGCTCATTACAACCTTATAAGTTTATTCTACGCCACTGCGTACGAAAATTCAAATATGATCTTAGCCGAAAGTATATTTAAAAAATTGTGCAAAAAATATGATAAAATAGTTTTTGTAGATAATACAATAAGTACCGCGATAGGTTTTCCAAGGAAAAAATGAACTCAAAGTTCTCAAAAATTCTAACCTCTAAATGTACACTTGTACATAATTATACATGGAATATAAGATAAATATGTGGTAAAAAGGAACAACGAGTGAATCCTGTTTTATATTTAATTCGCACTTACCTATTATTTCCTTTCTTTACTGCACTATGCTTCACATATTGTAAAACTTTCCGCTGTTTATAAACGTACGCAAATACACAAATAATGTATATATATATATATATATATATATATATATATATATATATATATATATATATATATATATATATATATATATATATATATATATATTATTTTACCACTTCAGTTTTCTACACATGTTGCCGTATCAATAATTCTAAGTGGTAGATATAGGTACCAATATGTGTTATGAGAACTGTAAAGTATAACTGAAGTCAATAAGAGCGAGTTGACATCTAAATTCTATGGTCATTTAAGCCTTACAGTAAGTGGTAAACTATTATACCAAGGACCTATAAAATGGTTAACCTGACTCATGTGGAATTCCGTATTTAAAAGCACTAACGCCTTAATTGCAATATAGTTCCTCAATTTATTTTATATAGTTATTTTTCGAGAGAATATATACACGGTGGTCCAACGAGAGGGTCGCGCCCCTCTTTCTGATTCTCCTGGTAGATTTAGAGAGAAACGGTCAAACACGTCAACTTTTCTTGTCCACTGCAACTCCATTATACAGGGTTATTCATAAAAGACACTACGTTACACTCTTGATTTTTATATGGAAACCTGCTAGTTTTATGTCATTTTTTGCTCCTGCCTGAAGTTTGTAGTAAATTGGGTATAACATGTCCTACATCTATCTTCAACCATTTTAGTTTTATTAGCGTTTTTATAGCTAAAATGGTATCATCGATAAGTTGAGACTTTAGGAAACTTTGTGTACTATCGTTTTCATGGATGCCTTCCAACTAGGAATAATCATTTGCAATCACTGTCTAGATATACCAATGTATGATGGGCGAGAACAATATGCTCAAAACAAGAGGACCTGAACAAATAAAAAGAAAATACCGCTAGAATACTTAAAGAAAATGGTAAATAAAAGTCACGTACTGCCTTCAAAAGACCAGAATTCCAAGACGTATGTATACAACCTACCATGCGAATGCGGCAGAGCATACATAGGAGAGAGCAGTAGACCACTCAAATTGACAACTCAGTTTTATATATATATATATATATATATATATATATATATATATATATATATATATATATATATACCTGATGGCAGAAGCAGAGTCCACCTCCGCAACCTCGCGCTATAAAAGCGAAAACTGTGGAAATAGGCCGATAAACTCAACTAACGCCCATGTAAAGTTACACTTTTTTTGAATTCAAATTGTACCGCTATCATTATTATGACATCTTCACTCCAAAAGGGTAGAAAAAACAAAACGATATTTTGAAAATGGAAGTTCCGCCAGAACTACCGCCCGCTTATTGTGAGTAGACTGAGAAGAACTACAACGAATAGCGCTGTCGTTAGCACAGCAAAGGATTGATTAGTCGTGGTGGGAATAAGATCATTTATGTATGTCAGAAAATGATGGAGCCATAACTAATCCTTGTGATATGCCCGCGTTAATGCCAACTTCTCCGGAAAAGAAGCGACCAACTACGATAAGTATTAGACTTTTATCAGCGAAACTGAAAACCTAGTTTATCAGCGTATCAATTTATCCAAATGATGCGAGTTTAGAAAGTCACACTCGGTCAAATTCTTTTTAGATATCTAAAACGATTACAACTATTCCACCGGATTGTTCTAATGTATTGTTCCAAACTTGGGTCACTTATGAAAGATCACCTGATGAACGACTCTACCTAAAACCACATAGATGATCACTAAGGGATTTGTTACATTCAAGGAAACAAAGCAACGATGGCAATTGGTCGGTAGTTAAAGAGATCGATTATGTTGCCTTTTTTTTTGGGAACGGGTTGAGCATTTGATAATCTCCGTGTTGAAGGAAATTCCCCGTGAGGTCAAATAGAGCATAGATAAGACTGGGAGAACATTTCTTTAACACAATATCTAATACACCGTTTGGAAGACTTAACTAGAGGAACATCTTTTCCAGAGAAATTAAGAAATGAAAATGTACCAAAGTTTTTACTGATGGCTTTAGCCAGAACCAAACTTTAGCACTGCGCAAAGAAGATGTAGTTAGTTTATTGCATTTTACTTACTCAAACAACTTTCAGCTTTAGTGACAATACTTTTTCAGGTATTTTTAGCATCAACGTAGTCTGCATGTGTCGCATTTTATTAGATTCCCATTTGATATAGGATTCATTTTTCAAAGATATTGCATCACCACAACTCTTATTGAGCCAGGGTTGGGAACGCGAATGATTTATACGGTTTTGTTTTTTAGGAATGTACAACTTCATACCTATCAGAATGAATTAAATACTAAGAGCAATGTCCGAAGTTGAGAAGGCTTAAAACAATATTTACGCATTAAAATATTGCAAAGCACTCCTGTAAATCATTCCGTTTAGCTGATTTAAAACACTACACGGTCTATCAGTGTTGTTATCAGAAGAATTAAGGAGTGTAGATTTTATTTCTATTAGATAATGGTTAGATAGATCTAAGGGGGAAAAACTGAAGGTTTATAAGTAAGTGAGGTCTAGAGGATGTGGAGTACGGTTAGAATTATCAGGGTTTTGTGGGCTCAGAAATCATTTGTGTGAGATCACTTGAAATAGCAAATGTTTCTGCACTATGACAAGTAGTTTGTTATCCTTGGTATAGTCACACTCCTCCTTTGTATCGAATATTTTAGTAAAGAAATTGCAAGTCGAATTATTCGGAGTTTTCAGAAGAGGACTGTGTTTCAAATGGAACAAAATGTCAGGTTGCAATTGTTCATGATGTTGGTGGACAGCGCTTGTGCATCGTCCTCCCGGATATCCGAACCGGGCAAAATTTTATGTCTGGTATTTTTTACCCACAACCATTTTTTTTATTTTGCACTTTCAATCTGATAGGTAGGCAATGAAATCGAGAGGAAAAATAAGATAAGAATAGATTAAGGTTTAGGAAAATGTGACCGGTAGCCTTTAAGGAGCTCAGAAAATCGGAGACCCAATATTAAGGAACCCATGGTAAAGGTACTACCTCTATGACTGGCATGAGGTACACATGCCTCCTACGCATCAAGTAGGCACTAAGGTTTGTAACAAAGCATCGAATATTAGCCGCCTAAACTCAGTGATGTGGCGGTGAGTTGCAGTACAGATGTGTAGCATTTTCACCAAACGCGTTAGAAATGGTATTTTGTAAAATATATTAGGCGCCACCCTATCTTTAGGTCAAAATAAGTAAATCAGCCTGTAAGAGCACGTAACATATGTATCAAAAATTTTGGCACAAAATCCAACGGATGTGAAATACGCGAGAATGATAAAACATTAGGTTGCTTTTGGAAACAAAAATTCTCTGAAAGTTTAGCTTCACTTTGACAGTTCAGTTTTAGAAACCAGTTGTACTAAAATGGCTTACAAATTAGATCTTCGTAAAAGTATTTACAGTATCGTTGGGCAAATGCCTAACCATGAAATGGTTGGCATATTGGAAAATCTAAACATTTCCCGCACAACTATTTGTCACATAATAGTGGATTGAGAACAAGGTATACCATGTATAAATTTCCCAAAAAGTGGAAGACCCAGATCTTTTACTCAAGCCAGAGCAGACAAGTTAGTAAGAAGAGCAACAAATAGAGTTGGAATGTCGGTCAGGAAATTGGCAAGGTAGTATAGAACTTATAAGGGTACAGTTAGGAGGGAATTGGTTAGGAATGGTCAAGAATATCGAAAAAGAAGGAAATGTCCATAATATACCACGGGTACCACGATGTTGTCGGGCATGAAGTCGGATACATTTTGCCAACAACAAGGTCATTGTTATTGGTGATGAGAAATAGTTCACTCTAGGTAACTCAGAAATTAAGGGTAACCATGGTTTCTATACTGGTAACATACAAAACTGCCCATAAAATGTTAAATATAAAGAAAACGCAAAATTTGTTGATAAAATTTTAGTCTGGAGCGCAATTTCTATAAGAGTGATATCGAGGTGGGGCGTGCAAGAGTGAAGCACTGGATAGTCGGCGCTATATTCAGAGTTGTCTGGTCAAACTGAATGATTTCATTAATGAACATCATGCTGAAGACGATATAATGTTTTGGCCAGACTTAGCGCCAGGGAAACTGATAACTGGCTCAACGCTCATTCATACACTGAAACAACAATCCCCCTAACCTACCTCAGGCCCGTGAAATAGAAGAATTTTGGACACTTTTGAGTGGACAAGTGTATGATGGAGGATGGCAAGCCGAAAATGAAGAACAGTTATACTGGGGATTCACAGAAAAATTCGAGAGCTAGATATTACAGGCGTCCAATACCTTATGAGAGATGTTTGTAGAAAATTGCGTCTTGTTGAAGTGCACGGACCACTACATTTAATTTAAGTTCTCAATTTTGTTAATTATAAGTCTATTAATTATGTTTGATAGCTATTAAACAAAACGTATTTGTTTATAAAACTGAATATCATATTTTGTGCCAAAACTTTTGAGACATACGTTAATAAGAAAGGGAAGATACGGTAGACGTGTCTTGAATGCACACTACATGATTCGTTATCCCTCTAAGTCAAAAATATTGAATAAGTTTACTAAACTACAAACAGAAAAACAGGAATAATATCGTAAATATTACTATACTTTGCTACCTTCCTAAAACTTTACCTTACTTTGTGAGAAATATTAATTTCGCCTTTATATTTCTAAACATTGTTTTGTTACTGGAGGTGAAATGTTAAACTTCAATTTGGACAACGGAATATAACCCTTGAAACCTCAAGGCAAGTAATACAAGAACCCAAATGAGCGCTCTAGACAAACAGTAAAATTTATACTTCAACAAATTTACATAATCCAACAGATCGATTATCTATTAGCTATTTGCACTCTGAAACAGTATATTGGCATTTTATGATTGTATTAATACTCTTTAGCAACTAGTAGTAGTACTCTTATACCTCTCACTATATTTGTTATACATATCGATTCTTTACTTGCCTCTAACACTTTGTATTGTAATAATATGCCTGGCTTCTATTTTGAGTCTACGTTTATAGGTATCATAAATAATGAGAAAACCTTTCCGATTCTAACAATTTTAAATCAAATATTAATTTTGACAATTTCGATTTGTCAATTATCAATCGTGAGCGTTTAGTGAAAATGTAACCACGCAAAATTACTTTTAATGAACTTCGATTGACAAGTTGTTGGATGAGGGCAGATTGCTAACGTTACATCGCTTAACAAAGGGTTGTTAGTAACAGAATAACTTTTCGTGAAAAAACAATCTGCTTATTTTATATCTTCGGGTAAAATATTGTAAAATCTAAGTCCCTTCTGTAAGTTCGAATCATTATGAGAACTATTGTTTAAAATTTGTAAATGAAATTCATTTTTCTTGCGGGAGTTATAAAAATAATAATACGAATTTAGTTCAAACAGACCTTATAGTGTATTGTTTGCCAATAATGCAATAAACACATTAGAAGCCGTATACTACCCTAGGTCATTATGAAATTACTATGGAAACAAAGATACATCACGGCAATAGACATTTTTGTGAAAGAGCATACTATCCTGTAACAGCCCTTTTTTGAGTTGTATTAAAATATACCTTAATTTAAGGCCTTTCATTCATTTAGTTGTAAATATAAGAAAAATTTTAATTATTGAAATATAGGTATGAGGTAGGCAACTTAATTTGCATATCTTCTTAAAGGTTTATATTCCTATAAATCGTTTTCTGATCATTTAATTTGCGCAACGCGCCATAACTTAACCCTTTGCGTAGGACTACATCATCTGACATGATCTGACTTCCTAAGCATCCATTTTGCTCACTTCCTGATGCACATTACAGCAGGAAGCTTTGTTGTGGTTTTTCACCTAAATTTTGTGCAAGTGCCATTAATTTAATGGTAAAAGATCTTTTAACTTGTAATACTAAAAATTAAAACATTTGCTCTTTTCAGGCACTTTTATTTTAGTTCAGTTTTATTTGTACTTTGATTACCTTTTAAGTACGCATTTAATTTTACTGTTGCGTACGTTTTTATTTTATGATTGCAATTTTTGCATTCAAAACTTCAAAATAATGCAATAAATATTGGATTCAAAATTTCAAGAAGGAATTTATGAGATAAAAATTCCAGTTTTGGGTGTGGCTGATAACATTATTTCAAGATATTGCGCAATAATGGTGCAAGGATGACATCACGTTGGTTGACCGTTTCGTAAACATTTAGATACCAGAGGTTATTAAAAAATTTGTGCACAAAACTTTTACAAAGGTATTTATGTAATGATTTTTTAGTATTTTAAGGTTTTTACAATTAGTTTTACGATATATTTTATTTAACAATATCACATTAACTGTTAATAAACGTATTTGTATATTTTTGTTTTTTTACATTTTGATAAAATTTTTATTGTTAACAAACTCGGTTTAGTTGTTCCGACATTATTAAAAAATAACTTGGCGCCCGAGATCATTTTATTAGTATTACATTAATCTTTTATATTGATGTTCAGTGGAAGTAAGCTAGCAGATATTGTGGTAATTAAGCAAATCAAAATTATTGAATCGGCCTAACTGAATTTAGTATCTCCGTTTAGTTTTAACGATTTGTTTTGGAGAACTTATTACTCTTATTTCATTATTACTTACATTCATTTCTTTATTTCATTATTAAATTATTACATTTATTACTCCATTTACACCACTTTTTTTATAATCGTCCCCTGATGGTTGGGAGCAACAACTACGGCGGCGGTAAACTTAAATTCAAAACATTAGTTGAAATAGCCTAATGCAAATTTGGCATATGAGTAAGCTTAATATATAACCTTATTCATATACAAATTTGTGTTAAGACAATTTCAACTGCAGAAACAAAGCGCTTTATTCCAAATCTGGAATGTGTTAAATAATTATGCATATACCTCTATATGAAACTAAATGTAATTAAAAAGGACAATAGCACATTTTCTGTTGATATAATTTTGCAAAATACTGGGTGTGGACTAGGGATGTCGATTTTCAAAAAAATGGGTGGACGAATATTCGGTTGACGGAATATTCAGTGCCAGTAGCTCAGATATTTGTCAGATTCCATATTCGGTATTCGGATACTGGGTTATCCGGATGTTCGGATATCCAGATCTTTGGATATCCTGATGTTCGGGTATCCGGCTGTTCGGATATCCGGATGTTCGGATATCCAAATATTTTAAAATTTTCAGATATTCCTTCTTCTGAAAATTAAAACTATGAATTTGCTTACCTATTTTAATTATTTGGATATAGGATCTAAAATGAAATAACGTAATTTTAATTTAATACAAATGCATGTATTAATAAAAATAAAATTTACATTTCTGCTTAAACAAGTAAAAGAGAATTTTTTTTTACGATTTTCCGGAAAAAATAGTTTATTTTACAATTAGTTTTACTGTAATTGGAACGCAAAGTAAGGCTACTATCTTCTTCATTAATTTCTAGTTCATTTTTAATAAAAGAGAAAGTCGTTTCTTGTTTTAAAGTAAAATCGTCGTCTTTATTTAAATGAAATGTTGGGAATCTCAAATTGGCGCATGACGTAAAAGAATAATGAAACTTATATTACAAGTGCCATGTGTCCCCGGTATTAAGCTTTGCTAATTCAAATTATGTAAATTTATATAGGACTATTCGGTATCATTTCTAAAATCAACATTTCGTTTTTGAACTGGTTAAATATTCGGACATCCCAACTATTCGGACATTCGAACTATCCGGGTATGCGAACTATCTGGTTATCCGGATATTCAGATATCCGAACTATCTTGATATTTGAACTATTCGGATATCCGAACTATCCGGATATTCGTACTATCCTGATATTCGAACTATCCGGGTATTCGAACTATCCGCATGTATCGAAACCGAATCCAGTTAATATCCGTATATCCGGATAAAATCAACATCCCTAGTGTGGCCTATTACATTATTAGCATTATTACACTATTATAAAATAGTAATTATCCGGAAAATTGTATCAAATAAAGAATATTTAAGATTGATATATTATACCAATTATGAAGTTTAATCCTATAATAAATAAATAAAAACCTGACCAATTCTTAGAGGTAATTATTACTTATTCATCATGGAGAGTAATGGTGACGAATGCATTGCAAATTGATAGTAATTTTAATTTTAATATTACTATCACAAAATAAAAACAATAAAGACTTTATTAAATTTATTTTAATGACTAGATGTGGATAATCAACCAACTTCAAAAAGTTGATTAATAACTTCGTCTGGATGTCTGTGTGTCTGTCAGTGTGTCGGTGCGTTGCACAATGTTACAGGGTTTAGAAAGTGGTGTCATCTTATAGGAAATTCTTTGCTGATTCCAAATTGCTGGTAGATTTTTTGATCTGATCATCCGTTCGCCGTCGGGAGGACGTTTTGAAGTTGGTTGAAATTAGAATTCTATAAGAATTCGCACTATTTGAACTTGTTTTTGGTATAAAACTGAACTGAAAGTAAAGCGAATTTCTTTCACTAATGTTTTTACGACACTAATATGATTTACATAGTTTGAAAGGTTAAAAGTCACCTCACCGTGTAATGTCTGCTGAAATAATTTTAAAAAATTCATATTAGCTGCAGTTGTTTTAAAAATGCTGAAATTATTTCATTTATAGCTGGGGCAAAAGCTTTGTCGGATACATCAAACGTTTGCAGCAACTACTTCCATACTCTTGCTCTGCGATAAGTTTATTATCATTGTTTTGGTTAGAAAACAAACCACCAATACACTGTTTGCAACCACGCAATGTCCTCCTAACTGCAATTAAAGTACTGCAAAAGTTCCACATTTATTGAATTTATTTCCAGTGTTTGTGGCAAAACATATTCTTGCGAGGTTAAGAGTGACAAAGGTAATTGAACAGCTAAATCGTTGCAAATGGTAGGAATCTTATCACTTGTGTTTATCAGAGGTTTGATATTTTGTAGTACTGTTGCACAATTGTCGTCATCATAATTAAATTTGGGTTTATGTAAATTGAACATATTATTTATCAAAATAGATTTAAACGTTCCAACAAAATTGGCAGCTGTTGGATTTATGTTTCTTGAACCATGGCTTCTAATCTGCCCAAATTAATTTCATTTGGATCCTGATTAAGGTGTCGATCAAGAAGATTTTGAAAATCCCTAGTCTTTTACCAATTCCAAATTGTTTATAGTAAACATCCAATTACTTTGGATAGGCGATTTCTTCTGGTCTTTAGGCAAGCGTTGTTCAAATTCCATAGAAGCCAGCATTGGTAACGCTTCTTGTGTCCAATTTGTCAAAAAATGGCAACGAATTAGCTGTATGCCAATTCGAACCATAATGATTAGAAGAATCTGAGCATATAAACAAGATATTAAAATTTGTAACATCTTTTCTATTTACAATTGCATATGCATATGTATTAAAATCTAGAATTATGATTTTCTTTCAGAAACACAAGTCGACAAAGCGATTTTCAGGTTTATGTTAAAAATTTCTCAAATTTCAGTAGGATTTTAATAGTAATTAACGCTACAAGTCCGTTTTGAAGGGTTTAACGTGCGAGCACGAAAGTTTGCAAGGCGAGCAACAGTGTTGCGAGTAAACCAACACATGACACGTGCTCCTTTCTTTATTTTATTTATTTTTTTTTATGATTGTGGACCTGCACAGGCTAAATTTGGCCTATCGTACTAAAGCACTCAGGAGGATGGATAGAGGGATAATGAATTTCCAATAGATGCCTATGAACAGCTACCTTAAATTTTCTCATATCATAGGTGAGAGGAAAACAGGACCTAGGGAGATCATTCCAGAGTTTAGAAGCCGTGTAGAAAAATGTGGATTGCGCCCGTTTAGTACGACAAGTGGAGATTTGTACTGCATACTGATGATGTGAATGAGCGAACCGAGTGTTTCTCGCAAAGATAGCCCGAGATGGTACCAAATAATATAATTCAGCATCACAATAGCCGTTGTAATAACGATAATACAAAGAAATAACTGAAACCACACTTCTATTCTCAAGGGACTGTATGTGAAAAGTTAAGGACGGGTCATTTATAAGCCTAATAGCCCTCTTTTGAATACGATCAACGATATCGAGAACGTATTGGAGAGCACTAACCCAGAGGCGACAATTATGTTCCAGATGAGGCCGAATTTGGGTCTTATACAGCAGAAGGAGTTGTCGAGAGGTAAAGTACTCTTAGATCTGTACAAAAGCCTATTTTACGAGCAGCTGTTTTGGTAGCTAACAGAAGATGGTCAAACCATGAGAGATTTGGAGATACAGTCATACCCAACAGAGTAATAGAGTCTGAAAACTTAAGAACTGAGCCATTTATACTTACAACAGGAAATGATCGATCTTCTTTGGCGGACACAAGTCAACACTGAGTTTTGTTAGCATTAAATTTAACTAATTATTGTTTCCCCATTCGAAAATACGTTGAATGTCTTTGTTGATTGAATTTGCCATTTCAGCTTTAATTTCTTGATTTGACATAGAAGGTGGATTATCACTATGAGTAGACTGAGATGAACTACAGTGAAGAGTGCTATCGTCAGCAAAGCAATGGACGGGGTTAGTTGTTGAAGAAATAAAGGTCATTTAGGTACAGCAGAAAACTGTAGGAGCTATAACGGATCTCTGTGGTACGCCCGCGTTAATGCTAACTTCTTTTGAAAAAAAGCCATCAACTACGACACGTATTCGTCTTTTATCAAGGAAACTAGAAACCCAGTTGATGACCGTATCATTTAACCCAAACGAGGTGAGTTTGGCAAGTAAACATTTATGCCAAACTTAGTCAAATGCCTTTGAGATATCTAAAGCGACTACAACTGTTTCACCGGACTGCTCTACTGTATTGTTCCAAACTTGGGTCACATATGACAGAAGATCACCTGTTGAACGACTTTGCCTAAACCCATATTGGTGGTGACTAAGGAGTGTGTTAGTTTCAAGGAACGTGAGCAGCTGCTGATTGATGGCTTTTTCCATGATTTTAGACAAAATGGAAGTTATGGCAATAAGTCGGTAGTTTGAGGGATCGGTCTTATCGCCTTTTTTGGGAATAGGTTAAACATTTGCTAACTTCCATGATGAAGGAATTCCCCAGAAGACATAGAGATCGTATATAGAGACAATAGCTGGGATACCGTCTGGGCCAGTCGCCTTATTGAGATCAAGCCTACTGATGATCGATTCCAAGAGCTGCATGTTCTGATAATATTATCTTTAATTATCAGTGTTAGTTTATTATTATTATTATTAATAATGACAGCATTAAACTGGACGGGAAAAGAAATCATTTCTTTTTTAAGTATAGTTCAAAATCATCCGTGTTTATGGGACGTTTCATCCAAAGATTATTTGAATCGAAACGTGAAAGACGAGTAGTACAAAAATTTATTCGAAGACTTAATATTATCAGGGATTCCTTGTACAGTGGAATCAGCTAAAAAATTAATTGTTTGTATCCATGGCTAACCCACCATTGTCTCTGATTGCGGTTAAGTGGGCAGTGGTATTCGTTAAGTATTTATAAACAAAGCTCCCTCACACCCACCCTTAACAACTGTTTAATTAATTGTTTACGTGGACCCACAGACGACATGCTTGCTAAAAGGGACGAAACGATGTGGCGAGTAGTAGCAGACAGTATGATCAGGTTGCTCGCCGCTACTTACTGTTGCTACTACCCGCACTACTGGCAAGAAGCCTAGTGTGACCAGCGCTTTAGCATTGGGTATATTCAAAAAGATGGCAATTTTAGCAGGAATATACTCCCAAAGTGGTTTTTACCTTCGATAATAATGTTAGTATTAGATATAAATATTTTACATAATTTAAAACTTAAATTATTACCAACGTGTTATACTGTACATCGTTTATTTGGGACACAAAAAATCTAACTTCAAGTGCTGTACTGGGTCTTAGTGACATATAATGCGCAATAAGCTTTAATGCATACATTTCATTTTCTTCAATTACTACAAAAACATCGTTGCTGACCATTTTTGGTTTGAGGAATATTAATTAATATATAACTTTCCATATCTCGAACGTCATTAAAACGCATCTTCGCCAGTTCATCCCTGCGGCAAGCTCCAAATACGCCAATGACCAAAGCTACTTTTTCCAGCAAATATTTATCAGTAAGTGCTTCTTTTAAGAATGACAAAAAATGTTCGCTGGTTAAAACTTTTGATTTTTTTGGTTGATAATCTCTTCCTGTTTGGTTAAGGAAAGCTGAACAAATTTCTCATTGCCTTTAATTTTTTTATTTACAATTAATTATTTGCACAGCATTGAAAACTTTGTCCAAAGAGAATTTGAAGAATACCACTCACTCAAATCTTGAAAGTAAGCTAAGAATCACTGTTTCATTTGTGCCACTTATTGAATATTTTCTTAACCAATCTTCAAAATTGCAATATTCTTTTTCGTACACCTTTTTTGTCTTTTGTGGTACAGGTGCTTCGATAGCTTTTGCAGCTTTTAATAGCACTGGTTGGGAAAGATCTTCCGACAGGTTTTTAGCACAGCACAAAACGACTAAAATGGCGGTGGAAAAATTGATGTTTGTTTACAAAAATCAGAATGCATAGTTACGAAACCAAGGTGACTGAACAAACTCGATTATATTTTTTCAAACCCACTTTGTTTATTACTAAAAATACGCATGACAGTAAATGTCAAAAATAAAATTCAATATATTTTTTTAATTCAATAACACACTAAAGGGACATTAAATATAGAAGGCATCACGGGTGTTAAAGGAATAACGCCCTTGGCCAACGTACATCCCTCTGGCCAGAGGCCCTCGGAAAGTACACTGTGGACCTCGGGGCATAATTATACCCATAACGCCCTTAATACCTTAATTACTATTTAAGATGAACTTTTAATTATTAATAGGGAATGTCCAATGTTTTGTATTTAAAACAAAAGATCAAAATACATTTATAAGCAGTTTCTAATGTTTAACACTTGTTTTTAATATTGAATAGGTACGCCATGTTAAATAAACGTATATTAAAATAGGATCTAAAAACATTTTTAACAAGAAAAGTTAGTTTCCTCGTCGGGGGTTAGAACTCCCATTCCTTGCATTACCAGTCAGATAACTTTACCGTTTGGCCATTAGCCCCATTCATATTTAACGTATATTGTTGGCATACTATTACATCGTTACAGATTTTAAATTTTTACCATTCTTGTTTATTTTTAATTCGATAATGAAGCTGTTACTACGCATATATGCGATTTTCACGATTTTTATTGATTCCAGTCGAAAATCTTGGTTAAAAGTCTCAATTAATACAAGAGTAATTTTTTATTTATATACCATTTCTAATACCCCGATCAGTTTGAAATTTGATATCTAACAGTATTTATGAAAGAAACAATGTAGTTCCAATATTTGTGCTTTTTAAAAGTTACGCTATTGTTGAACAAAAGATGAGCAAGTTTTTGATTAGTAAATTGTAAAATAAATTCAATATTACCTTAATGAGAGGTCAACTGAAATGCTTCGAGAATGGTGGCAGTGTTTACGCCTCTTTCTGGACCGGAAGCTTATTTCATTATATTTCCCGCAATTTGCCTTCTTTGAACTAGAGGATTAGCAAACAATACCTGACGGCGCAATCATATCACAACCAGGTTGGTTTATTACAGCTTTGGGGCGAGGGCGACGTTGGTACCTATTTGGAAATAAAAGTAATAATTACAGATCATAATCACACATTCAACAAAATCTACCAATATTTTCATTGCTGTCATCGGCAGTTTCGTCCTCGCTATCTAATTCTGAAGAATCATGTTCTAATTAATTTTGACTTTCTAGAACGTAATATTACGTAAGATCTTGCTTTAGAAATAATATAATGCTACAGATTATATACGAATTTGTAATTTTTTTACAAGTTTGCGCCTTCTCTTTCACTATATCACTTTCGTCGAAAAAAGTATCTCGTTGTTCAGCAGGATTGTCTTCAAATTCGTCATCAGAGCTTTAAATCTAAATACATTAAGGCGATCACAAATGTACGTTAGTCTTACTGTAATTGAAGCTCTTTGCAATTGTTGCAACATAAGAACAGGCATGAACACAAAACACACTAATAAAGCTCATTCATTATGTTATAGTAATTAATTACGTTACTGTACTTGCTCTACGCAATTAATAAGGCAGAGTGATTGATATACATTATCATGAATTTGATTTTAAACTCTATTCTGGCTTCGATTCGAATTAAGCCTTACGCAATTAATAAAGCAGTGCGGAGACTATACATTGTCATACATTTGATTTTAAGTTCGTTTTATCTATAAAATTTTGTCTCCCACTGATTCTAACTAAATAATTGGTCCAACCTAATAAAACTGTAACATAGTTATCCGCAACACATTTTATAATGAATTTAATCTATCAATAACTGTACTTTCTTTCAATTTTCAAACGATTATTTAACTTGAAGATTACGTCAGGTCATCACATAAAATTCGTAAACAATTAGTTTTTGTCACATCAAACAATTTTACCTTATCGTTTTTCAAATAGATACACTAATTTTTCTACTAATATCTTTGACTTTTAATAATTAAGTTTACAGCAGTTAACTTTAACTTGAGAAACACAATTAAATATTAGGAGGGGCCCGTATCCTTCAATATAAAACGTTAATAAATTTTACGAAGTCTATTCAGAATAATCAAATTGTAATTATTACATTTGTCAACAAACAAAATCATTATTTTAATTCTAACCCTATCTAATTATTCTAATCTTATGTGTACGAACAAAATACATAAATTAATGAATACCGAATGAAGCCACTTCGAGAGCGTATCTTCACGTATATAAATTAGATCCCTCCACAACTGTTGATATGCTGCAGAAATTTCTTGAGCCAATGTTTTCAGAGGTTCATTGTGAGCAATTAAAATCGAAATATCCTGAATATTACGCATCCTTTAAGGTAACTGTAGATTTATCGAACTTAAAAAAAATTATGAATGCTGATGTCTGGCCAAGTGGTGCGTGTATCAATAGGTTTTTTCTCCGAAGCACAAAACCATCAGCGCTCACGTGACCAATAAACACTCAAACAGCCTCACAATTTGTCATATAAACATTCAATCATTGAAAAATAAGGTTAATGAACTGGAATCTTTTATTGTTGACAAAAAGTTGATGTATTTTGCTTTAGTGAACATTGGATTAAAAATTCAGATATTATAGAATCTATTAGCATAGGACCCTTGTGTCTGCAATCTCACTACTGCAGAGTGTCAAAATCTCATGGTGGGGTTGCAATTTTTTGTAGGTCAGACGTCACAGTGAAACCACTAACAGTTGTTAATAATTTAATTATAGAAACACACATTGAATTTTGTTGTGTTCTGTTACAATCAAATACGGTAATTATTTGCTTATACAGACCTCCCCTTGGTGATTTCAATGTTTTTTGTTCCCAATTAGAACAGATACTCGCCAAATTACTGAAATATAATATTGTTATATTAGGAGATTTTAATGTACACTTTGGCGATGACAAGAGATCTCGTATATTATGTGACTTCTTAGAGAGCAATGGTTTTGAGCAAACAATTTATTCAGCTACTCGCAAGAATAATTGTTTGGATAATATATTTATTAATTTTTCATTTACCGAGTTTAGTGCTATCACATTTGATTCAGGTTTATCAGATCATTTAGGTCAACAACTTGAAATAAATAATTTTAAAATAATGAACAGTAATCAGGAAATTAAGATGTATCGTCCTATTACTAGGGCAAGTTTACAACTATTTTTTAACGAATTATGTGACTATGATTGGGATACCATTTTAAATAACAGTTTAGATGACTGCGACAAATGTTTTGGTAGTTTTTTTGATGTAATTCTTAATGTGTTTTTGAATTGTTTTCCTATTGCCAAAATTACGGAGAAACGTCGTGATATACAATTAAAATGGTTCAATGATGACCTTAGAGAATTAAGAGAGAAAGTGATTATGATTAGTAACTTGTATAATACATACCGCTTCCAAAACCTACATGCAATGAAAAAAGCCTTATCCAGTGTTTACAAGAGGGAAATTAAAGTAGCTAAGATTAAAGCTAATGACAACCTTATAAAAAACTCTAATAATCCAACAAAAACAATGTGGTCTATTATAAATTCACACAGACATTTAAATATAGAAATTAACTCTGATTTAACTTCTAATGATTTTAATGTTTATTTTGTTAAAATTATAGATGAAATTATATCTGACATGCCAAACAATAATAATCAAGCAAATAAGTTTGTCATTAATAACACTAATTTACCTACCATTAATTTTAAGTGTGTTTCTCAGGTGGAGCTACGTGATGTCATTAAGAGCTTGAATAATGGCGGTACCAGAGATGTGTTCGGTTTCAGTGCCAATTTTGTAAAGCGTAACATAAGTGTCTTCATAAAACCATTAACAAAGTTGGTGAACATTATTATTAAAACTGGAATCTTTCCTAAATGTATTAAAGTGGGACTTGTGCTGCCTTTTTTCAAAAAGGGCAATGATAAAAACGATTTAAACAATTATCGACCAATTTCGATTTTGCCTATATTTAGTAAAATAATAGAAAAAGTACTATACAAACAAGCAGTGAATTTCTTTGAAAGCAATAATATTTTCTACAAACAGCAATATGGTTTTCGAAAAGGAAGAGGAACCTCTGATGCAATAACTACGTTTGTAAGTAATACCTTAGAAAGTTTTGAAAAGGGCAATCATGTTGTAGCGGCTTTTGTGGACTTTTCTAAGGCGTTTGACTGTGTTTCGCACAAAATATTAATAAGCAAATTAACCTTGATTTATAACTTTAGCGTTTTAAGCGCTTCTTTAATATCATCTTTTTTATGTGATAGGTATCAGTGCGTTCTCTTTAATAACGTCTTGTCCGAGAAGTTACATATTAAAAATGGTGTTCCACAAGGGTCTATCTTGGGTCCTTTGTTATTTTTAATATATGTTAATGACATGCCAGCGTCAATGCCCGCGGAACTTAATTGCATTCTGTATGCGGATGACGCCACTATAATTTCAACTAGCTCAAATTACGAAATCGCTATTTCTAAAGCTCTGGAGGGAGTGGAATTTGTATCTAGTTGGTGCAAAAGTAATAAGTTAAAATTAAATACAGCAAAAACAATAGTCATGCCTCTGTCGTTGAGAATAGGCAAAACGGACTTAATTTCAAAAGAAATATCTTTTTTGGGTTGTGTTATTGACTCACGTTTAAATTTTGATAGGCACTGTGATATTGTTGCAAAAAAAATGAATAAATTCATCTTTTTGTTTAGAAAATTACAAAATAATGCTTCAACAAACATAATGAAATCATCTTATTTTGCTCTAGTTCAAAGTACACTTCTTTACGCTATTCTAGTGTGGGGGTGCAGTTCAAATTGGCATAGAATATTTAAATTACAACGCAAGGTCATTAGAGTATTAGCTAATCTTCAATTTAATGAAGAGTGTCGCCATGAATTTGTAAATTTGAAGATTCTTACGTTTCCCTGTTTATATATTTTGGAAGCGTTATGTTATGCAAAGAAAAATATACCTCTAATGTTACGGCAAATCGGAAATACATGAATAGGACACGAGACAAAAAGGAAATATTAGAGTCAATTTTTGTAGGTTGTCAAAATCTCAGAAAGGTATTGTATACCAATCACAAAAGCTATACAATTGCCTACCGGATAATTTTAAATGTCAACCGATTACTGTATTTAAACTAAGTATAAAAAATTTTCTTATACACCATGCATTTTACTCGGTGGATGAATTTGTTGAAGCATGTATTGACCGGAATAAAGTGCAGTAAATTAGTTTGTCAATTAGTGTTATGTCATGTTAGTTAATTAGTTAATTTGTTAGTATTATACTTATATGTTTGTTTTTTTTGTGATCTATTTTTATATTTTATAGTTATTTTGGTTTTTAAACCGACGAGTGTATGTGCTTGAACACGTTTTTAACACAATAAAGATTATTATTATTATTATTATTATCTATACATGAATGTATTATTAATTTTCAATAAATAGAAATTACTCTAATATCAAGTTGTCCAGTCCAGTAAATACTCTTCCAAATACTTTATCAGGTACACTTAGCAAACTTTTTCTTCTATAGTCCATCACACCTGTTCCCTTTACCCTTATACAGTGGTACAATGATCGCGCTCTTCCAATCACTGGGCACTTTTTCACACTTATGAGATACATCGATTAGTCCACACAATCTTCGCTTTGCACCTTCATTTTACCAGTGATTTCATCTGCGCCTGATCCTTTACCGTTTTTCAATCTCCTTACCGTTTTCTGTGCCTCATTTATCCCAATATTCTACTCAGTTTTATTCACCATTCCTTCTAGATTCTTCTTATCTAACCCTTCAGTCTTGTTTCCTCACTATTATACAGATTTCCAAAATATTCTTGCCAGCATTTCCTCACTTCACAATCGTTTCATACTATTTAGTTGCTCGTTTTCAGCCACGTTTTGTATTTTGACCCACTTCCAGAAGAGTTTTTTGTTTCCCTCAAAATTATTCCGAATTTTCTCTCCTTCCACAGCAATCACTACCTCTTTACTTATTCCCGCTATATCCTTCGCTTCTTTCTTTCTCAATCTGTACACCTCATAGAATCGCTTTTTCTCAGACTCATTTTTTACAGCTATCATTGGCATGTACGCATCTTTTTTCTTACATATTGCCTTTTTTTGCCGTTTCATTCCACCAAGCACATTTTTTACCTATAGTCGCTGTTTCACATGTCTCCACGGCGGAATTGACAACACAGTCTTTCAAGCTTGTCCATGCACTTTCAACGTCATTGTCTTTTATGTGTTCTTTCCATACTGCTTCATTCACATTTAACTCTTTACCCACAGCATTTGAATATTTCATTCTCGCACCATTATATACTAGTTTGTCTACCCTAATTTTGAACGCTCGCCCACTTTTGTCCTAAACACACTCTCGATACAACCAAAAAGTGGTCTGAACCACACTCCGATCCGCGTATTACTTTTGTGTCTCTCACCAGGTTTCTAAGTAGTTCATCATATACTATCAAGTCAATCATACTTTTTTTTAATGCTTAAACCACGTATTAGATTCAAACAGGCTTCTCTCCACAAAGATGTTCACCAGGCGTTCAGCATTCTCATTAACTCTTTGGTCTTCGAACTTTCCTAGAACGCCTTCAGTATGTTCTCCCAACCCACCCATCCATTCATATCTCCCAATATCAACATCTTCCGTTTGGCTTACATACGTTCAATACGTTGTGTACATCAATCCAGAAGTTCTCACACTCTTGGTCTCTGTCTCCTTTCACCGGTTTACAATATACAATGAGAAAAATTCTTCGAAACTCCATTTTCATTCTAACCTACATTACCCGGGGTTACCAATTCGTACATTTTAACACGTCTTTTCGCTTTTCTCTCAATATCGCTCCAACTCCTTTTGCGCCATGCACTTCAGTCTCAACGCCGGACCATAGTGCTAGCCTGCCATCCTCCATCTCCACAGCATCCTTTCCTTTCCGCTTGGTCTCCGATACACACAGAATATCAAGCTGCCTTTCATACATTACATTCACAATTTCAAATTCTCTACCATGCATACCTCTAACATTCCACTTACCAAATCTCCATTTATTCCTTGCACAGTCATCAGCAACGGGTCGATCCGAGGCAATTGTATTGTTCTTTTTAGTACTTACATAGCGGACAGGCCGGTTACTAGCCAAATCATCCCCGAACGATGTAGCGTTCCCTACTGACGGTATCGTCCTACTACGGGACAGTTATTTGCCTACTGCCCCGACACGTAAGGAAGTGAGAAGTAGAAATATATTTTTAAATAACCTTCGTTGCGGTGAATACATAGTTCGTAACGTCATTACAATGTATTGGCCACGCACATTTTTGGTACTGCTAAAAATAAATGAAGGCATCCTTACAAAGTCATAGCCGACCATTGTTTCCATTTAGAATAATGTATGTTTAACTTTTGTTAAGCGCTTAAGAAGACTAAGTCGTTTTTCTTAACGGACAGGTTGCGGTGTGTGTATTCGGGGATTCAGGAGGAGAACTTTTGATTGATTACTTGAAAAAGGTAAAACAATTACTGGCTGACGCTACGTAATCCTTGTAGACAAATGAGTTAAAAATGTTAAACCAAACAGAATTGGTCTATCAAAGAAAAATATCATCTGGACAATGCCCCTCGCCACAAGAGTCGTGGTGATAATGGCTAAACTATAAATTGACCGAATTGATATATAAGTGTTGGACTGTCCACCCTACTCGACGGATTAGGCACCGTCAACTTTCCAAGACAAACCAACAGGTCACTGCAGCATTAAACACCTATTTTGCGAAGTTTACAAAAGTACATAATAAAAAAGGAATAGAATTACTAGAAAAACGTTGGACAAAATGTATTACTGTGTTAGGAGGTTACATTGAGAAATAAAGTAATTTTTAAGTTTCTAATAACGTCTTTCAAGATTTCAAACCATCCTCGTAAAAAGAATACTATACAACAAACTAACGCCGATAGACTCGGTAACCTTCCTGAAGGTCGTAAAAAAAAACTAAATCTGACAAATATAGGATTTGGATTATATCTATAAGAATAAAAAATAAACAAAGTGACAATACGTTATTTAAACAAGTCGATTAGACTACTATGTAGTATTGAGACAATATTCACAAGCTAATAGATGAAGTTCAAGTGAAATGGGTCAAAAGAGAAGGGGGACATACAGTGCATCATAATAGTGTCATTTCAGTAGTTGTAGAACTATATGAAGCTGGATACTTAAACAACCCATTCTATAACATACATTTTCTAGGGCGGATGGGATTCAACTGACTAACATCTATTAACTTTAACATAATTAAAATGAGCATTGAAAACTTTTAAACGTTTCCTACGTACCTTATCAGCGGGAAAGGAAATCTTTGGTGGCAGGAAGATCTGAGGGTATGGGTTTTTCCTTAACAAATAATGATGATTATGATATTCATACAAAGAGGTCAACTCATGGCGGTACCTCTCTAGATCCTAACAAATAATAATAATGCAACATCCTGCATCATAAAACACACCCTAAGATTGTGCAATTAAATGAAATGTGATGCAACATCGTGTATTAGGAAAATAATGCGTTCCAATGTTGTGCAATATGATGAAATGTCCCATATTATATAACACCTTCACTTAGGTCCTGATCTAAACTTGAACCTAGGCCACGTCTTGTGCTCAGCTGTCCAGGTTACTATATTGCTGCTTTACGTCATGTACAACCCCTACTATCTGCATTATGCAATATTATAAATCATCCTCTACGCATTAATGTAAAATTCTTCAATATTAATAACGCAGTATATTTACCTAGACCTGCCCTGCTGGAGCCGAGTCTTAACCCTGCTTTGACTATGAGCCCCTTTTCTTGAACTTAATTTTTAACCCCAATTAGTGATTAGTGATCAGCCACGTATGCGACACCTGCCCAGATATGACTCACTTCCGGTCCATTGCTGTTACACTTCGGTCACGTGACTAGCAACCGAAAGTTGATCCAGTTTTGTGGCATTTGCGTTATCTGGAGAATCATACTTTCTCCAAATAATTACAGGTACACGTTTTCGACAGCGTTATCGTTTTCCAATCTACTATTTCCACTTTTTGAAGGTTTTCTTTTGCACTTATCTGCAGGCGCATTATTTAGTGGACTAATTAATAACGTGCAAACATCGCATAATCTAGAAGTGGAGCTTTGCCGTGCTTACTGTGCTTTCATCAGCCCTATTGTGATTAATTCTCAATGATCAGATGTAATCTTAAAACAGTGACAAGCCTTCTAGAAGCCATTTTGTCCATAACACAGTTTACATTATTTTTCTTATGTTAGTTCGCAATAGATAGTAATTCTCACTTTAATAAGTTTTCTCCAGTGTTATATTTTTTGTGATTAACTATTAGGACAAATATATTTCTGCGAGAGATACTATGGTCCCGTTGTTGCACAAAAATGTTAGACATAATCTAAGTGCTCCTCATACAAATGGCAAATAATTAGGCAAGTCCCTGAATGCTTTAAAAGTACAAAGCTATTAAACTCTTAAACATCAATAATATTTCAGAACCCTAAGGAATACGCAACAAATTTCAGTAACGTGTCATATTTAACGTATTCCTTGTGGTAGACAAAAACATCATAGATAAGTCACCAATTTCTACAAATTTTGTTCATTGACCGCATATTAACAGTATAGCTTTGAGAAATGTCTGCTAAGGAGATTTATTACTCTACAGCAATTGTCAATGAATGGTATATAGACTATTTCAATAGCGCTATTATAAGCAATATACTTTATTTGGGTTCTTCAAAGTTATTAGTTCAAAGTCGGGGCGAAATAGGTAAGCACGTGCTCTCCGTTAGTAATACTATACATTTTGGATTTTTATATCCCATATAATTACTAGTACTTAGTAAAATGTTTATTCGCAAACTTTATAATTGCAATCAGAAAGGAGGTTATGTTACTCTTTATCCAACTCCTAACTGAACTAAATATTGGTGTTACTTAATATTTGGCTTAATTCATTAAACACAATTTACCAATCTTGTTTCTGTTACAAAATATTATGTCTAGAGCCTTAATAATACTGGCATAATTCGGTTTGTTACACCATAAGTTTCCAACACAGTATGTCCTGCTTATTATTTATTTGCACGGGTATTAAAAAGTGTAAAGTTTGATGTTAAATAGTATAACATTTTCAGATTGGTTAAGATTACTTTGAAGGGTTTTATCATTTACGACTCAATAAATATTTCATAAATCACACGTTAGAAGCTACTTCACAAAATCTAAAAAGGAAATCTGTCTAGCGGTTTGAGAAAGGATGATAAATGTATTTAAATAGTACCTACATCATTTGCATGTTTGCTGGATAATACATGCAAACTAGTTCTAAATTAATATAAATTCTCTAAGATGAATAAACTCCCTTAACCCTAGAAGGGTGTTTTAAACAGATGACAAATTTACTACAGTGTTAAAGTAATAGGAATACTGCGCTTTAGTTTTGCAACTTTCCATTTGAAACTATTCCAAACGTTTGGATAGAATTAATCAAGACGCAATCATTTTAAAGTCAGCGAGTTTTTATGTGCAGGAGCTTAACACGTTCGCTGCCGTGTGTATCGTTTAAGATACACTGAGTAGTGCTTACCACAGGCCGGTTATATCCTAATTGATACACCAACTATTATTTGTTCTAAACAGTGGTGTATTCATTAGAATACACTGCCCATAAGAAATACATTAGCTTAGGGTTTCTGTGGCCTGGCACTATAAAGAGCAACTTAAAGTTGTGGCCTGGAAAGGTGTGATGAGGACCAATGTGTGGACATGGAATAAAATATACAGAGCCTTGAAGTAATGTATTTATTTATATAAATATAAAAAAAGTGCTTATATCAATGCAAAAATAAAAACTAAAACTAAAATTAAAAATTAATGGCAACCATTAAAACATTCTCTGCAAAAAAAATGGATTACCCTCACACTGATTGCAGACGTTTTTTACCTGTGCAGCCAACCTTTTTTTGCCATCTACCACCTTACCATGCTTCCCAAATTTTTTATAGCATTCGTTGCATCGACTCCTTTTATTTTGACCATGTTGAATTCAACCCTTTGATTACAATTGAGAAGCGATTGTATAACACTCTCCCTAAACTGCGTTACTGTCAATTTTGTAGAATGTCACGAATTTTCGCAATGGAGAAAGTGAGCATTTACAAGACTGGTTCCCCGCAAAATTTCGATCATTAGTTTTCTATACCATTTAATCGATCTACGTAGAGAAGTGTTATAAGACGATAATTGGTCGCTTACATCAACTGACGATTTTCCTGTATCATAGTCTGCAACGCATACGGGTTTCACAGTTTCTCTTCCAATATTTGATATAACAGTATGGCTATCAGTGCCAAGGTGAATAGTTGTCAGCATCATCACATCCCTTTTGTCCTTCCATTTTAGTATGGTGATTCCATCATTGGATTCCTTAGCGATAACTTCACCTTTTCGCAATAGTGCAATAGTGCAGATTTTATTTCTTGGGGGAATATACTTTCTGTTTTGGCGGAGAGTGCCTACTACGTGTGTGTTATGAGAGAGCAGTTTACGAGCCAATGGTACACTTGTATAAAAGTTGTCGATGTACAGTGTTCTACCATGATCAAGAAGATCCTGAATCAATTTTATCACTAGGTTCTGAGAAGCCGACATAAACTGACAAGTTCCAGGTGTAGCCCTTGTTGGTACATAACTTGTACATTTTTATCCCATATCGATGTCTTTTAGAGGGTATATACTGCCGGAAACTTAACCTCCCTCTCCAAGGTATCATAGTTTCGTCAATACATATTTTTTGCGCTGGTGTGTAGGGGCTTTGGAAACTATTTATAAACATCTGAAGAATATTCTCTATTTTATTCAGACGATTGTGTTGTTGGGCCTCATCATTATTTGCGAAGCGCATAGTCTGAGCAACAATCTATTTCGCGACATAGTATTTTTTGGAAGTGGGAATGCATATAACTCGGTTCGATGCCAATAATCAGCCAATTTGGGCACTTTGACCAGACACATCCATCCTAGTAAGTCGATGAATTTGGTCATTTCCTGACAATCTGTTGGTGTCCAGTCGTGTAAACGTGAATTGGGACCAGTGTCACTTTTTTCAAAAACTTGTGTTGCATAAAGATTTTTAACCCATGAACCATTTTATTTAGGAGTCAAAAACAGAAGAAAGTAGTCTATCGTGTCTTCCAACGCCAAAATCCCACTAGTGTTGGGATCCATTCCACTGGATCCACTGAACAGAAATATCTTTTGGTTTCCAATTGGATCGGTCCATACAATATTATCAAACATATTTCCTGGTTGGGGCGACTTACTGGCTATTTTGGTATTTGTTTGGGGTGATGGAGAACGGCTGGTGGTCATATGGCTATTGGATTGGGGCGATGGAGATTGGCTTATAGCTCTACTTGTACTTGGTAAGGGTGATGAAGATCGGCTATTTCTTTTCGGTTGGAGTTTTGAAGTCGAAGCACTAACTTGTACCATTGAATCATCACTGTCACTATCATATGTTTCTGATTCTTCCTGGTAGTGTGGATCCGCATCGGCATCATCCAAATCTTCGTCACTCATATTCATATCAGGATATTCCCTTGTTTCATGCATTTTTTCCAATTCAGTGTCTTTATAGGTTCTTTTATACATTTTGCACTTTATCATTATAGTCTCTAATCACTTTTATCCTTGTTTTTTATTCTTTTTATAAATCACTAACACTTGAAAACCTCTGTCTCTGTAACAACAGTTTATTTACGTACATTTTTGCATTGACTGCGAAAATAGAGCGTAAGCTATCCTTTTATTTCTTATTCTAGAAAAGATCGATTAGACTCTGAACCAGTGCAGAAGTGATCGTAAGTCAAAACTAGAAGACATCGCAGCTCGTCAATCTGAAACAAAGAAAAACCACACAATATACTATTGTATCATAAGTGATACACTCGGCCTAGAGAAGCAAAATTATTACTTTTCGGTAAGTGTATCATTTATGATACACCAAGAAAAAATAATCAATAACCAAAAACTATCAAGTATTGAGTAAAACCAAATATGGGGAATGCTTTCAAAATACACCACACTGGTAAAACTTATTTTGGCCTGTGAGGTCAGATTACAAAATTTTAGCTCGGCAGCGAACGAGTTAAGTAGCAGTTGATTTAATATGACTGCCGTCATTGTTCGTTCGACACATATGGAAAACGTAATTACAACTGGTCTACAACCGTAACCCGCGCGAGTTTCTTTGTTAGTAATATTCTATCGAGTTTTATTTTTTTTATCCTTTTTGGTAATTTTATGTACTTATTTTCGATTGGGCGCCTTAAAATTGCGGCAATGTTTTATATTGCAAGAATCTAAAATTAACTTTTATATCCATACATAATGATGTCTGCCAAGAAACGTTGCGTCGAAACAACAAGAGATGCCGAAGTGTTGTTGAAAACAACAAAACATGCGGCTAAATACACAAGCTTACACACTAACTTATAAATTTGTAATACATCCACCATGTCCCAAAGGTGAAGCTCGTAGTATACAGGGTTATTCACGTTATACGACACGGAAGATTGTGGCTATATATCTTAGTTTTAAGAAAGTTTTGTTTTTTGAGTGAATACATATCTATCAGAGATACATTTTAAAATTATAGTCACAATATACAGGTTGTCCCAAAAACCCGATACATGTCAAAGTTGTTTTTTTAAAATGGGACACCCTGTATATTCTTACATTTTCGATTTATACGGTCAAAATAAAAGTGAGTTTCATTAAGGTTTACCTCTACGAAACCTAAAGGCTTTTAAGATATTTCGTATTTTGTGAAAATGTAGTAATAATTTCGACACGTTTGTAGTTAAATTTTTCATGAGCGCTTCTGTACTAAATTTGGGTACTATTCAACTAATTGAATAAGTTTCATGTTGAATTTGTGAAAAATTGATTATCTTATATAAGGTGTTCAAAAATGTTGACCTTACATTGTCAATATTTAAATTGCAATAACTTGGTTATTTCAAATGGAATCCCCTGTATTTCATATCAACGTCAGTTGTCGAATTGTATTCTCTATCAAACGATATTACACTTCCCTATAGCTAAATATTACAGTTCTCATGAAAAACACATTTAGTGAAAGTACACCGATTTTAACTATTTTAACATCTGTCAAGTCAACCATGAAATGTTTACAGGTTAAATGTTATTGCTGTCAGTTTATTTATGTTGTGATTCATTCTGTCGAGTTAGTTTGGGAGTTCTATTATAATTCATTATCCAAAATGAAAGTTTACGGCAAAGAAAAAAGAATCGATATGATTTTTATTCTTGGAGAATGTCCACAAAACTGTTTATTGGCGTCACGAGTTTACGCTCAGAGATTTCCTAATAGGAATCACCCGAACAAATATGTTTTTGAAAGACTTTTGGCTCAATTTAGGCAATGTGGAAGTATTGAGTATAAAAAGCCGACCAGAACGAAATCGGTGACACAGGACGAAGACACTGAATTTGATGTTATTGCCTCCGTAATAGAAAATCCCCATATAGGGCAAAACCAAATAGCCCAGAATATTAACGTTAGTGAAGCTAGCGTTTCTAGAATTCTTAATAAACATAAATACCATGATTATAAAGTCCAACGTCACCAAGAACTTTCGGTAAATGATTTTGATAATAGAGTTACATTTTGTATGTGGGTGCTGGATAAAATCGCAGAAAATGAAAACTTTTCCAATCTAGTTCTGTTCAGCGATGAATGCACATTTCACAATAATGGCTACTTCAACAGGCATAACTTCCATTATTATTCAGACTGCAATCCGCATCAATTTAGAACAGTTGATAATCAACACAGGTGGTCAGTTAATGTTTGGGGCGGAATAATGGGCGAATATTTAATTGGTCCATATTTTTTTAATGAGCATTTAAATGGAAGATTATTTTTAAAATTTTATCAAATGAACTTCCAATGTTATTAGAAGATATCCCCTTAAACAAGAGGGTAAACATGTGGTTGCAAATGGATGGAGCTCCCGCACATTATCATCGTGATGTACGAGATTTTCTAAATACTCATTTCCAAAATCGTTGGATAGGAAGAAATGACCCCAGTGTTGGCCTCCACGATCACCAGAACTTACTTCACCGGATTTCTTTCTATGGGGATATGTGAAAGGGATTGTTTATAATACACTCCCAACTACACCAGATAACATGTAGGGCCGTATCAGAGAAGCTTTCCAAAGTATCCAACCAGAAATGTTATTGAATGTTGGTAAAAGTTTCGAAAAGCGAATACAAATGTGTTTGGAATCAGGCGGTCGTCACTTTGAACATTTATTATAAACAGCAAACTGTTATTTTTTGCATTTTCATCATATTTTCATTTATCTTTATATGTGGGTTTTTCATGAGAACTGTACTATTTAGCTATAGGAAGTGTAATATCGTTTGATAGAGAATAAAATTCTACAACTGACGTTGATATAAAGTACAGGGGTTCCATTTGAAATAACCAAGTTATTGCAATTTAAATATTGACAATGTAAGGTCAACATTTTGAACACCTTGTATAAGATAATCAATTTTTCACAAATGCAACATGAAACTTATTCAATTAGTTGAACAGTACCCAAATTTAGTACAGAAGCGCTCATGAAAAACGTAGTCTGCTGTGGCTGGCCATGCCCTGAATAATCTAAATCATGACATTCAATTTGACAATATGGAAATATTGTCAAGACAAACTCATTATTATGCTCGTTTGCAACGTGAAGCTATTGAAATATATAAACACCCTAATCATTTTAATAGACAAGAAGAAAATCTCCGTTTAAATAGGTTTTGGCATCTTATAATTAGAAAAACTCATAATGATACGTCTTAATTTTGATTTTAATTGTTACTTTTGGTATGTCTAGGTTTTTGCTGTCTTTTCCTAGACCTTGAAGCAAATGCTTTACCAATTATATGTTAAATTACCACAGCACTATAAGTTGACATAAGTAGTTGAAATTAAGATTAAAATAAAAAATTACAAAAAACGTTCTGCATTATGATTTTCGTTGTTAGTAACACTTGCATTTATTGATAAAGATATCTCTTTGTTAGATTTAACTGGATTATTTTATTTGATGTCATGTTTATATTTGTGAATGCTTCTATCATTTTGAAATTGAAGTTTTCACAACTTTATACTTACATAATAACTTGATTAAATTTGTTAAATGTGTTTTTTGGCTGACATTCTTCATTGTTAGCTTTCATCGTAGAGACTGTTCTGATTTGTCATCACAGTTTAATAATATTTAATTTTAATGATCTAGTTATTCTTTACTAAAATCTAATTTTATAGTTGGCTTTATATGTTTCTCAAACTGTTATGTTGATAGCAGGCTGATGTTTATGTTTTAATTTTTCAAGTTTGACAAAATTAGTTACATCTTTAACAATTTTAACAAATATTACTACTGACGAAGATAACTGTAAGTGTTATCGAAACGTTTAGATTGTATAATTTAAAATACACCATTAAAAACCCAAAAAGATAAGTATTTTATTATCTCATTAATAGTTTAATTGTACAACGTTTATTGTTAACGTGGGCGCTATTTATCGATAATTCCACTGTACTCGAATTATTTTTGACATTTACCGACATATGCTGCCTACACTTTGATATGGAGGAATGGCGCGAAATCTCGAACAATAAAACTGAGCATCTATTACGTCAAACTCTAAAATCTTACGAACCCGAGAAAGCTATCTATATAGGTTATGGTATAAAATTTAATTGCTGTTTATTACCGACGAAGAAAAGCGAACCAGAATAAGCAGAGGAAATAATGCAGTATTATTATCCGAGCAAGCAATCAACCTATTCTTTTCGGCTGTGGAGGTGATAAATCAGAAGCTAAATTATATGAATGATTATCATAATTAATGGATTTATGAAGATTTTGTAAATGAAGTATCTATATAACGAAGGTCTCAGCGATGAAGAAAGTATATTATCTAGAGGCAAATTTTTCTGTCAAAATCTTAGATTACTTTCAACGTTAATAGGTCATAGTTATAATGTAGAAGGTTATTCATTTTTAACAGAAATTGCACACATCTTCCACAAAAGCTTATAAAAAGTGTAGCTTTAACCATTAATAGACCATATTTGTAAAATATATGTAAAAATAAACGTATATTATGTAAATCAATATTTTAATAGACTCCACCTAGTGGTACATTTTTAAAAGCGGATTAGAGTTTGATAGCTTGTCCATCTAGTGATATATTAAGTAGATCTAGGTTCCTGCAATTGTTATGGCGGGAAAACTTGAAATAGGTTCTGGAAGGTTTGCATGCCATACTCTAGACGCCTAGCTTCCGGTATAAAAACAGGTGTGAAAACAAAACGCACATTACGTGAACCAGTATTTTATTACTATGATTCAATATACAACTTTATTCAGCGGTGCCAGAAACCAACCCAGCAGAACCCTCTGAAGACCTCTAAAGAAACCTTCAGAATCCGGCGAAGAACCTACCGGAGACCGCTGAAGACATCCAAGACTCCTGATACTGATGAACAGTTCCAACATGGTGACGCCGGAAACCATCACACCATAATCCGCTGAAGACCTCTTAAGAAACCCTCAGCAGCCGGGAAGAACTTACCGGAAGCCGCCGAAGACGTCCAAAAGCTGCTGAACAGTTCTCGGCCAACCCCTTCCGGAACTCAACAGGGCGGGGCCCATCCCGCATCCCATTGGCTTGACGTCATTGCTCCTTCCGGTAGGAGGAGCCACGTCCTCTTCCCTCATTGGTCCTCCAACCACAAACTTCCGGTGGGAGCGGGGCTTAAGTGCTCGCTCACGTCGTTGATTAGTGTAATGTCACTTCCTGAGCCAGAGCCCGCTTATCCTTACTACTAAATGTAACGGTTTCAACACGAAAATCCATCTATAATAATATTCAAATATTCCTTCATACGATAACTAAGGCTTCATTATAAATCCAGTGGCGTATCATTTACACAACTGACATTGCGCATACACACACAAAAATTCTTTACACGCAAACTCACTTGAGCTGCACTCAAGACACATGTCCATTATTTTCATTTGTGGATATAGTTACTGGCATATCAGAGCTTCCTTCGGTTGACACAATGCACTACCCGTACAACGAAATTTTGTAACGATCGACAGCATAACTGTGTTGCTTTGTGCCGGTTTATTAAAGTGTTAACGATATTGTTCCGCGACTAACTTTAAACTCGGCCCGCCTTGATAACCATTTCCGTTTGAGCGAAAATAATATTCCACTATGAACACTGTTTCCTCCGTCACGAGACCCATTGTCACTTCCAACCACAGAGCACAACGTTCGTTACACAACTAGCAATACAAAATGGTGATACAACAACACGCAAACGCAGTCATGCTCATGCGAGCTGCGCGAAAGCTAGTACTGTATATTTTGCGCATACCGTAATACTTGTGGAAACCTAAACAATAATATATATATATATATATATATATATATATATATATATATATATATATATATATATATATATATATATATATATATATATCATAGTGTTATCCAAATCATAACATGTCGAAGAACATTTACATTGGAAAGATTCGAAATGACTTTGAAAGGCTTCCCGATGGTAGGTTTACTGAAGAAAGAGAAGCCAATATTGGACTTCCTCTTTGATTGGATCCTTACGAAGTTCATGCAAGAATTCTGCATAATTATGAGACAATTCTATGTGTAGTGGAATTAAAGCTTGCTATCTTTGTATGAGCTCAAAATGATTTTGATTTTTATCTAGGTGTCTAAGATTCGACAATTTTAGAGATAAAGCAAAAGAAAAGACGTAAACAAGCTAACTCCTATAAGAAAGCTTTTGAAAACCTCAATACATTGTTTCACGAAAATTTTACTGCCGCCGAAATATGTGTTAATAGTGTTCTCGTTGGTAGATTCCAAAGCTGCATACACTCTCAATCATGAGGTTTACATACATACGTACAACCCGAGGGACTCTTTAGACTTGAAAATATTGCAAAGGCAATTGTTCATCGGTTAGTCACTCCTGTCCAGGGAACCAATCACAATATGACCGGAGAGAATTGGGTCTACAGTATTTCGTTGGGAAATTGATACATGAAAGGAAGCTTACTTATCTGGGTACTTTACGAAAAAATAAACGTGAAGTCAAATAAAACTGAAGAGTAAAGATTGCCACTTTTTGGTTGTCAGGAAGATTGTACTCTGGCATCACACGTTTCGGGGAAAAATTAAGCGGTTCTATTGATCTCTACTGCATAATGACGATACAATACATCAAGAAACTGGAAATGAAGGAAACCCCACATAACCACTCAATATAAAAAAGTAAAGCTGGTGTGGACCTCATAGATCAACTTTGCCAAAAAATATAATGTAGCAAAAAATACATGTCATTGGCCAATGACCGTATTTCATTATTTAATAATATTTCGGGGATTGACGCTTTGGCGATATACAGATTTAACAATCTAAATACTACCATAAAAGAAGAACATTTATTAAAAACTGTGGTTGGGAGCTTATAAAAGACCAAATATTGTACCGATTCACTTTGAATGTTACCTTTATTCATTGCTACGGGGAAACTAGTAGTAGAATCTGATATAACAGATATGGGAAATGGGCCGGTATCGCAATGGTTGGGTGTGGGTGTAATATTGCTTTGCATGTAGGATAAATCGTATAACATAAATCACGATAAGGGAAAGTCAAAACTAAGAAAAACCTCGGTTCGACGCTTCCTGTAAAACTTCAAAATAATTTGCACGTAATCAAAATAAGATGACGTGCTAATAGAATAGCTGATCCGTCATCAACCTTATTTACTCTAATTCCACTTTACGTTAAGACTTATCATTGAAATTCTATATCTTAAAAAATAACTAACAAAATAATTAAACAGTGAAATCACTCCTAGATTGTCAACGCTAAAAGCTTTCCTCAAAATCATAAACAAAAAACTGACATTGTCATCACTCAAGGGCGTGTAACTCACAATTTACTATTAAAATAATTATCACCAAGAACGCAATCGAAGCTATTTTATCTTCTAAATTTCTATGAATCACTAGTAATGTTAATAGTGTGAGATGTGGCGGAAATCGTATGTAATAACATACAATAACGGAATAATATATATATATATATATATATATATATATATATATATATATATATATATATATATATATATATATATATATATATATACACAGAGTGTTCAAATTCGTATTTCTTCTGCTATGCCTAAACGATTTGAGATAATTTAATTCTTATACAGGGTGTCTCGTAAGTATGTGACATAACAGAGTTTCGTTTTTAAATAGCACCTTGTATATTTTATATTTTCTATGAAAACAGATCATCTTGGAGGATTTCTTGTGAATTGACCAAATTACATTTTGCAAGTTAGAGCTAACTAAAAATTAGCACAAGTCTTCTAGTTTTTGTCAGATGTTATATAAACAAAATTTGATTGTTGTACAGTCACAAACACAAAATGACATTTATCTTTTTTAACGGAACACCCTATATTTCATTTGACAAGTCGATAGAGTTTCCCATGGGCTTTCCAAAAGTCCCCATATTATACCACTAAAATGACTGGTTAAGCCTTCAACAAATTAACAAGCAAAAAACACTAGTAATAAAAGAATAAAATTATAGTAAATGTTCATAAATGTTTCTATTTTGTTCGACGCACAGTTGAAGTCATCTTGCAAAATTCTGCGCCACACGAGTCAAAGTATGGTGTGTAATGTTTTCAAACACATTTCGTATGTGTTGCTTCATATTGTCAGCAGTAGTTGGCTTTGTCGCGAAATACCATTGGGGTCAAATCAGGAGAACGTGCTGACCACATAATCGGCACTCCTTCCTACCCTCTGCTGAGTTCTCCAGTTATTCAAAAATTCTCGAACATGTCTATAGTATAGTGGGGCACCATCATGCTTGTACAACATGTCCATTCTAGTTCTAAGATCCACATTCTCTAGTAGGATGGGTAGCTCTTCTGACAGAAATCGCAAATATTCTTGGCCGGTTAATACACCGCCAAAGAAAAATGGGCATAATAATGCATATTGTGGCGTTTGAGGTGCCCATCGTTTCTATATGTCGCTTCATCACTAAATAAAATGACTTCTCAGGGATATGTAAAAAATGAAGTATTTCGCGACAAGCCAACTACTGCCGACAATATGAAGCAACGCATACGAGATGTGTTTCAAAACATTACACCCCATACTTTGTCTCGTGTGAGGCAGAATTTTGCAAGACGACTTCAACTGTGCGTCGAACAAAATGGAAACATTTATGAACATTTACTATAATTTTATTCTTTTGTAACTAGTGTTTTTTGTTTGTTAATTTGTTCTTAGATTTATTTATTCAGTTGGGTTGTATTGTAATTCTCAGTTTATCGAAAATGAAGGCTTAACCAGTCATTTTAGAGGTATACTATGGGGTATTTTTGGAAAGCCCATGAGAAACTCTATCGACTGGTCAAATGAAATATAGGGTGTTCCACTAAAAAAAAAAGATAAATGTCATTTTGTGTTTGTGACTCACCCTGTACAGCAATCAAATTTTCTTTATATTTACAACATCTGGTAAAACTTGTGCTATGACCAGTGTTTCATAGAAAATGGATCATAAAGCTCTTCGGGTTCTTAATAAACCCATAGTATCTGATAACTTCTTTCTTGTCTTGGGAGTACAAATCGAAGTATCGGGTAAAATATATAGGGTGCTATTTAAAAAACGCAATTTTGGTATGTCACATATCTATGAAATACCCTGTATAGTGGTAAATATTATTACAGGGTGCGCAATTGACCTTTACCTCACGAAAGCAGAATTAAATTATCTCAAACCATTTAGGCATAGCAGAATAAATTCCTGTATATATATATATATATATATATATATATATATATATATATATATATATACAAATTCATTATCGGGTTTAGCTCGAGTAGGTTAGTTTATATTTTTTTTCTACGTTTCGGACACCTTTCCTTGGGTTCCTTTTTCAAGATTTTGATAAATAAAATTAATTTCAACTAATAGATGTCATTTATCTACAGTACTGTAGATAAATAACATCCATTAGTTATCATAAATTCTATCTTTTAACACATACAAAGGGTTCCAGAAGCCTCTAATTAATCTTTGAATTCTCCTCAACTTTCAAAGTCTTGTTATCCGGCAGGATTAGTTCTAACGTAAACCTTTTCTTTGCGAAAAGCGCATTGTTCAGTTAAAGTATAATTAGGTATTTTCAAGTAACGTCACAACGCGTAATCTTGCCAGATGTTGGGCAACTTCAACACTCGTTCTTATAGGATGTTATTGTTTTCTGAGAGTTTCATCGAAAATCGTAGGCGATGGAAGTGTTTCTGTGCTAATACTTGTAGATGAGGATTGTATTGATACAATTCACCATAAATACGTGAATGAAGTGAACAATTATCCTACATAATATTGAAAAGTTCGTGCGATTTTAAGCTAGTTGTCATCAAACTTGTCAAATTAAAGAATTACATTCAAGGTAACGCTATTTTAATTGAATCTTATATCAAAATAGCACCACAAACAGTTGTTACAATTAAGTTCAATCACTTTTTGATAGCGTTAATAAAACTTAGGTTTAATTATAATCACTTAAAGCCATTTTCTGGAAAGAAAGAAGCGCGTACATTGTTTACCAAACTTCACATGGGTTTTACCTTATTAAAGAAAGTAACAAAATACTTACAAATTTCCATAGCAATGTCGTAAAGGCACGAATACGAGTTGATAAAATCTAACCCAAGTATAATATATACTAATAATGTTCACTAATTAAGTATGAAATATCTTAACACTGTATACTAACACTACAACAAGCCAACTATCACGATTTTTCTGGTGAAAACACTAAAAAATCACAGCAAAACAAGTAGATTCCTATGAAACGCTAACACATGTTGTCCAAGGGCAGTTGTTACAGGCGGAGCTTGTGACGTCAGTATGACGTACTTGAAAATGCCTAATTGATAAAAACTAAAGAAATTATTAATAATTATTGATTGTATTTTTAGCCACCCGCTCAGACCCAGCTCCAGAAAACTGAATACCCGTACCCAACGCTGCCTAGATATGAAAACATTCTGATCCAGAGGCCCCTTTGTTTTGTCAACTTATTTTTTAACTTTTCTGTATGTTTCAATTTATTTTGAGACAATGTAACGCTACGTTCATTACAATTCAGTTGTGTTACATTTACTTAAGTTACTTATTACATATCATTTAGTTAGATATGTACAGAATGGGCTACTATATGTATTAACCTTTTTTGGATTATTTATCTGTCAATGTGAAATGTAGTAAACTTATATTAGTCAAAAAGCCATGGCACAGGAAAATAAGTAATTCTAGCAAAATACGTACTTCACAACTGTATAACCTTAAAATTATACTTGGAAATGTGGTATGTTTTAAAATATCGCAGCCCTCCAGATTTATATTTAAATTGAGATATATACCTGCTATGAATAACTGTATACAAAGTTATAATACAACCTCGAACATACGTAAAAAATCGATAACATTGTCAAAAGAGCGCCACTTGTATCCAATTTCTAAAGGGATCAATCAACCGCTTAGCTGCAGGAACTCGTACAAGAAAGGCAACCTCACTCACCCGGAATTACTCAACCTGTAAAATACAAATACAAAGTCACTTTCACATTACCGTAATTATTCAATTATTGATCACGGTTAACTCCCTTCAACAGGTCAGGTAACATCTGACAGGATCGAGCTCCACTCAAAACTATGCCACAATTCATTAAGAGTATTATTTACTTAACTATAATTGACTTAGTAAGGTAATTTCTAGAGGTTTCGTTTCATCATATGTTTGTATTTCAGGTTACCAGCTGTAAATGTACGTCAAAGCACCTCCCGTTGTTTTTAATATGCTTGCTTTACAGTACTAAATCACTAAATTTAATTTTAATAAAGGGGGTTGTTTGTGAGTACTTTTACAAGTACTTTATTTTAGGTTTATTAATTATGATAGAATTCGTTAATTATTCATGATGACATCGTTACTCTATCTTATCCATTTTTGAAGGATTTCATTTTCTCAGTAATTTCATATTTAATACCTTTATGTTTGTCTGTAGCCCTAAGTAGTAAAAGTAATAAGTTTCTATTGTTCACGAACTAGTCGTTTTTTCAATTTTGTAAAATGTAATAACTTTTTATGGTAAATCCATCATTTCTTAGATAGGTTATTTGTTGAATGTCATAAATGCTTCTACTCACAAAGAATTTAAACTTATAGCAATTAAACCCCTTATTAGTTTCCGAATCCTTAAAATAAATACAACCTTTATAATCCGGAAATTACTTCAACACTAATGTAGTCATTCCCACGGCTCTTATTTTTCAAATCTAACCAATCACAATTCGCATCCCTTACCCACAGTATTTACCAATCCTATTTAGTGCCTTCCATTTCACCCTTTCTTGATTCAAAATTATATTTTCAAGCGACAGAAAAAATATGTACCTCTTACTATCAACATCACTTTACTCTATAAATTCAATGTAAAATTTAACATGTATGTAGCTCAAGTGTAACATTTTTATTTGCTAAGTTATTTATAAGGGTGTAGAGTAGTTAATATAATTATTAAAATTATCTAACTCTCTTCTTGTTATAAGTATACTTGACTAATACGAATTAAAGCGAAGTTAATCCTTCGGGATAATTGTGGAAGAACGTTATCCATCAAAACAGGGGTTTATACCTTACAAAGACGATTGGGCTGTGATCGCGAAATAATCATTATCATTTAATGGTAAGAAATTCTAGCGCGATCATTTCCTTGTGAGTAGATTTACTTTCCTAAATAAATAAAATTATTTATTTCTAGTGGAGAATATTCAGTTTAATTACTCCCTTGGTACCCCAACTGCTACACTACGGTTACATTTGGATATTTAGTCTAAGCTACATAACTTTTGGCAGTATTAGTTCCCTGCAACCGTTATCAGCCTTGTTTCAGGTTTTGTCGGATGGACTACGCAAAACTCATGAGGCTCTTTGATCTCAGATCATTAGTGGCATATAAGCTCGCGAACCCAGCGCCCCCGCTCTATCCAAACACCGACGTTTCTTAATGGTTACCCCTGACTTTCTGGCACTGAACAACTTTATTCACGGATAAAGTGCTTGCTGTATATAAGGTCGATGTGTCATTGGTCTCATATATCAGAAAAAGGATCGTAAACAGTAACTAATAAATTAAGTCAAAGTTTGGCAAACGTAACTAGGTCATTAATGGAGGTCCTTACGTTAGAAACGCCCAATTTTCAAAAACAGAGAAATTAATGCTACCCTGAAAGGTAATGAAAAGCGAGCGTAAATATAAGATTGCAATTATAGTTATCAAAGCTTAGGTTTGGTAACACTACAACTAAAACAATGATTTATTTAACTCAAACAAGGATATTTAGAACATTTCCATTAATATAACTTTTTAAAAAGCTTTTGCGTAATATAAATGTTGTTATAAATGATTCGTTTAACCTACATAAATGTTTTTAGCAATTACAGCAATATATTTTGTAAATGAGGTTGGAAATCCTATCATCTTGTACAGAAATTGCAGTTTCAGAAAAAAGACCATTCAGTTTTGAATCATTTTCAGGATCTATGAAGCATGTAAATTCGATTTTCTGATTCATTTTTATTCAACATTTGCTTGCGATTGGTTACACTCTATTCAGCATGTGACATTTTCGTATAAGACGGTTGATGTCAAATTTCGGTTTCCAAGTCTACGGATGTAGTACAACTGGTATAGATGCTGAAGGATCAAATGTTGTAACTGTTCCTTAATTAATTGCTAATTTTACAATCAAACGAGCCATACATCATCAAAGATTGGCTTAAAGTAGACTAAACCCTCAAAATTATGACATGCAAAGCAGAGCTGATTAATTTTATCTTACTATGAACATCAAAGATATGTGTAATGGTGTTCCTTTAAGACACCATACTTGCTTTGTTTACATACAAAATGGTTATAAAAATAAACGTTTTTGGGGTTTTCAAACCGTATGTTTCAACATAAACTTGATACATTTAGATGGCAATAGCAGCTATCATCATCAATTAAGACGAAATCGTTTGACATTAATTATGCAGTGTCAAATAATTCTACAAAATACAAAAACACGATGAAAATATGTCTGCTATAACTAGCTGGTACACTTACATTTTGTATTTGATTACCCGAGTTAAAAACAGCAAGGATAGGTATTTACCATAACAAACTTAAATCGTTCATGTTTTTATATGCAACGTCCGTAATGTTTCATTCAGCAATTTGTTACCTGAGGCATCTCGGATCAATTCTTAGCATATTTCATTTTAGTTTGTTGTTTTTGATACGAAAATAACGCAATACGTGAAACAAAATGAAAGAACGAGTATTGATTGAAACTTATTTATTTCTTTGTTATTTTAGTTTACTTTTCTACATATTTACCCATATTCAACATTTATGAGAGCTAAGCGCCAACAATTTCCCCCGCATTACCACATAAACTGTAGTAACGGTTTGTAACTTGATCTTTGGTGTAAGAAATATACACTTTTAGTATTAGTTACACAAGTTGTAGTACCAACTAATTTTGCAAACATATACATATGTAGATATAGAAGGTTACGCAATCGACTTTATTTGTGTCTGTGTCGGTGTGTATGTATGCTAGTATCCACGATAACTCCAGAAGGAAAACACTTACGTACTTAAAAATTTGTTTTTAAGCTTGTTTTGTGTGAGCGTGTGGTGTGTAAGTGCGTGTGTACGTGTGCGTGCACGTGTACGCGTCGTGTACGTGTGCGTCTGCGTGTGCCTGAGTGTCGTGTGCGTGTGCGTGTGAGTGTGTGTGTGTGTGTGTGTGTGTGTGTGTGTGTGTGTGTGTGGTGTGTGTGCTTGTGCGTGTGCGTGTGTCTATCTTTAATTATTGTAGATTTAAGATGACAATAAAGCACAAGGAGTTTTATCTATTTGAAAGCTTTTCATTACGAATAAATAACAGAATTGGATGTTTTGAAGAGATTAGGTACGAATAGTGTGAAAATGCAAAATCCCTTCTATCGTGCAAATTGAATTATGTGAGAAAACCAACTATTGAATGTTGTGTAAATTCTAATCAAAAATTCTAAAAGAAATTAGATAACGATGCAATAATGAGTTAGTTTTGATAAAATTTCCATGTTGTCAAATTGTGCGTTATGCACGTTAGGCTGTTATACTCTATAATTCACATTTTCAAATTGTTACAAAACCTCTTTGGTTCACATGATATATTTCGCCGCTTTTAATATTGTTCACAATAAATATTGTGTCAATAGCGACCAAAATAGTATGTTTCGTAGATACACGTAGTATGTTTTACAATATAAGGACATAAGGGTATGTCCAGTATACCGGACACTGGAATCTATGTTAGACCAAATTGGTAAATAACTGAAGCAAGCGAAAACGATTAGCTTAAAATTTCAACAAATTGAAAAAATACATGAAAATAAATAAAAAACGGGCGAAATACATAAGAATATATTGAAAGAAATGCACATGAATCGCGTTTTTCCCGTACAGTTGGGATTTCATCAGCGCATAAACTTATTGGCGTTTTTTTGGTTTTTTTAGTTGAAGGTTCACTTTTACCAGAAGAAGCATGTTCATCCTGTCGCCTTCTTGGCTAGCCATCGCACTAAGGCCTTGTGTCAAGCTTTACTACAGATATTTTGTTGTCCTGTCGCACCCATTATCAAAACAACCTCTTCCTGTTGTTACCAATTGCTTGTCTGATTTTAATTTTGTTATTAAATTTGAAGGAATTCTGTTACCAGGAATTGTTCCCACTCCATAAATAATTTTCGACTGCAAACACAAAGGCATTGACGTAAACTAGCGATCAAAAAATAAAGTTTCCTTCTGGTACCCTTCGGCTAACTTCTTTATTACAGATCCACCAATCCTCAGTGCTGCTCTGGAGCTCCACTTGATCATGTTTTAGTACCTTGGTAGACAACAAAATCAAAAACCAAGCCATGTGGTTCTATCTAAAATAAAGTTCTTAGGTCATACGGGGTTGGATTTGTTTACAATATACTGTCTTCAAGGCGTTTTCCCGGAAAACGGATCATTTGGATCTTTAAAGGATGATGGATTGAATTCTCCATAACTTATTTTCCTCTTCCGAAATTGCATAGTTGTCAACAACGTGCAAGTAATTCCGTAGTCGAAAGAAACAATCTAGATTTCTATTACAAATGGCACCCTTAAGCCCTTTCGGTAGTATAGGCGGAGACGTGGAAGTTTCATGACCCCCGTAATTATGTGAGCTCCAACCAGATTTTTTTACTCTGTAGGACTACTGTTCAGTGGTCTAACTGAAGAGCCCTTATGTTACTTTGGTCACTTAATAACTGGAAAAAATCGTGGTCCAAACATTGACAAAAATATGTCAATGGAGCCCAGTGTAGACGTCATATGCCAAGTGGTTTCCGCTGCTTCCCAACCATTGAATTCAAATTCTTTGTTCTTTCAGAAAAGAGACCTCTGTTGTCTTTTGTGCTTACTTTTTGCCCCAATACCGCTAGTTGAATGTCAAAACGTGCTTAAGTGTAACTCATCTTCACTACTAAAGGAATCAAACGATGCTACATGTTCATACTCTCCTCTACCGAACCACTTTCCTTGATTCCTCGTTTTCTTCATTGCTAGAGGCAAGACTATCACTCTCCTCTAGCAAAGCAGTTAATTGCTCATCCATAAGATAAGCCATGATAGCACAAATGTCTAAAAAAAGAATAAATAACGTACAGATAATAAATTCAGACAGTTTTCTAAGTTTACAGGTTACTGAAAGTACCACAAAAGTGTTAAAACTTTCCCTGCATTTCAAATTTTCCATTTCTCGTAACCCTTCTCGGGTATCCCAAAGGTCAGAACCGGTGAGAACAAACAGTCGATTTGCGAACTCAATGAATACAAATCTTAAATTCAAATTCAAACCGCAATCTAGACCCAAGGTTGCAAAAATCAAACACAACGGTTCAAATAAAAGGAAAACCAAGCTGAGCCCCACTATCCAGCATACAGGACAGGGCATAAAAAATTACTCTGCCGCAAATTAACTGCACCGACACAAATTGCATAATACAGAAGGCATAAAACAAACTAAACGTTTATCGCTAAAAAATTTCATGCAAAAAGAATATACCTACCTTTTTTTACTATTTATCGAGGAGCACGTGAACGATCTTCCAACCACATTCCATTCAAGACTGGGAAGCAAACGACTAGTCCGGCCGGAAACAACGCCCAATAAATTCCATACGCAGCACAAATGTTATTCAGACGGACTCCAGCAGCAAAAATGGCACAGGCACGTCAGGACGCAATGTGAAAATATGTCCAGCCGGCTGGACATTAAGACTGAAGAGAATAAAACGCTTGAAGCAATCATGTTAAAAGCGAATTTCGATGAGAGCAACTTGCAACATTCTTTGAGTTGTTATTACTCTTTATTTACATTTCTGTATTAAAGGTAATAGGGAAGGGATGCTATAAGAAAACAGCGGATTAAAACCGCTTCTTATGTGCCAAGCAAAGATTAGTCACTTACTGACTGTTAATTAAAATAATTCTCTTTTGGGCGATTAAATCGAGTATTTTTCTTATCGATTTTTATGTAAATTTAAACGTTTCGATATCAATTACTGTTATTTTCGTCAGTAAATGGTAATATCGTAAGATATTGTTGATTTCGATACGTTTAAATTTATATAAAAGATAAATAACGAAAATACACAATTCAATTACTCAAAAGATAAGTATTTGAATTATGTGTGATAATCATAACTTAATGTTAATTATTACTTATTTTTTGGCATTTGATTCTTGTGAACTGTATACATTAAATAAAACCTTTTATTCCACTTAGGGAACACAAAGCATAATTTTATTGCTGTTTATGTGTTCAAAGGCAAACTTTACACTCGGTAAGAATATTCAAACTTCCTCTTCAAAATGGTATAATTACACGAAAATTACATCAAAAGAAAATGGTGTGAAATAACACACGACCTCCCAACCTGCAAAGTGGAAATTAAAAGAAATAAAAAATTAAAAAATAATTTTGATTGCAATTTTTATAGGATTGTTATGCATTCTCTTTTTTAATGCGTTCATATCGTACATTATAAAAACAAAAAAAATAATCCCTGTCGTTCCTTATAGATAGTTTTGTTGCAAGATGGTTACTGGCATAGCTTTTAGGGAACTACATTTTGCATAGTTTAACTAGTTTGCAGTATTAAATGTGCTTTGCAGTTTGTAAGTATGATTGGAGAGTTATGGAATATACAATTATGAAGCCCTACAGTACCAACACTACGCAATACCATTTATACAATTTAAAGGTTGACACATTAACGCAATTTAATCATCTCAAAGTCTCACATTTCAGAATGTGACATCGAGAATACCCACCTCCACCAAACCCGAATTTTTAACAGGCGTCATATGTCTCATGCTAAGGACCTTGACATAGAAAATGACAGGTTAATGTATCTATTTATGCGGTTGGCTTTATGATCAAAAACAGTTTAAAAGTCCATTATATGTTAAGTGTATTTATTCAGATATATGTTTTACTTTAGGAACAAAACATTTTGATTTAGTGAAATAGTCCTTTACACTTCTCTTTCCTTACACCTGCGTGGACGTGGTGCAACTAATTAAATGTACGTGTAGTGTGTCGGCCATCGTAGTAGATTATCTAATGGTTGCCATTGGTAGAAGACGGAATGCTGTCACCTCAATCACAGCGGTGATGAACTTCTATTTTATCAAAATACAAAGTATGGTATCCGTATGTCTGTATGTCTGCTTATCTGCCTGCCTGGCAGCCTGCCTGTCTTTTTGTCTGTCGGTTTGTCTGCCTGTCTGTTTTTGTGTCTAACTGTGCATCTATCTGTGCCTGTCTGTCTGTCCCTCTGTGTATCTGTCTGTGTGTCTGCATGTCTGTGTCTGTTTATCTGTCAGTTGATCCGGTTAGTCAGTCTGGTCAGCCACCGACACCGCACCACGTCGAACGATATTTTTATGGATGTGAGAGTGATAGATACTCGTATCTCAGTAGCTGCACTCACTGTGCTGGTTTTGCACTCACTGATATTATATGTTTAGTGTCGCTTCTAAACAACGTTGAAGGCATTATAATTTGGTGGTTGAAGTGGTAATGGTATAAGTTTAAATAATATCATAAATATAATCAGTGTAAAATAAATGAGAGTAAAAATGTTCTCGTAACAAATCGTTAAACTAACTCGAGATACAAACCATTTAACAAAAGTAATGCCTTTGATTCAGTTGGTAGATTAACGTAGGGTGGTTCAATCTTTTGATTTGCTTAATTACCACAATTTATGCTTGATTACTTCCACTGAACATCAATAATAAAAATGCAATGTAACACTAATAAAAAAGATCTCGGACGCCAAGTTATGTTTTAATTATGCTCGGAATAACTAAAGCGACGTCTACACTAAAATTTTTATCAAAATGTAAAATAATTAAAAATATACAACTATGTTTATTAAATATTTAAAGTTAGAATTATATAAAATATATCTTAAAAACTATTTGTAGACTTAAATATTAATAATTAAAAATAAATACCTGTCACTAAATATAATACTTCTTGAGAACCCCTGGTATTACAGAAATAAATGTGGAAATGCAAACCGAGGTGATGTCATCTTGGCATCAATATTGCGCAATATCTCGAAATAATGTTTTACGTTGTAAACCACACCCATAAATGGAATTTTCCTTCTTATAAATTTATCTTCATGAAATTGAATAATCAATCCGTTTAATGCATTTTCTTGAAATTTTCAAATAAAAATTGCAATCATAAAATGAAAGCGTACGCAACAGTAAAATTAAATGCGTACTTAAATGTAATTAAGGTAGAAAAGTAACAGTAATAAAAGTGTAAATCAAAGTAAAAAAGAAAATAAAAGTGCCTGCAAAGAGCAAATGTTTTAATTTTTTGCATAATGCGTTAAAAGACACCATTAAATTAATGGCACTTTCACAAAATTTATGTGGAAACCAAAAAAAAGCTTCCTAACAACACAACATTCATCAGGAAGTGGAAAAAGGTGGATGCTTTGAAATTGGATGATGATATAGCGGTGCGCAAAAGATATGAGCAGAGTAATAATTTAAATTAGGAGTATAAACCTTTAAGAAGTATATACCCTTAAGAAGATATGCACTTAAGTTACACCAAAATGCAGATTAAGTTGCCTACCTCATAGCTATAATGCAAAAATAATTAAATTTTTTTCTTATATTTACAACTGAATGAACGAAAGGCCTAAATTACGGTATATTTTAATACAACTCAAAATGGGTTGTTACAGCATGATTGTACCCATTTAGTATGACTAGGCTACTATCTGTAAGAATTACCTGGGATATTATGAAATATGAAAAAATGTGAAACCTTTTTCATATTTCATAAATACGAAAGATAAGTATTTTAATTATGCATAATAGTGAAAGTTTACATTTTCTTACTACGGATTTATGGTTGTTAAATGTGAAGAAAAAAAAGTGTAATAAAGTACAACAGTAGTATGATACATACCGCCAATGTGAGTTCCAACTTAGAACACAATGAGCCTAGTAGAAGAAGTACCACGCAACGGTGATGTGAAAGGCGCAGTGGGTGATCCTGCCCATCGATGCCATTGCTCTCGTCACGCTGGAGAGAGGCAGTAAAGTAGTGAGGCCAATGGTCATAGGCATGTGAGTTACCTAAAATATGTGGTAGCCAAATTGCTGGATTTCCATATGTTCGTCGTCGTGTTTGTCATCTACGAAATCTTGGAAGTCCTGGATGTCGCTTTGGTCATCAAAATTTTTTGCCTTGAACCTCCTATATGTGGTTATCCTTCGCACGGCCCCTACCAACATCGTTGTCATGCTACTGTATGCTGCTGTTAAGTTCCTGTAGCCTGCTGTAAAGTTCCTCTAGCCTGTTAGTCTGAACGTCTCCTAGATCCTCGTCATCTTCAACGATGACTTCCTGACAAAAGTGATAGGTCTTTCTCGTAGGGTGTATTGTTGTCCCAGTGCGTCAGTATCATAGATCTGAGCAAAATCCATAGCAACGTAGGAGTCGTACGGATCAGTATTGCGGCATTCATTATCATCAACTGACGAACGTTATCCCAACACTAGATGAGATGTCACTGAAATCATCGTCGGGGTTGTCTACAATACTTATAGTATCGTTGTCCTCGTCTCTGACAGTGATGACTTCAGCATTGGTGCAGTGGTATCTTCTCAAAGTAGAAAGAATCCGCAGGTAAACAATGCAGAACTACGGTTGTCATGCCGTAGGTGGGGTCGTTATCACTAGTTTGGGTACTCATATCCCGAAAAAGAGGACGAAGTGTTAAGTATCTGAAGCGATGAACAAGAAACGGAGTTAAACCGAGGGATTGGAGTAGTTGGGATAAAGGAAAGCGGTGTGCAAGAAGCAATAGGGGTAGAATAAACGCAAAAATGAATTGCCTCAGGCGTAGGTGATAAAATGGTTACATCAACCTGGAAATAAAAGTAAGAAATGCAAAGAAGTGGTTTTTACCTAGGGCAATGGATCGTTGCCAATTGAAGACGAAGATGAGGTGTTTCATGGATAATTCATGTTTTTCGTCCTCTACTTGCTTGAAGCAGATTTTGTACAAATAATTTGTACTATTGTGGTATTAGGCTGGAAGAACATTGATCGGCAGTAAGAAAAACATGTTTAATTGGCATCACACAAAATCAATTTCGATAAGACCAGAAGAATAACGTCAACAGAGCGCCTAAACAAGGGAATACTAAGCCAAGCTGTAGAAATCGAAAAACGCCCAAACAGCCTTAACTCACGAGACGGCGCGCAGAGACTGCCTAATATATACAATATTGGTACTAAAAAAGTCCGTCAACCAACAACACACAATAGACAAAATCCACAAAAAAAACAGTGAAACGAACACAGAAAGTAAGGCAGAGAAGGTAGCAAAAATGAAATCCAACGAAGGTATAATTAACAAGGAACACACAGCAGACATCAGTTAAATTCAAATAATGCGATGCAGAACAAAATTATTAGTGACCTGAACATCACGAACGACAGTTTGCCGAAACGTCGCTGAATCAAGGATGGTTCGTACATGAATCCTATCAATACTCGAGATCAACGACTGGGAAGAAACGCAAATATATTATGCAGCAGTTTTTTTACAATTGAGGTTTTAATTACAATTTTTATCTTGACTTAAGGATGTCGTGACCTTGGAAATTTGTACAACAAAATATAAATTGCATTGAAAGGTCATCTAAATAATTTTCAATGTAACTATATAATTTAGTAGATAACTCGACTTAATCATTGTATCTCAGCTCCAAACATGTACCCAAATAAATATGTCGTAACCCCTTATCAATGAGTACATTTATCATACTAAACAAAAACTATAAATTTTGAAAATAAATGCATTCCTTTTTTGGTTAACATGTCTCTGTAACTCCCCAAATTATGTGGATCAGCTGAAACTAGCTAACAGTCCGTTAGTCCTTAAACGTGTAAATGGTTACCAGTAGCGTCGTTTCGCTCAATACTTAAGATATCACTAAGCGATACTTTGTTTCATTACCTCGTATAAGTTTCGCGAAGTATTGTTACAACAGTTTTCTTAATACATTATTCTACACAGGTAGTTTTTAACGTGCCTGTATTACAAACATGTAAAATTCTATTTCCCCTCTTCCTCTTATCTATGAAATTATGATCCTGTAGACACGTTAAATATTCTTGCGTCCCACTTCATTTACTTTGCAGTGATGGTCTCAATTAACAAAATTCAACACTTATAACTTATAACTTATAACAACACTTTCATAACCTAGAATGTAATTAATGTTTAAAACAATTCGTACGTTGTTTTAAAATCATGCACGACGTTATTATGGCAATTCGTCAGGCCAAAGTAACACTTATATTCTTTGTCATCGAAGATGATGACGTTTCTTCCTCAAAATTTAAATTCGGCCAATAATGAAATTTAGAACCATCACTTTCAGATGCTTCAATTTGTCTCCCCCAGGTGATCAGTGAACCTAGAAAAATAATATAAATAATCGAATCATTCTGCATCATGACAATACAAATGCGTGTACACCACGACAAACTACAGACCAGTCAAAATACCAAATTAATGACTCATTGCTCATATTCGCCTGATCTGTCTCCCAATGATTTTTTTCGGTATAAGTAGTGTGAATATAACAAATCCACTTAGATTATACTAAAAATGAAGAAAATGTTTGGTATTTAGGAAAGGTCTGTAGTATTTGAACAAATCGCGTTTAAAATTCTATTTTAATTTCATTTTCTTACAATGTTGTAACATTGGGTTGGTGCATAAGTTCGTTCGTTTTTTTATTTATTTTTTGTTTAACAAAATCAACAAAAAAGCAAAAAATCCATCAACGAGATATTCTCCGGCATTACCTACGAGGGCAGTTTTTGGATTCCTTGCTTATAAAAATTAGATGGCTTTGAAGCAAAGAACTCGTGGAGCCAATTTTGGAGCTCAACGTCATTGTTGAAAATCCCGCGCGGATTGTTTGACAGCGATCGGAACAGATGAAAATCGGATGGTGCAAGATCAGGTGAGTGCGCCGGATGCGCCAAAACTTCCCATCCGAGCTCTTGAATGACCATCTTAGTGAGATTTCCCGTGTGATCGAGCATTGTAGTGTTACAAAATCACAGCATCTCGTTTTTCCGGCGGAATCGCTGCTTAAAGTCGCCTAAGTTGTTCACAATAAAGTTCGCCGCAATTGTTTGGTTTCTGGGAAGCAATTTATAATAATCGACACCTTCTTGATTCCACCAAACGCAAAGCATAGTCTTCCGAGGGCGAAGATCTTGTTTTATGCGTAAAATTTCTTGCTTATCCGGACTTAGCCATTCTTTTCTTTCTTTGAAATGGATGTAAAAGTACCATTTTCGTCTACTGTGATGATGCGTGACAAAAATGGTTGATGTTGTTGACGAGCTAGACGATAGCGCAGGTGATGACACGATGATCTTTGTTGTTTTGCGACAATGCATGTGGGACCGACGTACCCAACTTTTGAACCTTCCTCATTCCTTTCAGATGACGAATGATAGTTGAATGGTCACATTCCATATTTTCCTCAAATTCGCGTATTTGTTATGGTTGAAAATGAAATTAGCACAGAAGGTAATAGATAAGTAAAGTGCACCGGACTAGCTCGGTGGGACAGAGGGACGTGGGCGTGTTTCTAAATTTAAAATACTGAAGGTGGTTGATCGTATTGTCGGAAGTCATCAATACCGGTGAGTCGCAATTGGGAAAAAGTCGTGTAATGGGCGCCAGTCTGTTGATAAAACAAAATCGGTAAGAATACACCTGGACACGCACAGATAAATCAGACCCAAACAGACACGAGGTCTCACTTAACTTTACGCTGTCTACCTCCAGCTGCACGAAGTTAGCTATAAACAAATCTCAAAATATTCACACGCCTTTAAATAATAATGAAGCGTGCAAGCAAAGCAGAGGTTTGGGTTCAATGGCTTTCTTCACCTAATTTTAAGTTATATTACACCCAACGCATGTAAACAAAATACACACAAAAACAACGCTAAACATTTAGCTTAATTATTAATAAGCCAAAGGCCAAATACTAATCATCTACAAAATTCTGTCATCATTTGAACTCAACATAAAATAATTAACGTAAACTAAACACACGTCGTCAAATTTTTCTAATTTGTTACGTTAAACAAAAACTATTTAATGTAAAAAAATACTACATGAAATGAAATGCGTCAAAACACTAGACATTTAATCTAATTATAGAAAATTAAGCTATACCAAAAAGAAAACTAATTCTTTCCCAAAGTTTTGTCGTCAATTTTACTTAATAGATACATAAACACAAAATTCAATACGCTGGTAAAAATATTCTAAAATTGGTTATCTTAAATGACTGTTCGTTAAGTAAAAAAAACTGAATGTAAATAAGTGAGTCAAATCAGGAACCTGCCATCAGATTACTTTCATAACAAATAAATGGCATTTAATTAAAAAAATTAACTTCTTAACGGGCTTTCGTTGTTCGGAAAAGTTTACAAATAAAGTTCACAAATTGGATTAACCAACTCTTTATTATATAAGTATCAGATCAAAAACAATAATATGCATACCTCGTCGAAACAGTGTACACACCAGGTAACTTAAATTGTAACTGTGGAATAAAATATCCCACCCTTACTCGGAACTAATCTGCAAATTGTGCCTTCTAGTTTTTAAATTAATTCTTAAAATTCAGATTAATTACGGCAATCAGTTTTGCTCCTTTGAAGGTTAGCAATCAGGAAATTTAGTACAAATCAAATTTTTATTACATACAGATAACATCTAGAAACAGTAATTGCGCAAATGAAAGCAGTTCATTAAAATAAACCAAGTAGTATTAATAGGTCAAAACCCTCAAAATCAAATAACTCCGTTCATTCGCTTAACCTTGCATAATTTGATACAACAATGTCAATTATAAAACAAAAATAAGCACAATAAGTTGGTTACCTTTGGAAATGTTTTCTGAATTATCTTCTCCCGTGAACAGCGAAAATTGATCTGGCTGTGACGGTCTCCTCGGTGGAAACTCTCTTAATCGGCAACAATAACGGTAGTTCCAAATGACAAATTCATAGACATTGTATTTGTAAATAGTTGACTAACGAAGTTATCCAAGTTATATATAGAACTGGAGACATTAACTATTGCACCAGGTATACTAGTTATACATAACGCTATGATTCGGTATTATAGTTATTTAGTTAATCTTCTTATTAAAAAATATTATTTATGTACAGTGAGACTTGATCTATTAGAATCTGATTGCAGAAGCACGTAAATAAGAGTTCAGTCACACGATACCTCACCATAAAAAAATATAATAAATCCGCAGAAGCGATCAAAACTCCGTAACTCAGGAAGCACTTGACAAAACACTATTCGGATACGATAAGCAGGTCTTGTAAACCACGATAAATTCACATAAGGGTCCCCGGCCGCATTTTTACTTTCCATATGGGGTTAGCGCTACATGGTGCATTAACCGTACAGGACTTGTTAAATTAAAACTGACGTTTCCTATGAGGTCAGCGCACATCCTATGCTGCGTGTTCTTCTACACCACCTACAATGACTCGTATGCATTGCGAATTGCGATATTATCGGGGTTTTAATTTGAGGTTTAGTGTGATCATTTTATTCTGACTCGTGCGGTATGGAAGAGATAATTAAAAAGTTTGATACTAAGTGTAAGTTTATAAATTGTATCAGTAAGAAGGAGGGTGAATATGAAGTAATATTGCGGACTCAAGTAAATTCTTTAGACTACGATGGTCAATGTGCAGTGGATAAGCGAGTTTTCTGCTGCTACACACACGAAATTGATTGTTTTTCAAAATTACCAAAATTGGCAGAGGTTTCACTGTAGAAAAGATATTGTTTGTCAACACAGCAAGAAAAATAAAAGCCGTAAATTAGAAAGCACAGGATAGAGAAACAAACATTGTCCTGCCAAGGTTATATATAAAGTTAAAATAATTAATAGATTTACTAAATACAGAGAGTCCCTTTTGAAAGAAAATTTGAATGCAGTAATTGAGGTAGGTCTTATTGTAAAAATTTTTTTTTTCATTGCCCTTTTTTTGGAACAGGTTTACTTTAAATACAGTCACTGAATTCATGTTGCGGAGGTGTACAGTTTTTTACGCTTGAGTGTGGAAACAAAAATAAAGCGTCACAAGTATTTTGAAAATGGACTGTCGGCTAGCGAAGTAAAATCATTTCACAGATCATCACTAGTCGCAATTACGACTTTAGAAGAAGTATATGAGGTACTTGCTAATGGTCACATTAATCCTATTGATCGTTCCATATATCATTTATACGCAACTTGGAGGTAGGTGGTTTCAATAATTTAAATTGTCGCAGCACCTAAAATATATTTTTTTAGCAAAGAAAATTATGGTACTCGTGAAGCACAAAGTATAATAGAACAATTTTTAGAAGAAGAGGATTATTTTGTAGCAAATGGTGTAAGATCCTTTTGCTGTGTACTCTTGACTCCTCTTATGCAAAGGGCCCATAACATGCAATTTTCGAGTGAAGTTGTATTTGTAGACTTTAGCAATTCCTATGACCAAGGTCATTTTTCAGTCACGTTTATTTTTGGAGCCAGTAAAATTGGGGGCATGCCTCAGGGTTGCCACATTCATAACTTTCAAACAGAGGAAGTTTATGAATTATGTTTCAAGCAATTCCGTGATTTAATTGGGACCGATGGATTTTACGGAAAAGGATTTCCAGTCATATTTATGACGGATGATAGTACACCGGAGAGGAACGCTTTGAACAACATTTTTCCACAATCTAAATTACTGCTTTGTACATTTCATGTTCTACAAGCAGTGTGGCGCGGATTATGGAACAGTCCACATAACATTGATAAAGATCACAGAAGAACGTTAATGTTTCTTTTCTGAGACGTGTTACATGCACAAAATGAAATTGACTGTGAATTGTACAATATGTCAGTGTTAAAAGATACTATAGCAAAAAAATACCAATTCTTTCTGGATTATTTTAACAATATGTGGATAATATAGATTATCGAAACAAATATAGAACTAGAGGTCACATTATCAACAATATTGTTAAGGTATCCATACGTATATGTTACAGAGATGCAAAGCATTTAATACAATCTCATTAGCAGATTTTATATGCTTCTCTTTAGAAGTTTTACAAGCAAAAAAGAATTTCATTTGCAAATGGTAGAGATATGAAGCTTCAATATTACTTTAAAAAGTGTCATAAATCTGACCTACTGCTGGTGGAAAAAAAATGATACACTGTTCACTGTCTCATCTTCACAAGATAGTCAATATTTGTACACGGTCGACGTTACACTAGAGCAATGTGATTGTCCTGTAGGGACAGGAGGTAAGTTTTGCAAACATGTTTGTGCAGTTTATAATTCAGGTATCAATTTGATAACCACTCCCCACTAGTTGTTTCAAGACAGAGTTGAACTTGCTTTAGCAATGGGAAATAATGTTTATAGTTCCTTTTTTATGAATTCCGACTTGTCGCCAGAAAGTCAGCAGGATTTCAATAAACCTATGCGGTCTGTACCTAATGAAATCATTACCTACCAGCCCGATATTATCCAATGCGCTATCATCTAGAGGACATACACAAATATTAGGAGAAGATTATGTCAATAATAATATAACCGCTGAGTTTACTGAAGAACTAAAGTCATTGAATGCTAAAATTAATAATATTGAAAATGAACAAGGGTTTTTTTGACATTTGTACCGGGGTAGCAACCAAAAAACAAGGACGTCGAATCAAAGTACAACCAACTTCGATCGCACATAGTGCAGACAGAGGGCTACATGCAGGCTCTAGAGCCATACAAGCAGGCAGACCATCTAATGCCAAAAAATTACGGAAAACGCCAACAAAGAGAAAAAGGTCTTTAATTTCAAATATTGTGGATAATCTAATGAATGCAAAGAGTCATTGAAAATTAACTTATTGTAAAATGAAATTCAGTTAATTAATAAAAAATCTTAACTATTCAAGGCCTTTTGTTACAATTAAATCTAGGACCAAAAGTCATGCAGTGCTCATAATATCTAAGTGTACGAAGTGTACAATTAGCATCATGAGCGAAGTTGACATGGCGTGCATGCATGTGCGCTAACCTCATAGGTTTTAATTTAACGATTCCTATGCGAATAACGCACCCTGTAGCGCTGACCATATATGGGACGGAAAAATGCTCCCTGGCCTAGTGAAGCTTTAACAGAAACCGCGCAAAGGCGAAAGGGTCGCTTTGCCCCCGATACGTTCGTAAGGTCCGGATACGTAGACCGCAAATCCTGTGCCCTCCCTTCTCCTCACAACTGCACTCAAATAGATCAGGGCCAAGGCTGATATGCTATAAAAAATCCCATATTCAATTTTTAATATCAACAACCAATCAAATTGCTCCTTCCATTCAATTATCAGCCACGCCGGTAAAAGAAACGAAAAAATTACGTCATATTTTTCTTTTACATAGAAACTGCATGAACATCTTTTCAAGTTACTAACGGCTTATCTCACTTTACGGTGCACATGCTCTTAATTTTTACTTCTCCTATAATAAGAATGTTTAACTAAACATAAATCGGGATGCTTTATTCCGAAATATTCCTGGCACCATTTCTCAAAGGATGTTGACAGAAACTTAAAACGAAAAAAACATCTTGCTTTTCTCGAAACTCTATTGTAATTACAGTCAACAACAAATTGCGTTTTGATTTCAAACCTTGGGGAAATTTATATGATCTTTATAATTTTAATTAAATTGATTCTAACAAAGAAATCCATTTTAAATTCAATACGAAAGATTCTAATCCGAAATACAATATAAAGCTTTACAGCATCAATAGTCAATTTAATTTTAAAAGACGTACTTTACCTCTTCAACTTGCGAAAATTTCTACAACTCAAATAACGAGAATAACTACTATCTATACAAAACTACCCTAACGTTACTTTGATTATAACGCAAGTATCACCTGTGAATGAAACGTAATTAAATCTTGAATTAACATTATTCGTGATAACAAACAAAAAAATCCATACGTCTTCACAGAATTTAATTCTACATTTTAACTTGTAATTAAAAAAAATATCATCAAATCGCAACAAAAAAACATAAAATGTTCACACCCGGTGACATGTTTGTCGAGGGTTTTCATGAAGCAAAACGTTTAAACGTTCTTTGAAGTTGGACGTTCGACCTTGGCGATCAGCGTCACTTAACTCAAAATTTCCATCTCTACACTGAGAAAACCATTTTTGGGTAGTTCTATCAGTTATACAGCTTCTTCATAAACATTTCGGATGGTTTGCGCAGCTTCTACTTCTTTAACACCGCGATTATACTCGAATAAAGGAACGTGTCGGAAATGAGCGTTTTTTTTCAACTTGAGGCTCCATATTCAATTAGATAAAAAAGGCAAATTCACGAAAGTAATAAACAACTTGAATATGTTTGAAGTACAGAATTAAACGCTTTGAAATGGTAAACAGAAAAATTTTATTTTATCATAAAAACTGATCTTAAAAAAAACGAAAGAACTTATACACCAACTTTACAATACTTCAGTCTACAAGGATTAACTTTTTCATATCTTACGAAAATAAAAGTTAAATAAAAGTTAAAGTAAGTTAACGTATTTTACCATTCTGTATTAACATCGCAAAGTACTAAAAGAGAGATTATAAATTGGTAATAAAAGGTAAATGCAAATACAAAAGGAATCGTTGTATAGATTTACATCTTAATTTATGATCTAAAGGAATTTGCTTTGTGTAAGAAGCACTTCAAAAAACAGTTTTCTTTTTTAAATTACACAATGTTTTTTATTTAGTTTTATGGAGCATCAACATTTATGGTTATTAGCTCCTTTTTTTCATAAACAGGATTCTAAATTACAGTAAGTTGCCGCCCAACAACGACACTATTTTATGACTGTATAAGAACGGCAAACCAGGTATCAATAGTGTACAACATACATCCCAACATGAACCAAATTAAATACACAGACACACACATACTCATACACGTAATGTGTAAGTAGCTACGCAGATTGAAACACAAACATAAAAAAACATCCTATTATATTTTCCAATATAAGTTCACTCTTTCAAAAAACTCAATTACTTGTCGTATTTGTGAAGGTTCGTTGGTAAGGACTTCCCGCATGTAGTCAGCTATCAGGCATTCTGACATATCATATCTGAAATGTGGACAATCTACTAGTATGTGGCACACAGTAAGTCGACAGTTACATCGCGAGCATAGTGTTGGTTCTTCGGCTGTCAGTACATGGGAGTGAGTTATCCGTGTGTGACCTCTGCGGATACTGGTCATCACAACCTGATCCCTTCTGGTTAAGTCAGCTGGCATTCTCCAATTGATCACAGAGTCTTTCACTCTTAGAAGGTGATTATCATCGATTGGATGCCATATTTGCTGCAAACGGTATCGAAGAAGTGATGACGTGGCAGCGCGCACATCGTCAACCCTTACGGAGCTAACATCTTCCGACATAAGTAAGGCTGCTTCACGTGCGACCCAATCGGCCTTCTCATTCCCCTCAATTCCTATATGACTTGGAATCCAGGCGAAGAAGACATTCCTAACTTGTCGTATATTGTAATTAGTTCGAGTATAGCGACACAGAGAGAATGACGAGAAAATGAATTGGATATTGCCTGGAGACTACTAAAACAATCACTACAAATTAGAAAATCCCCTGAGTTATTTGATATCATGATATGCAGTAGACCTGCCATATACCATAAATCTCAGCCGTGTACAGTATACACACTCGCTTGTCGATTCAGAAACCATCCATGTCCCACTCCTTCAATTGTAACCAAAGCACTACCCACTCCACTATTTATCTTAGACCGTCTATGTACAAAGCGGCCACTCCTGTGTATTCTCCTAACAGCTCATAAAATTTCATCTTCACCATAGCAGGGTTCATATCAGACCACCGTCTCATTTTGAAATTTGGAGTGATTCAAGTAATATTCCAGGGGGGAATCTCACGGGGTGTGACCGGATAAATTTGTGTGAATTACATATTCTTCCGAGTTCATATGCTCTCTGGCATTGGTCTTGTAGCAGATGGTCTACTACACCATTTTATCAGATTTTAAGACTTTATAGTGGAATAATTAGGATGAATTGTTTTAACATGAATGACTGTAATGTATGACAACATAAAACGGTCACGACTTAGGCATAGCGGAGGAATGCCAGAATCAACGTATATACTAGATACAGGACTCGTACGAAAGGACCCCGTAACGTATCTCCACATGCTGAATCACATCTAATTTTTTAAGTAAGTTTTTTCTTACTGATGACTAGACTGTACAGTCGTAGACGAACTTTGATAATACGAGCGACTTAGAAAACACCAGTAATGTTTCTCTATGTGCACCCCATATCAAACCGGATAAACACTTCATAACATTCAACATTTGTCTACATTTGGCTACGAGATATTTAATATGGTCAAACCATGATAGTCCGCTGTCAAAGATCAGTCCAAGAAACTTTACCTGAGGACGGCAATCGATAGCTTGACCAAACAGTGTAATAGGTGGATCCCTATTGCGTCTACGTAAGCGACAGAAGTGGACGCAGACTTTTTTTGTGGAAAAAACGGAAACCTCTTGACAAGCCGTATTGTGAAATAGTATCCACGGCGTTCTGAAGATCCCTAACTATTATGGGAATAGTGGTCCGAGTAACATAAAGGGCTAAGTCGTCCACATAGGGACATCGTGGATTCACCGCCCTCGTCAATTCGTTCACTGCTACGGCAAAAAGTGTGACGCTCGGAACTGAGCCCTGAGGTACACCATTCTCAAGTACATGAGTTTTGGATCGTAGCCCCCTTCCAAATCAAATAAAGTGCTGTTTGTCGAAAAAGGAATTTTTAATGGCATCTTCTAATGCCAACAGTTGGTCGGTTGTAGAACGACCACTCTGAAAACCACACTGGTAGCTCGCTAGATGTCATGCTTTTCTATATCCCACATAAGACGTGTAATGACCATTCTCTCCAGGAGCTTATTAAGGCACGATGTCAAGCTTATGAAGCGATAGCTTGAAACCTGACTAGGACTCATACCGTCCTTTAGTAAAGGTACAATAACCGCTTCTCTCCAGGTCTTAGGGTAGCAACCTTCTGTCCAGATCCGATTATATATATTCAGGATGTTCCCTTAACTGAAGATGTGGCTTGTTTGATAAAATCGGAGGAGATCCTATCCAAACCCGTAGCTGTTTTACCTTTCCTACGAATCGCTTCTTTAAGCTCCATCATGGTAAAATCCACGTTGTACGGAAGATCTTCTTCGGTCGAGAGGTCCAGAGGGATCTCCCGTTTGTTTTGTGTTGAAGGAAATCCTGATGATAGTTGCTAGATGAGCTGGTCACTTCGTAGTGCATAGCAACAGCTTCCGCAATATCATACGCGTTCGGCCACCAACAGTAACTCGCGCTAAATGTGATGGTATGCCCCTTCCAGAGATTGCTCTTACCCTGCGCTACACATCTGAGACGGGTGTTTTCGTGTCTATCTCGGAAAAATATTGTTTCCATAAAGAGCGCTTGGCTTCCAGCACAGCTCTACGAATACTTGCTCTTTGTTTCTTGAAAGCAATTAGATATTCTGTTACTGGGTGGCGTTTGAATTGATTAAATGCTCTCTTTTCTTCTCTACGAGCGTCTTAATCTCATCAGTCCAGCAAGGTACAGAAACCTTAACTTTTCCTCCTTGGGTGATCGGAATTCTGGCCTCTGCTTCTCTTATCAACATCAACGTATGAACATCATTTCCTATTTCAGTACTAAGATGGGGATCTGAAGGTTATCTCTAAAGCACGCCCAGTCTGCTCTTATTAGCGACCATCTGTTAGGCATAACGTTGTTCAGTCTTTCACAAGCTATTTTAATAGTTATTGGTTTGTGATCACTATCATGCGGATGGCTAACTGTACTCTAAAGACTACTGAGAGCGATTGGTGTGGAGCATATGCTTGCTAATTATTGTCATTGTAATATATACTGTTTAAGTAAAAAACAGCTTCGTTACAGTTTGAGCTGTAGTTTTAATGTACATCCTACAACGAATGAAATTTAATCATTTTTTTTCATTTTCAATTAAAGGATACCTATGATATTTTAATTAAAATCGAAAAAGTAATTACTGTCGTTCGGAGTTTTCTTTTTAAAATTTTTACTAAGTTTTCTATTAGTAAAATTGAATTGCTTCAAACTGATTTCCGTTTGCTTTAAATGGATTAAAATAAAATACGAGAACCAAGACATACTTTGTCTAGGGCTTGTTAGCTTAAAACTAATTATTATAGTTGAATTAAATTATTTTTCAGCCTTCATTCTGCTATTCCTTCTTTTGAGCAATTTACCGGTGGATGAACCTTTTCGGTTTATTAAAAAATACGATACAATGTAATACAACATTTGAATATTAAGTCATACTAAATCAATTTCAATTTTAAGTAAGGTTATATTTATTGTCAATGGTGAGAAACACCTTCACTTGTATGAGAGCGAAGCGACTTTTCAAAAACTGTCGTTACCATTAAAACATATGCAAAAAAATAGAAAATCTTAAATTATTGTTAAACCGTCCACTTTATATTATTTAAATCAAAGCCGTTTAACTGGTAATAAAAAAAAAGTGGTGTTATAAACAAAAGTGTTACCATAATTGTTCAACTGAATAAAACATTTGCTGAAGCGTTTGTTGTCATGATGAGCTTGTTGAAATGGTTGAAAGATCAATTAAATTAGGTGCTGTAAGCAAAAGTTTCAATTCCAATTACATTTTACATATACACGGTTAAGTGAAATCAGCATTCGAGTATTTGGACACAGTAATTGATTTTGTGACTATCTACCTAATGGTTCATTTAGCATTTGTCCGCAAAATTGTTGTTCATTGATAAGTAATTGCTTGAAAGGAATAATTTTTTTTTAATTAACTGATATTCGGTTAATTTTATACTAACCTTTTTTTTTATAGAATTCTTACGTGAATTTTATGAACTATTAAATTCTAACAAGGTGATAATTTATGATTTCATAAGGTATGAGTTAGACAACGGTTCAAAAAATCTGTATAATGGGGATATTTACACTGTTAGGAAAGTTGAAACGATTGGTCTCATTTCGTATTATAACATAAATAACACATTTCGTCTTCCTAAAACTAAAATCTCGTATGTAAAAATAAGTAGTTTTTCAGAAGATAAAAAAAACTTTTATAGTACTACTATGCTTTGTGTGAACTATTTTTTTTTATTTTACTCTTATATTTGTACAATTAGTCTTTATGAGACTATAAGTAGAACTTATGTATGCTTAGCCTAGAGCTTAAATTATTGACACATAACTCTTAGAGTAATGGATGTGTTATCTTTGTATTTTGTAATTTCTTCCCGAATTGTGGGTAATCTTGTGATCGGCATGTAATTTTGCGTTGGTTATGTACCATGGGGCGTTTACAATTGCTAGTAAAATCTTATTCTGAAATCTTTGCAAAATCTTTATGTTTGAATTGCACACAGAACCCCATATGTCCAAATGGGTTTCAAAATAGTCTTATATAATAATAATTTGTTTTCCATTGACATTTCCGATTTTCTTCCGATTATCCAGTAAATTTGTTTGAATTTAGCTCCTAACTATGTAATGCGCTAAAAATATATCTGCACAAATATCTCACGATACGAGAAATTACTAAATAACACACACTGCACACACTGTATTGGAATTTCCTTTTATTAAAATAATTACCCTATATTCTATTGTATAAAGCAATTTAAATCAAACAAACTAAATTTCATCGCAAGAAAATACATACTTACGCCAACTATGGGCAAATGGCCGAATCCCCAAAGGTTTAAATCTACTCAATAACAGATAACTGTGTTAGTTTATTGAACTCTCCTTACAGGACGAGGTTAGGACATTCAAACACAACAGATCTATTAATTAATCAACTCTAACAATTTTTCGTTTTGAAAAGCGTACTAGATTTCTCGTGCCCTTTTTGCGGTCGCCATTTTACGACGCTATGGAAAATTTCTGAACACTTCTAAAATTTCTATAATCGAATTTTTTTCGGATGGAAATTAGAAGAATTGATTGTAGCAGGACATTACTTGAAAATTACTGATCCAAATTACTTGTTGCTCGCATGAACATTGCGCATATAAGGGAGTTTTCCGTCGTAAAAGGGGTAAGCTGTTCCGTAGGTCTTCTTTACTTGCTATTAATTCATAGGTTTATTTGTTAGCGATTGAAAGCGTACAACAAATGACGGATCCTCCGATTGACTAACGGAGGGCATTTCGTACCACTTCAGTGGCCACCTACAATCTTAGGGTAATTTTCTTTTCAGCATTTCTGCAATCGTGTCTACTTATACGCTATAGAAGTTATATTACTACTGTAATTAAAGCGTGCCCGTTCAAATTGGTAACCAGACCGAGAACTTAAATTTACATCTCTCCTCCTGTCCCTCTCCCTCTCCCTCTCCCACTCCCTCTCCCTCTCCTCTCCCTCTCCCTCTCCCTCTCCTCTCCCTCTCCTCTCCCTCTCCCTCTCCTCTCCTCTCCCTCTCCTCTCCCTCTCCCTCTCCCTCTCCTCCTCCCTCTCCCTCTCCCTCTCCCTCTCCCTCTCCTCTCCTCTCCTCTCCCTCTCCCTCTCCTCTCCTCTCCTCTCCCTCTCCCTCTCCCTCCTCCCTCTCCCTCCCTCTCCCTCTCCTCTCCCTCCTCTCCCTCTCCCTCTCCCTCTCCCTCTCCCTCTCCCTCTCCCTCTCCCTCTCCTCTCCTCTCCCTCTCCCTCTCCCTCCTCTCCTCTCCTCTCCCTCTCCCTCTCCCTCTCCCTCTCCTCTCCCTCTCTCCCTCTCCCTCCCTCCCTCTCCCTCTCCCTCCTCTCCTCCTCTCCTCTCCCTCCCTCTCCCTCTCCCTCTCCCTCTCCCTCCTCTCCCTCCTCCTCTCCCTCTCCTCTCCCTCTCCCTCTCCCTCTCCCTCTCCCTCCTCTCCTCTCCCTCCTCTCCCTCTCCCTCTCCCTCTCCCTCTCCCTCCTCCCTCTCCCTCTCCCTCTCCCTCTCCCTCTCCCTCTCCTCTCCTCTCCCTCTCCCTCTCCTCTCCCTCTCCCTCTCCCTCTCCCTCCTCCCCTCTCCCTCTCCCTCTCCCTCCCTCCCTCTCCCTCTCCCTCTCCCTCTCCTCTCCCTCTCCCTCTCCCTCTCCCTCTCCCTCTCCCTCTCCCTCTCCCTCTCCCTCCCTCTCCTCTCCTCTCCTCTCCCTCTCCCTCTCCCTCTCCCTCTCCCTCTCTCCCTCTCCCTCTCCCTCTCCCTCCTCTCCTCCCTCTCCCTCTCCCTCTCCTCCTCTCTCCCTCTCCCTCTCCCTCCCTCCCTCTCCCTCTCCCTCTCTCCCTCCTCTCCCTCTCCCTCTCTTCCCTCCCTCTCCCTCTCCCTCCATATCCCACCCCTCGTGTTTTATGGCACATTCGAATGAATTTTTGGCCTCGACAAGAATTAACACTCTCATGTGCCATTTACAAAACACTCATTTTGCACACTTAATACAAACCTAACTATTCTACGACTGTAATAGAAAATTCCCATTTTCTAAACCTTTTTGATTAATTCGTATAACACAATGAAGTCATGGGATATATACTACCCGATGTGGGTATTTCAAACAAGATGCCAGCTTTTCTTGAACGGGTCAAAACCAATTGTCGACTGAAGAAGCAAATGAGTGCCGCATAATAAGTAAAACAAGGTGGATAGTTGAAGCCAGAAACGGTCACTTCAAATCTCGTTTAACAAATCGACACTGCCAAAATACAAAACGGGTTCGGGCTGAAAAAACCGAAGAAGAGATAAACAATTATTTTACTAATTTAGAAGAAAATTTGGAAAATGTACCGCCTACTAACATTCTGAGTTATGACGAAACTAACGTCACTGATGAACCTGGTTCCAACAAATGTATATTTCGGAGAAGAACGAAATACCCAGAATGAATTTTAAATTTTACTAAAACATCAACTTCAATTATGTTTGCAGCTACTGCAGCTGGTGAGGTGTTACCCCCATACGTATTTTACAAAGCGGAACGGTTATATGATACTTGGTTTATTGGTGGCCCACAAAACACCAGATATAATAGATCGAAATCGGGTTGGTTCGATTCGTTTTGTTTTGAGGATTGGTTTAAGAAGTTAGTGATCCCTTGGGCAAAGTCTCTGGAAGGGAAAAAATTGTTGTGGGAGATAATGTATCATCTCATTTAAACATAGCAGTCTTAAGAGAATCCCAGAAGCATGGTATACAATTTAACTTTCTTCCCCCTAACTCAACGCACTTAACACAGTCACTAGATATCAGTTTTTTTAGGCCGCTTAAAATATGCTGGAAAAACATTTTAAAAGATTACAAATTGGAAAATCCAAAGGACAGTGTGCTCAATAAATCGACTAATGGATACTATTTAAGTTAATGACGTTAGCATTATAACAAGTGGATTCCGAGCAGCGGGCATCTACCCATTAGATCGAAATGAAGTATTGAATAGAATGCCAAACAAAAGCTTTGAGGAAAGTGGTACCAATGTCCGTGACACCCTGTTAAATTATCTAAAAGACCTTAGACGTCGTTCCACGTAAAAGGAAGAAAATGATATACATTGAACCTGGAAAATTTCTTAGTTGGGAAGACATACATAAATTAACCACAAACAAGTATCACTATAGAAAATAGAGAGACTGAAGAAAATGAAAAGATTGAAGAAAATGAAGAGGCTGAAAAAAATGAACAGAACGAAGAGACTGAAGAAACTGAAAACACAAAAGAAAGTGAAGAGACTGAAGATTTACCGGAGGAAATTACTGATGAGTTCTTAACCGAAGGAAAATATGTTATAGTCGAGTTTAAAGCAAAAAAATCTGCTTTTAATTTTTTTTAAGTTTTTGTGTCTTTTTGCCTAAGTTTAGTTGTTTGTATAATAAAAGTTTAAATAATAAAATATTGTGTTTATTCATACTAGTATTACTACTTTAACTTATAATTTAGGCAAAACATTAAGTATAGGTAGTAGCTGAACATTTTATAATGGCAAAGTTACCCATTAGTAGCATTTAAATTGCATTTGTATACAATTTTTATATGCCGGCAAAGTTACCACGAAGCTGGAGAAACTTTGCCAAAATTTCGGAAAATTAAAGAAATATATCCCATAATATTTTGTGCTTGAAATTTTGAAATCGTATAGAAATTTGGATTGATATCTTATTATAGAAAGAAGTTCTGCTGAAAAAACTTCAAAATTCATGCAGTTACCCCAGTTGACGGTACCTTTATAATTATTTTATATTAATCAAAACACCCGCTTTTTGAAATATCCACATCTAATATAAATGTTTAATACTTTCACGCCTTTCAATCGTTTGATAATTAATCTACAATTTTTAATACACTGAAATCCCAACCGCACGTCTATGTGCTATCTGACCTTCAGGCTTAAGTGGAATTTAATGGGTCGTCTTTTGTTTGCCGTTTATCGGAATTGTTTTATTTAACACAATATTTTTCAAGCGACATATTTACAGCATCTTAGTTTAAACTACAGCACGACCCAGAATATCGGAAAGTAATCATTAGAGAGCGGATTTTATGCAAACTGCATATTGCTTATATTTTATAGTACCACCCACGCGTTTCGATTTTTATACGAATCGCATTAATTATAATTATTTGGCACTAATTAGTTTTTGCATATTTTGCATATTTGGTCAAATACTACATATTTGGCCAAATACTGCATATTTTGATGTTTTACGCACATTTTGCACTTTTTTTGCATAATTTAACATTTTTTTTCAATTTTGCGTTGAAACTCAGGTTATGAAATATTTTCTGGACTCTTGTTCAAAGTTAGAAATTTTATATCCTTTAAAATAAATATATTTAAAAGGTGGTGTCTAACAACGGCAGGTAGTTGTTTATTTTTAATTATTGTCTGAGTTGACAACTATCCTAAATCCTAATATTTCCGGATTGCAAAGAGGTAATACGGTTTTTTGTTGAATGCTTCTTAAATTTTTGTATGGAAAGAGTTGATGAGTAAAATATACATAGTTAATCCCTAACATCCAAATTACCTTGCTTAGTGGAAATACCCTATTTTAAAATAAGGAATAATACTGCCCATTCCTTTCTAAAACGTGCAAGTGAACAGTAGTGCAGACTGCAGAATTTAGTATTCGAATTATATTTAACATACAAAAAGTAAAGAATAATTTAGTTCCAGTATGGATAAAAAATGTCCCTGCACTCCGAATGAACGGTGAAAAGGTGTTTTGTACAGCATGTGGAAACGCGGTAAGTGACAATTCAGAATACTGTTTTAAAATATTTTTAAACACTGACAACAATGAACGAGGCCTTTAGTGAATACAGAGCAGGTATTAGTTTTCTATTCAAACGTTGTATTTAAATGCATCGTTTTATAAGATAACGCGGGAAATATTTAAAATACAACGATGAAACCTAATCGATTATGTTTTGATTTATTTTTAAATTGGGAATATTGGTTTAGATCGCATGCGAACGAAAATCCCAAATTACCCAACACATTGAGACCGCTCTGCATAAGGGAAAATTAGAAACACAGAAGAAAACCAAGCTCTCTCAAACATTTCTGCGAGAATCTTTACGTGGTGAAACATCCAAAAGAAACGACCAAGAAGAATTCAATTTTGAATTATGCAGTGCTCTAGTTAAGGCTAACATTCCCTTAAAAAAGCTTCAAAACCATACTTTTAGATCTTTTTTAGAAAAAATTGGTAACAAGCAAGTGCCAGATGAAAGCACACATAGAAAAAATTATGTTAATGGGGTATATCTTGAAACCATGCTACATATAAAAGAAATTGTTAAAAATAAATATATTTATTTCATAGTAGATGAAACTACAGATTGTCGTGGACGTTATACTGCAAATTTAATGTTAGGTTATTTAAGCGAAGAACAACCTGCTAAATCATATTTGATTTCTTGTAAAGTGCTTGATAAAACCAATAATGCTACAATAGTTAGATTTGTAAATGAGACTTTTATGCAGTTTTTTGTTCCCGATATTGTTCCAACAGGTAAAATTGTTTTGATGCTTTCTGATGCCGCGCCATATATGGTAAAGGCTGGCCAACAATTAAAGGTATTATACGAAAATTTAATTTACGTAACATGTTTGGCTCATGGTATAAATAGAGTAGCCGAAGCAATTCGAAATGAATTTCCTTTAGTAAATAGTTTAATAAGTAGCGCAAAGAAAGTGTTTGTAAAGGCGCCGACACGAGTACAGTTATACAGAGAAAAACTACCTAACATTTCTCTACCACCAGAACCTGTAATTACGCGTTGGGGAACGTGGCTAAATGCTGCTCTTTTTCATGCAGAAAATTTGTAAAAAATTAAGGAATTAATTTTAGATTTGTCTGATAATTCAAGTACTTGTATCAATAAAGCGCAATCGGTTTTAAATAAATCAGAACTGCGAAATCAATTAGCATTTATAAAAGCAAAACGGAAGAATTGCCACTTAACGCATCGATAGAATTAGTAAATAATATTCAAAAATTAATTTATACTGCCCCAGGAAATACTGGCAAAATTATTTCAAATAGATTTAATGAAATTTTACAAAAAAAATAGTGGTTATCAGCTGTTAACTAAAATTAACAAAATTTTGACTCTGGGCGAAAATCGGGAAGATCTGGATGTACAATTAGATTTATCCATATTAACCGCATTAAAAATGCACCTATAACGTCTGTAGACGTGGAAAGAAGTTTTTTCACCTATAAATATATACTTTCTGATCGACGTCAAAATTTTCTACCAGAAAATATAGAAAAGCATATAATTATAAATTGTTTTGCAAATCAACGCAATGAAGCATAGGAGTATTAAGTACCTATAATTTAAAATCTATAATACCATATGAACACAAAGTATTTAGATGAGGGGTAGCCACGGTAAACAAAATCACTGCCTTTGATAGGTTCAGCTTGTTGTTGGTTCTACATGTCAATTAAATGTCCGTTTTGATTTGAATCAATCATGCAACGTACGTTCAGAATTCCAAAGCCACCCTTTATCTTAATAATTTTTGTTCATATGATAAGTATATTATTATTAATACGTATTATGTTAATTATGTATTATTTTTTAACTAATAGTTTCAATTTTTTTTTGTAAATACTTTCCTGTAAAAGTTTTTTGCATATTATGTATTAAATTTTTTTTTATTAAAGATGTAAAAATCACATTTTTTATTGGTAAACAATAATGATACTATGCTAGTTTTCCCCCAAAGTATTCATAACAATCTTAACTAACAAAATAATTATAATTCAGCCCTGACGATGGCAAGTGGTGAGCCGTCGCAGATGCCCACAAAGAATAAAAAAACTAAATGTATTTAGTTCGTTAATCGAACCCTAAACGTAAAAGAAAAGTTTCGTTAATTGTGCCGCTCCCGACGGTTGTAAGTACTTACAAATCGCAGCCGAAAGGGCGAAAGTAACCCATAAAGTGCGATCTAAAATAGATCCACAATGAAAATAGTAGTGCTTAATTTTTGAAACGGCTTGCCTACGTTTCACAAAATAGAATTTAAATCCCCAATGATTTTGATTTCGGTTTCTTGAATTTTATTAAAACCCTTAAGAAATGGTATTAAATAGAAATATCGGGATAGTCTGTTCAGTGCAAGGCATAGAATTGCAGCAAGACATTCAATAGTACAGAAATTTTTATTACAGCAAAACCTGCTCTGAACAAAATTATCCGTAATGACAATTAATTAATATTAATGAAAGAAAAAGTACAGAAAAGTTACAGAAATTCGAAATTTGAATATAAATATCTATACAGTTTCAAACAATGACTGTAATTCATACGACCTCGATATCTGTTCCACCCTGTATATAATGTATTTTAAAAACAGGAGCTTCAACGCGCAACTACCGTGTGAAGGTAGTGAACTAAGTAGGTCAACGTCCCAGTAAATAATAGGTGTGGTTTTTTTCTTCTTTTTGTATGCAGAAAGAAATTACAAATTGAACAAATCAAACTCTCAATTATTCAACCACTTTAGCCTCCAGTAAAAGCATGTTATTATAAATGATAAATTTTTGTTACACGTAAGTAAATAAGGTTAAACACCGAATGTAACCTAACTCTGTTGTACTGATTTTAGCAATACACTGTTCATTACACAAATCCTGTGTATATTGAATAATAAAGAATTCTGACCTTTGATGAAGAATTACCAAACTGTAAATGCCCTTCGTGTTTCGAAGGTGGTAGTTACTTTGGAACCAAGACAGCTAATCAGTAGCTAAGAGCCAGCATTCCAGTAGGAATAGGTACGGAGGTGATCGGTAGTGGATTCCAATTTGCTAGTTATGTATGTAAATAAAGAATAGCTGTTTATTTCGCCGGTATCAAGGCGCTGAAAGTGATACAAGTAAGTACGTTACTAATTACCTTATACAAGCATACCTCTTTTTAGATGTTTAGAGCCGATAGCGATGATTTCGTTTCAACAGACCTATGTTATAACTTTAATTAATCTTGCGAAAGTGCCTAAATGAAAGAATCGATTTACTAAAAGTTGTCGAACATGTGTTAAACTTACCCGAGGATATGAAGATTGAGAATTTCAATCAGATCCGCTTGTAAAGCGTCAGTAAGGTTTTATACCAAAAACCATTACCTTATATGAAAAATTTTCCAAAGAAACGATGCTTAAACATCTTATAAACGGAAGGAAAGATTTTTCTTGAAGATCAATCTCCCCATCGGAAAATGGCGTGTTAAGAAAAGAAAGATAAGGAACAACGCCCTAACAAAAGCAATATTGCAAACCTGTCAAAACTATTCAAACTAGATAAGAATGTTAAAACCAAATTTTGATAAATAAATTTTACAGATATCTAATTGTCTTTTAAAAACAAGACTCCTTTTCAAACTCTATTAAATGACCCTAAATCTTAAAGATGGCGCAAATTGTTTAAATACCAAATTTATATCTCTAAAGGAATAAAAAGATGTGTACGTTAAATAAATTAGTTTAACTGTAGAGGTGCGAAAAATAATTTTTGAGGTACGAAATTAAAAACATTCCACCAACGAATAAGGAAATATTAATATTTAAATGTAACCAATTAGTTCATTGGTTCATTCATTAGGTAAAGTAACGGAAGTTATCGAAAATACACGTTATTCACGATAAACACGTAACAAAGTATATTATTATTAATACGTATTATGTTAATTATGTATTATTTTTTAACTAATAGTTTCAATTTTTTTTTGTAAATACTTTCCTGTAAAAGTTTTTTGCAGATTATGTATTAAATTTTTTTTTATTAAAGATGTAAAAATCACATTTTTTATTGGTAGTTTATTTTGCATATTTCGAAAAAATAATGCATATTTTCTGCATATTTTACAATTTTTAAGTGCATATATATGCACATATTTCGGCATTTTATAGTGCATAAAATCCGCTCTCTAGTAATCATGGTATTAGTGAAATAGTGTCGTTTTTTTGCATGGAAGCAGCAAACTGGGCTAGTTTAAATGAATATGCTGTAAATGTGCCGCTTGCAAGATTTTTTGTTAAATAGAGACAGTTGAGGTAAATGGCAAACAAATGACGACCCATGAAAATTCGACCTAATCCTGAAGATCAAACAATTTCAGTGTATTATAAATTGTAGTTTAATTATCAAACAATTCAAATGTGTGAAATGGATTATACGCACGTTAATAAACATTATTTGGTTTGATAAAAAAATACGGCAAAGTTAATATATTTTATACACCTATGCCTTTAATAATCACGTCACTGGCATGTCGCTGTCATGATTACTCTCATATTGGGACGTACTATAAGAGCCTATAAATTATTTTATAAACGTTAGAAAAACGAAGAATACGTATTAAACCGTGTCTAAACTAATCTGTTTAGTGAGATACTTTCACCTCAAAACAATTTTAGCAAGTTAATCACTGAAAAATTAGGACTATAACTACCGTTTTATAACAGTTTTCGTAGGATTATATAATATGCCAAAATAAACAGTGCACTGTGTAATTAATAATCAATACAAAAATTGTAATTTACATTATAAGTTAAAAGGAAAATTGAGAAGTTAAAAAGAAGTAAAAAATTGAATAATATAAAAAAAATTAATAGCCCCATTTGCATAAATTTACATAATGCCTTTTTTCAATATAAAATTGATGCAACAATTATCAATACAAAAGTGAATTTGCATTTTACAGTTATTGTTTATGAATAAATCATAATGCATTAAAATACAATTACTACCAAGTCGGAATACGATGAAATTGAAAAATTGTGTAATGGATATATTTGCTTAAGTGTTTCTAATCTTTTCATGCAAAATGTAAATCTTCTAATGATCGCAAATATTTATGCTTATGTACTAACAATAAAATAATGCAAGTTTTAACGCCAGTGAAACATAAGTAAGTTCAAATTTATTAAGTGCTAAGGTACATGGAAAATTTTAAATTACTTTTATAAGGTTAAATTTTTTATCTGGAAGAGAACAAATTTTAAAAGTGTCATTTTCAAACAACAGGGGTGATTAATGTAGAGTTATGGTGGGTTCATACAAGCGGCTAATGGCCAACAGTTACGTTTGCTAATGGACAGATACGCTAGCACTTTTTCACATCGTTCATAGATCGAGTTAATGGTTATACGAAACCGACCTTTATTATTCAGTTGTTGCTGTAACTCGTGTATAACTACCTTTAATCTTTAATCAAAGCTACCAGCTGATTTGCTAGTACTGTAGAATTTATTTGTTAAAGTATTTCGTTGTCATAGAAAAAAGAGAGGTTTCGTGTGTTTAAGCAAATGGATGAAGAAATTTTTATGTTTTTCCATTAATAAGGATATTGAAATTGTACCTTCAAACTCGAAGCAATTCAAATAATGTTCGAAAACAACGTCAACCTAGACGGTTTAAAATTCGATCAATTAATAAAAGAAGAGCTGCATTAGGCCAATATGAACAGCTTGTCAAATATATAGAAAGAAATGACGAAGTAGAGTTTTTCAAATTCACGAGATTAACAGTGGAACAATATAGACATCTGCTCAGACTCATGACTCCTTACATTGAGAGAGCTGAAACTAGAAACCCTCTTTCACCTGGACATAGGCTAATCATAACTTTACAGTAATGAAACAATATCTTTAATTATTATAAAGAAATATCTGATACACTTTTTCTATTTTTAGTTATTTATCACAAGGACCCTCCATGCAAGAAATTGCTTGGCAATTCTATATCGGAAAATCTACAGCACATTATGTTATTAAGGAGACTTGTGATGTTTTATGGGCAGTGTTGTCACCAATCGTTTTAAAACCTCCTGAAGGAAACGATTGGGAAAAAATTATGAATGGATATTACAATAGATGGAACATTCCAAATTGTATTGGGGCACTTGATGGAAAACACTGCTCTATACAAGCTCCAAAATATACAGGATCACAATATTTTTCTTATAAAAAAAGTTTTAGGTGGGTACGTTCAATGTCAATAATAATAAATTTATGTAAGAGCATTTTATTTATTTACAGTATAGTTTTAATGGCAACATGTGATGCTTTCTATCGTTTCATATTGGTTCACATCGGGGGTTATGGTTCCGATCACGATAGCACAATATTTCGGGAATCTGGATTTGGTAAAGCTCTAATGCAAGAAAATGTGTTAAATATTCCAAACGAGAGGAACTTACCAGAAACAGAAACAAGTTTTCCATGCTACGTAGTTGCTGATCAAGCATTCCCCCTTCACACCAGAATAATGAGGCCATTTCCTGGAGAGCGAAATGATATAAAAACAACATTCAATTATCGTTTAAGTCGGGCACGAAGATGTATCGAAAATACATTTGGTATACTTGTTCAAAGATGGCGAATTTTGCGCAAACCAATAGTTGCTGATGTTTCAACGTGTGAACAAATTATTAAAGCTTGTATTGTATTGCACAATTTCATACAAGTAAGTGACAAAGACATTCCAATTTCTGAAAGAAGATACTGCCCAACTGGAATGGCAGATTATGCAGATAAAGATGGTATTTTACATTATGGAACTTGGAGGGACGAGGATGTAAACTTACCATCTGTTAATCGTGTTGGCTCAAACAGTCCTAGCAGACTAGTGCAACAAATTAGGAATAAGTTAGCTGAGTATTTTATGACCATTGGAACGGTACCGTGACAAAATAGAGTGATCACAAGAGGATCAATTCCTGAAGGAAAATAAAAAACCAAGAAAATTAAACTTTGGTTTTTTTATTGGTATTCAACTGAAAGCTACTTTTAACATATAGTAGGTGTATTTTTATGTATGACAAATATAACACATTTAAAAATGATTATTTATTTTTCCTCTTCATCTTCACTTAATACTGCATCACAAAGAATATTAAAAATTTCTTTATGTACCTTATTTTTTTCTACGAGGGCATTTAATTTCTTGCAATTGCCAGGTCCACACTTTTTGACTTAGTTTCCATACTTCTTATTTCGAGATATTTAGTTAAAGTATCCATGCCATCCTTTATTGCTTTAGAAGCTTCATCAGTACTAGAAAGTGTTCCTTTATGGCTTGATGCCGACTCTTTACTATTGGTACTAGAAGTCCTACTACTACAACGACCAATTATATGGTCATTATTCAGCATTCGGTTTCGGAGAGCCTTTGGTGTATTTTCCACAACTGTAATGTCCATTTGTGATTCGTCCGCTGTATCTTCATCTTCGTGAATCAATTCTACCGTTTCACTAGTCCTACGTACAAACAAAGTTTAAAACATCTATTTACTACTATCAGCAAAGTTAACATTTTACTTATACAGATTCTCTATATCCTCCAAATTAGCCTCTTGTGATATACAGGAACTTGCAGTTGTTTCTATTGGTATCTGCACATTCCCTACCGTACATTTTCTGTAAATATTAAATTAAACGATACAGTTGTAAAGATATATGAAATTTTACAATCGTTTTGATGTGTGCGCATCCAAATACTGTATTGCGTTAAAAAGGGGCCACTTATAAGTTGAAGCTGCTGACCCTGAGGGTAACCCTTTGCGACGCCCTTCAGTAAACAGCTTGCGTAGTTGTAGCCAACGTTTTTCATAGTATTCAACTATACAAATTTCAGGAATAAAAGAAAACTAAAATAATTAATTTTGCACATACCAGGATTACTTGTTTGATGTTGTAGGTTTAGCATTTCTGCGATGGCAGCAAATGCGTTTTTCTTTGCTACTGCATCTTTGCAAAAACGATGCGACTTGTCGTAAATCAACGGATAGTCTTCAATTACACTAACCAATGCCAAATCCATTGCTCTATATCAAAACAAAGACCACAGAAAAGAAAAGCCATGTTACGTATTCACCGCACCACGAAAACAGATTATGATATGAACGCCATTAATATAACGTACAATACGCGTGCGCAACGGCTTTGCAAGCCAACGGCTAGCTTAAAAGTTAAAAGTTGACAAACTTTGTCCGTTAGTCGTTATCGTAACCCGTTGTAAGAACATCTGTATGCATCACAACACTTCTAACTTTTAACTGCCTAAGCCATTATCTGTTAGCCGCTTGTATGAACCCACCATTAGTAAACTGTACAAATGATAAACAAAATTTTGTATTGAAAGTGTAGGTACATAAGAAAAATGCAAAAGTGGCATATTTTTATAGATAAAGTTTATACAGATCATATTGCAGCGTTACAATTCTATAATGACAATTAAGAATTGGAATTCAGTAAAAATTTGCGTTCATTTAAAACAATTGATAATTTTATGAAATTCACATATTTCACAAAATCATCTGGTGAAATTGTTATTTTTAGTTCGGTAACTGTTAATCCAAACTGAGCACGGCAAACTAGATAAAGTTGGAGAGCATTTGGATGCGTGGTCGAAATTGTGATGATTTTTTATCGAAGGTCAATGGTTACAATGATGGAACGGAATACGATTTGGAAGATACAGAAAATGAAATACGGATTAATTTAGTGATTGATGAATAGAAATTGCAAAAAAAGTTTTACTGTAGTGTTACAAATATTTGGTCAAAGAACAATTCATTTACCTTCGGTAGGCATACAGTAATATTTACAACGTAATACAAGAAAATATTCTAGTTTTATCGAAAATGAATAAAATGTAAATATTCGCCTATGTATCTG